>OX335663.1:4657195-5279594 GCA_946894095.1 Incurvaria masculella | reverse complement strand
GGTTTTGAATTGCAGCGCTAAAAGGTACCTTGGTTTAGTGCTTACGTCGTATCACAATGGGCTTAATCTTACGAGACTTTATTCTCTTTTATTATAGAAACCAACAAGCTCCTACAGTAAGCAATATGGGGTATAACGAACCCTTTATAAAATTAATAATATTTTTATATAATAATTCTTTTAAATATATTTGTCTATTTAATCAAAACAAATTCACGTGCAGCATAAAAAAGATATTGTACTTATGACGCCAGAAATCAGTTAAGATGTTATAGCTAATAGTGTGCTAATAGTTAAATTAATAATATCAACATGAGGCTCTCGCACAGATTTTTCTCCATCAAAACTAGTTTTGCGATATAAATACGACATAACTGTTAATGATAAAGTGTAGGTAGAACAATTAACATATTTATTTCAAGACATTATTATAATGATCCACCTATAAGGTGCCATGGTCTAAATTTCATAGCACAAGTTATCGCTAATGGACACATGGCCCGAATTGCATTCACAATACCTGTGAAGTGTCATTACACACTGACTGCATCAGAGAGGACTTCCCCCAGAGTCCGAGAAAGTGGGGGGGGAGTACACGGCTCATAGATTTATTAATAGAACTGAATCAAATCGAGTACGTAGGACCCAGGGTCTGAGCCACCATTTCAAGGTTGAAAAGGTTTTCGAGGCACCCACAAAGTATGGAGAAAACCGCGAGCGGCTCGTGGTTCAGGGGCGCGGCGACTTGCCTTCCATGGCAGAGATCACGTGTTCAAATCTAGTTCATGCAGCACTTTCTCTTTCTGAGTTGAATCAGTGCATTTTCGTCACGAATGCGAGCTGTTTCATGGTTCGGAATCATGTAAGACTGTAGGTCCCCTCTTACTACTAGGTGTTAGGGTTTATTCCGCCCGGGTTGGTATCATCGCATTGGATGAAAAGATGGTCGAAACGGCAATGAAACATTGTCCGTGTTATCCATCCAGTTCAATGCAGCCGTGCTCGAAAAGCCTTATAGTATAATAATACTCAGTGACGTAACTAGGGCCTGGCAACAGGGGCACGAGCCAGGGGCGCAGGGTCTAGGGGGGCGCTTGGCGATAAGCGATACATTTGTACGTGTGGGGGTCGGTCGGCAAGACACTTTTTTAGGGTCCGTACACGAAGGGTACCAAAGGGAACCCTATTACTTAGCCTACGCTGCCCGTCCGTTCATCCGTCATTCCGTCCGTCTGTCACAAGACTGTATCTCATGAACCGTAATAGTGAGACAGCTGACATTTTCACAGAGTATGTATTTCTGTCGCTGCTATAACGACCAATAGTAAAAATAAAAAACCAATAAAAATTTACCAGTGGCTACCATACAAGAAATCTTATCTTTTTGTCAATGGTACGGAACTCTTCGTGTGTGAGTCCGACTCACGCTTGGCCGGTTTTTAAACATAAAAGCGCTAGAATCGATCAGTACGCCGCTAATAATACGTGCGCCTTATATGTAATTTGCTTCATTGCAGGTGTGCAACAGTCTCGGCATCGGCGCCGAGGCGGACTACTTCGGCCTGCGCGTGAGCGAGTACTACCCCGGCTCGGGCCGCGGCCGCTGGCTCAACCTGCGCAACCCGCTCGAGCGGCAGCGCATCCCCAACGGGCGGCTCGACCTGCGCGTCAAGTTCTGGGTGCCGCCGCACCTGCTGCTCGCCGAGGCGACGCGCCGCCAGTTCTACTACCACGCGAAGCTCGACCTCGTCGAGGGGAGGCTCGTCGTGGCGGACGCGGAGATCGCGCGCCGGCTCGTCGCGTACATCGCGCAGGCGGAGAGCGGCGACTGCGACCCGGACGCGCCCCCGCTCGCCGTGTACGCCCAGTGCGAGCAGATCGGCCCTCAGGGCGAGAACCCGCCGGATCATCTTGAGCGGATCGTCGAGTACCACTGCGGGCTCGCCGGCGCGCAGCCCTCGCAGGCCGAGTACCGGCTGCTCAAGGAGATCTCCAACCTGGAGTCGTTCGGCGAGGAGCTCTTCTTCAGCAAGCCGGTGACGGCGGCGAACAACGCGCACAGCTTGTACAGCCACCTGCTGTACCACGGGCGCGCCGAGGAGCGGTCCCGCGAGGAAGCGGGCGGCGGCGAGGCGGTCGACGGCGGCGGCACGGTCGGCTGCCTCGCGGGCGGCGGCGGCGACGCCGGCTGCGGCTGCAAGCTGAGCGCGTGCGTCGGCGTCGGCCCGCACGGCATCGTCGTGTACCGGCCGGCGTGCAGCGGCGACCAGGAGATCGGGGAGGAGAAACAGAGGTTGGTTCCGCCCCACCTTGCTGTCTGTTCTTGCTTGTTAGAATTTAACTCCCTTCCGAGGTATTTCCCCCAAATTACAACCTGGGATCCTTCAAACACGGTGTAAAGAAGCATGTGGCCGGCCCCTCTGAAAATTCGAAATCCCGAAATTCATTTAAAAATAAACGCGCTCAGCTGAGTCGTTTGTGATCGATTTCGGATTGATATATCAACGACGTAGACTATCTACAAAGTTTCATCGAAATGCAATAGTTAAGAGCAAGAAAGAAGTTTAGGTGTGATTTACTTGGAAATAGCTTTGACCTTTGATTTATTTTAAGTTTAATTAAATTAAATTCATCCAGATGATGTGAGGTAGCCACCATGCCAGTTAATGGGAGTGTCACTTTGTACTTCATCAAGAGTGATTTTGTCTGTGGCGGGCTCTGGAAAGGGTTAATCATGTATTGCTGTGATAACTTGTTTTCTTACTCCTTAAAAAAAAACATACATGCATACATAGGGCTGATAAACACATTACTCTCCTTTGCGTTGCGCAGTTGGGTAAACATTATTGGGGTAGAAAGAAAGACGGACATTCTTTATAGTGCAGTTGTGTAAATTAAAATGTATGCAGAGAACAATTAAATCTAACAAGTGGAACAGCACAAAGGCGGACTTATCACTAAAAGTGATTTTTTCCAGTCAACCTTCACGAAACATTCACTCTGATAATGGGATTTTGGAAACGTCGGAATTATAATTGTCACTGTAAAAACAAACGTAATGTAAATACACACACACACCTACCTGAAACCAAACCTTGAAAAGTAAACAAACATGTTATTGCAAATGTGTTTCAACATTATCTTGTCACAGGCCGGCACTTGTTTTCCCGATTCCAAGTACTACAGGCAAGATTATTCTCAATCATACATTATGTATGATTACAAACGCCAACCACTGTTTTGCCTTGAGATTCTACAAATAAATACCAAAAGAACTTGTCAAGTGCGAATAGGACGTGGGGTTCTGTATCCAAAGTGAAATTAATTGACTTTAGAATCCACAACATCACACAAAAATACTTGAGTTCATTTTATAGTTAAAATAGAAACCAACATATATAATGGTTCAAATGACAGTTCGAAACTGTAAAGTTAGGAATATTTTCCCAACTAGCCAACCTTAAAAGCTTTTAAACATTGATTTATTGTGTTAAAAAAATGTGGTATTCAAATAAGTTTAGCAAAACATTTAAATTTTTTTCATTATATTATTATGGAGGGCTACCCAAAATTAATAAATAATCAGCTATAGAGACGTTATGGATAAATATCAAGATGACTGACAGACAGACAGACAGGATTACAGGTCGATTTTGCCTCTAAAACCGTAATGAACTAGCACATTAAATGTAGTGTTTTCTTTTAAGTCTAGCTGACCGTACACTATTCCTTTACGGTATCTTGTTATCAGTGCAAACAATTCCGCAGATAAGAGATAGCATGCTTTCTAGTTTTATAACACCACCTTATGTATTTAATATTACTTATTTACTACCGAGTTATCACTGCAAATTGCATATACATACCCTGTTACTAATAAACCTAGATCATCAGCTGAATAGTTGTTTTGTCCTTTGCATTGACAGGCAGTTTCTAATTCGATAGAAAGGGACAAAACATTGTATAACTATTCATACGATGATTTGCGATTATTAGTAGCAGGGTTAATGTACACGCACGCTCAGGCGCGGATGCGGGGGGGGGGGGGGGGGCAATGGGTACAATCGCCCCCCCTGAGTCGCGATGAAGGCACTTTATTTTGACTGATTCCAAAGCAAGGGATGCGAATTGAGAAGTTATCCCACTCTGACGCTCTTTTCTCGGGCATTGCAATGCCTTAGCATGAACTGGAAACACCTAGCATGATCTTTATTTTGCTCATCCGGATTATTCAAGGGCATATTATCGAAAATTGTTGTGCAATTTTATTTGCTTCTCCGAGTTTTAGGGGCGTTAATTGAAAATGGCTGCACCCTTTTTTGCTCATCCGAAAATTGCCTGCAGATCTACTCATGAGGTTCTCACCACCACAATACTTTCGCTGACAGCCACGAAAAAAGTTGCCCCTCCCTAAGCGAAATCCTAGATCCACACCTGTGCACGCTTAACTAGTGTGCCGGATTTAGTGTCTACGATATCCATATCATGATGTATGTCTGTTTTTCAATTCATATCTGCTGTTTTATTTAGTGCAATGCTCTCATACTGATTAGGGAGTACCAAACGGATACGCAAACATTGGAAAACAAATTATATCTATCGGTCACAAAATATAATCCATCCTGTCAGCCAATCTTTAAAGATAACTTATATGGTACATGCAAAACAAAGAAAGCAAACATTTTAAGTATGGAGAATTACCGTATTAGCTTATCTGTCAATGTATTGACAACGAGGTTACCTCATTTCTTGTACCTATTGTAACTCTTCCAACAGGGTGACATCTTTGTTTTTGTCTATAGTTCAACTTTCTTGTTTTTTCCAAAACGGTACACATTATTTGTTCGGATAATTTACATAAACGTTAGGTTTAAGCATCGGTCATCTCAATGAATAGATTTTCATATGAGTTTAGCAAGGAAGCACCAAAAATCTTTGATATAAAGTTTATTTTTTTCAGGCTTAACATTTTTAATCAATCTGTTCATTTTGCTTAAATGCCGTTTTAAACGCGTGACTCAGTGTGTAATGTGTCAACCGTTTAGTCAACTAGACTATTGGGTCGTCATATGATGTTTGCTTCGGTCAGCGAGAATGGGCGGACGGGAGTAGAAATAGAAAGTCATTCGTATGGCGGCAGCATAGTAAATAGCAAATAGAAGCGGATGTGATAAAACAATTACAGCATACTTTTGTTTTTTATATGTACGGAGCGCATCACCCTCAACGCCACAGTTGGCATTGCAATGTAATCGTACGTGGGTCAAAGTCCAAGATGTGGCGTCTAGGGTGATGCCGTTTGTACATGCCGTGGCTACATTAAACTGGATGGAAAACACGGACAAATTTTTATTCTCCACATCTAATGGGATGGAACCAACCGGGCGGGCTTATCCCTACCATTTAGTAGGGAAAAGGCACAGGGGAATAGCTCGCATTCGAAACGAAATGCACTTATCCAACTCAAAAAGGGAAAGAAAGTGACGCATGAACGGGGCCGCGATTTGAACCTGAGCCGCGTGTCTGAGCTACACGGAGCCCCCGTGTCTGAGCTACTCGGAGCCCCCGTGTCCAAACTATCTAAAACTGTGAATAACGACACGTGTCCAAACTATCTAAAACTGTGAATAACGACACGTGTCCAAACTATCTAAAACTGTGAATAACGACACGTGTCCAAACTATCTAAAACTGTGAATAACGACACGTGTCCAAACTATCTAAAACTGTGAATAACGACACGTGTCCAAACTATCTAAAACTGTGAATAACGACACGTGTCCAAACTATCTAAAACTGTGAATAACAACACGTGTCCAAACTATCTAAAACTGTGAATAACGTCCGTCTCCTTTGTCCGCAGCATCCCGTACACGGCCATAAATCGCGCGCAGCCGCAGCGGCGCAGCTTCCAGCTGTGGTACGTGACGCGCGACGGGCACGAGGCGACGCTGCACGCGAAGAGCACGACCTCCGGGCAGGCGGCGGCGCTCTACCGCGCCGTCACCGAGAAGCACGCGTTCTACTGCTGCGAGACGGTGCGCACCGCCGTCACCAAGCAGTTCATCCGGGATCTCAAGGTGTGTGTACTCTCGGTGGCCAATTGATGTTTGTCTATGGATCGGAACGCCCACATGATCGGTATCACCTATAGATCAGGTCTTCGTCTATGGATGGGAACATCCACATGATCCATATTACGTATGGATCCGTGTGTCTGGATCGGAACATCTACATGATCAGTATTGCCTTTGGATCGTGTTCCTCTGTCTATGGATGGGAACATCCACCCTTAGTTACTTAACCTAACCCTTAAATTACTTATGGATCGGAACATCTACATGTTCGGTATTGCCTTTGGATAATGTCCCTCTGTCTATGGATTGGAACATCCACCCTGAGGCTGAGATAAATAGTCCCAACAGAAACTAAGACTAATGAAAAGTAGTACTTTGTGACGTCACTTTGACACATTTTGTATGGACGAAATCTCAAAGTAATGCAAATTGACGTCACAAAGTACTACTTTTCGTTAGTCTCAGTTTCTGTTACGACTATTTATCTCAGCCTTAGTTACTTAACCTAACCCTTAAATTACTTATGGATCGTGTCTCTCTATTATATAATAAATGTTATTATTATTGTAATTATTAAAAATGTGCATCTGTTGCAGGGGACGATAGCGTCGATATTCAACGACTCGTCGACCCTCGGCAAGCGGTACGTGTTCGACATCCGGCGGACGTGCCGCGAGGTGTACGACGCGGCGCACGCGCGGGGAGCTGCGCCCGCGCAGCCGGAGCCGCGCGTGCGCAGACACTCGGGGGGCGGGACCGAACACAAGGTGAGATCACGCCTGTCCTCTTACATTTTGACCGGCTTATCGAGTAGGAGAATTTTTCAAGTTTCCCATGCCATGACAGAAGGTGTGGTATTAGCCATCCATGTCCAGTGACATAAAAAAAAGTCGAATTAGAAATAAATTTGTATTTGATAGCCCAATTCTTGAGGAAGGTCATAGGCGATTAACATCTAGCTATGATCCTAAGGAGTCGAGCAAAAAGAAAAAGTCAGAAAGAACGCTGAGCGAAAACGAAGTAATAATGCAGGCAGGCTCCATGCAACGAGAGAATTTTACTGGTCTCCGCTTGGGTGATTGTCCAAAACCAAATTGACCCGAGCGGAGCCTCCCATTTCCCACCTCAGCTAGTAGGAATAGCATTTTTTAGGTAATCACTCGTTAAGGATGTTCCGACCCATACAATGTTTTTTTTACACAGAACGCAAAAAGTATTGCACTTTAAGGCATGAATTTGTCAAAAATATTAAATATAGCCATAGTAGTTGCAGCGAAAACATATTCACAATTTCAGGTTTAATGGTTTCGTTGTAATTGCCGATTAGAAGGTTTACACCGTTAGATGGCGCTGTTAAATAAAAATCGCAGTTAAATAAATTGTAACAAAACCAATAATCCTGAAATTGTGAAATTGTTTTCGCTGCAAGTAATATGACTATATTAAACTTTTATTTTTAATTCGTGGCTTAAAGTGCAATACTTTTTGCGTTATGTGTGCAAACAACTTTATATGGGTCGGAACAGCCTTAAGAAAACACTTACCTATGTTGCTGCCTGAACTTAGCTTAAGTTAGCAAATAAAGGTACAAATAAAAGTATTTTTTGTGGATGTAATTAAGCATATTCAAAATTTGAGAATTAAGACGGCAGGACCATAACGAACGTCCGTTCCATTGCAGGAGTCCCGGGAGAGGGTGTGCGCGACGGACCCGCTGGCGTGCCGAGTGTGCATGGACGCGCCGATGGACACGCTGTTCCTGCCGTGCCGACACGTCGTCTGCTGCGAAGAGTGCGCTCCCAGGTGAGTTCGCGGCCATCGCATTGATCGCGGAATACGGAAATGAAGGACAAAGTCGTAACAGAATGAACTGTCAAAATTTTATATGTCAAAATTATTTGATTTTATATAAGATTATCAGCGGACTAACCATGCTTGGCCTGGAGATAATTCGCGTTTTAAAGTTAGCACGCCCACTCTGGATACTACTGTTAAGCTGTGACAATAAGTAGACAGCTTGTACACACTGTTAAGGCAGTATAAGGACTTAAAATGTGAAAAACCGTTGATTAAATCAAAGATGTATTATGATCTTAAAACTTCAAATCTGGCTTTATCTATTTGACTACAGCGGTCGTGGTTTACTTTTAGCTATAAGTCGTTTTGTAATTATTTTTTTTGTAAATCTTAACAAATTATACAACTATGCACATTGCTTTGTGGACATGTTGCATCCTCCTCATCACGAAGCCTGTCTTTTTCTTTGAAACAGAGAAGGTCCCAGAGCGCAATAGCACGGTTTTGTACCGAAACCCGTGAATGAGATAGTCCCGTCGGGAAGGGACACCTCAACTTCCCTAATCTTTGTGGTTGTCGTTGTCAATTATGTTTATGTCCTCTGCGTTCTATGTCGAGGCTAAATTTCGAAAATTGTTTGTAATAGTTATATTTTCGTCAATATGATTGTTGCTACGCACAGTAAACAAGGTCAGTTCATTGTGTACGATCGCAACAGTGTTTGAACATTATTATTATTATTATAAAATTTTATATACACTAGCAGCTACATGTGTGAAGTGTGGATAAATAAATACATCTCTATTGATAATGATATGAATAATAATATTTTACAAGGTTTTATATAAGTGTACACACGTAATCAGTGCACTCAAAATAGGTACCTTTGCGGTTGTTTAAAATCAAGTGGAATATTATGTTACATACATGCTATGTATATCAATATACTAGCTGCAGTATCCTCATCTGTAGCAATAACTATATCGTCGGTAGACTGGTCAGCGTTGCCGATTACCACTCCCCTAATTCCCCAAAAACGTTCTTAGAATCTCCGGAAATCCGTATAATCCGGAATAGGAGCCAAACTTTCATTGAAAATTTCGGACGAGCAAAAAAAAAATTGTTTCGCAGCCGTCTAAACAACTTCTGAGAGAAAATGAAATCCAAAGTGTCCCGACTGCTTCAATGTTCATATTACTTTTTGAATGAGCAAAAACAGGGCATGTAGTCAGAAAACTGAATTCCCTGCGGATGGGCCAATTTTCCCGCAGGACCTCAAATTCTACGCAATTCAGGGAATTGGGGTACGATCGCCAACGCTGATACTGGTAAAACCCTTTAAGTGGCATTTTTTATTTAAATGAGTTAATAATGCAGTTATACTTAATTATTCGAAGATCGAAGCGATTTAGTGATAGACGATACGTAACTCGTAATAAGCGTATTGCTGAATGATCACAATGATCTACCACGGATCTAGGGAGCATTGGTGTTAAGTAACTGTGCATTTTTCCTAAATGTATTGTCTCGTTGTCCACAGATGCACCACCTGCCCGCTGTGTCGAGGGGACATCGAGCGCTCTATGCGTATATTCCTGCCCGTCGAATATAACCAGAAGAGTACAACAGCGCAAGTGCGATAGGGCATCCGCCGTGTGATAATATACTATGGACCAGAGTGGCGGACAATAATGACGCCCCCGAACGAATGCCTTACTGTGTCTTAGTATGATTGTGAATCTAGTCAGTTCTAGAAGGGAATGTGTGTTATGTCTGTTGTTTTAAACCCTGAATGAACCTTGAGTGGTTAAACCTCGGCATAGAACGTTCTAGCGAATTTTGTGTTTGGAGTGAGACGCTGGTGACCTTTTGAATACTTTATTTTTAATTTGAGGTTATAGAACGACAGCTACGGACGTTTACTCCGAAACCGCTAGACCGGAAATAGAGACGAATACGACATCTCATTCTGTCATATCGACACATCTGTCAACTGTAGAGTACAAGGTACATAGGAATTATTTCTCTTTCCAATTAATGTCCGTACATTGAAGCATTGTAATCAGATATTGAAAATAATCTGAAAAGTTTTTGGCCTGGATATTCGTTTGAGGCAGGATTCAATTGTCTTGATAGCTCATCGGTAGAGTAGTGGACATTTAATCCAAAGGTCGCAGGTTTGAATCCTGCTCAGACCAGTACTGATTTCAATGCTTGAATGTAGATGTCGTTGCATAACCAAAAATTAATGAGATAACAGTAATTTGGTGTCCACTAAATACATAGAAGTAATTTATTCTTACTCTGAGTTTTTACTCTGATTTAATATGGTGTACGAAAATGGTACGTCAGATTCGAATCTGTAGACGAAACTGACAACTTTTGTTCTACGTTTTGTAGATACCTAAACACCCAATTCTGATCTGACCTCTCGTGTTAAAGTTGTAGTGTTGCCAATGTTCAAAAGGTCGAACGCTATAAGATTGCTACGGAACACTATGCCGAGGTGTATTTACAGTGGAACCATAACAAATATATTGTCTTCAGAAGCATTTCAATATTAGTTTTTAAATGTTTATTTTAGAAATTGTTGTTTTACAATTAAAAGGGAATCGTTTGGACACGATAAGAAGATGGTGCTTATTGCGATATATTCAACTGAAAGATATTGCGAGAGTGAGTTTTGCCTGTAATAATGTTGAATTGGAATCCTCGCTGTTAAAGTCCATGAAAAAGTGGTTACTTTAAATAATTAAAAATTGTGATAAGAGCTCATAATAATTTTATTGTATATTGTATATTGGTCATATATATATGTATATTGGTAAAAAAATCTCCCTTCGCTCCGTATGGTTTATATCGACTGTCGGTTTGACAAATCGCTCATTAAAAATGTCGTATAAACTCCAGTGACGCCTTAATGGATGTAAAATATTTTGTAATGTTGTTTATTGTAGAAATGTTAAGTCCAAATATTTTTTGATGTTTGAGTTGTGAGAGAATTGAGGCGAGCGTGAGTTGCGGTCTTTGAACTATGTTTTAAAATTTTATTTAGGTACCTAACATACATTTTATCGTCACGTATTGGTGAGATAATTAAAAAGAAACAATAATTAAAATTAAAAGTGAGAAGTCACGAAAGTAAAAATAAATTGAAATATTACAAAATTCTGTGGTTTCATTTCGATTTTTTTCATACATTTATCACACAAGTATGTATGT
The DNA here is from genome assembly GCA_946894095.1 of Incurvaria masculella. Lineage (NCBI taxonomy): Eukaryota > Metazoa > Arthropoda > Insecta > Lepidoptera > Incurvariidae > Incurvaria > Incurvaria masculella. Next base: position 5,268,498 of record OX335663.1, on the reverse strand, counting down.
AATTTGTAACTGGCCTTGGATAGCTAATACGACACAGGGTCTCTGTCACCAAGCGCCGATTAGCTTAATACTCATATTAAAGTGCCTTAGCAGCTTGCAATCAATACCTTTTTTCATGCTTTATCATACAAATATGTATGTAATTTGTAACTGTCCTTGGATACCTAATACGACACAGGGTCTCTTTCACCAAGTACCAATTAGCTTAAACCTTATATTAAAGTGCTATTTCTTAGCAGCTTGCAATCAATACCTTTTTTCATGCTTTATCATACAAATATGTATGTAATTTGTAACTGTCCTTGGATACCTAATACGACACAGGGTCTCTTTCACCAAGTACCAATTAGCTTAAACCTTATATTAAAGTGCTATTTCTTAGCAGCTTGCAATCAATACCTTTTTTCATGCTTTATCATACAAATATGTATGTAATTTGTAACTGTCCTTGGATACCTAATACGACACAGGGTCTCTTTCACCAAGTACCAATTAGCTTAATCCTCATATTAAAGTGCTTTTTCTTAGCAGCTTGCAATCAATACCCAAGATAATCAGCGCTTCAGTAATAAAGGCCCTTTAAGTGCTGATTAAAATAAATCAGCACTTGGTGAAAACCAGGGTTAGGTTACGAGTGTACCATCTCTGGTTCCATATTATTCGCCTGGAAAAGAAAGAAGATAGATCTATGATAACCATAACTATACTACTAACCAGAGATGGTGCACTCCAGCCTTACTAAACTATAACTAAACTGTCACGTTAGCCCAACATGGGAACTAGGTGCCATGCCAGGACTTTCCTTGTATTGCACTGCTACATAGAGCTGGAAGAGAAACAGATTTTTCTTATTGAAGCTTCGTCAATCTCTTGATTCAATGCGATGGTACCGAGAGCTTAACGCCTAACATATATCGCAGGCATGCCATGAGGGCAAGGATGGTTTAAGTTTTAAGTGTTTTTTACCACGAAATTATGTTGTTCAGTTTGCTTCAACAGTTACGGATTGGACAATTTAAACAACAAAACACTTTAATGTACAAAGATTTAATGTCTTAAAAAAATTATAAATCTAGTGAAATGTCTATTTATCACAGTGGTCTGTCATTACACTTTTAGCTTTTTCTTCTTTGGTTTGATGGGCAGAGGTCCACCAGTCTTGAAGACAGTGCTGCAACAAAATACATGCAATATCATTTAAATGTTTCAACCAATTTATTAATTTATCTATCTAGGCCTGGATAAATAAAAATATCTAATTTATATATTTTTCTAATGCCATAAAAAACAGGTCAAGCGTGAATGTGTTCACGTGCCGAGGGTCCCGTCACAAACAACTGTCAAATCGAAAATTAGCACTTCAGAAATCTACCTTGGTGTTATCAGCAAAAGTAATAATTTTAAAAGATAAAGGATTTTCTACTCGCGGCATCACTTGTAGCGTCTGCGTGAGTTTATCCTTTAAAATAAACAGTGACCACGGTAACCTAAAACTTACAAATACAATTTATTGGTGCACAACTACATAAGTGTACCTATACTGGTAATGTTTTTCAAATTTTTCAAACAACCGTTAATAGAATAATTCGAGACAAAATGCGGGTGACAGACGGACACCAGAGCCCGACCATAAGGCACCCTTTATTCGCTTTTTGCAACAGGACCCTAAAAAAACAGTTATCACCTATTTCGTTGTTTTGGCTTAAAATAGAAAGAAATAGAAATTGAATGTCCAGTACCAGTGACAATGTTTCCAATCCGAACAAAGTGTTCGGATTGGAAACATTGTCAAAAGAAGAGTGTTAATTTTTTTAATTACTCACTGGCACGTCGTGCAGATGGGACTGTACTTGCAGAACACTGAAAAATATCAACATATTATAAACATTATATACACTTTGCAGTAACGTTCGCTTCGCTCGGTGAAATACAGGGCATGCTTACATATATTTGATTTAAATCAATGTGATTTTTAATAATATTTATGTTTTATCAATAAACATAAATATGCATGACAATGCTGCAACCTTCTACAACATATAAAATATAAATTACTGATCTGCATATCATCAAATCCAGCTTTAAATTCTTCGCAGACTATTTAAAGTACTTTGATAATCCAACGACTCGTCATAGTCAACTACAAGATGACACTGACTGGGTGTACGTACCACTGAGACAGAGGGAGCACACGTAGCCGATGGTGACGAGGTCCCGGTGACAGAAGCAGGCGGCGCGGTAGTCCACGCGGCCCCGCGGCGGCAGCACCAGCTTCCGGCGCTCCGACCCCTCCGGGAGGAACACCCACTGACACCATTGAACGAGTTAATCATGTTTGAAAGAAAATTAGTGCATAGTGATTTTTTTGTAAATGATGAAATATAACATTTCATTCATGTGATACAGCCCTGTCAGACGGATGAACTGCAGAGGTTCCGTTGGCACCCTTTGGGTACGGAACCCTAAAAAGAAGAAAAAGAAACCCAAGGAAGTTCTGATTTTTATTTCAGATTTTTTTTAAATTCTTAATTTAATATTGAGTTACATTGATTTATAATTTTCATTTAATGATAAAAATGTATTGTCACATTATTTTTGTTTTTAAATTAGTTTATTAATAGGGATTGTACATCTTCTGGCAATTTCTTACAAAGGTCCACTATTATGTTTGAGGAGTGCATCCTGTGGTTCGTAGCTATATACATGAGTTTTATTTATTTTCAGGCTGTGCCCACGAAGCACTGTTTCTTGTGAATAGGTCAGCTAATGGGGTGCAAGTCGCAAATCCTTATCACCAGATGGCGCCACATAAAACTATGCCAAGCTATCACGTAGAGGTTATTTACTCGCGAATCACAGGCTTCAAATTGTCCGTGTTTTACATCCATTTCAAGGTAGCTATTCATATTAACTCAATTTAATTGGTCAACAACCTATAATCATGAAATTAAACCGTGGCATAGTTTTATGCGGCGCCATCTGGTGGTAAAGTTTGGCAGCCGCCCTCCCCATTGAGAGCAGTTTCTGTACCTAAAAATCCTTGCACAACTTTGAAGTTTCTATCGAGGGGGGCATGAACCAATAAAACTTCTCTCACCAACAAATACTGCAATAGGCCGTCCAGAGCGGGGACCTTCAAGTAGAGTCCACCGGTGATATCGCAGCCCTGACGCAGCAGGCTCAGGGGCTTGTCCAGCGAGCACACGTCGAGGATCACCTGCTGCTTCTGTCAACGCAACCAACAACCGCTAAGTCGGTGAACTATGGAATGCACTCCCTGCCGAGGTATTTCCCCCAAATTACAACCCGGGGTTCTTCAAACATGGTGCAAAAAAGCACCGAGCCGGTCGCGATGATTTTCCCCTGAGCCCACGCTTAATATTAAAACAGGCTAAGTGCGAGTCGGACTCGCACACGAAGGGTTCCGTACTATCGTACAAGATTCAACAAAAAACTCACATTTTCTGTATCCCTTACATTTTTATTATTTTTAAATTTTACCTATTTGTGTTTATAGCAGCAAAATAAATACACACTCTGTAAAAATTTCAGCTGCCTACCTATTAGGGTTCAAGAGATACAGACCTGTGGCAGACGGACGGACGTACGGATGGACGGACAGCGGAGGTATATTAATAAGGTTCCGTTGGCTTCCTTTGGGTACAGACCCCTGAAAAAACATCAAAAGCGGAGGTCAAACCTGGGCAGTGAAGAAGACGTTCATGTAGTTGATGTACTGAGCGGCCGTGTCCCCTCCGCCCGTGATCACGAGCATGCGGCTGCTCATGGTGAGGCCCGGTGACAGCTGCCGCCGCATCTAGACGTATTCAATCAACACTTTCATTTATTTAAACTTTTGGTAGTCAAACTACACTAAGTTAATTAACAAACTGATGGATCCACGGATTCGATCAACTCAGTAAAGAAGAATCCGCAAAGAAACTACTGGGTTTCCACCCACAATAATGAAATAGTTACTAAGATCTAAATGCTACTGCAAATTTTCGGTGGAATAATTTAAGAGGTTACACTTTTCGTATCGGCCCATACAACATATACAGCAGGTGGCAAAATTGGTTAGACGAAAAAATTGAGTCATTTTAATAACGTAGGTTGAGTAAACATTTTTTTGAAATCTATTCTGTTTTTTTTTGGTTGGTATCCGACAGCTACGAATGATCTTTTAGGTGAGCTCGCTTAGACGCCACCTATTTGTTGTTATAGCGACAAAATTAATACACACTCTGTGAAAATATCTGCTGCCTACCTATTACGGTTCATGTGATACAGGTGAGATGTCGGACTTAGGGCTCAGGTGTAATTCTAGCCAGTCGACAAGAAACGCCCGCCCTCACCCGGCCGATGTAGCAGAGCGCCATGGCGAGAGCGCCGGCCAGCAGCGACTCGCCGGGCGCGCCGTCCGGCGGCTGGCTCCGCACGAGGCTCAGCAGCCGCAGCTTCACGCTCTTCTCGAGCAGCGTGAACAGCTCGTACTGGCCGTCCACCTGCCGCACGTCCAGCTGGGTGCCCGGCGCCGGGTACAGGTACTCGCTGCAGTAGTCACTCGATACCTCTCAACATTCCTCTGCTAGGTGGTAGGGTTTAAGCTCGCCCGGGTTGGTACCATCGCATTGAATGAAAAGATGGTCGAAGCGCCAATGAAAAATTGTATATGATTTCCATCCAGTTCAATGTAGCCGTGCTCAGAAAGGAAAGGTCCTGGCATGGCACCTAATTCCTTAGGGAATGTGGTGTATTGGGCTAATATCATAACAGTAGTTATGTGGCATTAACCATCCATGTCAGGTCGCATAAAAAAAAACAGAATTTAATATCAAAATATGCTATTGTTCTAATGAGCAGAGTACAATGGATGGGTATCACTGATGGCGTTGGAACACAACTTGACATTCCTGATGTTCGTTCTTCTGTTTTAGGGTTCTGTCGCAAAAAGCAAAAAAATTTATGGCTTTGGTGTCTTTCGGTCATATGCATTTCGTTCCAAATGGTTCTTCTATAAAGTTGTTTGAAAATTCTGCAAAAATTACCAAAATCGGTACACTTATGCAGTTGCACCAACAAATTAATTTGTCTGAAATCGTCATACATTTTGAGAAAAAGGTAGACTTAAAGGTAAAAGGTAGAAAAACAAAATTACTTGTGTGCAATCCTACCAAAGAAATCACATGCATAGTTAGGTTATTGGCTAATCTGCAATGTACTTAATGCAAAGATAATGTGAAAAGATAGAAGAAGATAAAATTTTTAAAACACGGCTCGTGTCGTCGTGCCCTGGCCTGGAGTGAACGGACAAATTGTTTACCTGACCAGAATAGAGGAGCAGATAAGATCGAAAAGGGTAAACCTCATCGGATTAAGTTTATACCTCTTGTGGAAGTGGCAGCCGATGACGGCAATCTGGTTACGCGCCTTCTGCATGAGGTGGGAGTTCGCGAAGGCTACGACCGCGTCCAGCACGGAGGTGAGGGCGCGCGGCTCCTCCGCGAGGTAGCGCTGCGCCGGGCTCGTGTCCACCACCAGCACCAGCAGGCTGCTGTCGGAAGGTGCTGAGAGAGAAGAAAACTTCATAAGAATCGATCATTTTGGATACCTTTGAGGTTAGAGTAGCACTTACCGTCATCGTCCGCCATCGCACACTTTGGTTGGATTATTTTCACATTTATTTGCGTCCGTTATTATCCATTTCATTTGACTAAACAAAAAATATTCGGTAGTAATTCACACGATTATTTGGAGAAGGCCTTTGTTTTTTTTTTGTCGATATGAACCACAGACAGACTATATACATAAACAGTCTGCTGACAGCCAAAGCAAAACAGAAATAAGTCCGCCGTATTTTGGTAGCTGTCAATTTGACATATATCAGACACGCAATAATAACTCTCAGTTTTAACACTGGCAATACCTGCCACCTCAACAAATCGAAGGCGTGTTACTAGTATTTGAGCTCAATTTGCAGTTTTACGTAGAAATATTTTTTTTTTAAATTTCTTTAACACCATTCAGTCGTATTCAGAGAGAACCTGTCAAAACTTAGTACGAGATTAGCACCGGACTAACCATACAAAAACCGGTTTAGTCCGCCCACTCTGAATACAGCTGGTTGTGATTTCCATTCGTCTCATTCTCTCAATTTTTAATTTAGGTTTCACTTCTACCGCGTGTGTGCCGTGGTAGAATGTAGTAGACGTTTCGGTAGAACTGGACCTTTACTTCTAGCCGTTTCGAATATAGTTTTATGAAGAAGAAAGTACTTTTCGGGCCTTCGGTTTCACATTTTTTGGCGTTTTCGGACGGCAGACTTTTTTTTGTTGTTTGATCTCAGAGGTAGACTACGATTATGTGTCTACTTATCATCATTTTCAGACACCAGACCTAATTTTGCTTGTACGGTCCTCTGGGGGTCTACTCATGAAAGCGAAAGCGAGAAGGTCTCGTGTTCGCTTCTGTCAAACTCTATGTAGAAAAAATTTAGGATATTTTTATCTGTATTGAATTTCACAGAACACGAGAACTTCTTGCTTTCGCTTTCCTGAGTAGGTAGGCTGATGTGAATTTCTCACTATTTCAGGCAGTCCGAGCACCCAATTCGTCGCATAGATTTTGAAAGGAGTACCTTCACTCAAATTTGCTACGCTTTGCAAATGGGAATAAAACTCAAAGCTTATTGTAGATGTTGAATGAGCAAGCTCACCTTAAAAACGTCAAAACTGTTATTCCTGTGAAATTGGATTTACGATTTTTTTAATGAAATATGTACTCCATGGTGCAGTTAGAATAAGATTTAGAGGAAAATAATAGCTTTTATTTATTTTCAAACAAGTTTAAACATAGACCACCAATGTATCAAACAAAATATTCTAGGTTATATTTTCTCTCCTATGACTTCTTTTGATTAGCATAATTAAGAACAATATTTTTTTTTCATTAATTTGAGTAAATAAAATTTTCAAATATATTCTCTATTATTTTGTATTTTATCAGACAGCTTTGACAGATCTTTTGGCTGTTCCCGCTTGCATGCCATCTGTCGTAATAAATGAGTAGTTTTCTTCCCTATTGGGCACTGAGCCTGAGTACTTTGCTAATTCGAAATTCCAGTTGACTGTCATTTTTAAATGTGGGTGCGAGCGTACAAAAATATGTCAGATCAAGTAATTTTTTTAGGTTTCCGTAACCAAAGGATGCCCACGGAAGTCTATTAATAAGCCTCTGCCCTCGTCCGTCAGCGGGCTGTATTTCATGAACAGTAATAGGCAGACAGCTGAAATGTTTACAGAACATAAATTGTGAAACGTGATTTTATTTGTTAAATCTTAAACGATGGTATGGAACCGTTCTTGTTCGAGTTCAATTCAGACTGCACTTCGTTACGAATGCGAGCAGCTCCACGGTTCATAATCCATCCGTAGGTCCCTCCCGCTACTAGGTGGTAGGCTGGAAGTCCGACCGGATTGATACCATCGCATTGGATGAAAAAGTTTGAAACGAACAATTTTTCATTGCCGTCGAAGCGGCAATGAAAAATTGTTCGTGTTTTCCATCCAGCTCAATTTAGCCGTACTCATAAAGGGAATGTCCTGGCACGGCACCTAACTCCTTCGGGAATGTGGTGTATTGGGCTAATATCAAAATATCATATAAAATATAAAAAAAAAAAAAAAAAAAAAAACGGTAGTCGGTGGTATTAGCCATCCATGTCAGGTTGTACAAACAAAATAACAAATGAAATCGTTTCTCTCCAAAATCATTTAAAAAATTCAAAACCTCAAATATTAACAAAATATTAATTCATGTTGAATCAAAGGAAAATAAAGAAATCTAGTTTTTTATTTTAACTACAAGTAGTTTATGAATTTCAGCGAAGTGCCGTCTAGTGAATCGGCAATATTTTTTTATTTTCTAATCCGAAAGTTAAAGAAATAATGAATGAAATTCTTTTCATTTTCTTTAAGAATTATGTGACTTTCTAACAATAATTGATGCTTTATTTTCGGTAATTGCGTTCTATTTGGTCGCTGTCACTATGACCACGAGAAGAATTTTCGAGATTCAATCAAATAAGAGCTTGCACCTTCTCCATTAGTACGTCCGCTTCGTTTGAAATATTCCAACTGCACGCGTGGCTCGGCATAGCTAGCTTTGGAGTGGCCCGCGTACACGCGCAACCGTGTGCTTGGGGTGGGCGTGCACTTCCGTGCGCCCCTGTGCAGTCTTAGCTTAAAACTCAAAATGAATCAGACTTGGGAAAACAATCCATTTTTCACGCTCCTGCAATCGTATTCTGTGTGTAGATTTTGCCCAAGGAATAAAGACTCTGCCACCTTCAAGCCAGTAACATATCTAGAAAAAAAGACCATAATAAACAATCTCAAACCTAAGCGGTCACAGGACCTCTGGAATATCTCACCTCATTTACTTAAATCTATAGGTCATGTCATCATAGAACCATTAAAAAATGTGGTTAATGAATGCATAAGAGAAGGTTCATTTCCAGACTCCTTGAAGATAGCAAAGGTCATCCCTCTGTACAAAAAAGGTGCTCATTGTGACATTGCAAATTATCGTCCAGTATCACTTTTACCGATTTTCTGTAAGGTGTTTGAAAAAGTAATAGAGATGAGACTTAATAGTTTTCTATCCGAAAATAATATATTAAATAGTAAGCAATATGGTTTTCGTAAGGGTATGTCTACCAGTGATGCTATAGCTGCTATGGTAAAATCAGTAATGACAGCTTTGGACGGATCCAAACATACCTATGGTATGTTTTGCGACCTATCCAAAGCTTTTGACTTTGTAAATCACAACATATTGATGATAAAATTAGATCATTATGGTATTAGAGGAAAGGAATTAGATCTGTTTAAATCATACTTTTGTAATAGGCAGCAGATTTGTTACGTGCAAGGTATAAAATCAAACACAGAACCCATCAGCATGGGAGTACCACAGGGGTCTATTTTGGGTCCTTTGCTCTTCCTCATCTATGTTAATGATATTTCTGGTTGCATATCGAACAATGTAGAATTGGTGATGTTCGCTGATGATATTTCTCTTGTTTTAGATAATATAAATATAGATTTGTTGCGGGAATCGCTTGTAACTACTATTGCTTCCCTACATTCATGGTTTCAGAGTAATAATTTGCTGCTTAATGTTAACAAAACCAATTTAATGCACTTTGCTCTAGGAACAAATAGACGTATGTTAGATAATACAATGGTCAACGATATGTCCCTAAATATGGCAAATGAAATCAATTTCCTGGGCGTGATGTTTGATAATAAGCTAACATATAACATATAGCACATATACATAAACTAGCTGGTAAACTTAGTGCAGCATGCTACGCTATCAAAAAAATAAAGGAATTATGTGGTATCCAAGCAGCCAAGGCTGTCTATTATGCTTATTTTGACAGTCTCATGTCATATGGCCTGATGTTTTGGGGAAATGCATCCGATGCAAATCGTATATTTTTATTGCAAAAAAGAACCTTGCGAAATATCTTAACCATGAGAGTCAGGGACTCGTGTAGAAATGTTTTTAAGGAACTTGGGATTATGACACTCGCAAATAAGTATATTTACCAAAATATCATATATGCAAAAAAAACAATAGAAATGTCTACCCTTAACTCTGATGTACATGACCATGATACTAGAAATAAGTTTAATATACAATGTACCAAACACAGACGAGCTAAAACTTCAAAAAGCTTTATTCACAATAGTGTTAGATTTTACAACAAATTACCTGTAGAAATTAGAAATTTGCCTCTTAATAAATTTAAAAATAAGATAAAATTAGTGCTACTTAATAAAGAGTATTACAATTTGAACGAGGCTCTCTATGATAAAACCCTCTTTAGTGATTTAATATTCTAGGACAAGTACGTAATTGTACAATTTATATTAATTTTATTTTGACATTGACACTACAATGGTAGTATTTTGTATATATTATATTATATTGACTTGATACACTTTATCTGTATCAAAATTGACGAGGGCTCTGTACACCCGACATAGCTGTTAAGTTGACGAAGGCGTTTACACCCGAAATAAATACTCAATATGTATAATGATTAGGTTATTAAGTTAAGTAATTTATTTATTAATTAAGACTTTTCACATTGTGGTTTGTTGTTTCCTCGTAGTCCTTAGTTCTTTGCTCCAGACCGTTCTACCAATGTAAGTTTGGCAGTAGCATTTAGGTATGAAATCATAATTGTGTTATATCATTTATGTGGACGAAAAAAAAAAGACCAAAAAAAAAAACCAAATTTATAGACCAGTGAAGTTTCTTTGCGGGTTCTTCTTCACTGGTTGATCGAATCCGCGGATCAATCAAATTGTGACATGACTTACGCCCGGTTCCACCACCTCAAGCTACAAAAATCCCAAAGTTATCTTTCGGTTACATCATACAAATATGCAATGTAGCCGAAAGTTAACTATCGGATTTCAGGTAACTGGAGGTGGTGAAAACAGGGGTTAGTGTAGTTTTACTACCAGAAGTTGAATAAATAAATGAAATGAAATGAAATGAGATAGTTGTAATATTTCCGTGCTCTCGCTGCGGAAGGCTAACCTTTTTTTACGTTATTTTCTACTTTTGGCCTCAGTCAGTCATGATTTGGCAGGATTCATAATTTGAAGATGGTCACATTGCTCGCAACGCTGTGCTGTCATGTCATTAATGTCAGTTGCTGTGAGTGACCGCGAATATGTGTGGGTGTGGGTAGTAGGTAGGTAGTTTGGCTGACTGGTCGATGTCCTCAACAAACAAGGCGCCTTTTCCTGCCCCTTGACCCTTCTCTGGAGACCTCCTGTGGCCGCACTTCAGCTATCCTCCACTCAAGCGAATTCAGTGTTTCAACTTGGAAGGCATCCATCCTGGACAATCTGTGATTTGTGTTCAGTGTTAGTCACTATGGGGTCTAGAGGCGAGAAGGATCGGGCAAAGCAAATCCAGGAGCGGTGTCAGAGTATCCTGGTACAGTTGCTGAAGGATGAGGACAACAAATACTGCGTAGATTGTGATGCTAAGGGTATGTTTCTTTCATTAATTTGTGAATGAACAAAGCTTTTTATTAAGGTATACCGTTGAGATCTCGTGATCTCCGATTCTCATTAGCATTCGCCCGGAAATGAATTGCATTAATAAGCCATTCCTAGCAAATAGCTGGGTATCAGATATGGCGTAGTTAATTTTTAGAAACATTTTGGTTAAGGAGTGGGAAGGTTTTCTGTTCAAAATGTTTTTATCGATGTAGTTTTTAACGTAAATAGTTTTACCCAAATTCAACATGATTAATTTATTGTTGTATAGATGACAACTATTTAGAAATGTTAACCTGGTTTTTACGTGATGTGTGGGTTCTTAAAAACAAAATAAAATACAAGTTGGCCCACTTTATTTCTACCCATGCATGTCGTAAGAGGCGACTAAGGGATTCGTCACCAGTGGCTCGGATTCCATTGGTTACTAGGTGTAGGCTTAATCCTGCCCTGGTTGGTACAATCGCATTGAATGAGCAATGATTAAGCAGCAATAAAAATTGACAGGGTTTTCGATCTAGTTAAATGTTGCCGTACAATATAAGGAAGTGCTTGCATGGCACCTAATTTATTTTATTTATTTATTTATTTATTATTGGAGGAAAAACAAAGGCAGACATTAAAACACAGTTACAAAGAAGTAATTGGTAACAAGTATAAAGATCTGTCTTCAAAACTATCCCTCACTAAAACAAGAATAAGTATACATTTTGAAGGTGGCGTGTTATTTGTAATAAGAAAAAGTGTACCTGGAGATAGGTAATTACAAAAAAAAATTAACAAAAAAAATAACCGTCTTCAAAGAAAAAGCACTAAAAATTTAAAAATAAATTCCATTTTTGTAGTTACGATTTCTGTTATTTTTTGAGTCGGCGTCAGCTGGGCACGCGCTGCGCCAATCAAGAGAACCTAACCTAACCTAACCTAACCTTGGCTGACACCGACTCAAAAAATAACAGAAATCGTAACTACAAAAATGGAAATTATTTTTTACTTTTTAGTGCTTTTTCTTTGAAGTCGGTTATTTTTTTTGTTAATTTTTTTTTATTTGTTTATTTTTAGTGAATCTGAAGTACACTTACTAATTTGTACACGTCCTTTCCAATAAAAAAAGAATCACCGAAATCGGTTGGCGTTATATTGAGTTATTCGTCCATTTGTCGCGCACATCTTAATACAAATTTAAGACTTTTATGATTTTCTCATAAATATCATTGTCAGAACTTAACCAAATTAAAATGGGACCACTTGAAAAGCACTAGCTATCATTTAAAAAAATTATCATCAAAATCGGTTCACCCAGGCAAAAGTTATGAGGTAACAAACATAAAAAAAAAAACATACAGACGAATTGAGAACCTCCTCCTTTTTTGAAGTCGGTTAAAAAGCAAGTGATATGAGATTACTGGTTCATTAAAGTGATAATACAATCATGTGAATATGACACAGCTTGTGTTAAGGTGTAGAAGTTATTTGAGAATTAGTGAAATAAAAATTAAAATAAATAGGTAACTGTAAAGAAGACGACCTAAAACAACATCAAAAAAAAAAAACAATGTATGCTCCATTAAATTTTATACATAAAACAGAACTATTGTAATTCAACCATTAATCAATCAATATTAATGCAACCATTTATTTTTACTGCTTGGACTTACAAGTTTTTGACTTCAATCTTTATTTACAATTTTTGACTGCTTGGACTTACAAGTTTTTGACTTCAATCTTTATTTACAATTTTTGACTGCTTGGACTTACAAGTTTTTGACTTCAATCTTTATTTACAATTTTTGACTGCTTCGACTTACAAGTTTTTGACTTCACTCTTTATTTACAATTTTTGACTGCTTGGACTTACAAGTTTTTGACTTCAATCTTTATTTACAATTTTTGACTGCTTGGACTTACAAGTTTTTGACTTCAATCTTTATTTACAATTTTTGACTGCTTGGACTTACAAGTTTTTGACTTCAATCTTTATTTACAATTTTGACAATTGGTGATTACTAAAATGTCATGCAGAATCTGACTACAAATCTTTAAAATGTATAATGACATGTCATAGAAAACCTTACTTCCGCGGATTATCTCCGGACTTAGATACAAAATGCGATTTATTCCGGTGATAATCGGCTTACAAAAGTTAGTTCGCCCAATCTGAATACTACTGCTCAGATAAAATGAACTAGAAACTGAAGTAAAAAATTAATCCATGTTGTTAATTTTTCCAAAATTACTGTTAATGACAAAGCGGAGGCTTTAAAATGCCATCCATGTTCATGACAGAATACAGAACTGTTTATATACAGCTGCAGGACCAATTGCCTGCTCATGTATGACGTGGTCTCACAATTAATGTGCTGTAATTTCAGTCATTGATACATTTCTCAAGTATCAATGTGTGCAGTTGCTCACTTCTGACTACCCGACTGAAGCAAGTTAAGAACAGCCCCTAAGCTATGTTCCCCATACAAACGTAGTTTACTAATCATTTGGAAACCGCTATTCCAATTAAATTGATATTAAATATCTAATGTCAGGTAACAAATATCTGTGTCTGCATGCTTTTGTTTTTTTGAAAAATCCAAACCGAATGAACTGAAAGCAAAAAGAAAATCTTCATAGGAATTTTGTTTTCTTTGTGGTTTGACCCAGAATACATTTACCGAAAAAACAAAGACATGCAGACACAGATATTTGTAGCCTAATATTAGATACCAAATATCAAGTAAGTTGGAATAGTGGTTTTCAAATTATTATTAAACTACGTTTGTATGGGAGGCGAAATTTTCAGGTGCTTAAGGGCCGACCTTAATTCGACCAATTCAAAATGCAATGGTCCCCATTTTGAAATGAAAATGCCTGACCATTTTTTTTTCTCCCAGACAAACTGGAAATTGGTAAATCCTCAATGACTTAATGGATATCCACCAGTTCCAAAGACAAAAGATCCTTTGCTTTGATATAAATGTACCACTGATGTAAGAGCTGTCACACATAGAACAAACTTAATATGGTAGTTTCCCCCATTTTCGACCATTTAAGGGGGTTTCACAGTTTAAAATTTTCTGATTGCTCAGACAAAGATGTAAATGTTAAAATTAAGTTACGTTTGCATGGAAAAACTCAAAAAAATGGGGGAAAGGTCCTGGCATGGCACCTAATTTGTTCAGGAATGTTGTGTATTGGGCTAATATCATAACGGTAGTTGTGAGGGATTAGCCATCCATGTCAGGTTGCATAAAAAAAAAATTATGTGCATGTACATTGATGCTGATCATTGAAGGTATGTTTGCGTGCAGGTCCGCGCTGGGCTTCGTGGAACCTCGGCATCTTCCTCTGCATCCGATGCGCCGGCATCCACCGCAACCTCGGCGTCCACATCTCCAAGGTGAAGAGTGTCAACCTGGACTCTTGGACACCAGAGCAGGTGGTGAGTACATTACAGCGACAGAACATTCAACAGTGTATGTTGATGCTCAACAATTTCGGAGCTTGTGAGCAAACTTGCATCCCTTATTCCTCCCCATCCTACCTATATCTGGAGCACCCGCCGCAGAGAATCAGAGCACCCCTTTGTTGTTGATATTAGGCTTTTGAGAACGAACCGTTTCTCAAACTCATTTCTCTGCCGCACCGCCAGGATATGGAACTATCTACCGGCGGTTTTTTTTTTTTTTATGTGACTGGACATGGATGGCTAATACCACAAGTTCTGTCATGGTATTAGCCCAACACACCACATGGGAACTAGGTGCCATGCCAGAACCTTCCTTATATTGCACGGCTACATTGAACTGGATGGAAAACACGGATGCCTATTCTTTGCCTGGGAGTCTTCAAGCGTAATTTGATAAATATGCGCCATAGTCCACAAATCTGGCATGGCGCCTCGCTGTCGCCCTCACCTATTTATTAGTAATAAGAGGGTTTGCTGTTTGTCAGGTGTCGCTGCAGCAGATGGGCAACTCGCGAGCGCGCGCCGTCTACGAGGCGAACCTGCCCGACTCGTTCCGGCGGCCGCAGAACGACTCGGCGCTGGAGGCGTTCGTGCGCGCGAAGTACGAGCAGCGCAAGTACATAGCCAAGGAGTGGGTGCAGCCGCCGCCGCCCAAAGTCAATTGGTGTGTATCCACGGCCGGTTGAATTCATGCAAGAAATACTATTATTGTCTTTGGTTCACTTTTCACTATTCGCTTAAGTTCCAACAACACTTAAGGATGTTCCGACCCATACAATGTTTTTTTACACAGAACGCAAAAATTATTGCACTTTCAGGCACGAATTCGTCAAAAATATTAAATATAGCCATAGTAGTTGCAGCGAAAACATATTCACAATTTCAGGTTTAATGGTTTCGTTGTAATTGCCGATTAGAAGTTTTACACCGTTAGATGGCGCTCATGACTACGTTGCCGCCATATTAATGAGTTTCGATCGTTACTCCCGTCCTCATATACGTGGTCAAAAATCAAATAAAAACCAAATTCATTGTAAGTCTTTATGAAACAGGCTAGGTGTGATGACTAATATTTTTAAGATGTTTTTATTTTATTGTTGAGTAATCCACTTCCAAAGTTATTGTATAAAACGTGCGAAAAATTAGGACTTTCGGTCCTTATAGCTTAGAAACCAAACACTATTTTACAATGCCAATGGTCATCAGGCATCTAGCGCCCGGTTCCACCACCTCCAGCTACAAAAATCCCAAAGTTATCTTTCGGTTACATCATACAAATATGCAATGTAGCTGAAAGTTAACTATCGGATTTCAGGTAACTGGAGGTGGTGAAAACAGGGGTAGGTCAATCAAATAAAGCTGTTTTGAGTATAATTTTGGATCTCTGACAAGAAAAATGCGCGTGATCTTTTTTCCACGTTTGTATGGGGAGTTGAGCGGGAAGGCCCACCTTGGGCACCACCCATGAGTCGTGTTAGCGATATATCTGTCTAGTAATTTCAAACAACTGTCAGCATCAATGGCCCAGTGGCGCGACACTTCGGCGATCGCTCTCCGAAGTTAAGCAACGCTGGGTCCGGTCTGGTCTTGGATGGTTGAGAGAGGCTGGCCGTGGTTCGGATTCCACGTTAAACTGTAGGTCCCCTTCCTTACTTACTAGGTGGTAGGGTTTATCCCGCCCGGGTTGGTACCATCGCATTGAATGAACGATTGTCGATGCGGCAATGAAAATTGTCCGTGTTTTCCATCCAGTTCAATGTAGCCGTGCAATATAAGGAAGGTCCTGGCATGGCACCTAGTTCCCATGTGGTGTGTTGGGCTAATACCATGACAGAAGGTGTGGTATTAGCCATCCATGTCCAGTCACATAAAAAAAAATTTTTTTTTAAACTATATGACGAAGTAACAATGAATATTTTTATTGATCATCATCCATAAGCCGTGTACTGCTGCACTCGGATTTGTTATTATTTTATCATTAGCCAGTTCAACAATCACAGCGAAGAAAAACCAATTAACTTTCATGTTTTTTCTTAATGTCTAACTAGCCCAATCATATACAAAACTGTTTGGCCACTGCTAATAGATAGCGTGTGATTGGTTTGTGTAAATATTTTAATTTAATTGCTTGGAACATTAATAGTAAGTATTTACTATTGATGATACGAGAAGTACAAAGGTACAATGAACTTATAACGATTTACAAAAATCCCCAATTTTTTATCTGGTTGATGGCAAAAATAAATCAATGAAAATTTAATATTTCTCCTCATAACCCAATATGGCAGTGTACAGGTGCAAAGCAGAATGCCCAAATCCAGGCCCCTTAGAAAGCATTCGTGTCTTTTATTGACACATATGCGATAATTTATATTTATTATTTAAACATATTTTACACTATCTGAATCCCCATTTTTCACGGCCAGTACTCGTTAAATAATTAAAAGAAATCATTCACAACTACTTCTATTCCTACTAACAACATGAATAAGACAAGGACAGAACATCGCATAGTATTTCTGTTGTCACAAGATGTGACAGCCTGCTTTATGCCATTCCGTCCGGAAAGGCGTAAATACGTATGTAAAATTATCCCTAGGACCAATGTGAAGGATTGTTGCTTATGAAATATCAAAGAGATTTTAAACTCTGACCATTGTTATTGCATTTGGCCTGGAGCATTTTGCTCTACGCTGAGCTCTCTGGTGTCTTTAAAACATTCATAACCTCAACACCGCATTTTGTCAATAACTTTAAAATGGCAGTGAATTTCGTCTTGAAAATTCATAACTCGAAAAGTGACAATATTTTCTAAATTATAACACTAGTTTGGAAGATAGACATTAACATTTTAATGGGCCCAAAATGTATGGGGCAATGGGCATTCTCCTTTACCTAGAACTAAGTGCATTTTCAAAAGTGCCTTAAGGTGGCCCAACCCGGCGGGACTAACTCATTCGCGGGCATGGTACAAAATCGTGCTGTTGCGCTCTGGGACCTTCTCTGTTTCAAAGAATAAGACAGGCTCCGTGATGAGGAAGATGCAACATGTCCACAAAAAAGACAATGTGCATAGTGTATGATGTGGTAAGATTTACCAAAATTTTAAATACAAAAACGACTTATAGCTAAAAGTAAACCACGACCGCTGTAGTAAAAATCTAACAAAAACCAAATAGACTATAAATCTTGATTAAATAAGCTATGTCTGAGGACTAATCTTTTTAAGATGTTCTTACTCTATCATTGCGTAATCCACCTCCAAAGTTATTGTATAAAACGCGCGAAAAATTCGAACTTTCGGACTTTATAACTTAGAAACCAAACTCAATTTTACAATTCCAACGGTCGTCAGACATCTAGTTCGATCAAATAAAGATATTTTAGGCAAAATTTGGGATCTCTGACAAGAAATATGCGTGATCTTCTTTCCCCGTTTGTATGGGAAGTTGAGCGGGTTGGGCCACCTTAATAGTGTTCCCTTGTCCCTAAGGCAATCTCTCCGGACAGCGTCAGAGAAAATGTTGAAAACCAATTACAAATCACATTACCAATTATACACTGATGGATCTATTGATAGTAATGGTATCGGTGCAGCCTTCTGGGATCCGCAAGTCCGTTGTGGGATGGAATTCAAAATTGAGGCACGCATCCCAATCATGGCAGCCGAACTCGTAGCAATACTCGAAGCACTCTCGTACAGCTCTAGTGTAATATCAAAAGAAATAATCATTTTAACAGATTCTAAAAGCGCTCTTCAACACTTGGTGAATTGCACGGGAGGGTCACGGGGAAGACCTATCGCATATAAAATCTTAAATCTTTTTTTACATTTACAGTCTATGGGCAAGGAAGTGAGTTTGCAATGGATTCCATCTCACATTGGCATAGAAGGCAACGAGCGGGCCGACAAGTTAGCGAAAAGTGCAGTGAATTGTGACAATATTTGGACATGTAAGCCTTTCTTTAGTGATCTTTTGACGGATGCTAAAAAATTCTGTAGCACTCAATGGAAAGAGCACTTCGACAGAAGATCGGTAGAGAAGGGCATTTGGTACAAGACTCTCCAAAATGAGCCGCTACGAAGACCATGGTTCGAAAGCTCAGGTCTCTCCCGCACTGACATTGTAATTGCTTTGAGACTCCGATCAGGACACACTCCACTAAATAAAAGTGCCTATTTGATGCGAAAAGTGGATTCACCTAATTGTAATGTATGTAATAAGACTGAAGACCAATTTCACATTTTGATGGAGTGTGTGCAGAACGAACCACTGAGGCGAAAATTAATGGACAAATTGAAGTTAAATGCATACAACTATTTTTTCGGAATTCATTATGCATTATCGCAGCCACTATCTAAAAATTGTAAAACATTAATACAATTTTTTAAGGCCTCTTTAGCTTTAAGAGGTTAGAGAGACCTTAAAACTGTGTACAATAGTTACTATGGGACTGGCATAACCGCAATGCGGCTAAAGTCCTATCAACACTTTGAATAAAAAAAAAAAAAAAAGGCAATCTATACTAATAAAGGCTTGATGCATGTCATCAAGTAAAATGTTTGGTGATGAATACACTTATTTTTCTGGACTAATGATCTCGATTGGGGCGTGTGGCACATGTTCGTGGCTCGGGCCGGTTTATGATGACGATGCGGGCACCACATTTTGTTCATTGTTATCTGAATAGTGTTTATTATGATTTACAGCGGTGTTAACCACGTATTAATGATAAGGAAATGGTCAGTTGTATCATATGTTTTTGCTTTTATCATATTTATAGATTGGCTAGACCAAGATGATTGGAACAAGTAAGGGTGTTCGTGTACTTTATTGAGTCTTGAGATGTTTCTCAAGCACTGTTAACTTATTCGTGTATTTTAGAAGTTCCTGAGATTAGAATTTACAAGTATTAGCTTAATTAGACCAAGCACAGAAAGGTGATGACTGATGTGACGATTGAGGTGGCCCTTCCCGCTCATCTCCCCATACAAAAGGGGAGAGAAGATCACGCCCATATTTCTTGTCAGAGATCTGTCTTTTTTGTGGACATGTTGCATCTTCCTCGTCACGGAGCCTGTCTTATTCTTTGAAACAGAGAAGGTCCCAGAGCGCAACAGCACGGTTTTGTACCGTGCCCGCGAATGAGTTAGGCCCGCCGGGTTGGGCCACCTTAAGGGTTACGTACAATGTGACGGGCTTAACCCTACCACCTAGCAGGGGAAGGGGACCTGCTGTTTTACTTGGATTCCGAACCAAGGAACAGTTCGCATTCTTGACGAAATGCACTCATCCAACTCACGAAGACAAAGAAAGTGGTGCACGAATGGGGCGGGGATTTGAATCCAGACCTCTGCAATGCGATCCCTGCGCCACTAAGAGACGAGCTGCTCGGTGTTCCTTGGGGGAATTGGCTGGGACCGAAATCTAAGGCTAGCCACTATTGACACGTTGATGTGGGTCACATTACAGGGACAAGGAGATTGATGAAGAAATGGAGCGGCAGAAGAAAAAGAAGAAGTCGAGTCTAGCGCCCTTGCCGTCTGCCTCCACTTCTGATAAGAAATATGCTGTAAGTGCATTTCGTTTCAATTTTATTTTCAACTTATTTCAAACTGACGTGAAGGCAGCAAAGCTCTGAGATTTGAAAATTTTGAGAAATTTTCGCTTTGTCCATTGGCCAAGGCACAATTTTACACGCTGACTGCGAATTAAACTATTAAAATCGTCTTCCAGGCCCTAACGGTTCGCTACCCCTAAAAGTTTTCACATTTTCATACATAAAAAAAATATTAAGAGATATAGAAAAAAAAAGCTTGATTTCATGTCTGTATGTTCTTATTTTTGTGCAGATATCTGTATTTTCCACTAAACAAATTGTAAAATTACAGTAATAAAAGCAATCTTTTACCAATGCTTATTAACAAATATTTTGGAATCCAAAGTGTAAATAAAAAAATTAAAACTAGCAGACATAGGTTTTGACAATATATTTTAGACTCCAAAATTTTAAAAACCTAATATTTAGATTAAAACATTTAAACAGTTATCGCACACAGTATGGGGAATCAATAGAATTGGAAATGTAGTTTTTGCAGAAAACATGGCCACAGACCCATTTCCACATAAATACCCCAAGTTTTGTTCCAAAAACCTGTGTATCTTAACCTAATCTCTCTACATTTTCAGAAGTCCGATGTGATACCCCAGCTCCTACCCAAGCCCAAGTCATCCGTCAGTCCAAAGCTGGGTCGCAGCCCGGGCCCGCAAGCCGACGCGCGGCCCAGCAACGGGCAGACCGACCTGCTCGGCCTCGACACAGCCAAACCCGAGGCGAAGCCTGCGGCCGCCCAGGACGACATCTTCACGAACTTCTTCTCCGGGCCCCCCGAGAAGCCCGCGGAGAAGGAGGTCGACCCCGCCGCGGACCTCAAGACGGAGGAGCAGAATTTCTTCAATCAGGCCGCGCCCACCGACAAGGAGAAGTCGAAACTCACTAAGGATAGTATACTCGCGTTGTACAGTAAGACGCCGAGCAATCTCAATCAATTCGGGGCCGTCCCGCCGGGGGGATACAGTCAGCTCGGCGGCCAGTTCCAGCAGCCTCAAACGGGCTTCGCGTCGTTCGGTGCCGTCCAGAATGGAACCACGCACGGTCAGTTCAGTCATTCGGCGCCTCAGAACCAGTTCAATCAGAATGCACCTCAGAACCAGTTCAATCAGACTGCACCTCAGAACCAGTTCAATCAGACTGCACCTCAGAACCAGTTCAATCAGACTGCACCTCAGAACCAGTTCAACCAGACTGCGCCTCAGAACCAGTTCAACCAGACTGCACCTCAGAACCAGTTCAACCAGCCTGCATCTCAGAACCTGTTCAGTCAAGCTGCCCCTCAGAACTTCAATCAGACTGTGCCTCAGAGCCAATTCTCAGGTTCCTCGCCCAATCAGTTCAATGCGTCGCCGGCGCAGTCCAATCAGTTCAGTCAATTCAGTCAGTTCTCCCAAGCGGCGCCGCAGTTCCAAAGTTTCGGTCAGTTCGCAACGCCGCCGTTCCCGCAGGGCGCCTTCGCGCAGAACGGCTCGAGTCAGCAGCCCGCGCAGCCCCTCGCGCAACAGTTCGGCGGCATGAGCTTAGGGCAGCACGCGTTCGCGAACGCGTTCGCCGCGCCGCCGAACGCCAACGTGGCGGGCAACGTGACTTGGCAATAGGGGACGGCACTGACGTGCCTGGCGAAGGGTCGGCTGCAAACTGCAGTCAGCAATGAGCATACAGTGGAGCGCCGATTATCGGAATTCGTCATCATGAAGTAATGTTTTATTTTTAACCGACTTAAAAATAAGAGGAGGTTCTCAATTTGTCTGTATTTTTGTTGTTGTGTGTATGTTACTCGATATCTCCGCAAACTGTCAACCGATTTAAATAATTATTTATCTCATTAGTAGTGTATGTCTCAGGCGTGGTCCTTTCATAAATTTATTGAAAGAACTAAGGTAAAATAACAGTTCCAAAAACCATTGAACCGACTCCGAGCACCCTGGAGAAGAAGGCGGTACTGTTATTTTATTTAAAGCATATGCTTTTTTTCACAGTTTTAGGCAACCTCAAAAGAACTGAGTAGTCTTAAGGAGGTCCTGGGACGAATCCTACAAGGCAATCCAAGATAGATACCATTGAAAAATGTATTACGTTTCTGCATCTGAAACCCGAGTTCTCGATTATGTCCAATTTAATTTTCTTTTTTAGGGTCCCAGGAAAAAAGAAAAAAAAGGGACTATTATGATCTGACTCAGGACTCGTTCACTGGCAATTTGTCCAGAACTGTTCTCCACGGTTGTAAAACTCTAAAAAAAAAACAAAATAAAACCAAAAGCATACTTTGTGAGCATCAAACAACACAACTTTTTGCGTTTACTCAAAACATCACACTTTTTGAGAAAAAACTAGATTTCTGATGCGCTAACTTTCTTTGGAATTGTGACAGTTATAGGACTCTCGGCACATGAAGATGTTCACACTTGACCGTCATTTTATGTTTACAGCAGTATTCAGAGTGGGCAGACTAACTTTAATATGCAAATTATGTCCGTACTAAGCTCCATTTTGTATGTTTAGTCCGGTGATAACCCGTATTACATTTTGACAATTCACTCAGAAAGCGACCTAGGTGTTTACTTTTATAGCTTCCAAACAAATTTTGTTGAGGTTCTCATTTGTTTCAGTAGGTATTTGCGCTTCGCAAAAGGAATATTATTGTATTCAAATTGGTAAAACATTACCATTATTAAAAATATAAAAAAAAAAATTATATGACGACGTTACGATAATCGGCCTTTCACTGATGTGGTCTCTTATTTTTTACTTAAATGGAATTATTCGTGCGTGTAAATTTTACTAGAGAATATTATTTATGGTTCAACGGATATATTTTACACCCTTATTGGATTTTTTACATTGTTCCGTAAATATGATATAGCCTTTTAAAATTATAAATCAATTTGCATATTGATTTTTTTGTCAGTATAAAATAGGTCTAAATTGGAAGTCTTAGGGCCGGTTGCACGTACGCTCGTGCACCTAAACATCACCGTCAATGTATGATTAAAGACTGATCAGTCAAAATTTGCGTTGCACGAAACTTAAACATTACCTTGATCGCTGATGTTATCCGCTATTCGTAATCACTCCTGACCACTTGATCACCATCAAAATCACGATCAAATAATAATTCAAAGTATCAAAAGACACTATTTTTACATTTTTGCAGTCTTATTGGACCTTAAATAATAGGCAAACGTTGCTATTAATGAAATACAATGCTTTGTTTTTCATAATTATAAGCCTGACACCTGGTTCCACGGTTTAAAAATGTCGGCGCCATATCTATGTAATCTGTGGTGCTACCAACAGCTGATAGCAAGCCGACATCTTGGGCGCTAGTAGCGTCACCCCGCGGCTCCAAGAGCAACTGTTTTGTTTGTTAATACGAATGATTGACGCTAGATAGTGCTTCAATTGTGCCAGTCTCTTTCTGATAATATACTGTGGAAGAAGGACAGTACTATGTCAGCTCAGGCGGTGCTGAGAGTTGCCATACAGCAAACATTTTTGCAGATTGTTTCGAGGGACTATTTGTGGTCTGACGGCTGGCAAGCTAACTGACGAAAATATGTTACGTGCAACTAAATTTTATATGATGGGCGATTAGCCGTCACATCATCGTCAAATGTAATCAGTAACGGATAACATTTTACGAGGCGTTGTGCACTCGGCCCTTAAAGTGTTAAGGCAGGGCTACCGTTGAAAATGGACTCGCCGGGTGAACAGGCAAGTGAGTGAATAAATTTGACATATAGTTGCATTTATTGCGATGCTAATGGGGAAGCAAACTGCTTATTCCTCATGACAGGTGCCGTCTAAGCGAGCTCACCTAAAACATCTGTCAATGCTGTCAGATACCATACAAAATCAAACAGAATAGATTTGAAATTTTTGTTTCCTCAATCTGTGTAATTGAAATGACTCAATTTTCTGGATGTTATTCCGAAAATAAATTGTTCTTTATTATGCTAATCAAAACAAGTCTTGGGAAAGAAAATATGACAAAAACATAACCCATAATATTTTGTTCCATACTTTGCGCTGGTCAATGTTATTTAAATTGGTTTGAAGACAAAGAAAAACTCTTCTTTTCCTCTAAACCTTATTCTAACTGCATCATGGATTACATCATCATCTTTCACCTAAAAACTCGTAAATCAAACTTGACAGAAACGGCAGTTTATTTTTAAGGTGAAGTCGCCCATGCGACATCTACAATAAACTTTGAATTTTCTTCCCCATTGGTAAAGTTTGTTTGACAGTTAGCGTGAAAGGAAGTCAACTAGACATCAGATTCAATCACTCACTGGCCTGTTCACCTGGCGAGTTAATTTACCGTTGTAACAATCACTCCGCTAGGGTTTTAATGACCCTGTCGTGAAAGTTGTAGTATAGATGTCATGGATGCCACATGGCAAAATAGGCTGATCTCAAACTTTAAAACTTTCAAAACTGCATATTAATAATGCTTATAGACAACAAAACAATTTATAGGAATTCACTACTGTTAATGTACTTATTATGGTTAAAGGATTACATCAAGTGTGTATAATACCAAAATTGGTTGGCTAAATATAGTTGCCTGAAATGTATGTTTCCGGTTGCGGCCAATCTGTCAAACTTCACTTTCGTTCGCGCTATTGTTTTTTGCACGTGTGCAAGCACGCACACCTTTTCTTCATCATCGTATAAAACCAAAAGAAGTCTTTGGCTTCATGTGCGAACAGAAGTGAAGTTTGACAGATTGGCCGCAGCCGGAAACATACATTTCAGGCAACTATATTTAGACAACCAATTTTGGTATCATACAAAGTGTTCGCCTATGTAATGTGGCGTTTTGTGACAATATTAGGTGAGGGAAAAGTAAAGCTTGTTTTACACTGGCACAGATGGGATAAACACCATTATTTTTTAGCAAATAGTGGTATATGGGAAAGAACCATGATTTTCAGCACATTTGATGCCCATCGGTAATTGCTGTTTCGGACCAATTGTTTTTTTTGTCCACTTATTCTGTTTGGAAGGGCAATGTCCTTACGCAGTAATATATATTTCTATGACTGGAAATGACAGATTTTTGAGGTGGGCCCATAGCATCAGAAAATACTCTCCCATACAAACTTAGTTTACTAATAATTTGAAAACCACTGCTCCATTTTTTTTTTATTTTTGGTATTTAATATTAGGCCAACATTCTCTGTTTCTGCATATTTTTTGTTTTTTTTCCCGTGTTTTGTATGCTGTGCCAAACCACAGAGAAAATAATGTTCACTTTAACATTTCTTTCTCTGTCATTTGACTTGGTTGAGATATAAAAAGGTGCAGACACAGATATTTGTTGCCTGATATTAGATAAAAAATATATGGAACAGTGGTTTTCAAATGATTAGTAAACTACGTTTGTATGGGAAACATAGCTTGCTAGCCATTCTAAGGAAAACACTGAAAAATAATATATTTCCTGAGGTAGCGAAATTTAGCATAATTTTCAATATGTGGCATGTTGCAACTTCATACTTACCTAGAGGCTAAAAAATATAACCGATTGGTCGAAAATTGGTATTATCTTTAATTGTATTGCAAACTTTGTGATAAAACAGAAAAGGCTTAAATACATTTTACGGAATCGATAAAATCACCTTTATGCACAATATTTCTTAAGTTGCACTATTTTATAAAATATGTTGTGGTACATTTCTGTGTGTGATGACTGGATGAGTTGTATTAATTTGATTTATTATCTAATAAAATGAATAAATTTACTTTAAAAATGTTCAGTTTCCTTTGCTAGGCTTTTCGACAGAAATGATCTAAATTATTTTCAACTGTAGCTGACTGTAGGTTGCCTCGGAGCAGACGCCAAACCACCCGCCGGTCTGTGCGTGTAAATGTATTTTCTGTGCTGTTGGAAACGGGACTTCTATACTTACTCCCTAGTGTTTAGCAGTCACAAGATAAATTTACATTTTGCAAAACACTTTGGATCGTGCACGAAATGACCAGAAAATGGAATCAAGTAACTGGTTTCTTGAAAGTTATTGGATACGGTAAAAAAAACGAACCTTGCGAGGTGCAATTCGTAAATACATAAATAATAAACCGGCCAAGTGCGAGTCGGACTCATCCACGAAGGGTTCCGTACCGCCATACAAGATTTAACACGGAATCACGTTTTTTGCATCGGCCTTTAATTTGCATTATTTTTTAATTTTACCTATTTGTTATAGTAATAATTAAATATTATTATAAATACACACCACATGAACATTTCAGCTGTCTACCTATTACAGGTCATGAGATACAGCCCTGTGACAGACAGACGGACGGACGGACGGATGAACGGACGGACGGACATCGGAGGCTTAGTAATAGGGTTCCGATGGCACCCTTTGGGTACGGAACCCTAAAAAAGTTCATAAAATCGTTTATATTTTTTTACATTACATTTTTTTGATTGAAAAAGAAACACAGCTGTAATAAAAACCGTTAAGGATGTTCCGACCCATACAATGTTTTTTACACAATTTTAGGTTTAATGGTTTCGTTGTAATTGCCGATTAGAAGTTTTACACCGTTAGATGTCGCTGTTAAATAAGAATCGTATTTAAATAAATTGTAACAAAACCAATAATCCTGAAATTGTAAAATTGTTTTCGCTGCAAGTAATATGACTATATTAAACTTTTATTATTAATTCGTGGCTTAAAGTGCAATAATTTTTGCGTTATGTGTGCAAACAACTTTATATGGGTCGGAACAGCCTTAAAGCGTACGTTTTGAATGTGACTCAAGAACGGTTGCCAGTAGTGTCTAACGATAGGGTACCACCGGCCACTACGAACCGTGACAAAAAATCGACCAGGGATACAGAACAATTTCAGTCGACTAGGTAATGAGTGAAGGGCAACGTTTATGTCCACCAACTCAACATGTTAGGTCACTCGTTCCAAGTTTGTGGGCAATGTGGTCGATGGCGAACATCCATCAAACCACAAAGTAAAGTAAACACCCTTTACACTTACGGAACGAACAAGAGAAGTTTTCACACAAGTTGGTGTCATTCTCTACATGGAAAAAAAAATACATTTCTACCAAAATTATTTCAATATGGAGGATGGCAGCTACTGGGATGAATACTCACCCGAGTTCTATGATTGGTCTCATAGCGGGTCTACTCATCAGTTCTCATTTGTGAGTCACTGGTGGATCACACAACTTTCTCTGTGGCTGTCATTTAAAGAGTACAAATGTTTTGTGACTCAGCTATGAGTACAGTCGTTTCCTCTCAATTGTATACACTGGAAAGAGAAGGAATTCCTAAGTCCCTTTTACTCTATGGTTGACTTCAGCATGACGGAAAGAGATCTCAAATTTGTCTCTATTTCCGGTGTATAGATTTCAGACAAAACAACCGTACTCCAGGAATTGACATTGACGCATAAATGGGAATCCCTTTCATTTTGCTTCCGGACAACGTAATCGCTTTCATTTTATGATGTGTCATTACATTCTACTTAGAATAATAGAAAGGTACAAAATTAGTGTTCGAAGGTTTCACGCGAGAAGCTAGCATTTTATGAGCAAGAAAGATTTAGTTGTCAGAGTCACAGGTGAATGGGATTCACTGGCGAATGAGATTTTTAGGAATGTGAATTGGTACGGCACAGAGTAGAAAATATTTCGGCACACCCAGTTTATTCTATGCGTCACGCGTAAACACACTGATGCATCTCCTCCTTGAGCTGCGCCGCGTCGCGGTCTGCCTCGCGGCGTGCTTGCGCCGCGCACTGCGCGAGCCGTAGGCAGCTCTGCTCGCTGTGACGGCGCGCGTTCGTCAGGGACAGGTCCAGCTCGAAGCCGAGCGATACCGATGCTTGTGAAAGACTCCGCATGCTTGAAACAATGTCGCTGCAATCTTTTTATCAAGAGATAATGGATTTATGTATTAAAGTCTGCAAACCATTTTGAAACTGTATTCAGCCCCCTTAGGAATGCCTACCTAGAGCGAACACGAAAAGCTCGCACACTAGTAACTGGCATCCTCCATATTGAAAATTTGGTATCCATTTTTTCAATGCAGAAAATGACAGCTCCTCATGTGAGAACTTCTCGCCCCAGCGCCATGGTTTCATACATTTCTTCCTAGAGACAATTGAAAAATACACTAATAACGCTTGAAAAATATCAACGATTTCTTTAAACTACTTTTAGTTAGCATTTCTAATCACATTATTTCAAGCACTGTCATAAATCAGCATCAAAAAACATAGAGAAGCTTGTTGAATACTTGGCAACATTTTTAGCGCAATAGGGTGGTAACAACACGGCGCAGAAGGCGGGAAATTTTTGGCGGTAAGTGGTGTTCACCATCTCTGAAATGTACATGAACAAGTTTGTGTAGAATTCTTTTTAAAACTTCGATAGTTACTTAGTGGTATTAGGTAATGAGGTTTCGTTGGAGCAATGGAGCATTGGCTGCTCTTTTTGTGACAAGACTAATAATGCACTGTGAGAAGATAGAGTGATCGTGTGGCAACAAGCATACCACATTCGAATATATGGTCTGGACATTCGTTGATATCTGAGTGGTCAGTCTGAGTTCTCACCTAAATTGGCGTTTACGGCAAACTCCATACAAGTTTTTACTAGATATTCTGTGGCTTTACTTCTTCAAGCTGTCAAAGTCAAACGCGGACTTCCGATTTGTATGAAAAAGCGGAGTGGACGTAAACGGCAACGTCGACGTGTTTACGGCAACGTTGAGTAAGCTGTCAAATCAAGCTCGGACTCGCAAACGTTAGTTCGCTTAACGCCCGCTGCGCGCGCTCTTCAATTTCTCCATACATTTGAAAACGCCAGGCGATCGGTTTGCCGTAACGCCAATTTAGGTGACAACTGAGACTACCGGCTCAGGATTCAAACCTGCGATCCTGTGGAATGAGCCCATGTTCACTGCACTACCGCTGAGCTATCCCGACAATAATTACATCAGCCGTATTCCTAAAAACAGCTTCCGACGATTGTCCAGACCGTTCATGGGTTAACAACGCGTCGAGAACTCACTCATCGGCCTCGCCGCCACTCGCGTGCACCACCGAGCGCCTCATCTCGCCGCGCGCGACGCGTATAATCTCCTCGATGTAGCCGGCCATCTCGTCGGTGGCGGCGCGCGCGCCCACCACGCACCCGTGCACGCGCGCCACGTGCCCGCTGGCGAGCGTGCGCGCGCGCCGCCGCTCCTCGTCGCACATCGCTGCCGAGCCGAGAACCACAGAATATAATACTGGCACTTCCCGAGAACACAGACTATGCCGAGAGGTGACTGTGTTGAAGCGTTCGCTCGGTGAGCGCGGGAAAATTACTACAGCCGTATTCAGAGTGGGCGGACCACTGAAGAGAAGCGATCGACATCGCGTCTCCGCCGCCGTATGGTCAAAGTGACCATAAAATTGTTGGGGAATCCGGCGAAGCGTCCTATGTCACACAGTCGAAACATCGCCATAAAAGAACAAGAAAAAAAAGAAACTTCCATACCCTCAGCGAAAGTGGATTATAAATAAATTTAGATACAGAAATAAACAGATACTGACCAGGCAGCTCCAGCTGGTCAGCGAGCTCCTTCAACTCCCTGTGCATCCCGTCCTTCAGCCTCTCCGCCTCCTTGATCTCCTCCTCGCTGATGGTGCGCATCTTGGTTGAGAGCTGCCCGAGTATGCCGCGGATGCTGGCGAAGTACGTGTCCAGGAATGGCGTCAGCACCGCCTCTGTGTAGCGGCTCACCTCGCTGCCCAACGAGTAACGATAACCACGCCCTCAATTCCCCAAAAAACGTTCTTAGGATTTCCCGAAATCCGTAATAGGAACCAAGTTTTCGTTGAAAATTTCGAATGAGCAAATGAAAGGACCTGCAGCCGACGGCCGTCCAAACAACTTTCATGAGAAGATTAAATCCAAAGTTGTCTAGATTTCTTTAAAGCTCGTAATATTTATCGATTCGCACAAAGAAAAGGCCATGCAGCCAGAAAACTGAATTCCCCTCGAATTGGCCGATTCCCTGCAATCGGGGAGCGATCGGCAACGCTGAGGCTCTGTGCACATGACTGGTCGCGGTTGACATTCCGTTCCGTACACGCGCGAGTTTAGAGGCACATATAAGTTTGGCGCGAAGTGTACAGCTAAGCGTACCAGCATGCATACTCGCTAGGTGAACAGACAAGTATTCAAAGTGGGTGGACTAACTTTAATAGACCGGACTAAACCGGTTTTTGTATGGTTTGTCCGGTACTAATTCTGTGCTGAATACGACTGTAACAGTAACAGTCGAGGTAACAGTCAACATCGCTAAGTACTAAGGTTGGGAATGTAATGGAAACCCTATACAAGCGAACGATACGCGCAATCAATAAGCGACACACGCACACATTGAGGCCAACGGGCACTCCCTCCGGCTTCACGTCTCGTTCCTCGGGAAGCGCGCCCTCTCGGCCGAGCCGGCCGGCCGCGGCCTCCACCGGGCGCGGCCAGCGCCCCCGCAGCCGCGCGAGGTGCGCGTCCAGCCGCACCGGCCGCTGGTGCCAGAACGGCACCTCGAAGCAGTGCGAGCCGCGGCGCGCCTCCTCGCCGCTGCTGGCCTGCGGTGCCACCACAGAATCGCTTCACTGCAACGCGCTTGTCAGCGGAGGATTCAACGACCCAGACCCTCTTGGCACTAGGCCCCCATCATGAAACCGTTTTAGAAATTTACATGGGTAACAATTGGGCGGCTCGTAGCCTTCCAGAGGTCTGGGTTCAAATCCTCGCCCCTTTCATGCACCACTTTCTTTCTCTTTCTGAGTTGACTAAATACCACACCACTGTCATGAGAATAGCCCAACATACCGCATTCCCGTAGGAACTAGGTGCCCCCTTTAATGCGCATTCGTTTTATACGCTAAACGTTTGGTCGCAAGTAGGTATTAATATTTTTAAAATAGGAACTCACCGCACATCTCCATTTTAGAGTATCGTTTATGAATTGACCATGTATCTCAACATTCAATGAACATAAGAACAACACACCATACCAATAACAACGCATTTTTGAGAAAATATATAATATTGAGTTCACGTTCGCCACAAACTTATGGAGAGATGATAACTTGTAACAATACAATCAAAAATGTAATTGAATATTTAATGGCAATTGAGTGTTCCAACCAACCGCAGTAATGTAATTTTCTTGATTTCTCAGAGAACAGCCCGTAAGTTATGTTCCCCATACAAACGTAGTTTACTAATAATTTGAAAAACACTGTTCCGATTTGCTTGATATTTGGTGTGTAATATTCTACAATAAATATCTGTGTGTGCACGTTATTGTTTTGCTGAAAAATCTAAAGCAAGTCAAATAAAAGGCAAAAGAAGAAAGTTTAATTAATATTTTAATCATGGTCATTGCACATAACCTATAAAAGTTTGTTAGTTGTTAGCGTAACCAGTGCATACTACCCGTTTACACTGGACGAATGCTGAATGTTGTAGTTTTATCTCTATCTAACATCAATCAAAGTCTACTCACATGGTTTTTCTTCCCTTTGCGGTGGGCACAGCGAAAACATAAAAAGTACCAGGCTTACAATGCGATTCAAATAAGAATAGGAAGGATCACCGCCATTTTGAATGTCAAACTGCTAAAACCCTCACTTCACTTCACAAACTTTGCCGCGGTATTGCCGCGAACGTTCCCTCGCAAATTCGAGTGAAGTTAGTCACGAGCCCCGTCCGATTCTTATTTGAATCGCATTTGTATACGGTAGGAGGCGAGCAGTTGGAGTTGGCTTAGGTCTGTTGGTGCGCTTGCGCGGCGGTGGCGAGTGGATTCCAGCCGGGGTCGCGCTGCGGTCGCAAGGCGTCCTTCTTCTCCAGGGGCTTCAGGTGGGCCGCCGCCACGCGGTCACTGAATGGGACAAGGTTTTCATTAGAGGGATGAAATTTTCTTTGTGTGCGCGTGACGCGCGCGTACAGAGGCACGTGTACTGGATTAGCGCAAAATGATGTTTTGGAGATTTTTACAATTACACAAAATTCGCCCCTACGCCGGCGACGCGCGGGGGCTAGGCGGCTAGTCGCCGGCCATTTTATCTGTGTCACTCAAATATATTTTTTAAAGATGCCAAACTTTACATTTGTACATATAATCTAGAATAATATGTTAAACATATGTTTTTATTATACCTATCGCAAACCAAATCTTTATTAATTTTCTAAATGTTTTCCTCATTATGCTTTAGATTCATAAAGCTCACTTGTACTTGGCTGAACCAAAGTATAGCTTCCGACTGTCAAATTCCATTTTGTTCTGTCAAAACTGACATTCGGAAGGCATACTTAGTTTTGGCTCAGCCAAGTACAAGTGAGCTCTATGAATCTCAGCAAGACGCGCTCGCATCTGACCCAGCTGCTCACCTGAACTCCTCGTAAGTCTTGGCGGTGTGCACCGCGTCACACTTGACGGCGTTGATCTGCCAGTGGTGGCGGTCCGTCTCCAGGTTCCTCGCGAGCCGCTCCTCGAGAGCGGCCAGGTCGCTCGAGCGCAGGGGCTGGCACATTCTCAGCGCTGTTTCCGGGTAGGACAGGAGTAGCCTGTATGGGGGCGGCCACAGATTAAGTAAATAAGAGCTAGATGGGTTAAAGCGCACGGGATCGTGTCGGCGTCATAAGCGCAAAATTGCGCTTATAGCCAACATGCCGCTGTGTGCGTATAGTGCTACTGTACGCGCGGCGCGAGCGCATCGTTCTTGCTTTTTATCGAATTACCGATCTGGGCGGTGAAAATATGTAAAAATTGTAGTGAATATCCAAACACATAGAACATCACATCACATGTAAGTGCACTGTAATTGTTAATATTCTAATTTTAAACAATTTTCATTTTCATTTCGTTCATCACGAGTAGTCTGCGTTAGAAGTGAGTTAGTGATGTGACCATGTCGCCGTATGTATCGACACATTGAAATCGGATAGCTTATGAGCCCACAATCTCCACGATTGGACAGTGATGACTAATTTGTATTGCATTGTATTGTATTGTTTATTCATCATCCATAGACAGTACACTGCACTCGGATTTGTCATATTTTAGCATTGGCCAGTTCAGCAAAACAAAACACAGCGAAGAAGAACTGGAAAGAAACTCCGCTGTTTTTTTTTTTTCAACGTCCACTTAGTCTAAGTTTACAAAAGTGTTTGTCAATTATTTTAACAAAAACATAGGTAAAACACTAAATTCACATGAATACACAAAAATTTACAATCCATGCCGTAAGCAACAGTTCATGACATTAATATCAATATTACACCTACTGTCATGATTTAAGCCCTCAACACACCACAATCCCAAAGAAATTAGGCGTCATTCAAGGCTCTGTTTTGATTTATAAGAGCACAGGTACATTGAATTGAATGGAAAATACGAACATTATTCGTTGCGGCTGCAACCACTTTTTTTTATCAAATGCGATGGTACCAACCTGAGTGGCCACCACCAACTAGCATAAGGCAAAGTATGTTTTATGAAACTGGATATGGATGGCTAATACCACACCTACTGTCATGATATAAGCCTAACCCTCCACACGGAAACTAGGTGCCATTCCAGGACCTTCCTCATATTTCACGGCTTCATTAAAGTTGATGGAAACCTCATTTACTGCTTCGACCAACTCTTATTCAATACATTGGTTCCAAACCGGGAGTATTAATAAAATATCTGTGACATAACTAAATATAAAGTTTAATTTAATATACGTCTAAGTTCATGCTCATACTCCGTCTTTCTGTTATAAATAAAAGTAAAAAAATATGTTTGAACTAAATGTAACTTTATCGATAGTTATGTAACAAATCGCATTCGTGACGAAATGCACTTATCCCACTCAATATAGTGGTCCATGAACGAGGTCCACAATGAGTGGTCCATCAAATACCCCGAATCCAGAGCCGGTAGTCTCAGTTCTCACCTAAATTGGCGTTTACGTAACTTCGAAGTTCCGTAAAAACGTCAAACTCCATACAATTTTTTACTAGATATTCTGTGGTTTTACTTCTTCAAGCTGTCAAAGTCATACTCAGACTTCCGATTTGTATGAAAACGCGGAGTCGACGTAAACGGCAACTTCGACGTATTTACGGCAACGTTGAGTAAGCTGTCAAATCAAACTCGGACTCGCAACCCACTGCGCGCACTCTTCAATTTCTCCATACATTTGAAAACGCCAGTCGATCGGTTTGCCGTAAACGCCAATTTAGGTGAGAACTCTGACTGACCACTCTGACCTCTGTTATGTAAGGCAAGTCTCTCCAACACAATCTTCTCGGCTTTGCACGACTATTTGTATTTTCCAACATGGAAAATTTTATTTGCAGCCTCGATCATCTTTCATTTGATGCGATGTTATGTTAGAAACATTAAAATAGTTTTTAATCCTGGCTGTATGGCTCATAATATGATGAGAATTTCCAATTTAATGTCAAATATTAATTAACTTTTAGGAAACAAAACATTTAGGAAACTTTTTTTTCTTTCTTAAAATTAAATTATCACCGATTATCGGGGTTCAGATACTTTTAAATCTCTCCGAATATTATTAAAATGTTAAAGAACCACACGGTTGTGACAGACGGACGGACGTGCGAACGGAAATGGCCAAATGATAAGGTTTCGGAAAAACTCGGAACAAAAAAGAAATACTTGCAATACTAACGTCTAATTACAAAATAATATATTTATATAACAGCACAACATTTCTGAAAAGTAGCTTACGGCATAATAATTGAATATACGTAGCTAAAAAGCAAACATTCAGACATTCACCATTATATGTCGATACACCTATCGATGTCGATTAAAGTTTGTCAATCTCTAGCGTAAATGTAAAATTAAGCTTGTGTTCGTGCTCCCGCCACGGCCACGACGCCACTCCCTTTCCGTTCCGCTGCCAATGAGTGACGAAGGATAACATTAGGCGAGCCAGTTCCCACCAATGGAAACCGTCCAATACGTTTACGATGGCGTGTGCGTGCGGCATGTGAAGTCTGACTTCCTCAGGTTGATAAACACAGCTGCTTATCAACCTGAAGCGTATCCAAGGCGAGGGCTGTACGTATAAGCTGGGTTTGTGGTCGTAGCAAAAATGGAGACAGCGGGTCTCGTTGCTGGAGCGATACATAACAAATCTCCTTCTTTCTTTGATCAGTGGGGGCGGCGGAGCTACTTTATATAGCCTAGTGGCGCGGGGACTGGCCTAGCGTACCAGAGGCCTGGGTTCAATACCGACATGCACCACTGTATTTCTCTTTCCGAGTTCGAGAAGCGCATTTCGTCACGAATGCGAGCTGCTCCATGGTTCGGAATTCATGTAAAACTGTAGGTCCCCTTCCCCTACTACCTAGGTGGTAGGGTTTAAGCCCGCCCGGGTTGGTACCATCACATTGGATGAAAATATGGTCGAAGCGGCAATTAAAAATTGTCCGTGTTTTCCATCCAGTTCAATGTAACCGTGCTCATAAAGGGATGGCATGGCACCTAATTCCCTCGGGAATGTGGTGTATTGGGCTAATAACATAACGGTAGTTGTATGGTAGCCATCCATGTCAGGTGGCATAAAAAAAAACATACCCTTTATTGACGGTGAGTAAGTTCGCTTACGAATTAGCTTATTTACTTGTGATTTTGTCGAGTTTCAACGTAAAAATTTCACAGGTCGATATTTGGTACAACGAACATTCGATGTTGCGCGTCTCGAATTCGAAAGTGAGGTTATGTAACTGGACATGGATGGCTAATACCATAGCCTGCTGTATTGTTTTGTGTTTGTGTGTGTGTTACAAGCCGTGAAGTAGGATTAGCAGCGTCCCATTTTCAGGTAGTGGTAGGCCCACCGATATGTTAGCTTTGTATGAAGGCTCTTCCTGTGCCTATCGAGCTGAGGTTAAAATATAATAGAAAAAGCTGATTCTAGACTTGTTATAGGTATTAATTAGCCTTTTCTTACTTAATGAATGTAAATGTATCTATTAGCAATAGTTATTATGAGTGAAAGATCATACATTGTTTGCTATTTCGTTATTGGAATTAATGTAACAAATTAATAATTTTATTAATACGTTATTTGGTTAATTGGTTACTGTTAAAATGTGCATTACTTTGGGGGTTGAGCCAAAATGAAATGTATGTATCATTTATATTTACTTTATTGGTTCTTCTTATTTTATATACACAAATATCACAACTCCAAACATAGATAGACATTCAAACATTCATTTTCATTTTGTCGTTTTCAAATGGACGCAACTACCTAAGACACAAAAAATATAATATTTACTACATATAATTATTTAGTACTAGCTGCGGTACCCGGCTCCGCTCGGGTTAGCGTCGGCTAAATTATTTCATGGATAAAAAGTATCCGACATGGCTGATCCAAAATAGGGTCAAACTGGTCCAGGACAATTTATCCATCTACCAAATTTAATCAAGATCGTTCGAGATGAAATAGCATGATTTAATGAGAAACATCCAATAATTCCCATTTAGAGCTTCGTTGACATTTGGTGGCTATTTAAAAAAAAAAGCATTTGCCGCCAGAACCTTTCTGCACTTGCACTGCAACATTGTTTACCTAGTAAGTAAGTAACGTGTAATGTAGGTAAGTTTTGCGTTGACTCCAACCCACAGCCAGCCTCAACATCGAAAACAGTAACCCATCTCGAACCTGACACCTCCCAGAGATCCTATACATTGATAAAATACGCACATAAATCGGGTTAGTGGTTCGCAAGTTATAAGAATTTAACACTCACTACTCACCCTTCAGGTAATGAAGCGTTATATTATGTAGACTATAAGTTTTGAGTAGAATCAGGCTAGACGTATATACAATCCGCATCTAAATCGAGTAATTGGTTCTCAAGGATTTTGCCAAGTAGTCCTAAAGTTGCGGGAAATACCAAGCCGTACCCGCCCCCCCCCCTCCCCGCACCCGCCCCCGTCGGACCGCCCGCCTAACCACGAACTAAACAAACACTAACTAACTAAACACTCTGCACAAAACACGATATACGAATTTGTTTCGTGTATCAGTTGACAAAAGCAAACTCAGTAGATTAGGTAACAGACAACTTTTTTTTTTTTATTTGATATGATTTGAAGTCAAAACCTTTTAAGCCGTACGAATTGTTTTATTTATTTAAAATTTGGATATTAAAAACAATAAAACACTGTTGGTAACGCGATTTTTGTTTGACTGATGTAATGACGTGGAAACTGATGCAGTTTATCTCGCGTGCCGAAACTAATACAAAAGAAACGCGAGTTTCGGAACGCGACATTAAACTCCTCCAACTATGTATTCTGTGCTCCAACGCACACACGCACATTGTTTTGATAGATATGATCTTTGACGTTAGGAACACACCTACATTACTTAGACAACTGTGAGTGCTTGTAATTTAATATGAACTTTATACCATAGCAATAAAGCTCAAATTGACTACGTTTTAGTTACAAATCATTTGTATGGGAAAAAGAAAAGGGCTATTTTTAGGGTTTTTCCAGCAATAATTTTAATTTTTCTCGCCGTAAAAACCATCCTTGAACTTCAACGAACATTTAAAAAAAAGATTTGGCCAAATTGGTCCAGGCGTTGTTGAGTTATGCGCTTACCAACACATTTTGCGATTCATTTTTATATTATAAGATAAAAATATAGAGGACATCATATTTGCTAGATATTTCTATAAATATGGCATGATTTTACATGTTTACGTTTTTTTTATCTAATAGAACCTGCCTCAAACCTGCTGTTAATGACAATTTTCCGCGTTTAAGGCGGCCCAACCCGGCGGGCCTAACTCATTCGCGGGCACGGTACAAAACCGTACTGTTGCGCTCTGGGACCTTCTCTGTTTCAAAGAAAAAGACAGGCTCCGTGATGAGGAAGATGCAACATGTCCACAAAAAAGACATTGTGCATAGTGTATGATTTGGTGAGATTTACGAAAATTTTTATTTCAAAACGACTTATAGCTAAAAGTAAACCACGACCGCTGTAGTCAAAAATCGAACAAAAACTAAACAGATTATAAATCTTGATTAAATAAGCTATGTCTGATGACTAATCTTTTTACGATGTTCTTACTTTATCATTGCCTAATCCAACTCCAAAGTTATTGTATAAAACGCGCGAAAAATTCGAACTTTCGGACCTTATAACTTAGAAACCAAACACAATTTTACAATGCCAATGGTCATCAGACATCTAGTTCGATCAAATAAAGCTATTTTGAGCAAAATTTTGGATCTCTGACAAGAAATATGGGCGTGATCTTCTTTCCCCTTTTGTATGGGGAGATTAGCGGGATGGGCCACCTTAAGGAAGGTCCTGGGATGGCTCCTAAATACTATTTGCCGTGTTGAGCTCAATGATGTTAAGCTAATATCTTGACAG
This sequence comes from Incurvaria masculella, assembly GCA_946894095.1. Classification (NCBI taxonomy): domain Eukaryota; kingdom Metazoa; phylum Arthropoda; class Insecta; order Lepidoptera; family Incurvariidae; genus Incurvaria; species Incurvaria masculella. The sequence goes on along the minus strand of OX335663.1, from coordinate 5,229,862 downwards.
TTATTAAAATGTCTAGTTCAATATTATATTTTCAGTTCTTTTTTATGCAACTAGTTGTACATTCAATACGATGGTATCAAACCGCACGGGATTAACCCTACCACCTAGGAAGTAAGGAAGTGGGGATCTACAGTTTTACGTGAAATATTAACCATCAACCACGAAACCCTTAGTAGTCTTTTACGACTTGCAAGGAAATAAATTGAGTGGGCCCAATTGTATTATTTCTACGTGTCGGAACCCACACAGCACGATGTTGTCTAATGTAGAAATTGCTGTGGATATATTTGCTCAGAATTACAGTACAAAATAAAAAAAAAAATATTGTCTCATCGCAATTATTAAATCTAGTTATACATTTTATAATTGTGACCAGCGATTTAAAACAGATTTTCAAGGCAAAACCTTTTAAAAATGTGTTTATCGTTTAACCTGTGCACGTGTCTAAATACGTTTACACTTAAATTATTACTTATAACTACACTAGCTCTCTCACTCGGTCCCTTTGGACCGAATTCATCAACGTTAATTTTACAGAATGTGACTTTCCTCAGAAAGATTTAAATCCAGTCACTATCACACATATTTTGGCGCACACACTTCACTAACTCTCTTGTGTATGATTTTCAAAAGTTCACTGCTTGTAGAAACACCACTTATTTACATAATAACAACCAAATCAACACATTTGAGTCAAATCACGAACGAACAAATCAAGCGCACTTCCTAGCTGGCGGCACTAAGCATACTGAAAGGCGGGCCGGCACAATGTTGAAGCTACCTGCGTGTGGGCCTACGACGCGACGTTGCCGAATTTCTACTTCACGGCTTGTAACACACACACAAACGAAAAACAATAACATGCTAATACCAAACAGACCATTAGATATTAGCCTAACACACCATATGGGAACTAGGTGCAATGCCAGGATCTTCCTTATATGGCTTCGCTACATTAAACTGGATGGAAAGCACGCACAATTTTCATTTCCGATTCGATCGTCGTTCATTCAGTGCGATGGTACCAACTCGTGGAGAGTAGGTACCATCCGAATACTCTGGCGCCAAACGAATGACTTTCGATCGCTAACTTAGAACGTCCTTAAAATGAAACGACTGACCTAATTATGTATGCTTTGATTGATTGATTGTTTTGGATTATGGCCTCTGTCCTTTTTTTAAAGACAATTTTGCCAGTGTCCAGTTGGCTTCGAGGTTAGTTTGGGCCAATGCCCTAGTCGACTCTGCCAAATACTATGGAGATTCATGTAGGAGTGGTTACCTATAGAACAAAGAAATGACTAGGTATCATAATTTTGTAAATTTTACAGATCTGAGATTTGTAGGTAGACAACACAACACAATATATAAATAACACAAATATATTTACATTACACTAGGAATTTTACAGTTTAATGGAATTATTTTTAATAAAATTAAACAATACTTGTAAGGTGGCTGGGTGGCAGAGAGTTAAGAGGTTTTTCATGTTTGTGGGTAGGGGTATTTTATATCTGGGTAGCACGGTATATAGAGAAGGTTGGATTAGAGGACATGAAAAGAATATATGGTCAAGGTCTCCATCCGCAAGTCCGCACTCACAGAGTGAGGTATCCCTAACCCGTATTTTACATAGGAAAACAGGGGTACAGCAGTGTCCTAAACGCATTCTGCATATGACAGAGGTTTCCTTCTTTGTTAAAAGTTTATGTTTCGAAAACCAAGGTTTGATTGGTATCTCAGGTTGCAAGTCTGCATACAGCCGACCTTTTTCTTTGCTTGTATGGGACCACTGGCGGTTCCAAACTTTTCGAAGAGCCACTCTAGGGAGAGAGAGCAGGTCGTTTGGATATATTTTAAAGAATTTTCTTTCACCAGTCAATATGGCATCTTTAGCTATGGAGTCAACCTGTTCATTACCTAAAATACCAATATGGCTAGGCACCCACACAAGTGCCATTTCCTGTTCTTGCTCTATACAACCGACCAGGGCTTCCTTTATTTCAAATATAATTTTAGATGTTTTGGAAGAGAAGGGGTATTGATGCAAAGCTTGAAGGCAGCTTAGTGAGTCCGACACTATAAGAGTTTTCTTAAAATGTAAACTGCTGGCCATGGATATAGCTTCTGCAACGGCCACGCATTCACCAGTGAAGACAGAGCTTTCTGGGGGGCACTTCATTTTCCTGATAGCCTTAGTACGTTGATGCAGCATCGCTGCTCCTAGGCAACCAACCTCAGAACGCTTAGATGCATCAGTGTATATGACTTCCCAGTCGGGCCATCGTTGGGAGATTACTGAGCAGAATACCGTATTGGCGTTGATAGTATTCTTATCAATTCCTATAGAAATTTCTACAGTTGGCTTATAAATTACAGAAAAATATGGAGTACTATACAAAGGAATGGGGTTTGAACAGTGAACGGGTGCCTCAAGGCCTTTAAATCTATTCATGCTCTTAACAAGAGTAGGGTACATTTTCCGGTTCCAGAAGGGTTTAGAGCGACAGTATTGAGAGAGGAGGTCCAATTTGGGGAAAATATGGTGTGTTGAGAGGGTAGAGGCTCTGTACAGAAACCGATCGGCCAAGTATTGCCGCCTCAGGGCGAGGGGGGGTTCTACACACTCAACCTGCATCGCGTTGACTGGAGATGATTTCATAGCCCCAATAATTATTCTCATACTTTTTGACTGTATTAGTTCCAATTTCATGAGAGCTCTTTTACTGCATGGTTCGAGCAAAAATGTACCATAATCTAAATGGCTACGAACAAGAGCATTGTAGAGAAGCCTCTGAGAGAAAGGGTGAGCTCCCCACCAGACGCCTGAAAGTGTGCGAAGAATATTAATATTTTTCTCACACTTCCCGACAATATATTCGAGGTGGGGGATCCCTGTCATCTTACAATCGAAGATAACTCCGAGAAACTTCACCTCCTTTTTAATGGCAATAGGTTTACCAGATATTGTTATAGTGACAGGGGGGATATGACGGCGTCTAGTAAACACAACTATACTGCTCTTTGTAGCGGATAATTCAAGACCATGGTCCGGCAGCCAGCTATTGAGGGATATCAGTGCATAGTTCAATGATTTTGACGCTTCTGGGACAGATATATTGGAACTATAGACAAGTAAATCATCGGCATATTGTAAGATTCTGCAAAATGGAGTGACACTACGGTCAAGGTCATAGGTGTATATGTTGTATAACATGGGGCTAAGGACAGATCCCTGAGGAAGGCCGCGCCATACCACTCTTTGCGCGATCATCTCCCCTTGAACCCTGAGATGAATAGTGCGAGAAACTAAAAGGTTGGAAATGAAATTCACTAGCTTAACAGGAATCCTCAGCAGAAGCATTTTTTGCCTGAGGACTGGAAGCAAGACACTGTCGTATGCTGCCGAGATGTCTAAAAAGGCAGCGACAACAGATTCATTTCTCGTTTGTGCAAGCCGAATGTCTGTGTTAAAAACGCTGAGGCTATCAATGGTGCCTCTGCCTTTTCGGAATCCAAATTGAGATGGAGCTAATATTTCTCTATTTTCTACAATCCAATGTAACCGATTCTTTAAAAGATGTTCCGCTATTTTAACAAGTGCTGATGATAGGGCAATAGGTCGGTATGAAGATGGGTCATTAAGATCCTTTTTCGGCTTAGGTAGTGGAATTATGATCTGTGTTTTCCAGTTCTCTGGGACGTTACCAGATTTGAGAACCAGGTTAATGAGATTTAAAAAATAAACTAAGGTTTTGGGTTGGGATTTACAAATAAAAGAATATGGAATTCCATCAATTCCCGGAGCTGAGTCCTTAACATGTTCCAGGACATATAGAAGTTCAGTAAGAGTAAAGTCGGACTCCATATGGTCAAAAGGAGGGGTAGTGGGGAAATATTGGGGGACTTCCTCAGCCTGAGGGGCTGTAGGAGGGGCCAATTTGTCTAAAAATGGTATAGTCCAGGCTGGTGAATCTGCCTTGTGGGAATTAATATCAGTGAAAACAGACCTAGTTATACCTTTTGATATTCTTCCATACAATGGATGATTTAGTTGATGGTGAAATAGATGTACAAAAGTGGTGCCACCCCTCACGCTTTTTTTTGCGGAGAAATCGTTTGGCTCTTGCTTCGTTTTTACGGAAGATAAGAAAATTATCCATTGACATATTGGAGCAGTATGTTTTTTCTGACGAATTTCTTATTTTGATTATCTGCGTGCATTCCTTGTTCCACCATGGTGGCGACGAAAGCTTATCAGAAGCGGCATTTTTAAGCGGGATGGTATCATCAGCAGCGCAAGTTAATAATTTCATGAATGAATCATAGCATGTGTCTATATTATCTATAGTAGCTATAGGAAGGGTGGTCACCTTGCTCTCTATCAGGCTGCTGAAAGAATACCAGTCAGCACTACATATTCTGTATTTAAGAAGTGGGGCTATATCCTTTTTTGGCAAAGTTTTTGATGGTAAGGTAATAGAAATCGGAAAGTGGTCGCTACCTCTCGAGAGGTTGGACACGTTCCATGTCATCAGAGAGGACAATATTGTAGAGCATAAGGTTAAGTCCACAGCACTAGCCCTCTGGTTTGGGGGGACTCTTCGGGTAGGTGAACCATCATTTAAGATGCATATATTTTGGTCATCTATTAAATTTACGAGCCTTGTTCCAAATGAGTCCTGTTGGGGTGAGCCCCATAAGGGGTGGTGACAATTAAAATCACCCAAAACGACAAATGGGGCTGGCAAACTATTAAATATTGAGGTCAGCTCCGGAATGATTGAGGGTAAAGGGTGGGGGACATATATACATAGGAAGGTAATGTCATTCGCCCGCACAGCCACAGCATTAAAATTGTTGCTATGTGGGGGAAGGGGCACCTTAGAATAGGGAATGGTGTTCTTAACTAACAGGGCACAACCGCCCCATCCATCATCTCTGTCGTCACGAACGCAGGAGTGTCCAGATACTCTAAAAAGAGAGCCTGGCTTTAACCATTTCTCCGTGACGGCAGTGATTATGGGGTTATATTTATTGAATAAAAAGATAATTTCATGTTTTTTATCCCGTATGCTTCGTGTATTCCATTGGAGCAGGTTGATTGGTTCCATAGGTCATTTTGGCAAGTGTACGAAGATGTTTGGCAACGTTGTACGGTAATTGGGATTGAGATGATATAAGTGAGATGAGTGTAATAAGCAATGTTTCAAGGATAGAGCTATCTGACGATGTTGGAGTGTTATTATCACTGGGAGTTAGGGCACATCCATTTACTGGGGTTGGAGGAGTAAAACTATTTAGTATGTCCCGGTGTGCTGATTTATCAAAACTTGGGGACAGAGGGGCATGTGACTTGGGTTTCAAAAAAACAGTTTTACGGTAGGAGGAATTTTGGGAACTGGTAGGTTGCTTATTAGAGGCTGCTTCTGCATATGACCCCCTGGGAGGTCCAGTTTTTCTAGCAGCTTCTGCGTACGATATTGATTCATCGGCCATTAAACTTTTGATATTTTGTTGTCTGCCATGCTCAGAGCACACTTTACTGGTGGCCACGTGGCTACCTGAGCATGAGAGACAGAAAAATTCTTTGACATTGCAGGAGTCGCCAGAATGCGTGTCTCCACATTTGTAGCAGCGAGGTGTCGATCTGCATTGTAGTTTAGTACCTATGTCCAAATCGACAACAGTTGTGACATTGTACTGTAGGGTAGTTGTATTTTTCAATGGGCAGTGAATTGTGACAGCAGAAAACTCTATTTGGCAGCACTTGTCCATCGAATGTAAGAACCACTGTTTGCGATGGATTCCAGGTAGTGGTACCTTCGGACATAGACTTATAGTTCAATCTTCTGATTTTAATAATTTTGCCACAACCTTTGGGAACGGCCACACATTCTAAAATATCCTCTTCAGACCAGTCTGCGGGGATCTGTCTGACCAGACCCAATCTGGTAACATTATAAGTGGGGATTATGGCCCTATATTTTTGGGTACTTAAAAAGTCACTACTTAGAAAAGTATTTGCATGCTCAGCTGATCGAAATTCTACAGAAATTCGGTTGCGACCTAAGCTTTTGACTCCTCCTTGGGAGATATTGCCAACCTTGTGCTGCATTAAGAGGCGCCCGAATTTAATATGGTGAATTGTCGTGCCTGCCGAGGGATCTGCCTCTACCCGGAAGATGTGTACCAAGAATGGTCCACTATCGGTGCAGTTGTAAAATTGTCTGCCGATTTGAGGGGATGAATACTGAGTCTGAGAGGGTGAAGGAGGGATAGGTTGGGAGGGAGGAATAGTTTGAGACGGGGGGGTGTTTTGGGAAGTTAAGGAGTGTGTGACAGGAATGGTTTGGGGGAGAACAGAATTATTTTTTGATGTATCAGAAAGAGTGGATATTTTATTGAAAATCTTTCTGTCTTTGTTGGGAGTTAGGGCTTGAGCTTTACGTCTAGTCCGAGCAAGGTCCTTATCTGATTCGTCCGAGGAGTTGTAGATTTTAGTTTTCCTTTTTCTTTGCCGTTCGACAGTACCGTCATTCGAACAGTCCATGTCGTCTGAGGTGTTAACTGTGGTATATGCTGCTGGGGACGGAGTGGATGAATAGTGTGGAATTAGGGAAGGAGACCCGTCACGGGACTCGACATCGCGAGCTGCAGCTGATACCGCTAACTCTAGATCTCGATCAGAGACCTGGCCCCCACCGGGGTCCGCCGGTCCCTGATCCCACGCAACTTTATCCATAACCGTGCATGTAGGAAATGGTCAATAGAATAATTATATATATACGTACAGTTATAGGACGTCACACAACACAAAACAACACAAAACAAATCTCAAGGGTCTTTAAACCGAGAAATAAGAAAAAAAACCACGAGCCCACTCACTAACACATGTGGTAACCATAGAGAGCGGCGGCAGAGTCTGTCTGTATGCTTTTACTGAGTACAATGGCAGTATTTTCGTAAATCAAACCTATAATTCACGCATTCTTTCTCTATCCGAGTTGGCCAAGTGCTTCGTAAAAATCGATTTATATCCAGAGATCTTTGCAAACAATAAAATTTAACCATACCTTTAAACGTTCACTGGTAAATGCTGGAAGGTTTACTGATATTTTTTTTAAACAGTAAGTACCTATACAAAATTCGTAGCGCAATCGATTGCTTGCAGGACTGACTTGATTTTACGGAACAATACAGAGGCTTGACTACAACAAACAGAACCTATTTCCATGGCAACAATACTTGGTTTACATTGACAACTAGAATACGTAATTAGAATAAAATGTTCGCGCTGATACGATTAAACATAGTACTCAAGACACGGTGCTCTTAGTTCTAAATTCCTTAAAGAAGAAGAGTATCTCTGACTTGAATTATAAATAGTGACTTGAGTTTATTTTGCTAAGATCGCAAAACTTGCTCATAAAAAGTAAATGTGTTTTCCGTAATTGTGGTGGTGGACTAATAGTAGAATGGCCTAGATAACCCATCACCTTGTCAAGTGGTTAAAGGTACATCTACCTACATCGATTCTACGAACACAAAATCACAAAGACCGATATGTTTTGTGAAATTAGGTCGATGGATTTGTGCAAAGTGGTGTTTGACTGCGATCGAGATTGTAATTTTTGGAGAATATTTAATGACTCTATAAGAAATAATTCATAAGATTTGCCGGAAAGTTTTGCGGTCAGGTAGGTAAGTATAATTGATTCAGTTGACGTAGGTACAAGGGTAAATTACATTAACTTACAATTATGTATTTACTGCAATTTTAAATGTGATACTTACATATTCGTTTATTTAGGTGTTTCCAGTTGTTCGACATAATACTTCATATTTACGGATAAATAGTGTAAAAGCTTCCTTCTTTCCGACGATTTTTTCACCACGTTTCGGACATCACAGGATCGTTGATCTGACTAGACGACACGTCGAGGTCCTCACAGAAATCGGAGTATAGGTACTAAAGAGTTTCTCGAGGTCGCGCCGCGATCCTAATGATGTCCGCAACGTGGTGGACGAAGCGTAGGAAATAATGAACCTTTTTTCGTAAATATGAAATATTGTGGTATGCAAATAATATATAAAATGCAAAACTCGTCTCACTACGAAAGATAGGACAGAGTTCTAATTAGTTGGATTTGAATGCATATTTTAGAATAAAACAACCATTGATAAACACACTGTAAGTACGAAAGATAGGACGGAGTTCTAATTAGTTGAATTTGAATGCATGTTTTAGAATAAAACAACCATTGAAAATCAAACTATAAGTACGAAAGATAGGACGGAGTACTAATTAGTTGAATTTGAATGCATGTTTTAGAATAAAACAACCATTGATAATCAAACTATAAGTACGAAAGATAGGACGGAGTTCTAATTAGTTGAATTTGAATGCATGTTTTAGAATAAAACAACCATTGATAATCAAACTATAAGTACGAAAGATATGACGGATTTCTAATTCGTTGAATTTGAATGCATATTTTAGAATAAAGCAACAATGATAATCAAATTGTAAGTACGAAAGATAGGATGGAGTTCTAATTAGTTTAATTTGAATCCATATTTTAGAATAAAGCAACAATCCTAGACACCCAGCACGAAAAGCAAGGATGGGTGCAGCATGTCGCAAACTCTGTTCAACTGGCAGCAGCGTACAAGCGGCGGGGTCGGTACTGGACCGCGTCATCTCGCAGGCCTCCAGCGAAGACCAGACGATACTCTACAAGCTCGCTGATTACAAGAAGGGTGCGTGAATCTTCTTCAATCATGGTTTGGTTAAGTTAAGACATAGCCTGTAAAAAGATCTTCTCGCCTTGTGGCAGCGTACCTATATTTTTGAGCCACGACGACTGTATTGGTTGGGGTCAACTTATTGATATAATACAGTTATGAAGATAACATTCCAGTTCATAGCGTGTCTCGTACATTTTATATTCAAGAATTCAGAAGGAACCCAAAGCTAGGGGCCGTTGCGTCTCCACGACCTTATCTGCGCCTTGCATTTTTGGGAACGCTCAGCTCAAAACCTGCTGGGCTCCCTGGACTCGATACAGCGCCATGCTGTGCATCTTGTCGACGACCCTGAGTTATCCCTGAATTTAGAGACCTTCCTAAGGGATTTGTAGGGTCTCTCTCTGTGTTACATCGTCTCTACCATGGAGAATGCTCGGCAGAGCTGCATAACGCTGTCAGCTTAGAATAGCTTACGAGTGATCTTTTTCAGGAGGTCTACTTCTGGAGACGTACACGCGCGGAGGGGCCGCGGCGGCCGAGAAGCTGATCAAAGAGGAGTTCAGCCGCTACATGTACGCGGGTGGCAGAGGGCGAATGATCAACCGGGCCGAATACCTGCGCTGGAAGTTCAGAGACCAGGAGCACGTAAGAACACTTTCGAAAAGGATTTCGCTATTTTTGTGGAAATCTTCTTCATGAAAGTTGAGCCCGTTGTTCTTTCAGATTTTCATTTTTATTATGGACCATTGTCTATTTATAACTGGTATATTTATAGAGGCAGAAGTCAAGGCGTTGACTACAACCAATGGTCATTCTCGTTAGGTGATCTCTGCCTGGTTTAGGCACTCAACAATAGCAGATGTGCCTTCCTCAAGATTCCATGAAATTGGTCAAAACTTGTCGTTAAAACAAAGAGGATTCTTCCCACAGGTCGTGCTCCCGATCGAGGCATCGCTGTCTCCGCACGACCCACTAGCCAAGTGGGACGACCACTCCGCCTGCTGGCAGATGCGGTACCGCGGCGCGCTTGGGGAGTCCCTGCTGCACGTGCTCATCATCTGCGACACCAAGGTGAGCTGAGTTCCCGAAGGTCGTACCTAGGGCTCGCAGTGGCCTCACGATCAGTTTGCCAGAAGGGACGACAACTCCGCCTGCTGGCAGATGCGGTAGCGCGGCGCGCTAGGGGAGTCCCTGCTGACGTGCTCATAATCTGCGACACCAAGGTGAGCTGAGTTCTCGCAAGGTACTGCTTTCGATCAGTCGCCGCACGCCCAGCTTGCGAAGTGGGTCGGCCACTCCGCCTGCTGTCAGATGCGGTAATGCGGTGCGTAAGAGGAGTCCCTGCTGCACATGCTCATCAATTACGATACTCAATACAATTCGTCACGCAATAGGAGCTTGAGTGCGCTAACTCCGGGACGGACCCCAGAGGCTGAAGGCCTGAGGAGACGGCGCTAGTCTCTTCTCTCGGGCCGACTCTCCGGAATCCAGGTGGTCCCGTTACGCCTTACTCAATCATCAAAATGTTGTAAGCTCCAATTGTGGTTTATTGAAGAACCAGGTCGGTAAAAATCACGAATGATTTTGGTCACTTAGAGGCCACCAAAATTTGAGCTCGGTATACGAGTTCTAATACCATACAATATTTCAGATTCACACCCGGCTGGCTAGGACCTTGCTGAAATGTTTCCCCAAGTTGGCTCTGGACGTGGTGGAAGGAGAAGAATATCTTGGTAAGCCCTTTTTTAAAAAGTTTCTACCGTTGGCAAATGCAACAGAATCTTAAATCCGCGAACTGAACAGAATAGAAAAAGCATATGTGATGGAGTATCAAATATTATTTTTAAAAATCAGTGCATACAGCTTTATATTTTTATGTTTTATAGTTTTATGTTTTATGATCAGGTGCTAGTTCTCTGCATTTGGCAATCGCATACAGCAACAACGAGCTGGTTCAAGACCTCGTAGAAGCTGGGGCCGACGTCAGCCAAAGAGCTATTGGTAAGTAATAATAGGTTAGATCGCACCATCTGTGGTTAACGTCAATGTTATTGTTAAGATATATCTATCCATAGCTAATGAAAAAAGAAGGAAAAGGTAAAATTGATCTCAACAATTACATTATAGCCAGCCAGAGATGGCGCACTACAAACAAGTTGTTGGAACACTGTCATTTTGCTGGAAAACTGACATTTCTGGAACAATGCTTCTTACCGTTTTTCTATTAAAACCTAACTTAACCTAACCTTACCAGTAAAATCAGGCGTTTTGAATATCTCAAAACTTTCACCGTTTTCTAGTCATCAGAAAGGATTTAAATTCAGCCCCATTGCTTTTGTCGCCCAATTGACAACATGGTGAATGGAACATATATGAAATGAAGATCATCACAAGGTTAGGCAGAACACGCTGAAGCAGCGCGTGCCGGCGGGAAAGCCGAAAACACAAACAGACCTACCTTCTTATTTTGTTCACAACCGTTATTAGTATTCATATTGCCAATGAAGATAACTACCGTGCTACACTTTAAATCTTCACCTAGGTACAATTCCTCTCACCTGAACCTGAAGAGTGATCCCCTTTCCAGGCAGCTTCTTCCTGCCCCGCGACCAGCAAGTGGTCCCCCCGGCGCGGCACACCGACTACGAGGGGCTGGCGTACCTGGGCGAGTACCCGCTGGCGTGGGCGGCGTGCTGCGCCAACGAGGCTGTCTACAACCTGCTGCTGGACTCCGGCGCGGACCCCGACGCACAGGACTCCTTCGGCAACATGATCCTGCACATGGTCGTCGTTTGCGATAAATTGGTAATTCTTCCCTAACCCTGCAGTTCGCTAATCTGAAGAGCGACAACATTCAGGCAGCTTCTTCCATCCGCGTGACCAGCAAGTGGTCCCCCCGGCGCGGCACACTGACTACGAGAGGCTGGCGTACCCGGGCGAGTACTCGCTGGCGTGGGCGGCGTGCTGCGCTAACGAGGCGGTCTACAACCTGCTGCTGGACTCGGCGCAGACCCAGACGCGCAGTACTCCTTCGGCAACATGATTCTGCACATGGTCGTCGTTAGCGATAAATTGGTAATTCTTCCCTAACCGCGTAAGAATCGCGTTTAACATAAAACAATGTGGCGGGACGGCCTCTGAACCAAGATAAATATATGTAAACAATTCACCAAATCCGATTCGATTAACTGTCACAGGACATGTTCGGGTACGCGCTGCGCCACCCCAAGCTGCCCGCCAGCAACGGCAAGATGAACCGCGACGGGCTGACGCCGCTGACGCTCGCGTGCAAGCTGGGCCGCGCCGAGGTGTTCCGGGAGATGCTCGAGCTCTCCGCGCGCGAGTTCTGGCGCTACTCCAACATCACCTGCTCCGCGTACCCGCTCAACGCTCTCGACACGCTGCTGCCCGATGGCCGGACCAGTGAGTCTATTCTCTTAATTTAAGCGGCTGTTTGCCGGAGCGGCAGCGGTGAGCGGCAAGCGTGGCCTCCTCGGACATTACGGTAGGTTTGTTATTCACCGCTGCCGCTAGAGCTCACCGCTGGAGCCTGTAAATGGGAACCTTACTTGAGGAGAAGGCTTTCGCTCGAAACTGTCTTAAGTTTTCGATTGCTGATACTTATTGTGATACTAAACTGCTGATACTAAAGTAATTGTGATTGCGAAATTCATTGGTCGGCTCTTCTTCGCAGGCCTTGAGGAACCTGCTGATTCATGAAGTGGGAAGGCATAGATTTCCTACCTATAAAGTGGATTAGGAGTGATATAAAAACTGCGTGGGGGCAACATCACAGAGAAAATCCATTAATTTGCAAGAAAGAAAAGAAATATTAATGAAATCATATATTCTCAGGTTATTTTCTAATTTCAGGTAATAATTATTTACATTCAATGCATTTCAGACTGGAACTCGGCGTTGTTCATCATTCTCAATGGTACGAAGGAGGCACATCTGGACATGCTGGACGGTGGGATCATTCAAAGACTGCTAGAAGAGAAGTGGAAGACATTTGCGAGGGTTTGTTAACTCTTTTTTCTGGTTTCTGCTTTCATTTTTTTACTTAGAAATTAAATGTATGAGCACCGACCGCTCTTCCGTGCCGAATAACGCCATCTCCTCCGTCAACCTTTTTAACGTCTCACCTTTTTTTAATTAACGTTGGCTTCCCGCTCAACTCCCTATACAAACGTGGAAAGAAGATCATCCCCATATTTTGCTCAAAATAGCTTTATTTGATCGAACTAGATGTCTAATGACCATTGACATTCTAAAATAGTGTTTGGTTTCCAAGTTATAAGGTCCGTAAGTTCGAATTTTTCGCTCGTGAATTACTCATCGATATAATAATAATATCTTAAAAAGACAGACATTTCATGATCAATTATATTTATAATCAATTTTTTTTAGAAGATTTTTTTTCAAGGGTTTTGTTAGATTGTTTACAGCGGTCGTGGTTTAATTTTAGCTATATGTAATTAAAATTTTAAGGTTCACCTTAGCGGTGCCGGCGCGTTGGCCGTGCACGACGCGCGCGACGGCGTGCGGCTCGGCTGCGAGCTAAGCACAGTATAGAGTGGCAGCAGAGCTTCAGCCGTATCGTACTGCTCTCCAACAGAAGCAGTTCCTCAAGCGTCTCCTGATCCTGCTGCTGCACCTTCTGCTGCTGTCGGTGTCGGTGTACCTGCGGCCCAGCAGCGGCGCCGGCGCGCTGGCCGTGCACGGCGCGCGCGACGGCGTGCGGCTCGGCTGCGAGCTGGGCACAGTATAGATTGGCAGCAGAGCTTCAGCCGTATCGTACTGCTCTCCAACAGAAGCAGTTCCTCAAGCGTCTCCTGATCCTGCTGCTGCACCTTCTGCTGCTGTCGGTGTCGGTGTACCTGCGACCCAGCAGCGGCGCCGGCGCGCTGGCCGTGCACGGCGCGCGCGACGGCGTGCGGCTCGGCTGCGAGCTGGGCACAGTATAGATTGGCAGCAGAGCTTCAGCCGTATCGTACTGCTCTCAAACAGAAGCAGTTCCTCAAGCGTCTCCTGATCCTGCTGGTGCACCTTCTGCTGCTGTCGGTGTCGGTGTACCTGCGACCCAGCAGCGGCGCCGGCGCGCTGGCCGTGCACGGCGCGCGCGACGGCGTGCGGCTCGGCTGCGAGCTAAGCACAGTATAGATTGGCAGCAGAGCTTCAGCCGTATCGTACTGCTCTCCAACAGAAGCAGTTCCTCAAGCGTCTCCTGATCCTGCTGCTGCACCTTCTGCTGCTGTCGGTGTCGGTGTACCTGCGGCCCAGCAGCGGCGCCGGCGCGCTGGCCGTGCACGGCGCGCGCGACGGCGTGCGGCTCGGCTGCGAGCTGGGCACCCTCGCCAGCACGCTGTCCTACATCGTGCTGCAGCAGGGCGACGAGCTCAAGAACCAGGGCTTTGTAGCGTTCTTCAAGCAGTTGGTATGTATTTTTGGAAATACTAGTGCAAATTAAGTGTGGCTGTCCATTGGAAGCGATCTCCAACGGCGCGGTGCTTCGCGCTACACAAGCGACAATGAGCAAAACCCGTTACAGATGCAACAACATTAAATGGCATGTGGTATCTTCCACTGGCAGCGTATTCGGGCGGATACGAGTGTATTTACATGAGTGGTACAAGGATCAAATTAGTTGGACCTGCCATTCGTGCAGTTCGTTTGTCATGGTCGCTGCTTTCATGGAAATCAAATTCTTCTGGGTCCATGGCGGTTAAAAAAGGAAAAGTCCCCACTTCCCTTGAATAGACTTGAAAATCAATTAATCCCGAGGCGCGAAGGCGCTTGCCATGGTGGACCCCTGCGCTCAAGTCGCTTGTTCGGTTGCCGCTTGTGTCCGCGCCGCCCACATTTGCAAGGTGGATCGCATTAACATCCCCACTATATACGACGGGCTTAGCGTTCGAATTGTTTCAAAGTAATTGTTTCATTTATTGTCCCATTCATATAAAAGGTGTATGTAAGACCTAAAAACACACCTACCGTCATGATACTGAATCTTCAATTTATGAGTACACCTGAATTAAACTGGATGGAAAACACGGAAAATATCTCAGATAGGGTAAAACAATAACAAGATCAGTTTGTAATCGTGTTTGGCATGGTCTACAGGGCAGCGAGCCGGCCAAAGCTATATTCCTGGCTTCGAACCTGCTCTTACTCGCTGCAATCCCAGCTCGACTCACCGGAGACACGCAGGCGGAGGAGGCCATCCTACTCTTCGCTGTCCCCGGCTGCTGGTTCCTGCTCATGTTCTTTGCTGGGTCGGATTTCATCTCGTTTAGTCGCTTTGTTCTCAAGTAAAAGTGCTCAGATGTGACAAACTTTTCGATCATATCCTTGGGCAGAATGCCTGCATATATGTATCTAATCCTCAGCTTGATCATCGGTAACCTATTGGGTATCATCATCCTCTTTGGCCTCTTGCAGTTCTTCATATTTACTCTTAAACTAAACATTGATTAAGATATTAAGAGCCGTCATGCAAAACGTCTACATAATGATCACATCATTTCCACTTTCGTCATTATCTACTGCCTCGGCCCATTCGGTTGTTTCAAATCCTTCTTTTTTCTTCTAAACGTGAATATTGATGATATACAGAGCCGTGCGGCTGACGGGACCCTTCGTGACTATGATCTACAGCATGATTACCGGCGACATGTTCACATTCGGCATTATCTACTGCATCATCCTCTTTGGTTTCTCCCAATCTTTCTTCTTCCTCTACAAAGGTGCGTATACTTTGAGAGGGCAAACCTTTTTTTTATGTAACTAAGCAATTATAGCTAATAATACTCGTCTAACATAACACACTAGATGATAGCCAGGACCTTCCTTAAATTGGGAATTCCGAATCCGAATCAGAATTAAACTTTGCAGGGTTTCCTAACGTCCACTCAACGCTCTACTCAACGTACCCGAGCACCTGGATGGCGCTGTTTCAAATCACTCTGGGAGATTATAGTGTGAGTGTCATTTTTTATCATCGAGAGAAGAGAGAGATCATAAGTGTCAATAGATCTTTTCTTGGTCGATATCGCAAGTTTTTTTTGGCGTTTTCGTGCTGGAGCCTGAAGCAGATCTTTTAGCACAGAAATATATTATAGTTTGACGTTGTTTGGAAATGTTCAGTTCAAATGGCATTGTTCAGTTCGAAATTGTTTGTGCTAATTAGATGTGCTAGTTAGATTACTAGTGCTAAACATTGAAAAGTTCGCAAAAAAACGTGCTAAGCATTCGATCGTTTGACTTATCGTGTATTAAACATTAGTTTGTTTGACATTACTTGTGCTTAACATTTAAATTTCGAAATGATTTGTGGTCAGCAATCGATCCATTGACATATAGTATACTTACACTGTAATGTTCTCCGGTGGCAGTACTCGGACCTGAGCCTGACGACGTACCCGAACCTGGCGAAGAGCGTATTCGCCGTGTTCATGGTGTTCGTGCCGATCCTGCTGCTCAACATGCTCATCGCCATGATGGGCAACACGTACGCGCATGTCATCGAGCAGTCCGAGAAGGAGTGGATGAAGCAGGTAATGTTGTCCGGAGGCAGAATTCGGACCTGAGCCTGATGCCGTACCCGAACCTGGCGAAGAGCGTGTTCGCCGTGGTCATGGCGTTCGTGCCGATCCTCCCTCTCAACATGCTCATCGCCATGATGGGCAACACGTACGCGCATGTCATCGAACAGTCCGAGGAGTGGATGAAGCAGGTAATGTTGTCCGGAGGCAGAATTCGGACCTGAGCCTGATGCCGTACCCGAACCTGGCGAAGAGCGTGTTCGCCGTGTTCATGGTGTTCGTGCCGATCCTGCCTCTCAACATGCTCATCGCCATGATGGGCAACACGTACGAGCATGCCATCGAGCAGTCCGAGAAGGAGTGGATGAAGCAGGTTATTTTGTATGTACACAATGAATGCACATACACAATGAATGCTGAAAAATCAGTTTTTAACCAAAAGAAAAGAAGAAAAAATAATGTTACGCAACAACGTCTATGTCTAAACTAGATGCCAAGAAGCTAGGAAAAAAGAGGTTAGTATCTCTTTCGTAGCTGGCAGCCGTTTCTCGCGGTTTTTAGTGGTAAAAACAGACTGCGTGTTCCCTGATGGGCAGTTGAATTGTCAGATTTGAGCTCCACGTTCTAAAAGAGTGATTCCTTTACTTTTGTGGTCAAGACATTTCCTAAGAACTGATCTGATGTATAGGTACCATGTAAACGAGTTTATTCTGTCGTCAGTACCACGAAAACACGGAACACGAGGTCGACATTACTCCAGAGGCTCGAAACCCAGTTCTTGAGACCTAAAATGGCACACGTATAATAATTCCCCCCAAAGTAGACCCTTTGGTTTTGAAGAAGACTTAAAAACTGTCAAACTGACAGTGCAATACATCCATACATAAACCCATCCATCGATACATCCGGAAAGAATGTTCTTCCGTCCTGAAATTTCACGGAATATTTTCGAACAGTGGGCGAAGATCGTGGTGTCGCTGGAGCGCGCGGTGGCACAGGAGGCGGCACACGGCTACCTGCAGGAATACTCCATGGGTCTGGGCCCCAGTGACGATCCGCGCTACGAGCAGCGCGCCGTCATGGTCATTAAGTCCAAGGCCAAGACCAGGGCCAAACAGCGCAAGGGGGCGCTCGCCAACTGGAAGGTATAGAATATATGCTGGATTCGTCAGTGCGTTCGAAAGTACACATACTATCTGTGACCGATAATGTCGTGGTGGAGTTGCATTTCGCAGAGCAAAAGTACATATCTGTGGCACGGACGGATTCTCTTCAAAATATTTCTCAAATCACACGCTTATTGGGTTTGTGGCATGGCTGCAGAGTGTATTGGGTAGGAGATACGTACGAACCCTGTGATACACCGTGATCTATACAAGAGCTTTGTTCAACTGGCGTTTGCATTTCTTTCAGCATTGATATTATAGATAGTTACGATGCTGTTATTTGATTCACGCTCAGCAGCAGGAGCACAAACGAACGACACAGCTATACCGAACGATGCAGCTATACCGACCGATAAACGTCTATCTTTCTCGTTTCCGCTCGCACGAAAAGCGAAACTAAAACACAGGTATTCTGGGTCGATTAGGAGCCTAACCTACCATTTTATTCCACGCAACTTTGTGTCTCTAAAGCCTATTTTGTAATCGATGTGATCACCCGTCAGCGTGTAGGAAAGGTGACCATCACGGAGCTGCGAAGGCGCGGGATGTCGGGCGAAGAGCTACGGCGGCTGATGTGGGGACGTGTCTCTATATCTACCCCGACACGGCAGCCTATCAGGTATTGGTCATTTGGCTCTCTGGTATACCAGAGCGGCTCGTAGCTAAGAGGCATGGAGTTAAATCACTGCTCTGTTCATGCACCACTTTCTTTCTCTTTGTATTCCGGGAGGTCACGACATTTTTGGTCACGATAAGGTAAATGGCTGAATCTGGGTTCACATGTTTGAGAACAATATGTCGATCTGGCTGCGCCAAGTGGTTGCGTTATCTAGATTGGCTATATAAAATCGATGTTTGTATGTACCTGCTGATAAATATACTGATTGTCTGAACATATTGATACCTATTAATTATACAAGAATAACCAGTCGGTTTTTTTATTAAATGTAACGATAACTACTTTTTCAGGCGCCTTATCTAGGTAACGCAACCACTTGGCGCAGGTAGACTGTCACATTTAGCTTCAGGGGGTTGGTCTTTATCCCGTGAACCCAGTATCAGCCATTTACGTTATCGTTACCATTTTTGTTGCGACCTCCTAGTCTATTGGGTTGGTTTCACTCATTTCGTCACTAATGAGAGCTGTTCCATAGTTCGGAATCTCCTTGCTAGGTGGTGGTTAAGACCGCCTTGGTTGGGTCGCTATCACCGCATTGGATGAAAAGAGCATCGAAGCGGCAATGGGAAAATGTTCGTGTTTTCGTCCTGTTCAATGGCAATCTCCCGTGCATGGCACTTAATTCCTGCGGAAATGGGTTGTGTTAAACCCAAATAACCCTCTTTCAAATACTAGAGTCCACCATGTGCAGAGGTATACGGATACCTATTTGATAAGATACATTAATAATCGTTTGGGGCCTACATCCTTAGTTCTTGCCTTATTTTGAATGGACCTCTTCCAAGTACTTGTCGATTACCCAGAGACAGTTATATTCTGCCAGGCTAAATTCTGGAATATTGGCCAATTTGCTGTTTGACAGGCCTCCACCAGACTGCGTAATGGCGAGCGAAGGAGCAAACAACGTTGCCGGTGGGGTCGGTTCCTCTATCACGTCGGCGCTGGATGTGATGGCGTTCACACATGACCTTGACCTCAGTGCAGCGTCTACTGGTAACGCCTGTAACTTTACTAACTTTAGTCAATGCATTTCTCCTCTGTGCACCTTCACTAATACAAATTAAGAACAAAGTTAGTACGAACCCGACTCATTCTGCGCTCTGTAGGGGTTTGATACTTATTTGTCTTTATCCGTGGACGTTGAGTTCTTGCTTCTATACCGCGCGTGTGTGGCCATCTTCTTATTCTCCTGGACTCTTACGCGTTTGCCTTGAAGTTTACATGGTCACATGGCAAAAAGAACTAGGTAGTGGCTATTTTGTCAAACTTATCCCATAATAAGTAATAATTATGGTGATGATGTAGTGTGTGACGGCGACGCCACTAGATTCGTATGCGTTTTGACTCCTGAAGTCCAGGGTAAGATCCTGGAATTCGGGAGTCAAAAGTCAAAAGTGGTGGAGAGTGAATTCTCAACAGCAAAATCAAGTAATGTAGGTACCTACTACCTAGTAGGTACGTATTTATATAAATACGTATAATCCTACTAATATTATAAAGGGGAAAGTTTGTAATAATGGATGGATGGATGGATGGATGTTTGTTACTCTTTCACGTAAAAACTACTGAATGGATTTTAATGAAACTTTACAATAATATAGCATGTACATTGGAATAACACATAGGATACAATTTATAAAGATATTGTGCCCATGGGCTTTCGAACTTTCACGGGGCTGCGAAAACGATGCCGTTAGTGCTACTTCACCAAGGGGAGCGGGGCCGGGGGCGGAGGTATGTACCTCCATAACTCTTAAACCGATTATCCGAACGAGATGAAACTTAGTACACGTACATTTAATTACCCTGGAATTAGGATAGGTGAAATAGAATGCAGGTCTGCTTACGCTAAGATGTGGCTGTTATACAAACTGCGATGGTCTGCACGGCTCGGCGGGAGGGCGATTACTTTTACTAATTGTACCGAAGTACGGCTTGGTATTTCCCGCAACTACTTGCGGACTACTTGGCATCACGAGATTTACTCCGGAGGTTTGACCAATAGAATAAAATCCTTGAGAACCAATTACTCGATTTATATGCGGAGTGTATCCACGTCTAGCCTGATTCTACTCAAAACTTATAGGCTACATAATATTACGCTTCATTACCAGAAGGGTGAGTAGTGAGGGTTAAATTCTTAAACTTACGAACCACTTAGCCGATTTATGTGCGTATTTTATCAATGTATAGCATCTCTGGGAGCAGTCAGGTTCGAGATGGGTTACTGTTTTCGATTTTGAGACTGGCTGTGGGTTGGAGTCCACGCAAAACTTACCTACGTTACACGTTACTTACTTACTAGGTGCATAAAGGTTCTGGCGGCTAATGCTTTTTTTAAATAGCCACCAAATGTCAACGAAGCTCTAAATGGGAATTATTGGATGTTTCTCATTAAATCATGCTATTTCGGCTCGAACGATCTTGATGAAATTTGGTAGATGGATACATTGTCCTGGACCAGTTTGACCCTATTTTGGACCAGTCATGTGGGCTACTTTTTATCCATGAAATAATTTTTCATGGATAAAACTAACCCGAGCGGAGCCGGGTACCGCAGCTAGTGTATAATGTATTTATGCACACTGTATATAGACAAACTGGCTTGCATAAATTAATACAGTTTGTATAACGTATTTATACAAACTGTATTTATACAAGCTAACTGGCACATTTCCAGGGCTTAATCTACATAGTGGACATCAAAAGCAGCCAACACCTGACTTGCTCGTCAACGGCCAAGCGCACCACGGCAGGCCAGCGGCTCACGCACCAGGGGTCGCGGCACCAGGATTCCTCCCGCCGGGGACCCAGAGCCATGGAGGAATGCCCATGGGATTCGTGGCTCCCCCTGCGCCAGGCTTCGCGGTAGCAGGGACTGGACTGATGACGGGACAAATGATTATGCCGCCTGGGCAAATTGGAGTTCCGACTGTTTCAGGTAAATTCAACCACTTATGAATCAGTAGGTTTTGTAGTTTGACAAAGAGTGCATTATTGCTTGGAAGTCGTATGTATTTCCGGTAAAGGTAGATAACAATAGATACATTTACCTAATTCTTATTGTTTTTAAGTTGAGCACGACATAATGCTCCCAACTAAGAGGCACCCGACGACATCCGTGTACTATCGAACTTTTTCGGACTCTGCGAAAACAATGTATGCGGCGGCATCTTTTTAAGGACCCCAGGCTATACTTTGGGGGAATAACCTCGGGGGTGCGTTCCAAAGTTTAGGTATGGGTGTTATTCCTGCCTATTTCCCGTTGAGCGATAGAGGTTCGTGCAGAGGAAGACCCAGCGTTGCGCAGCTATGCGGGTGTAATCATGACATGTAATCATGTCGCCGCGATTCATGGCTTTCATATTTCATGAGTACGAAAGTTGTGTGACTCACCAGTGACTCACAAGTGAGAATCTCATGAGTAGACCCTCTGAAGAGCATTCTCCATTTTACGGAAAATAGTACACAAAAAGAGACCCTACATCCCTCCGAAGTTCCCCGAACTTTCCAGGGTCTCCTGATTTCGGCATTTCTCGGTCACGCGGCACGGCGCGTGTTGATTCTTATCGGATGTAGATTGTCACGATCCAAACACGCTGTTCAGTTGGCACTGGAGGAATGGGGTGGTCACCGGGCGTAGCTGACAAGCCTCCGCCTTACCTCCAGGCAGCGATGGGCGCGCCCTCTGCTCCTGCGCCTCCCGGTGAATAGACATCAGTTATTTCTACATTATTACGGTGACGCGGGGCGTTCACTCTTCCCAGATTATGAATACAAATGAACATGTATTCATTTGAATTTTGAATGGAAAGAGAAATCACTATGCTTATAAATTCCAACGGTTTAATGGTCCAATGGTTTAGATTCTATTCCATTATACAAGTTCTTTTTAATGCAACATGCATCAGTAATCACAATAGAATGTAAAAAAAAAAATTTGGGGACATTTTCGACACGAACTTTTGTGCAGGGAACGTTTCTGAAGGGCTAGTACCAAAATATTGCTCTGCGACACTCATCAGAATACGATCAGAGGAACAGGGGGTCCATTCAGGTAAGACTGAGTTCGAATTCAGCGATAAATATCAACTCACTTTTAAAAATACTTTATGTTTCCGAACTTTTTGAACGTCATTTTACTTCGATAAAAATCTTATTTGTCCCATAAATGCGTTGAAAGGTAAAATAGCAGTTCCGTTATTTAAATAATAATATTGTTTTCGCTATTTTTAGGTTAACTCACTCCCGAACTCGAACTCACTCTTACATAAATGCCCCCCCCCCCCCAGTCTTGAGTCATGAGTTCTACTTTCGCGGCCAATAAAGTGGTGATGCCGGAGATCAACACATAGGACAACGATACCAAAAACATTTTATTATTTTTAAGCTTACGCAACTAAATAATAAATACAGTCAGACTGGTCGATCTCAATTCACTTAGCACCCACATTTAGATATGTGAGTTGATTGCTATTTCGCATTAGCGTAAAGGCTTCAATAATTATCAAGATTGAGTGAGGCTGCAGCAATGAAACTCGTTGAGAGGCTTCAGTGGTCTACCCGCGGACCATAGAAAATAGAATATCTGCGGACCCATTCCCGCGCGTCAGCTCCCCGTTCCCGCTTTACTCCGCACTATTACTTATTCTGTGCCTGCGCTACGAGCGCCTCCCAATAATTTTAATATGTTTGTCCTAATCTTAATATATAGTTTTCTCCTAAACAGGAAATATTTGTTCACTGTTTTTTGTGCCATGTTATCTATGTTCTCTATTAGGGGTTTCACTGATGTCAGCCTGTATAGCTGCCATTCTAGAGAATGTTTTAAGAAATTTCGGCTATTGATACATTGTACATCCGTTTCCTATGAAATCTATGCACCGGAAATAGAGACGAATTTGAAGTATCTTTCTGTCATGCACACATATTACCCTGACCAAATAAGATACAAACATTACCTCGTAGTAATGTAGATAGGAAACGACTGTCCATTCGTTACCCTGGAATGTTAAATAACTCCCAGTCCCATTCACTATAAAATCGACGTCAATGATAGAAAGTGATCTCGAAAATATCGCTGTTTCCGATGAACCGGCGTCAAAATGCGCGACTGCTCCTAACGTCATTGGTGACAGGAGGTGGGGCTGCCCCCGGCGGTGACGCCGAGACGGAGTACCGCGACTACCTGCGCGAGCTGGTGGTGGCGGCGGAGCGCGGCGCTGGCGGCGGCCGCGAGCTGCGCGCGCTGGCGGCCCTCGCCGCCGCTGACCTCGACCGCGTGCCGCTCGTCACTATACGGACCAAGGTAGGCTTCGGATCGGAAACGATGGCTGCGATTTCGCCAACCAGTCCGAACGAAAACGCGCTAACAACGGTGGCGAGTCATTTTACATCCGGCTCGGTGGACCAAGTTTTTGCGAACATTTCTTGGGATGGAACCTACGTATGTACAACGCGATTCAAATAATAATAGGCCGGGCTCGTGACTAACTTCACTCGAATTCGCGAGGGAAAGTACGCGGCAACACCGCGGCAAAGTACTGACGTTTGTGAAGTGAAGTGGGGTTTTAGCAGTTTGACATTCAAAATGGCGGTGATCCTATTCTTTACTTATTTGAATCGCATTGTAAGTCCTTGGGGCCCATTCAGGTAAAAGTGAGTTCGAATTCGGCGGTAAATATCTTACTTTTGTAAATCGTTCGTGATTCTGCTTGAACGTCATTTTATTTTGGTAAAATCTGGTTTGTCCCATGAATACGATGGAAGTCAGTCAGTCAGTCAGCGTGTTTGCGTCCACTCCTGGACATACGCCTCTATTATCTATATATTATTCCGATCATGTGGTCCAGGCCTAACTCACAAATAGTAAAGCCTTGCGAACGGGCATTGGGCTTGCGGCCACCATGTTGAATTGTTCTCTGCATGTTCTCTATGACGTTATCGACGCCGTGTACTGTTGGCACAGCCCTCGAAGGCGATATCGCGGCGAGCGGTGGTGGCGGGCGCCATGTCGGGGCTGTTCGGGGTCGCGTCTGAGGCGCCGCCTCCGCAGGCGGGGGGCTGGCGGCGCGCGCCCCGCGCCTCCCCCGCGCTCGCCAGCGACAGCGAGGGGCCTTCTGGTGGGTACTCAATTTATCCTATGTAGGTATAGCTCGCACCAAACATTATGGCCAATGTGAAGTTGGCGAGTTTTAGGGCCGAGTGCACGAAAAGACAAAAAAACATAATCAACGTCAACGTATAATTAAACACGTCACTTTGTATGGACAGTAAGGAAGGAACCGAGGAAGGAACTCTATGCGGTTCACTAAAAGTGCGTGTTTGAACATTGATTAACTCAGCCGTCTCTTCGTGCAATCGGGGCTTGCACTTACCCTGCGCAAGCTCAGCATATCTGCTCATGAAAGCAAAGCGAGAAGTTCCCGTGTTCGTTTCTGTGAAAGTCTATGTAGAAAAAAGGAGACATATTTTGGATCGGCTATTCAGTTTGGTGTGTTATGTAACTCAGAGCGTTCAGCTCCACTTACACACACAACTTAGGCTGAGATAATTAGTCATAACCGAAACTAATATGAATGAAAAGTAGTACTTTGTGACGTCATTTTGACACATTTTGTATGGACGAAATCTCAAAGTAATGCAAAGTGACGTCACAAAATACCACTTTTCGTTAGCCTTAGGCTGAAATAAATAGTCGTGACAAAAACTAGGATTAACGAAAAGTAGTACTTTGCATTACTCATTTTGCATTACTTTGAGATTTTGTTCGAACAAAATGTGTCAAAGTGGCGTCACAAAGTACTACTTCTCGTTAGTTTTACTTTCTGTTACGACTATTTATCTCAGTCTTAGAAATGAATCTTTTGAGATGGCATGGTCGCTGTGAGCGAAATTCTAAAACGACGTTCATCGCGACGCATACGACTCTCGCCCGGCAGAGTCGGTGCTGCTGGGCCGGGCGTCGCGCGCGCGCCGCGCGCGCTCCGCATCGCGCCGCGCGCCGGCGCCGCCGCCGCACCTGTACGTGCCGGCGCGATCGATGTACCTCGCCGCGAGCGAGAGCAGCGCGCACGGGAGCGACGCCCCGCGCGCCGGCAGCGACTCCGACCGGGGGTGAGTGAATCACTCGGCCTCGATAAATATCTCGTCGCTACAAGAATCTAAGCCTTAGATAAATAGTCGCAGCTAAAACTTAAGACTAACCGAAAGTAAGTCTAACTAGTGTCGAACAAAAGTGACAAATCCATACAAAATGTGTCAAAGTGACGAAATAAAGTACTACTTTTCGTACGCCTTTTTATGTCGATTTCAATATCGCAAGTCGCAGGTCGGACGGCGTGCCGCGGGCGGCGGAGGGCGCGCGGCGCGTCGTGGACCCGCTGGTGACGGCGGCGCGGCCGCTCTGCATCCAGCAGGCGCTCGCGATCGCGGGAGGGGTCGCCGAGCACGCCCTGCTAGTCACCGGTAAATTCATTTATTCTTGAGGTAAATATCGACCGGGGCGGGAGTCTACTCAGGAAGCGAACAAGAGAAGTTTTCGCATCGGCATATCCATTTAGGAAAGCGAAAACGAGTTAGTCACAGATGAAAATAATTTTATCATTATTACTAAAGTGAAACGCTTTCAACATAAATCAAACATAAATTTCATTTCATTTATTTATTCAACTTCTGGTGGTCAAATTATACTAATGCTAAGATTCATAGACCTTACTCGTACTTGACTGAGCCAAAGTATGACTACCCACTGTAAAATTTGACATTCGGTCCATACATTTTATGTCAAAACTGACAGTCGAAAGACATACTTTGGATCAGCCAAGTACGAGTAACGTCTATGAATCTCAGCATAAGTCAAGTCACAATTTGATTGATTCGGTGAAGAAGAACCCGCAAAGAAACTTTAGTGGTATTTAAGTTAAGATAATTTTATTCGTCCACATTAATGATATAATACACTTATGATTGCATACCTAAATGTCATCGCACTCTAATTAGAGCAATTAGAAAGGGACAACACGAGGGTAACTCATGGCTGTCATTTACGAAAGCGTTGTGACTCACCGGTGTCTCACAGGTGAGAATCTCATGAGTAAACCCGGAGCGGTCAAACTCTACGTAGAAAAAAATATGTCAACTCTTTTTTTTTTGATAACGGATGACAGCTCAGAAGCGACTCACCGACGGAAGTGAGATTCAAGAGTACGCACACGGAGTATAGCTAAAGAATAATCTACATACTTTTTAGGGACATTTTGAAATTCTCATGGCCAACTTGATAGTAACCAGTGTCAGTAAGCCATTCGTCGCATGGGTTATTAAGTTATTATCACAGATTAAAGTCCTCCACAGATTTTTTTATTTGAACACTGACAGTCGTATTCATAGTGAACCTGTCATGAGATTGGTACCGGACTAACTATACACCGGTTTAGTCCGGCGGATTAAAGTTAGTCTGCCTAATCTGAATACAGCTGTTAGAGTTTGACAGAAGCGAACACGACAACGAGAAGAGTAGACCCACTGACTAGATATTTTGGTGCGACGTTCGAACAGGTGAGGGTAGCGGTGTGGAGGTGGAGGGGCCTAATGTGACATCCCCACCCACCGAGCGCCACAAGCATGAGCGGAGACGACAAAGACCCTACACAGCAGCACGGAGGAACAGGTTTGCCAGGCTCGAATGACCGACGCCTCCATATCAGGGGTGGTAGATAACTTGCCCAGGTGAACGGGTAATGCTTTCTCACTTTAGTTGCATTTCGTATCATGCTGTCAAACGACGTATTATTCGGCCGAAAAAACAGAAATTAACCAGTACATGCACTCATGAAGCGAACACAAATTCAAGACACAGGTGAAAGTGAAATTGTGTCATTGCATTCTAATTAAAATAAAAAGGGACGGAACTAGTGACTCGTTACTGTCATTTCATGAATACGAAATTTTTGTGACTCACCGGTGAGAATTCATGAATAGAGATGAATATGTAGAATGCACTTGGCATGGCAGCACGGAATGCGGGAAACTAAACGTCAGATTTAATCACTCTTGCCTGTTCACTTCGCGAGTTATTTACCATGGTAACATCCCGTTTTCCCGTTCTAGCTCAGAGGCGCAACACCTCGGTATTCGATCATCCAGATTAAGCAACCTAGCGTTTATCAGCGGTATCATCGCATTTAATGAAAGATGGTTAAGCGGTGTCTGCAATATGGGTCCTGGTATACCCAGAGTGCACAAAAACCACTGTTTTTCAGCCATGTGAACAATGTACGAAATTAAACTAAATTACAGATTTAATATTTGCTTGTTCACCCGGCAAGTGAATTGACCATGGTAACAACCCAGCTCCTAGTACATTCGTACGGCTCACGGTGTAGGGGCTAGACAATGATTTCAAAGGTAAGGATACGCCCTTATATAGAATTGAAACAAATCTTCTCCATACAAGCAAAAAGTAGCGCCATCTATCCAAACTCGGAAGAACTACGTGAGCTCCGTGTCAAAGTCGTGTTGACAACTCGCCGCCATGTTGCATTAGGTCTAACGATGTAACCTTGTACCTGCGTACTTAAATGATTTCTTTTTAGTTTAAACTTTTAAGGTGGCCCAACCCGGCGGCCTCAACTCATTTGCGGGCACGGTACAAAACCGTGCTGTTGCGCTCTGGGACCTTCTCTGTTTCTAAGAATAAGACAGGCTTCGTGATGAGGAAGATGCAACCTGTCCACAAAAAAGACAATGTGCATAGTGTATGATTTGGTAAGATTTACGAAAAATTTAATTTCAAAACGACTCATAGCTAAAAGTAAACCACGACCGCTGTAGTCAAAAATCTAACAAAAACCAAATAGATTCTAAATATTGTATAAATAAGCTATGTTTGATGACTAATCTTTTTAAGATGTTCTTACTTTATCATTGCGTAATCCACCTCCAAAGTTATTGTATAAAACGCGCGAAAAATCCGAACGTTCGGACG
The DNA here is from genome assembly GCA_946894095.1 of Incurvaria masculella. Taxonomy (NCBI): domain Eukaryota; kingdom Metazoa; phylum Arthropoda; class Insecta; order Lepidoptera; family Incurvariidae; genus Incurvaria; species Incurvaria masculella. The sequence goes on along the minus strand of OX335663.1, from coordinate 5,201,734 downwards.
TTATAACTTGGAAACCAAACACAATTTTACAATGCCAATGGTCATCAGACATCTAGTTCAATCAAATAAAGCTATTTTGAGCAAAATTTTGGATCTCTGACAAGAAATATAGGCGTGATCTTCTTTCCCCTTTTGTATGGGGAGATGAGCGGGTTGGGCCACCTTAAGTTCATTTAGTACAGTCGAAAAAAAATTCTAGTAACAAAAAATTAATTATGAATGAAACATTATTTTTTGTAATTTCAAGGTATTCAAATGAAATACAATTTGAATTTTCTCTTGTACCTGCTTGGTCTGTGATCTACCTGCCTGTCATGTCAAAATTTGTTTTCATTATATCTTGGGAAACCCTGGTTGTAGACCTATCATGCGACCACTCGAAGTAAAGGTCCCGACCTGACGTTTGACGTTTATTTCGAGTGGTCGCTTGATAGATCACATAAAAAAAAATCTTTGATGACCGACTCATACTCATATCCACTCCAAAATAAACCAGAAAGATAAAGGACGCCCGTACAAGGTTAGTTCACCTACACGTGCGACGCGCGGCATGGCGTCACTTGCCCGCTTATGAACTTTGGTAGTTAATTAAATTATCGATTGAAAATGCAATTATTCAATTGTTAAACAGGAAAAAATATTATCTGAGTTTACTTATCGATGATACGTTATTCCATGTGTCTTTGTAACTTTCGTATCCTATTTTATGCACCCTTTTACTATGCAACTAGGCATTTTCACGACTCAACATCACTCTGCCGCGGTCCACAGACGACTGAGTCGCGTTGGCCCTAAAACGAATATTTTAGGGCCAACGTACTGGTGCCATTAGTCGTGCGCGTTGACCGGGTCCTTACGAAGTAATATATAAGTCAATGGGGCTAGACTATTTTTAATCGAGAGTTTGAGAAGTGAATTTCGTTATGAAAGCGAGCTGTTTCATCGTTCGGAACCCATGTAAAACTTTATGTCCCCTTCCCATGCTAGATGGTAGGTTTAAGCCAGCCCAGGTTGGTACCACCGCAATGGATGAAACTATGGTTGAAGAAGCAATGAAAAATTGTCCATATTTTCAATCCAGTTCACTGTAGACGTGCTCATAAAGGGAAGGTCCTGGCATAGCACCCAATTCCTTCAGGAATGTGGTGTATTGGGCTAATACCATCGATTAGATATGGACATTCAAATCAAATACCCATAAACAACATACAGGTTAACAGAAATGATTTGACGTATCCAATGTAGAAATAGGGAAAAACTTTATACTGTTGGTCCCACGTTATTACACCCTTCTTTTCTTAGTTTAGCCTTCAAAGACACTATTGCATACAGCTGTTTCAAATGTAGTTTTTATCGTATTGTTTTATAAGTGTTAGAGAATCAGGATGTATACCAGGTTATTTTACTTGCATTTATGAGTTTGAATAAAACCGAAGAGCGGCCATTTTGGTATGGCCGTATCTGTATAATGTGCAAAGTTAGCGAGCACAAATAGGATCTTCGAGTTAATTTGAATTCGCAGCTGTGTTTGTGCTCAATAACTTTGCACATTATACAGATACGGCCATGCCACTCGTCTGTTTCACTCGTATTCGACATTGAGTAAAATATTCCGGTACATACGGCGGAGGCCACACAACAAGGTGTAATGTTCTTCAGAATATCGCCTGATATGGAGGGAGCGAGCGTGGGTGGCGGTAGTGGCGGCGGCGCGGCAGGGCTGCGACCGTGGGCCACGGCACCGCTGCAGCGTCTCTCCAGCCTACTCCGTCCCAGCAGCAGTCTCTCCAGCGAAGACTCCCCCCAGCGGCAGCCAAGATACTGAACGGGCGGTGGAATTTTACTAACTCCATTTACCTATCAAGCGTTGAACTCCATGCATTAACAGTAATAACAAATTAAAATGGTAGCGGTATACCGTACAATATCATTGTATTATTGCATGGTTTTCTAATAAAAAAAAATTCTCCTGCTCAGATGGTTTAACTCGGTTTACTAAATCTGTTGAGATAAATAGTTGCACCTGAAACTGAGATTAAACCCAGACTTATACTAACTTGTGTCAAATGTGACATTTTGTCAAAACAAAATGTCACTATGGCGTAAGAAAGTGTTACTTTTCGCTAGTTTATTTTCAGTTACATACTACTATTTATCCTAGCCCAAACATAGATTATCAATACCAGAAATATAAATCTGATATGTCGTCGCCATACAAGTCAAGTCAAAACATGTCATGTCACCAACGTCACACTGTGACAGCCAAGGGAGTCGTGGTTTCGTATAATACTGTACGTGAAGGGACACATACATTTATGACAACTTTCGACGTATACCAGATTTGAAATCTAAATCTTTGGTCAATACTTAAACTATTTCGACAAAAAATGTATTAACCCTTTCCCCGCCAGGAACGTATATATCCATCAGAGCAAGGCATTCTGCAGGCGCCATTGTAGGATATATCTGACAGAAAACTACTCCACTTCAAACATTAATAAAACTTTACTGATTACGAAATAATGTGTTTTATTTACATAATTGCACAGTACATACTAGCGTTCATTAGATTTCTACTGTTTCAAAAGTGGAAACACACTATTTGCAACAAAACAAACAACAATTCAAGACTGCATATTATGGAAATAATTGTAGTGTGGCATATTGAGAAGGATTATGCCAAAAAACCTTGGCGGTGAAAGGGTTAATGATCAGGGGGTCTACCATGGTGAGTTTATTCGCCGAGGGAATTACAAGTCAGGGAATAAAGCTGACGACTAGTACCATCCTCGCTGTCAAACGACGTAAGTTCACTCGTCACTCGTTTATGCAGTGTCGGTCAAGCAAATCCATAGGAAAAATTTAACATTTTTGTACCATTTCAATAGTTTGACAGATGAATGCATGGAGGTATACCTCCATGGCTGGACTGGATGTAATCAAACGTGATTTGGATAATATTTGAATCAATCAAACTCGTCTACCGAAAATCAACTTATTCCGAGCCATGAATTGGAAAACAAAAAGTGTAAGTACGACATCACCGCCGACAACAGACTTTCGGAAGTTCTACCACCTCGCTCCTTTTTCATCTAAGCCTCGCTCCGGATATCCTTGAGCTATGCCGTGAGACCGCGCCACTTCTTCCTCAACCAAGGAGACCCGACAGCATCTCCCCAGCCCAAAAAGTAAGAACATTCATGAATGCAATATCACTGATTTGGTGGGGCCGAGGGACTCTTACTACCTTATTGTGAGAGATAGCATGCAATATAAATTACGTGGTGGATAATTACCTACCCACTCGTCAAAATATTCGTCCTGAAGTGGGCGTAGATTGGCGGATAATTTACCTCAAAATATTCTTGATATAACCTAGAGTTGTATTTGTAATTACTTAAATCTGTCTCAATTAAACCTACCTACGCTTATTAAAAAAATACCTTTGCTTTACTTATTGTTTGTTATGCTTTCAGATAATAACTACCCTTGCATTTTTTGCGAGCGGTGACTACCAACGTATATGCGGTAGCACCGTCGACTCCTGCATCGCTCAGCAAATAGTGTCAAGTTGTGATACATCAAGTGATTGCAGCCTGCATATTTTGGCAAAATTCATCTGCTTTTGCCTGAGCAAAAACGAGTGCAAAAGGAAAGAAATAAAACTAGGGTTAGATTAGAACCATTTTATTGTAATAGATATCAATTTGAAATAAGAAAAAATGTCACCTAAATGCTTACCCATGCATAGCCATACCATACAAATAAAAGTAATTGTTCCGACTCTTTCAGATTTTTTTTATTTGGCACGCCAGTCATTGTGGGCTGCATTGACTACACTACTTGTCCTGAAATGTTCAAATAGTTGGTTGGTTACTATGTACATTTGAGGTCCTTAAGGGGACATATGACCTTAGAATGACCATATCCAATAAGTTATCGTTTTATATTTTTAGTTTTATAAATAGGCATTTATTAGCAAACATGATTATCGGAAAACCTTGACATGAAACCATTTTATTATTTAGATTAATCTTACATGCTTACTTATATAAAAAAACCTCAACATGAATGATTTTGTCATGACGATTTAATAAAATCACCATAAATTTAATTAATTCATACCCATAACAAAAAAAAATAATCATACCCTAAATAGTGACCGTAGGTATATTGGCGGCGGAATGAAATCAGCCAAGGAGATTAGAAGCATAAGTTCATAGGTATTTAATACGTGTGTGTATTTTATATTTATCATCCGTAGAATGTACAAACGGCATCACCCTAAACGCCACACATTAAACTTTGACCCAGATAAGTTTTCCATGTAAATGCCAATGCCTACTGTGGCGCCGAGGCCGATGCGCTCTGTGCACTGAACTTGACTTGAAATAGTTTAACATTTAGCATTTAGCCACAATAATCATAGAGAAGAATAACTGGCACAAAATTCCGCTGTTATTTATTTTAAAGTTCACTTAATAATGTTAATAAAATCTTTATAAAGGCGATTGCCTAAATATACATATATACATACACACCTTTACGCCGCTTTCCCGAGGGGTAGGCAGAGATAATAGAGCATCATACGGTACGACCACAGCACACTTCTTTCGGTTCATCTACAGACATAAATAGTTTCATACATACATGCTCTACGATTAAATATAGTACGGCTTACTATATTACAGAATTAGCTAAAAAATCTATGCATACAAATGTAATTCTAATAATTTCCTCAACGCTTTCCATGATTTTATGCACCCTCTCGATGCATTTTACTGCTCGGCCACACTCTTCCATAGGTGCGAAGCTCATTGCGTGGCGTCTGGGCGTAATAGCGGGGGCTCGCCATTACCGGATTGCGTTCTCTGCTATGCTGACGGTTTGGTTCTTTAGGTCTGCGCGCTGGCCATCAGCATCTCCTGCACCGTCATGCTAACGATTAAAGCGGATATAGAGCTGCTGCACTTGATGGTAGAGCGTGACAGGGTACAGAGCCGGCAGCTCCAGCCTGAGGCAGATGGTAGGGCAAACGTAGTGGCTGGGCACTTGTTCGAAGTTTTTTATGGAACTAGATATACATAGCTTTTACCACACTTATTGTCATAACATAAAGTTGATGTACCACATTCACGAAGAAATTTCATAGGTGCCATGTCAGGGCTTTCCTTTTATAAGTTTGGCTATATTGCCGGATGGAAAACACGGAGAATATTTATTATTATTATAAAGTAATGCACTAGCAGCATCATGCTGATGCGTGCAATTATTGTTATGCACTTGCACTTTTGTTTTTAAGCACTTGCACTGATTTATTACCCGACTGCGCAAGAAGGAGGGTTGTTTTTTTATTTTCTTGTCCATGAATTATTAGATTTTAAGCAAGTAAGATTTTTTGATAACATTTACTGACGATGCACATATTATTTCCTCAGGAAGGCTGTTCCAATTATCCACAACTTGGTTTGTTAGGAAGTGTTTTCAAGGATTTGTTGATGCTTGGGTGCGATTGAACTTTAAGGCTGTTCCGACCCATATAAAGTTGTTTGCACAAATAACGCAAAAAGTATTGCACGTTAAGCCACGAATTAATAATAAAAGTTTAATATAGTCATATTACTTGCCGCGAAAACAATTTCACAATTTCAGGGTTATTGATTTTGTTACAATTTATTTAAATACGATTTTTATTTAACAGCGCCATCTAACGGTGTAAAACTTCTAATCGAAAATTACAACGACACCATTAAACCTGAAATTGTGAATATGTTTTCGCTGCAACTACTATGGCTATATTTAATATTTTTGACGAATTCGTGCCTTAAAGTGCAATACTTTTTGCGTTCTGTGTAAAAAAAAGATTGTATGGGTCGGAACATCCTTAAGTCCTCTAGCCCCTACACCACGAACTGTGAAAATGTCTGTAGAGGGAGCAAAAGTATGTTGTGATCGTACTGTATGGTGTTCTATAATCTCTGCCTACACATCCGGGAAAGCCCATCTATACTTATGATAGTTTTTCGGGACTGGTATTTCTTCCTGTTAAAGTTAATATAAAATGATAAATAAAAAGTCATTAGTTTGTACGTTAGGTTAAGCATGGGCGAGCATTTAGGTAAGTGATGTTTGTTCTTGTTTCATGTTGATAGTTATTGAAGCTCCGAATAAAAATATTAAAAATGGTTCAAATCAAATCCTCGTTTTATTTCTTCTCTTTCGCGCTCGTTCTGAGGAAAGCAGATGAATTTTGCCAGAATGTGCAGGTTGTTGACTCGGTTGTTGAGGGCTGCAATCACTTAACGCATCACAACTGACACCATTTTTTGAGCGATGCAGGAATCGACGGTGCTATGGCACATGCATTGGTGTGCATGCAAGGGTAGTCATTATCTGTAAACATAAAAAACAATAAGTAAAGAATAGGTATTTTTTTAAATAAGCATAGGTAGGTTTAATTTAGACATTTCACATTTTCAAACTGGATTCATAGTCAGTAATTACAAATTATGAATTACTTACTGATAGTATTTTTTATTACTGACTTAACTAAGAATATTTTGACGAATGGGTAGGCAAATTATCCGCCAATCAATTTACATTTCATGCAATCTCTCACAAAGGCAATCTATAAAGGCTACAAAGGCATTTATAAGCAAGTTAGAGTCTCTCAGCTCCCTACCAAATGAATGAATTGTATTGTACTTTCATTTCGTCAAATTTTTCTTGTCTACCATATGACAAAGGTATTTTTTAAGGCTGCTGATATTGCATTCATTAACGTTCTTACTTTTTTGGCTGGGGAAATGCTGTCGAATCTCCTTGGTTGAGGAAGAAGTGGCGCGATCTCCCAAAAAAGCTCCTCAAAGAGGTCCGGAAAGTCTCTGTTGCTGGCGGCGATATCTTACTCACAGCGCAGTCGGAGGCTTCATCGAGTACAAGGAGACCATCGGCGCTCTTCGCGCCGCAGCTCTCCCACAAACACAACAGCCAAAAATCCATTTTTATTTTAACAATCACAGACTAACAACAGGGTTTACAAATACATTGTATGAAACAAGTTGATTCTCGGCTGGCGAGTTTGATCTACGAGCTATTCGTTCACTTGAGCCACAGAATAAGAAATATCGCTATGAAAAGTGGATTTTCGGTAATCCGCTAGCTATTCTTTTGATTTTATTCACTTTAGCCACAGGAAAAGTTATATTAGTTTTCATAAATGTCAATGCTGGTGCTGTCTAATACAGTGTTGGTAGGCCGTTGTTTAGTGATATTTTTTGGTATACTATGGTGTTACATGCTGTCTTTTTTGTTCAAAGAATACCCAAAACCAATAAACACCTAAAACACTACAGAACTATAAATTATTCCAAACAACTCCAACAAGAACATCAAAGAACCCAAAGATCACCAAATAACACCAAAAATACTGACGAGCATCAAACATTAACGAATAAATCCATACCACCTCAAACTATACCAATTTACACACAGACAATACATACAAATTATAACAAGGAACCTATCATGGTCTACATAATATATTTATTACAGAATTATCAACTTTTCCATAGTATATGTTCCGACCAAGCAGCACGGCAGCTAAAATAAGATGGTACAAAAATGTTACTTGGATTAGTTTGGCCGACACTGCATAAACGAGTGACGAGTGAACTTACGTCGTTTGACAGCGAGGATGGTACTAGTCGTCAGCTTTATTCGCTGACTTGTAATTCCCTCAGCGAATAAACTTACCATGGTAGACCCCCTGGTTATTTCTGAAAATGACACTTGGTGACATTGACTTACTGCAGTTATCCTTGAATTGCGTGCGATATATCAAAGATATAATTTATTCTTCTCTAGTCACTTAAAATTAAGGCATTGTTCTTAGAACGCACTGTTGTAAAAATATGAAGTCGAATTAAGTTATCATACCTATCAAATGAAATGTTTCGTCCGATGATATCATGAAAATAAATTAATAAAGAAGTGATGCTTTTATTTCTCCTCATGTTGAAATATAATGAGAAGACATGTCCAGTAAAAAGATATGTAAGTAATTTAACTCACTTTAAATGCATAGACCAAAAGTGTTTTGTTTATTGACTCTTCGGAATAGTAGTTATGTTTACAGTCAGAGGATCTTTGCACTATGGTTTGTTTTGGCAATTTCTCGGCCTATATCGACCAAATCAAAGTCCACAGGTTAAGACCGTTAAAGTATTTGAAAATAAAACGAAACGTCTGGTCACCACTTTATTTGCAAAAATACTGCAATAATGCTCGAAATGGGCACGAAAAAGTTTAAACTGTAAATTGCGTAACACTTTATATTTACTAAAACGATTGGCGAAATTTTGATGCTTCTGTTCGGTACTCGAGTGTTGCAGCATCTGGAACACTCACTAACACATTGGCTAGCAACACGGGCAGGCATTCGATATGTATACCAAGTTGACAAAACCTTTGCACAATAACACCAGGGACACGGTTTCAACTATCAGTGCACGTATATCAAACAGTTTCAACGATAGAAAAATCATAATAGGCAAATACGCTCGAATAGATATCAGACGAAATTTCAACGACAGTGCAGAGTAACACGATATGCAGGTCATGTGAAATGAGATACACGAGGCAGCGTGGTTGACAGTACGTACATTACCTGGTGTCGCCAGGCTGTCGACCGGCGCCCGCTCGACAGTACCCGAAGGGGACCCCGGCGGGTGGTTCACTAGCTCAACGAAATATCAACTCGGCCACCTTCAACAGATCGACAACAATATCATACAGCAAACAAATTACACCCAAAAAGATGAAATGGAAAAATATATTATCGATAATAGAGACACTTCGCTAAAAAATAAATACAATGAAACGAACATAGAAATGCAGATATGGCAACACCATTAAAAGTTGTGTATTTCTGTGAAGTAAAACAACATGATTGCAGGTTACACAATGACCCCAAACAACATACAAACCTAACTGAAATTGCATATTTATAACACATAATGGATCTCGGAGAGTACGATAAGATACATCCAAGATACGACACAAAATAATATAGCAAAACACCAATAATGAACATGCACCGTGTATGATATTCTAAATCAGCGAATGTCATCATTCAAAAGATCAAATTCCGATATTAAAATTGGTTAAAGAGTGTGATCCTTCCATACAGTAGTAACGAGGAGAATTAGTCGAGTAAGCAAAAGCTAGGAGGGGTGTCTAAATCTAGTACATATTGGACTTTGCATTTATTTGTTAAACATCCAATAAATGAAAATATACACACATAATCCAAAGCAATAAGAATGGGTCTTCGTCGACCAGAGGACAAAAAACAATCCATAAAATGTTGCTATCGATAAGTTGAAGTGTCCGGGCAGTTGAGTTTTAAAACCAGCCTTACCTTTCCTTTGTCGAAGATGTTGCATCTTGTTGTATAGGGCAATTAGAGATATTTAACACGATCAGACCGGGAATACTCTTACACAATATGCCCACGTGGTGAACAAACTTTATATTAAAAATTAACTTGCGCCTAAGAAAAAGTTCTTCCAGGGCGGCGGACTCTATGACGTGAAAGTCTTATCCCTGGTAGTAAATATTTGAATACAATGAACATCGAGCGAGGGCCACATGTGGTAACCCGCGGTCTGAATGTGTTAAAGGGATTTGTGCGTCCATGTAGTTCAGTTGTTCTCGCATTTCCTCAAAAATAGGAAGTTACAAACTATAACTGTATCGATTAGCAGAATTAAACCAAAAACGAACAACCGTGGCGCCATATGCATGGACGCAAAAACTCCCTTAAAGTGTTACACACAAAATAATGTGCAGCAAATTTAATATTGCCAGTATATATTCTCACAGCTCCCTCATTTCGTGATATGAACTTTGTGGAGCAACCACTTTTAGAACACTTTGCCGTCCATCACCTTCTTATACGATCAAGGAATACTACTCACATTAAAATATAATTATTGTAATCGTAATTTTCAATTAACCTTATCATCCTCCTATGTCATTAATTTGGTGAACCTTACTCTAGGACCTAGTCAGAGTTTCCCGTAAATGCAATAACGATATTAGATTAGTCTGTAGCGCCCGGGCGGGCATTCTTCTAAACATTCATTAACATTATCGGCGCATTGATAAAAATCGGAAGTCATGAGTCTTATTGACAGGTTGACAGAGTAAAACCCGATATAATAAATTTCTATTGGTAAAAAAAAATTAGTCAGGTGGAATCGATAACAAGTGAGTTATTTGAAATATCCTTCAACAAGTTTGATGGCATGCTCTTGCCAACTCTAGACTGCGATAAAAAGTCATGACATACAAAAACTATTGAAAAATGGTAGTGCCTTTCTTAAGTCACTGAGGCTGACATAAATAGTACCAACTGGAACCAACACTAACCAAAATTAGTACTAACTAGTGTCAAAAGTGACCGTTGTTCGAAAGTGACTTAGGTCACTTGGTGCTACTTTTCGTTAGTCTTAGTTCAAGTTGCTATTATTTATTTCAAGCTGACACATTTTGTATGAATGAAATGTCATTTTGACACTAGTTAGTATTAAGGCGGCCCAACCCGGCGGCCCTAACTCATTCGCGGGCACGGTACAAAACCGTGCTGTTGCGCTCTGGGACCTTCTCTGTTTCAAAGAATAAGACAGGCTCCGTGACGAGGAAGATGCAACATGTCCATAAAAAAGACAATGTGCATAGTGTATGGTTTGGTAAGATTTACAAAAATTTTAATTTTAAAACGACTTATAGCTAAAAGTAAACCACGACCGCTGTAGTAAAAAATCGAACAAAAACCAAATAGATTATAAATCTTGATTAAATAAGCTATGTCGGATGACTAATCTTTTTAAGATGTTCTTACTTTATCATTGCGTAATTCACCTCCAAAGTTATTGTATAAAACGCGCGAAAAATGCGAACTTTCAGACCTTATAACTTAGAAACCAAACACAATTTTACAATGCCAACGGTCATCAGACATCTAGTTCGATAGAATAAAGCTATTTTGAGCAAAACTTTGGATCTCTGACAAGAAATATGGGCGTGATCTTCTTTCCCCTTTTGTATGGGGAGATGAGCGGGATGGGCCACCTTAAGACCACCCGCCAGGTGGGACGACGACATCAAGTGCGTCGGCGGAAAGCAGTGGTTCAGTAGCGCTGAGGGCCTAGGACTGGAGAAAAATTGGAGAGTCGTATGTCCAGCAGTGGACGCAAACACGCTGACTAAATAAATATTAATTTTTGTTAGTATTAGTTTCAGTAGACACTATCTCAACCCAATATAATCATATATGTATGCCGTAGATTAGTACAAAAACTTAGCCATCGAACATGCAGTTTTTTTGTATTAATGAGTTATTATTATCCAAAGTTTATTATTCCATGAAGCACGAAGCCTTACGTTGGCGACGCTATTGTTTCAACGTTCGCTGTCCTCGTTCATTCGTGTTCCACCTGCCTGCCATTCTGGATGCTAACCAGCCATTAACCTGGCCCACAATAGCAGCACCACCCAGCCGCTTGTGCACAGTAAGCCTAAATGCGTTTTAGGTAGATTTCACGAATTCGGTTTTGTATGCAAAATGGATTCTAGTTGAACACCACTAGAAAACTTAGGAGAGCTACTGTTTGAGCTAAGTCATGAAAGGTCCCAAGTAAATTGATTGTAATAGTGTCTGATGAAGCTTCTTTCAAATTCTTGGAGAAAAATAATACCAGCAGAGTAAAGGAACTGACGTTTATGATGAAAACCTTTGCTGAAATGACAAGTCCTCCTCGTGGGACACACAAAAAGCTTGGATTTGAACGACTTGACATCGAAACTTTCATGGCCATTACTCGTCTAATGCTGAGATTCATAGACCTTACTCATGCTTGGCTTAGGCAAAGTATAGCTTCCGACTGTCAAATTTGACATTTTATGTCAAAACTGACAGTCGGAAGGCATACTTTGGCTTGGCCAAGTACGAGTAAGCTTTATGAATCTCAGCATAAGACTTCAACAAACAATATCTTAATCCCAGAGCTAGACTTTGTAGCCACACCTACATTAAGAAAAAAAAACTCAAGCACGCAAGACGAGTTTGTGTGGCACGTTTGTGTGCGAGCAGGGATAGTAATCTTTCCCTGCATTTTGAAATGCGTACATTGCTGCACGTAATATGTTCTATCGCAATGTGCTGTGTGAAATCCTTTTCAACAATTTATTTAAATTCAATATGTTACTTTTTTTATTTCTGTTAATTTATTATATTTTTTTACGTGTAATCAATTATGTAATTGTTGAATAAATGTATTTTCTTTCTATCTTTCATTTCAAATATCGCAGAGAAAGCTAATACAGTGAATACTTGTGTTTCGAATTGATATCACTGCTCAAAGCAACAATCGCACGATATCAAATCGGAATGTATTAGAGCCTAACCGAACTACCTCGAAAATGCCTCGTAAGTCTCGAGAAAGGTTATTTCAGGCCTAGAATTGTCTAACTAGACTAACAAACGGCGAAACGCCTTCGTTATTTCAGAATACAAGTGCATACGATCAGAGAACTACAGATAAACACGCTTAATGACAGCCATTTGACAGCGTACACAGCGCACATGCTCTCAACCGTGCGCACTTTGTAAGATCTGTGTGCGGTCTAGTCACGTCCCTTATGTCAACATGACGTTCACTGAAGTAAATATATAAGCAAAACACACTGGCTCGGTGCGGACATTATGCCAAACAGCGGCCAGACTATAGGAGCGACGCGAGGGGTGCGAGGCAACACATTTTAAAGGACAAGCGGAGCATCACTTCTTATACTCTTATTTATTCTATGCTGTAGTGACCAAATTCCTAAAATCATGGATTCGACTGGCTCATCCTACAGACCCATCAATCTTGCATAATAACTTTGGATTTAATATTAAGAAACTGTCAACATTAAATCATTACCTGTGAATTTACAAATGTTACATTCTCAGTGCCATTTAACCTTACCAACTCGGGACTAGCAGATGAAACACTTAAACCAAGACTCATCTTCCACAAATAATTCTAAGTTGGAAACTGCTAACAGATTGGGCGTTGATACAGTTCAGATAAATAATTTTAAAGGTTTTGCACAGCACCTGGGAGCGGGGTTGGAAACCTAGAAATTAAGAATAATTGGCTAATAGGGGTGCCTTATGGATCCCTCTTGCTTTGAAGTGAAAATCCATAATGTACAGCTGGTCCTCTGAGCTTTTTTTTATGTAACTGGACATGGACGGCTAATACCAAACTGAAATATTAGCCTAACACACCATATGGGAACTAGGTGACATGCCAGGACCTTCCATATATTGCTTGGCTACATTTACTGGATGGAAAACACGGACAACTTTCATTGCCGCTTCGATCAACGTTCGACACAGTCTGATCAACAAATAGTTCATTCCCAATGTTTAAAGGGCTTATAGGACGGTCATGCCGCTTGAGTTAAGCACGTAGCATTCTTGGTCGTTTTCAGCTTAAACTTAATTTTTGAGTCCAAGACTTTGAAAGGTAGGCATTCCTTATATAGATGGCATGCCACCCCTATTTTTTCGTAATTCACTACACCATTGTTTAGAGGTTTCGTAGAAACACGCTGTTTTCACATTTCATCGGACACACTGAGGAACAGCCGGACGGACGGACAGGACGAAATTATATGGTCCCGTTTTGCCGTTAGATTTTTTGTTTTACAAAAACGGTAGAACGAACAATGTTAATTTTTGTGTGCACAATGATCCTGTTTTATTTCTTACTAGCTTTTCCTAGGGCCAATCACCAAAAAAGTTGAAGTGTACCCATAACGAATAAATAATTGAATTGAAGTACTGCTGTGCATGCAGCATGTGTATAAATTAATTGTACAAAATATGACAGGAAGGTTACAATTTAACAACATTCATTTTAACTTGGATCAATATACAAGTGAATATTTCTTATCGTACATATTATTGTATTTTGAAGCATTTCTTAAATTGAGCATCCAACAACTTTATACAGCTGGTATTTTCTCTAGTCTTTACACATGAATGCGATGTTAGGCAAGGAGAACACTTATGACAGCAGAGTTTAGACACCCCTTCTAGCTGAGCCTAATTTCTACTCTATGGTTTTAAGGTTGACGCATGTAAAGAATTATGTACATAAAGCTAAAATTAGCATAAAAGGAACATAAATGTGTATCGGTTGATAAGTTTTGTAGAGCAGTACTAGTTTTAGATCAGATTATTGTCTAGTAACATTTTTTAAAATATTTGACGCATATCAGTAAAGGCGAGGTGTGAAAACACATGCATACTAATTATATTCACGTTTGAATGCAGATCCAAATTGACTTTTGACGATGTTACAAAAATGTCTTTAGCTCCAGTGTGGTTCCCTTTAGCACCAAAGAATATGAAACGAGAGCCTTCTTCGTGGCAGAAATATATTATCGAAACATGTAAGTAAGAAACTGTATCTAACTGGATTGAAGAGGATGATTTTAGTGGGTGGGTAAGCCTGTTTCCCGCATGGATCACGTTTTCGCACACCGTCGGTAGCTAAGTCCTTGGAAAATTGTATTAACATTGCATTACGATTTTATTGTTCAGCTCTTAAACGAACAACATTTCCATAGTCCAAAATTCCATTGCAGTCAATTCTGCTTCTTTGTTTCACACTCCGGTCAGCTCCATTGTCTTTTTCTCCGTCATGGTATGGTAGTATCGGTGGTGCTTTGCTTATGACAGTTGCTAGGGAACCACAACAATACACGATTGTTCATTGTGTGACACAGGTCGCATTCAAGGTGGATTCCTTTTCGATATCATAATTTCAAGCTTCTGATAAAACCTGGTTCGTAAATCATAAAATGTGCTTTTTTTTAATTTAAAACACAAAAACTAATGTGCAAAATGTGTTCAAATTACTGAAAAACACTTTCTTCCATGTTAAATGCGCCCTTTGTCAGATCAGTTCGATTCAGGATAAGTCACAGATCGTAATAGTCGAGGTTGATGTCCAACTTACCACCGCTGTTGAAAAAAGATTAATTAGAAATAAAATGAAGACAGGTTTCAATGAACAGACAAGTTTATATCTTATAATCGTATTACATTTGACTTGAGGATGTAACCTTACTAGTAAAAGCATATATTCTAATCTCCGCTACAAAACAAACAGCAAAGGATTGATTACAATGTTGAAAGGAATGTAGCGATAACATTGCCTTTCCGAAGGAACGCTGGGCGCGTCCCACACAATCAGAATGAATAACTCGTAATTAAATTTATACAATACTAAAGAGCCCCTAACGGTTAGTGGTTTTGCATAGATCAGAGTTTCCGAGCTATCGAAAGGCTTCGTGTGGTGTAGGTTGGCAACATTGGACATGAGCATTCAGACGAGTGGTAGCGCCACACTAGGGGTAGTTACCTGGTGGTGGGTCCCGCGCGGTGGCTAGCACCCGTCGAGACCTCCGCTCAGGGCGCCCGCGCGGTGTCGCTACTCATCGCTAACGGAACAATCGCGAGTGTGACAATACATCTACCTGGAGACATCAACACATCACAAAACGCAAATCCACGTTCAACGCACAGGATCACTTATTACAGAGACATTTTAGTTTTTACACGAGTTTCAATGATATAACCACACAGCCGCGTTCGGTAGACTACGTACAATTTCACAATACAATACGACAGAAAATATTTTCATTATTACTATAATAAAAGAATCATTAAGGTTAACGTTTAGCTTTGTAAGATAACCCCGTAACCACAGTGCGCGGCCAACGATTCAGCCGTTGATACTTTAATATTGAAGTCGCCACCACGGCACCGTTCGGTGCAGACTAGCGATTGTTCATTCCGGTTACACCCCATTCCGAGAACCCACTTCCTCTGATTTAGCTACTCCTTACTGATTCCTATTCCCATTGCCACTCCTCATTAAGTTATGTGCATTCTGTCTTATAGTCATTCCACAACGCATAAAAGTTATTCCAGACCCAAATCGTCCGCACAACCTTGGTTTTCCGGAGCTTATTCGAAATATTCGATTAAAACTTGGATGAGATTTATGACTTGCGGTTTCTCGGAGTACCCACCATTCTGTGGTGAAATTATAGCCACTCCGGGGTGGAAATATAACCATTGTGTAGACCAGTGGCAATTTTAACCATTCCAGATTTTTGTGGGTACCAGACAGGTTCTCGGAGTACCAGTGAACTTGGATTATGTAGAAATGGGAATGCATTCCTTTTTGGAACCGGAATGACCAATCGCTAAAGGAGACGCTATGTCATATCACTAAAATGAGCGGGCGAAAACGCTTCAATACTAACTTATCACGTATTCCCAGTGGGCTTAACCTATCGAGTTACGCTGAACTGAAACTACATGCTAATGATTGCGGGTGCAGCGATGGCGGCCCGAGACAGTGGGACCCTCTCATTGACACGGCAATCTCTGCAAGTAGACAAGAGAAACATGGCAAAATGTACACAGAATGCGACACGAGGCGTTTAGCGGCGCCGGCTACCTCCCGACCTACAATCTGCAATCACACTCAAGCACAACCGATGCGTCTACATAGTATGTATACATGTCGTAATAAATATACTTTAATGATAAGGAGATTACATCGACTAGAAGTAAACATGGAAATCGTCACACAATACCACAGATAACTCATATTTTATATTTTGGCATGCAACATTATAACAAATGTTTTGATCCATAATATGTATATTTATTCCAAGGACTCTGGAGCCCTACTTCTAACGCTATCGAGTAAGCGCTATCGAGTAAGCGCTATCGAGAAAGGCGATATCGCCTGCCAAAAATATTGTATGCGTTTGACAGATGGTTTCAAAAGCGGTTTCTAAACGGTCAAACGCATACAATATATTGGACAGGCGATGTCGCCTTCGCGATAGCGCCTGCTCGATAGCGTTCGTAGTAGGGGGCCTGGTAAAGTCAGTGAATAGTTTTAACACAACAAAATCGTTTTCGTTCAATACAATACATAATACAATACATATACCGTACAAAAACACACACACACACACACAAATAAACGAGTTTATCACAAGCAAATAATTTATATTGGCTGCACATTTTGTATTATTTTCCAATATGCAATGACGACGTTTGATGCGCCATACATTCAAACGTAATGCGGACACAAATTTCCCTGGCTTAGGGTATAGAGAAAATATATGATGAAAAGAGGCATAACAGAAGAGTTCTTGTATTTGCTTTGTAATTGTTTAGTTAACTACAAATAAATAAAGGATAGCTAAAATACAATAATATACATACATATTGTTTGAAAACCACCGATCACATCTAGAAACTTAACCATCTCTTTTCAACAGACACACCAGTCGGTCATTCCTTTATATACAAACTTTCATACAATTTGAATTATGACAAACTCTTAGGGTGTCTGAGCCGGTAGTCTAAGTTGTCACCTAAATTGGCGTTACGGCAAACCGATCGACTGGCATTTTGAAATATATGAAGAAATTGAAGAGCGCGCGCATTTGCGAGTCCGAGCTTGATTTGACCAGCTTACTCAACGTTGCCGTAAATACGTCGACGTTGCTGTTTACGTCCACTCCGCGTTTTCATACAAATCGTAAGTACGCGTTTGACTTTGACATCTTGAAGAAGTAAAACCATAGAATATCTAGTAAAAACTTGTACGGAGTTTGGAGAAAACGCCAGTCGATCGGTTTGCCGTAAACGCCAATTTATGTGAGAACTCAGACTGACCACTCTGTAAGCATCTGGAAATTACCATACCTATACAAAACTAATTTGGAAATCATTTGAAAACCACTGTTCCCATTTTTATTTATTTATTTATTTTATATTAGACAGGCAGCCTAGGCTGATGTGTCTAAACTCGAGTACATAGTTCATTGATGTATTTACTTACAGATAAAAAAAATTGTTTTCACTTATTCGGTTTTAGTTCACTTAGTTACGTATTATGTCCTATGGAAGTTGGTTCCAATCGTAAATTTTTTCTTCTAAAATGTATACTGGCGGAAAAAACTTTTTTTATGTCCATTTTTAGCAATGATTTCTCTAAAAAACAGAACATGCAAACAGACTAAATCCAGTACATCTTCGGAATAGCCATACCATGTTTTGTCAGTTTCTATCCAATTTTGAAATTGCATGTCAATGGAAAGGACAAACCATGGTGTAACTATTCCGATTATTTTCTGGTTTTAATTAGTAACACTGTAATATTGAGTGACTGATGTAACATATAGGTAGGTGGTTTACATTGATTTCCAAAGTTAATCTGCATAGGTGGCATAGAACAATTTATGTTAAGGCTTTTCACTGACACGCACGACGCGTAGATTTACGGCGCAGTGGACAGGGGCCGAACCGGCGCAAGATGTGAGAAAATATGTGAGGGAATTCGTTCAATTCAGCATCAATCAAAAGTGAATGCCAAATATTCAACCCAATAACAGCGCATAAGGTATGACAAACGCTTTTTATTGATTCAGAATTGATCAAATTCCCAGATATGACAAATGCTTTTGATTGGTTTAGAATTGATCGACTTCC
Source organism: Incurvaria masculella (assembly GCA_946894095.1). NCBI lineage: Eukaryota > Metazoa > Arthropoda > Insecta > Lepidoptera > Incurvariidae > Incurvaria > Incurvaria masculella. Next base: position 5,183,088 of record OX335663.1, on the reverse strand, counting down.
CTCGCATATTTTCTCACATCTTACGCCGATTAACCCCCAGGGGATGAACCGGCGTAAGATGTGAGAAAAAGTGTGAGGCAACTCGATAAATTCTGCAACAATAAGAAGTGAATGTCAAATATACTACCCAATAAGAGCACATAAGGTATGACAAACGCTTTTTATTGGTTCAGAATTGATCAAATTCCCTCGCATATTTTCTCACATATACGCCAGTTACCGCCCAGGTCAATGTAACAGAATTAATTTAAAGCAAGGATTAATGGGAAATTAACCGCGTACACGCGTGTAGACATACCCCCAGATCAATGTAATAGCATTCATTTAAAGCATAGATACATCGGAAAATAATCGCGCACACGCGTGGAGACATACTCACGTCGCTCTCTACTGGTGGTGGTCCGGCGTGGTGGTGGCGGGCGGATAGCCGCCCGGCGCGCCTGGGTAGGGCTGCGCGAAGCCCGGGTAGGGCATGGGCGCGCCCGGGTACGGCATGGGCGCGCCGTAGCCCTGCGGGCCGCCGTAGCCGGGCATGGGCCCGCCCTGCGGCCCACCGGGCATGCCACCGCCCATGCCGGGCGCGCCCATGCCGCCGCCGCCCATGCCGCCGCCGCCCTGCTGCTGGGCGGGTTGCTGCGGCGCCCCGCCGCCGCCGCCTCCGCCCTGCGCATTTTTTTTTTTATTTAACTGTCATGAATCAAGACCGTCAAACAAGAAATCGCTAAGCACAGCGAAAGATTTCAGACGAGGATATCAAATCACGTCAAGGAACTAGCAAAAAAATAGTGGGCTCTTTTGTGTCCAGTACAATCAGTGTTTGGGAGCCAGAAATGCTTTATTTGTGTCCACTTTATTTCTGGCGCATACATACATAAGAGCAGTGGGCATGTAATCCAAAGGTCGCAGGTTAGAATCCTGCTTCCAATTAATGTCATGACCAAAAACTTTGTCAGAATATTTTAAAAATCTGACTGATTAAAATGCTTCAAATGTAGATACCGCTGAACCTCAAATTAATGAGATAACGGTTGTGGCGGTCAGCAACCTGCCAACGCGACATTCCAACCCCGTGCCGCCGCAGCGAGTCCGAGGCAGCCGCGCCGCGCACATGCATTTCACTTCGTTGCACATTAGAAATGTGTCAATATAGTTAAATCATATAACCGTGTTTCCGTTGCTTCCCCGTATAACCTTATCGCATAGAAGCATAAACATAGCTAAAGTTGAACCACTCTTCCTCAAGGACAAATCCCAGAAAACATTTTCTTTGCATCAGAGCTGCACACTCCCGGAATCAACTACCACAGGAAGTCACTAGGTGTCTATGGTTAATGGGTTAAAAAAATTACTAGATAAATAGAAATATAGAAATAAACCATAAATAAATAAACAAAAAAAAAATCATAAAAAAACAAGTGCACTCAGTAGTTCTAAAACCTGATATGCACGCATCAGGTTATAGCTGCTAGTGTTATCAACCAAATAATAATAATAATAACCCCACAACTATAATGTTGTATCCATTAAATACATAAAATTATCAATAAGTGTTAGCGTACGCACCTTCTTCATCTGATTCTCGATAGCTTCGGCCTCTTTGATCTTGCCGATGGAGCGGTAGTACTCGGCCCACTGCGCCGAGTAGTCGGGCTGGCCCGCGCCTCCCGCGCCGCCAGCGCCCGCGCCCGGACCCGGGCTGCCCCCGTTGCCGCCTGCCGATGCGACGCAGCGAGATAAGCATTATTAAAACATTAACCCTGCTACTAATAATCCCAGATCATCATCTGAATAGTTATACAATGTTTTTTCCCTTTCTATCGAATTAGAAACTGCCTGTCAATGCAAAGGACAAAATTATTTACATTGTATAACTATTCAGCTGATGATCTAGGTTTATTAGTAACAGGGTGTAACTATATTGCAATTTTTCAACATAGTTTTTAGGGTTCCGTACCCAAAGGGTGAAAACGGAACCCTATTACTAAGCCTCCGCTGTCCGTCCGTCCGTCCGTCTGTCACAGGGCTGTATCTCATGAACCGTAATAGGTAGGCAGCTGAAATTTTCACAGAGTGTGTATTTATTTTGCCGCTACAACAACAAATAGGTAAGATAAAAAAAAATAATTAAAATTAAAGGGGGCTCCCATACAAAAAACGTGTTTTTTTTTACGATGGTACGGAACCCTTCGTGAGCGAGTCCGACTCGCACTTGGCCGGTTTTTTTATCATATGCTGTTATGACGAATCCTATGATATTCTGATGTTTTTTTACTGACGCATAACAACCACAAATGTAGCAGCATGAGGACTGTTTTTGCACGCTTGTGAAGAGATTGTTGCATGCAAATTGATGCAATTCAATTGCAAACGAGCGCCTATGTCTTACAAGACGCTATCACATTGACGGTAACTTGCCATAGCGTTTTTTTTAGTTTAACATGCCTGTATTTCTGATTGCTATGATTAAACTATATAATGAGGCACCAATGTAAACGTGACTTGAGGATATTCACAATATTTAGGCACTTAGAACCAAATCGTATATTTGCTCTCCATACTACATATTTTTGCACGCAACATTCGATTTTGTGAAAAAATCTGATGTGATAGGCAAAACTAAATTCATATTCGTGATTAGTGCACCCAAATTAGTAAAGGACACCTATCCAAAAAATAAAAAATAAAAACAATGTGCACGCAATCAGTGAAGTACACGCATCAGCTTGCAAATTCTAGTGCGTATAATAATAATATAATAATATAATCCAACTTCAAGCAACGAAACTTTTGTAGGCCTGTGTTATCAGTCAAACGTATGAACTTGTCAAAGTGTGTGTAGGTGCATAAAGTTCATATTCGTTATTAGCGCACCCAAATTAGTAAAGTACACCTTACCAACTTCAAACAACGAAACTTTTGTAGGCCTGTGTTATCAGTCGAACGTATAAACTTGTCAAAGTGTGTGTAGATGCGTAAAGTTCATATTCATGATTAGCGCACCCAAATTAGTAAAGTACATCTTACCAACTTCAAACAACGAAACTTTTGTAGGCCTGTGTTATCAGTCGAACGTATACAATTGTCAGAGCGTGTGTTGGTGCGTACCTTGCTGCGGCTGCTGCTGGGCCATGGGCTGCTGCTGCGCCACCTGCGGCTTGCCCTGCTTCGCCTGCTGCTCGATGGCCTCCGCCTCGCGCATCAGCCCCAGCGAGCGGTAGTAGTCGATCCACTGCTGCGAGTAGTCCGGCTGGCCCGTCGATGGGTTGATCTGAACCTGCCCCTGCTGCGAAGCAGTCAAAAGTTACGTCAACTCCAATGTGCAGGCAGCTGTGATCTAAAAACTGCTTTGAAAAACATTTAACCGACTTCAATCACTAAGAGGAGTAATTGTAAAACTTTATATGTGTAATATAAACTACTTCTTAATTCATTAATTAATGAAACTTGTATGTCAGCTCTTCTCGAATCGATAGATTGTTAACGTGTCCAAGTGTAGGTATCCTACCTATGGATAAGAAATGAAATGAAAATGAAATAATATTATTTCATAAACTGTATGAGATGACCCTAATATAATAGGAATATAACCTACTGATGAGACAAATAATTATTCAAATTGGTTGACAATTCACGGAGATATCAAGTAACATAAATTAAAAAAAAACATACAGAAGTGTGTATTCGAGTGGTTAGTTGTGTTGTAAATGCTATTGGTGTTGTGTTGTAAATGCTATCTGTTCATTACACCGACGGACTATCGGCATTAGAGAAGCTGGACTGACATACTAACGAAATGAGGATTCGCCTGACTGACAGTCTCGCTCGATGATCGAATCAAACCGACGGAACATGTATCCTCGGCCGTGGCGATGCGTACCTGCTGCTGCTGGTTGTTGTTGGCGGGGTGCCAGTGCGGGTTGTAGCCCCAGGCGGCGGGGCCGGCGGGGGGGGCGGGCGCGGCCGGCGCGCCGCCGTAGTACTGCTCGCCGTTGCCGCCGCCCTGACCGCCCTCCGGGATAAAGTTAATGGGCTGCACAGAAACAGCCACACATTAGACATACACAGAAGTGTGCTAACTTCTAATACGACATACGAGAGTGGTCTAAAAAGTTCCCAATCAAACCAAAAATACAAAATTTTTGAAACTATGTACATTCAACCAAAGGTTAAAAGATAGGTTAAGGTGGCCCAACCCGGTGGGCTCAACTCATTCGCGGGCACGGTACAAAACCGTGCTGTTGCGCTCTGGGACCTTCTCTGTTTCAAAGAATAAGACAGGCTCCGTGATGAGGAAGATGCAACCTGTATGATTTGGTAAGATTTACGAAAAATTTAATTTCAAAACGACTTATAGCTAAAAGTAAACCACGACCACTGTAGTTCAAAATCTAACAAAAACCAAATAGATTATAAATATTGATTAAATAAGCTATGTCTGATGACTAATCTTTTTAAGATTTTCTTACTTTATCATTGCGTAATCCACCTCCAAAGTTATTGTATAAAACGCGCAAAAAATTCGAACTTTCGGACGTTATAACTTGGAAACCAAACACAATCATCAGACATCTAGTTCGATCAAATAAAGCTATTTTGAGCAACATTTTGGATCTCTGACAAGAAATGTAGGCGTGATCTTCATTCCCCTTTTGTATGTGGAGATGAGCGGGTTGGGCCGCCTTAAACGTAAAAATTAATGGTGTTTAAATACAACCTCTGATTCAATTTTGTTAGGGTTTTGTTTACTCAGTAGCTAGTAGACATCCTCAACTATGTTTGAATCTATACTCAACACTATAATTGTTTCCAAAAGTCAAAGTATTTCGACTGTTCATCTTTTCATTCAACCGGATGTGTATCCTAAACTCCTTGTTCGACTGTACCTTAACCCCGCGATTGGCGGATAAGAGCTATCCGGAAAGTTGTGAAATGTTATTCCATCCGACTTTGAAGTTTCTTGAGGTAGTACATAATATAATGAATGGAAAGAAACTTTCTACCGTGTCCCACGACACCTTTCGTAATTTTTTTCTGTAATATTAAATTTTGATTTATCTACATAGTTTCTGGTCCTTTGCCTTTCCATCTGTACAACATCGACAGCTGTCATTAGTCTTTAGGAACTGTCAGTGCTGTGACAAACCAAATGGTTCTTCGAATATTAGATTGAGAGCATTGTTTGTAAGCCTTCACGAGAAGAGGTTGTATGTTGGGGTTTTTATTGGAAATCGTCGTAAGTGACACGTTTTTTGGGCCTCAACTAGGAAATGCCAGCGTATAGGTTTGAGTGTGTTTAGTGATAACAGCGAAGTGTCGGCGACAGCCAGGACAGGCCAGCAAACTGCCAGCAGACGCCGACCAGCGACCGCAACGATCCAGACCAGCAATCTGACGGTAACAAGAACCCTAGTTCTAGCTGGATCCGCCAGGTTAGAGTTATCGTCTGACGCACGGCGTCTTGGGGCGCCACCAAGTGAGCCCGCGACCAGCTACACTGGACAATCGACAGTTGCAGCCGAAGCAGGATCTAATGACACTCACCATGCCCACTTTCTCCGTGATGATCCGCTTGCAGTGTTCGACGGCGTCGGGGTGGCCGCGTATGAAGAAGGTGCGGTTGTTGCGATCGGCGCTCTGCACGCGCCGGTCGAGCTCGCAATGCGCCCCCGACTGCGCGTTAATCTGTTTTATCACCTCGCCACCTGTCGAATTACAACCCTATGTCATATATGACATTCAATACAGTACATTTATACCCTGCTTCATGTGACTTCACGTTACAGAACCTCGTATTATGCAGATGTTTGCATGATGCTCCAGATTTTTTTTAAATTAACTTTTAATGTATATGCACCCGCCATAAAAAAATTAACAAGAGAAGTTTTGTTTGTATTTTATAGTCATCAAGCCCCGAATTGCAAACCTCAAATGCAATCGGTTTTCAGAAAGGAAAAAATTGTTTTGTGTTTTATAAATGATTGTTGCGTCAGACAAAAATGCATGAGAAGATGCTGTGGTCTTAGGTGACCCGTTAAAATTGGAAACTACACGCCCCCTGGTAGTTGGAAAAGCCCTGGCCCCATTTACTTTATATTTGATATCTTGCATGATCAAGCGATATCAAAGTCTGGACATTTTGGTTTTTCGAAAAATTCACAGAAAAAATTACCTTCTATGACAACAGTAAAAATTAAGTTAATATGTTAATTTTCATTCCATGGACATTTGAAAAAAGAAAATGTGTGGATACAGTGATAGTGATGGAATGATGATACATGTAAAAAATTATGACAATTGTTAGATTGTATTTCAAATTATTTCCAAGACTACGTTTGTATAGGGAGGGATCACCCTTAAAATTTCTGGATACTTGTCTGTACATTTTATACAGCAAAAGGAATTAAATATTTTTTTTAAATTAAATGTCATGGAAAAGCACACCAACCTCTGCCAATGATGAGGCCGCACTTGACGTTGGAGACGCTGAACGTGACCTCCATCTTGTTCTCGGGCGGGCCGCCCCACTGCTGGTTGTAGTCGCCGCCCCCGCCGCCTCCTCCGCCGCCGCCGCCGCCGCCGCCGCCGTTCCTCTGGTTGCGTCCGCCGCGACCGCCGCCCTGCCTGTTCTCCTGGTCCCTCCGCTGCGTGGCAACACAGCGCACGCTCACATTTTGAATGCGGCCACCGACTAAAGTATCAACGACAGGACGTGAAAGGGTGTAGGTAGGTGGGGGATGAAGGAAATTCACACTTCTGTAATGTATGTAAGCAACTGGTCGACTGGTCTTCGCTGGGTCCCTTTTTATTATGAAAAACCGGTATGGGTGGCTGTGCTGAGGACCAAAGGTGCTCAGAAAAGCCAAAAACACCTCACCTCGCGAAACCACGCTCAGCGAGGCGCCATGCCAGCGGATTTGCGGACTATGGCTGAGCTATCGAGCTCGTTCAAATTACACTTGAATACTCTCAGGTTATAGGTATGAGGAAAGACAGTTCCATATCCTGGCGGTGCGGCAGAGAAATGAGTTTGATAAATGGTTCGTTCTCAAAAGCCTAATGTCAATTATGTTTTGATGGGTGCCATAAGTTGTATCAGTGAAATATTTCAGCCTACATGTAGAGCAGTGCCATGTGTTATCGGGTAGCATAAGATCTGAACATACTGGTACACATTCTCTGGATGGTGTAAAAAACTGTTTTCTCAGGGACTCTTGCATGTAAGCGAGATTGTGAATGCTACTTGCTATGTAGGAGCAATGCATGATAAAAAGCATCGAAGAGTCGTTTCGTGGCCTCGTACCGCAGACCTCATATCTCACTATTTGCATAGGTATATGCTCGATTATGACTGCACAGCTTTGTAAAATTGGCAACAACATCTTTAAAACAACCTTTTGAATAAAAAAAAACTTATTTTATAAAACAAAGGACTCTATTTGATCCAGTTATTAAAACCATCTGCCTTTCGGGTACTACCAACAATTATGAAACACCTTGTATTTACAACAAGAATTGCTTCAAATCACAAGTAAAGGATTAGTGAAAGGCCATCAGGTAAACTATAAGATGGATGCAAGGGAAACTTTTACAACTAGGTGGCAAATCCGTATTGGGGTGCAAGCAGTCACACTTTTGTCAGCCTCGGTAGCTCAGTGTGCGACGCCTTGCGAATCGATAGGCTGGGGAAGCACCTCTGAGCGCGGTTACTTTTTAGATGGGTGACCATTTTCAACCATTGAGGCTGGCCGTGGATCGGATTCCACCTTCCTTACTTACTAGGTGGTGGGGTTAATCCCGCCTGGTTTGGTCGCATCGCATTGAATGAACGATGGTAGAAGCGGCAATGAAAATTGTCCATGTATTCTGTCCAGTTCAATGTAGTCGAGCAATATAAGGAAGGTCCTGGCATGGCACCTAGTTCCCATGTGGTGTGTTAGGCTAATATCCGACGGTCAATTCGGTATTAGCCATAAAAGGAAGGAGATATGGCATCGAGCGTGCCTACTATGGGACCCACTGTCTCCACTTTTCAAAAACTACCAATACAACTTAAACGTACATGCCACATGCAAACATAGTCGCAGACGTATTGGAGCCTTCGTATGGGTGGGAACTGACTTGACGAATGGTATTTTAGAGCACATTTGCAGTGGCGATGTTTCAACTGTGTGGCATACGACGCACCGCCGCATTCCATACAATTATATGGTCATTTTGAGCGTATAGCGGAGGCGCTATATCGACCGCATGCCACTTCTTTCTTTCTTTTCAGCGAGTTACCCCATATGATTACACATGGGGTAACTGTACTGTGGGTGCTTCATTGGTTAAAATGACCGGGCTACATTTAAGTAACACGAGGTCTTTTTTAGGGTTCCGTACCCAAAGGGTGAAAACGGAACCCTATTACTAAGCCTCCGCTGTCTGTCCGTCCGTCCGTCCGTCTGTCACAGGGCTGTATCTCATGAACAGTAATAGGTAGGAAGCTGAAATTTTCACAGCTGATGTATTTATTTTGCCGCTATAACAGCAAATAGGTAAAATTATAAAATATTCAAAATTAAAGGGCACCATACAAAAAGCGTGCTATTTTTGGGGTAAATCTTGAACGATGGTACGGAACCCTTCGTGTGCGAGTCCAACTCGCACTTGGCCGTTTTTTTCTTAGTTATCATCAAGGCCCTTTTTGAAGATAATTATTTCCGACCGAATTGTAACGATCCCCCCCCAGACAATCATTGCAACTACTGGAACATTGAGTAACCCACTTTCTGATGGAATTTTTTACCCAATCATTATTATCAGATCTTAGAACCAGTCGTAAATTCAAAATAATCCCATGCCGACTTGACCATAGCTCGCATTACACAAGTGTGGGAGAATGATCAGGGGGGTTACCATAGTAAACTACTTGCCAGGTGAATAGCAGGTCAACAGGCAGAAGTGAATAAATCTGACGTTTAGTTGTATTTTGTACCACGCCAACTGGTAAATTCCATTTCACTTGGCCGAACAACATACAATTTCAATTCATTTTTATTAATCATTTTGGTCATTTTCATACACTTAGATGCGTCAATTATAATATAGACTACCAGTGTCAGCTGTAGATAGGCTTCGTCAAAATAAAAATCATATAAAATCTAAACCAAATTATAAAAACAATTAAAAACATATTTAAAATCATGAAAATAGCATTATACACAATAAAAAAAAGTTAATGTGTGAGTCAACAAAAAAATTCCAGGTCAGAAACAAAGTCATAAAATTTAAAAACTAAAATTCTAAATAACCATTTAAACAGAACTATCTTACTATGTTTTTTCAGACAATATTTTTTAACAGTGTGCTTCTTTAACATAGTAGAAACTTTTATTAATTAAGATGGACTTAATTTTTGTTTTAAATTCGTTTGCACCCTTTTTACGAATTCAGTCTGGCAATTTATTATAGAATTGAAGGCTGTCTAATAATGCAACCAAACATTATATTCAATTTAATCACTCTCTTGCCTGTTCACCTGCTATTCAACCGGCGTGTTAACTTACCATAGTAACCAGGAATTGACATATTCATAGTAGCAACACCAACTCTGCTGTACAAAATAAAGAGAACAAAAAAAAATTTTTTTATAGCAATGTAGCATTGCTCCTATGAATAGTTGGATGAAAATAACAAAAAAAAAAAAACCAAAACTACCACAACACTACCTTAGAGTTAGAATAGTGTTGGAGGGTATTCGTACTTGGCGACTCACGTTTACGCTATCAATTAAGTCGTCGATCATCTGTCTCGCTTGCTCGACCTGGTGCGGTTTGCCTTGTAGGAAGCACCTGCAAGAAGCACAATCAATTTCAATACCATATTTAAGAGGATGATCACGTTTCATACAATATCGCTTACCTGTTTCCTCAGTCAAATTAAGAAATATTTTTCTAAAATGTTTCACATTAAATAAATTAACTGAGAGCAATGTATGTACATTCGAATTTTATCCATGATTTAAGCCTTTTTGTATTTTTATACAAAGTTTTTAGAGGCTTATATCACGGATATAAGTTTAGTTATAAAAAAAAATACATACAAAAATAGCTCTCAGTTGATTTATGTTTATGGAAATGTTGCAAGGCATGGAACGTGATTACCTCATTATCCTCCTAAAGTTATTATTTCAAACATACATAAATACTTCGAACCACTTTCCCGGAGGGGTAGGCAAGGTAGAGATGACAGAGCGCCATACTCCAGATCACACCTCATTCGCTTCATCTATAGACATACACCTTTTCATACATGCTCCACGATTAGGGGTCATACGTACCTGGCCTTTACGAAGTATCACATGGATTTAGTCGCGGTACATTCTCCTAGTCCCCCCGGGCACAACACTCCCGCTCACTTGTGCTCTGTAAATTTGTTTCGTCATTCTTTCGCCACCCATTCGTTCCATATGTCCATACAATCTTAACACTCCCTTCTCGATTCTCGTTACATAATTTTTATGCTTTTGCATCAATTGTCACACTTTAAGGTGGCCCATCCCGCTCATCTCCCCATACAAAAGGGGAAAGAAGATCACGCCCATATTTCTTGTCAGAGATTCAAAATTTTGCTCATAATAGCTTTATTTGATCGAACTAGATGTCTGATGACCATTGGCATTGTAAAATTGTGTTTGGTTTCTAAGTTATTAGGTCCGAAAGTTCGAATTTTTTGCGCGTTTTATTCAATAACTTTGGAGGTGGATTACGCAATGATAAAGTAAGAAAATCGTAAAAAGATTAGTCACCAGACATAGCTTATTTAATCAAGATTTATGATCTATTTTGTTTTTGTTATTTTTGACTACAGCGGTCGTGGTTTACTTTTAGCTATAAGTCGTTTTGAAATTAAAATTTTCGTAAATCTTACCAAATCATACACTATGCACATTGTCTTTTTTGTGGACATATTGCATCTTCTTCATCACGGAGGCTGTCTTATTCTTTGAAACAGAGAAGGTCCCAGAGCGCAACAGCACGGTTTTGTACCGTGCCCGCGAATGAGTTAGGCCCACCGGGTTGGGCCACCTTAAAGTAATAAGTTAGCCATTTATACACCTGTGTATAGTTGGCAGGGTGGATCCCATCCAATTGCAAGCAGCTGGGCAGAACCTCGGAGGTTCTGCCCAGCTGCTTGCCAAATCCCAGAAATTGCAGGGGATCGGCCAAGATCTACTCCACCAATAATCATTGCATAGTTTTTAACCCATAATGGTGTTTTTTATATTTGCACATAGTGGGCAAATATAAAAAAACAATTCAAAAAAGTCTGGTCAGGTTCGAGCGTGCTTAAAACTTCAATCTGTGAATATGCTCAGAGTTCTATTCGCACGGACGCACCTCTTGTCGCCGGGGCCGTCCTCCCGCCCCTGGTGGAACTGCACGCGGCACCCAGTCTCCGACTGTATCTTCTTGATCATGTCCCCACCCTTGCCGATGACAACGCCGACGGCCAGCCTCGGCACCAGCACCTACAACACAACTCACCTTAGATCCAGCAAAGTCGCGCGACCGGACGACACTTAAGTCGAAAGTAGCCAATAATAAAGATTCTTCCGCCGTCGATGTTGCTATGCTCATGTCAAGTAAAAGAAGACCACCGTTTGGGATTCTTCACAGCAACAGGTAATTGACAGTTGAAGATACAGTGACACATTCCAGCTAGTATTTATTGATTTGTCTGTGTGGTCGGCCAGTGATAAGTGCAGAAAAAAATATATTATTATTATATTGCAATGCACTAGCAGCATTATGCTGATGCGTGCACTTCTTTTTATGCACTTGCACTTTTGTTTTTAAGCACTTGCACTTATATATTTATTGTAGGGAATAAGTTCGTATTATTGATTTTATAGCCTAAGCATAGATTAATAAATACTTACTGGCGTAAGGCCTAAACATGTATTGCACAAACTCTGATAAGTGATAATTTTAAAATTAAAAAATATCCATCCTTATTTTTCGCCTGCAGAAGAAAGGGAGATCTGCAATAACCATCACAATAAAAGTAACCAGAGATTGTGGACGCCTTTAACCTATAAAATCAATGGTTTGTATGAAATGTGGGTAACTGTATACAGCCCCAGCATATTTTTCATGGAATATCACATTTTGTCAATTTAGCATTGATGCAAAGTTTTGATTTTACGAATCTCGCGCGTACACAACTAAGGCGGGCCCGTAAGCCATGATCCTAATACAAACGATTGTACACCAGCCAGCAGAAAATAATGCACATCGGACGTTGGAAAGAGGCAATTGGCCAGTTGAGGCTTCGTAAAGCGTCACCTCTCTCGCATTATAGTGCACAGGTACTGTGTGACGACACTCTACATAGCTGAAACTAGCCGATTGTCTCCTTCCAAAGCCCAATGTGCATTATTTTCCGCAGGGCACTGTTGAACAAGTGTGCTAATTTGTCTATTTATCTATAATAAAATATCATGAGTCAAATATCAAAGTGGGTGAAATACTGGTTTAATCGATATAGTTGTTAGAACTGTGTGCCTCAATAAAACTTATTATTATTATTATTAAAACTTTTCCAAACTGTGAGAGTAATCTTTAAAATCAAATCTTTATCCAAAAGCAGCGAAATATTTGGATGCAGAACAAACAGCACGTGGGTTAGAGACATTTCGCTAGTCCGAGCGACTTTGTAAAATGTAAAACGGAATCACAAGAAAAGTGAATGCGTCACCTCGTGCTGGTTGCCGCCGAGCCCGTTCCCCTCGTGATAGTCCTCGTGGCCGCCGCCGCCTCCCCCGCCGCCGCCACCTCCGCGCCGCCCGCCGCCGAACTGCATGTCCTTCTCGGCGAGCAGCTCGAACACCAGCTGCTTCGCGTACTCCACCTTGCCCGCGTCGCCGGTCAGCCGCAGCGGCTTCTGTCGCCCGACCATCGCATCACACACTCGGCGTTAGACGACTGTCGCCGGACGAGTGTTCGACTTGGAGACAGCGCAACTCGGTCGCCACTCAATATACCCATCTAATTAAACCTACAGACTTTCTTAACTCAGACACCTACTACAGCTCTCCCAATAGACTTAGGTGTGATTTTCATTTCATTTTCATTTCATTTCATTTATTTAAACTTTTTGGTAGTCAAACTACACCAAGTTATGTCACAAAGATCCGCGGATTCGATCAACCCTGTAAAGAAGAACCCGCAAAGAAACTTCACGGGTTTACATAACTAATTTTTCCATCCACAATTATGAAATACATGCTTAGATATAAATGCTACTGCCAAACAATTCCTTGGTAGAACATATTAAGGCAAAGAACAAAGAACAAAAGAAACAGCAAACCTCAGTTTAATTTACTTACAAGTAATAAAGTTACTAATTCAATTATATAAATTAATATAATTTATAGCATTACAAGTATACTCTGGTGTAAAGCCGTCGTCAACTTAACCTATGTCAGGTGTATAAAGCCCTCGTCAAGTTTGATACCAATGAAGTGTATCAAGTCAACATATTATATATAGAATAAGCATTTATATATATAAAAAATACTACCAGCGTAGTATTATCTCAAAGAAGTCTTACAATTTTGTATGGTACATGCAAAATCGGTGATTGCACGAAGAGCCGGCCGAGTTAATCAATGTTAAAACACGTCGCTTTTAGTGAACGGCATGGACTTCATTTTATACTGTCCATACAAAAGTGTTTAATCGCACGTTGACGTTGATTTTGATTTTTTGTCCTTTCGTGCACTCGGCCCTGAGCCCCGATTGCACAAACAGATGGCCGAGTTAATCAATGTTCAAACGCGTCACTTTTAGTGAACCGCATGGAGTTCCTTCCATTCTGTTCATGCAAAGTGACGTGTTAATCATACATTGAAGTCGATTTAGATTTTTCGTAAGTATGATTAAACACTACACTTTCTATGGACAGTATGGAAGGTAGCTGAGTTAACTCCATTCGGTTCACTAAAAGTGATGAGTTTAAACATTGATTGCAATGCAATGAAATGCATTCAAATAAGATGCCAAATGATTTGAGCCACCGAAGTCGGGGTAACACTCACGTATTCCTGGTTGGGTCCGTCCTGGATGACTACCATCTTGGCCCCGGAGCGCTCCTGGAGCTGCTTGATGGTCTCCCCGCCCTTGCCGATGATAAGACCCACTTTGGGTCCCGGCACCATGATCTCCTCCTTCACCGACCATTAACAGTTTTAATTCGGTAACAACCTTCAAATGTACATTTTGATGTTCGGTATACACTTTTGTGCAATATTAAGAAAGTCTTAGGCTAAGATAAATAGTCGTAACAGAAACTAAGACTAACGAAAAGTAGTACTTTTTGACGTCACTTGGACACATTTTGTACGGACGAAATCTCAAAGTAATGCAAAGTGACGTCACAAAGTACTACTTTTCGTTAGCATTAGTTTTTGTTACGACTATTTATCTCAGCCTAAGACTAACGTAAAGTAGTACTTTATGACATCAATTTGCACTACTTTGAGATTTCGTCCATACAAATTGTGTCAAAATTACGTCACAAAGTACTACTTTTCGTTAGTATTCATTTCTGTTACGAATATTTATCTTAGCCTAAGACTAACGAAAACTACTACTTTGGGTACGTTATTTTACATTACTTTGACATTTCGTCCATACAAAATGTGCCAAAGTGACATCACAAAGTACTAGTTTTCGTTAGTCTTAGTTTCTGTTACGACTATTTATCTCAGTCTTAGTAATCTCTTATGAGAACTAGAATTTAAATTGTTCTTAGAAACCAAAAAAAAAAATTCTCTTCAAATCTGATTTACGAGACTGAGCTAGTTCACTGCAGCCATCTTAGGGTTCCGTACCCAAAGGAAAACGGAACCCTATTACTAAGCCTCCGCTGTCCGTCCGTCCGTCCGTCCGTCTGTCACAGGGCTGTATCTCATGATAGTAGGTAGGCAGCTAAAATTTTCACAGAGTGTGTATTTATTTTGCCGCTATAACAAATAGATAAAATAAAAAAATAATAAAAATTAAAGGGGGCCCCATACAAAAAACGTTTTTTTGTTAAATCTTGTACGATGGCACGGAACCCTTCGTGTGCGAGTCCGACTCACACTTGGCCGGTTTTTTTTTCCTTAGTGGCCTCTGTCGTTATAGAAGGGGACTAGAGACCTTTATTAAATAAAACATTTAGCAAACCATAGAAAAATTTTAACAATATTTCGATCCTTGCTCTAACATGTGACTGATGCGGCCGGATTCTAATAGGGAGGAAAACTCAAAGCTTATTGTAGATGTCGCATGAGCGACCTAACCTTAAAAACGTCAAAGCTGTCATTCCTGTCAAGTTTTATTTACGAGATTTTAGATGTAAGATGTACTCCACGATGCTAAAATAAGGTTTAGAGAAAAAGAATAGCTTATGTTTGTTTTCAAACTAATCTAAATGTCATTGACCAGTATAAAGTATGAAACGAAATAACATAATAATAATCAATATAAATATATAATTTGAATGATAAGTATTATTAGTAATACCAATTTAAAAATTAAAAAAATATGCAAGTGCACTCCGGGAAAAATGAAATTCACGCATCAGCTTCAAGCTGCTAGTGATACAAATAACATAATAATAATAATAAAATATTTTCTTTTCTCGCAACTTCTTTTCATTAGCATAATTAAGAACAATTTTTTTTTCGGAATAACATGGAGAAAATTTAGTCTTTTCAATTACATAGATTGAGTAAATAAAATTTTCAAATCAATTCAGTTTTATTTTGTATGGAATCTGACAGCTTTGACAGATCTTATAGGTGAGCTCGTTTAGAAGCCACAATAAGCAGTTTTATTCTCCATTGTTTAAAAAACCTCTCTATTGTTTTTGAAGTACTAATCACAGTGATATAAACCTGGTTAACATAACAGATAAGGTTTCAATACTTTTTAATGGTTCATTTAATACGGTTTAAACATTTCTGAAGAAGACAAAATCATTTATCACCACTGATGTTTCCATATATTGATTTATAACATGTTTAAGATGGGATCTCACACAAATCACAAGCCCGTGTTTTTTTTTAATACAACCAAACACTTAAAAGCATGCGAAACTTCATTCACACACAGCACATTCAACAGATATTTTTTTTAAATTTATAATTTCTGAAAGCCAGTAACGCCACCTAGATTTTAAATTGGGCGAACTTACGCTGTGCTCGCTTGTTTCGAATGCGTAAAGGGAGTCCTTGCGCCGCAAGAAGAGGCCAAATTACATGTCAATCACACCGTGTGGCCTCTGAAAGTCTCGTTCTAATTGCAAGTTTACTGGGCAAAGTGGTACACTACACCAGCATTGAGACACCAAGACAAAAATAAGAGTTAGCGAGCTAGCAAGTTGGCTGTTATAGTTGTCTCGAAGTGCATAAGTAGTTGGAATTTCATATTAATATCGGTGGGTATATAATTTTCAGTATATTGCATATCAAACAACAAAGTAAAGGTTAATCAATTTGAGTTACGATTGTGCCAAACAGTTCACGGATGATTATATAGCATTTTTTTTTGTGACCGTTATTCCCCTGGAAAAAAGGGTATTTTTTTTGGTTGTTCAGTTCTGTAATTTAGAATTTGTTAGAAAGTTGTAGCATCAATAAACTTGCAAGTATTCCAGAAAACCCTTGGAGAGGAAATGTAATAACAAATTTATGGACATAACAACTTTCCTACTAAGCAGGGTAAATTTTTCAAGTGTGCCTTCTTGGCCAAATCCGAAACTACAAGAAATAGCGAAAAACACGAAGGAGTCATGAGACCAATTTTAATAAAAACTAAAACTGCATTATAGATTATTTTTAACCGACTTCAAAAAAAGGAGGAGGTTATCAATTCGTCTGTATGTTTTTTTTTTTTAATGTTTGTTACCTCATAACTCTTGCCTGGGTGAACCGATTTTGATGATTATTTTTTTAAATGATAGCTAGTGCTTCCCAAGTGGTCCCATTTTAATTTGGTTAAGTTCTGACAATGATTTCCATGAGAAAATCATAAAAGTCTTAAATTTGTATTAAGATGTGCGCGACAAATGGACGAATAACTCAATTTTTTGATTTTTTTATTGGAAAGGACGTGTACTAATTAGTAAGTGTACTTCAGATTCACTAAAAATAAACAAATAAAAAAAAAATTAACAAAAAAAATAACCGACTTCAAAGAAAAAGCACTAAAAAGTAAAAAATAATGTTCATTTTTGTAGTTACGATTTCTGTTATTTTTTGAGTCGGTGTCAGCCAAGGTTAGGTTAGGTTAGGTTCTCTTGATTGGCGCAGCGCGTGCCCGGCTGACGCCGACTCAAAAAATAACAGAAATCGTAACTACAAAAATGGAAATTATTTTTTACTTTTTAGTGCTTTTTCTTTGAAGTTGGTTATTTTTTTTGTTAATTTTTTTTTTGTACAATTACAATTGTAATTATTGGAAGGCCAGGACTTCGAAGAATACCATAGTGAAATAACACCCATCAAAAGTAACGGAACTAAAAAAAAGAATTTTCTTTTACAAAATTCTATTTATGGTGCGAACTGCCCATCTAAGTAGGTTATTTCTACCATCGTATATATGTAGGCATACATTGAAGTAATGTCATCTAAATTGTATAATCGATCGCATACATTCTAGAAAGTCACATATTTTTAGGCAAAGCCTCCGCTGTCCGTCCGTCCGTCCGTATCACGGCTGTATCTCATGGACCGTAATAGGTAAACAGCTGAATTTTTCACGGAGTGTGTGTTTATTTTACCGCTATAACAAATATGTAAAATTAAAAATTATAAAAAATCCAGGGGGCCCCCATAGAAAAAACTAGATTTTTTGGGGTTAAATCTTGTACCATGGTACAGAACCCTTCGTGTGCGATTCCAACTCGCACTTGGCTGGTTTTTTACTATTTAATTTGGCCTCTTTCAGATTTTTTTCATATATATAAATAAATAAGAGTTGTAGCCCCTCACTCACCGTGGTGGCGAGGCCGCCGCCGCCGCCCCCTCCGCCGCCGCCCCGCATGCCGCCGCCCCCGTTGTCACCGGGCGGGCCCTGGTTCTCCCGCCCGCGCTGGTTCACGATCTGGTTCACCATCTCCCTGCACACAGGACCACGCAGATGTAAGCCTCCGCAGCGCGACCGTTACGATCCTAAAGTGTCCTATACGATGCGTCCTATTCCTAAAACGTCATATATGCGCGCCAGAATGCTTTCTTGCGGACCTTAAATGTATTACTCGGTTTTTAGGAGGGAACAGCCGGCCAAAATTTAAGAGACGTGAACATATGTATATCGTTGAAGAAACGACCTTAAGGTGGCCCACCCCGGTGGGACTAACTCATTCGCGGGCACGGTACAAAACCGTGCTGTTGCGCTCTGGGACCTTCTCTGTTTCAAAGAAAAAGACAGGCTCCGTGACGAGGAAGATGCAACACTGCAACATGCACTAAAAAGACAATGTGCATAGTGTATGATTTGGTAAGATTTTAATTACAAAACGACTTATAGCTAAAAGTAAACCACGACAGCTGTAGTCAAAAATCTAACAAAACCCAAATAGATTATAATTCTTGATTAAATAAACTATGGGCCGAGTGCACGAAAGGACAAAAAATCAAAATCAACGTCAAAGTATGATCAAACACGTCACTTTGTGTGGACAGTATGGAAGGAACTCTATGCGGAACACTAAAAGTGACGTGTTTGAACATTGACTAACTCAGCCGTCTCTTCGTGCAACCGGGGCTTTGTCTGATGACTAATTTTTTTAAGATGTTCTTACTTTATCATTGCGTAATCCACCTCCAAAGTTATTGTATAAAACGCGCGAAAAATTCGAACTTTCGGACCTAATAACTTAGAAACCAAAAACAATTTTACAATGCCAACTGTCATCAGACATCTACTTCGATAAAATAAAGCTATTTTGAGCAAAATTTGGGATCTCTGACAAGAAATATGGGCGTGATCTTCTTTCCCCGTTTGTATGGGGATTTGAGCGGGATGGCCCACCCCTTTGGTTCTATACGATTAAAAATTCGTCTCTAATCCATACTAATATTATAAATGCGAAAGTAACACTGTCTGTCTGTTGCGTTTTTGACAAACCAATTTTGATGAAATTTGGTTTAGAAATAGTCTGGCCCTTGGAGGACATAAGCTACCTTTTGTGGAGAAGATTCAACTTGAAGGGGGTGAACTAGGGGATAAACGTTTGCATGGGGAACTCATATCCAGGAAAGAATTCAGCCCGACATCATCAAAACGACATTGACCCGAGTGAAGCCGGGGTACCTCAGCTAGTCTCTAAATAAGGAATGAATTTGTGCTTCAAATAATCGTCACTAATGTAGATTTTCGAAAGCTCTTAGGACAGAGAAAGAAAAATATTCTTGACAAACCTGTCACTGCTCATCAAATTTATGACTCTGGCACAGTGTAGGGATGCAACAAGTTCCATCACTCGAGGTAATGTGCTAACATGACAAAATACTAATTTTCCTTGTATTTATAAATACATTTCCAGTTGATTCATAAAACCTCCACAACATCTATGTGTTTGTGCGTAAAAACTCAAAACACCCCTTCAATATGCACCATGCATTTACTGACAATAACTTGGCTTAGTGCTGCATTCGTTGAATTTCGCCTGAGTGTCCGCTCCTAAAAACCGAGTAATACGCTGCCAAGCTGGCTGGGTTTGTCACTAATTTTATGCTACACGGCTCCAGGTATTGTCCATCGCCCAATATCACAGACAATTATTTTATATGTATAATTATTTAATTCTACGCATCGATGATGTTTGAATGGCAGGGACTTAGGTAATCATCACAATCTTTTGTTTTCTGATGTTTCGCATTTTACTGAATAACATAAGTACTTCTTGAATACACTAAATATTTATTTTATCTGTCTATTAGTTTGAAGAATGATCAAGCTCATGCTGATAAGCCCATATTAAAGTTAGTAATTAGTCTTGGTAAGGTTTGTGCATGGCGAATTTTGGAGTTAATCGAAATTTAATTTTGATTGAATACGGATATGTACATAATGCATGCTGGCAACACACTGCTGACTGGATGTTGCCCCAATTTAGTTTCATAATCGATCACATGTAAAAAATTAATACGCTAATATTCATAGGTAGGTGCATAACTGTATTAATACATAAATACATGCACCTAAAATTTATTTAAAAAATTATGATCTATATTTGTTTTAGATTTTACCAAAGATTTTACCACAAGATTTAAGAATTACTGACCCTGGATTAGCCCTACTGGACTGAACCCTATCACCTAGTAGGGGAGAAAGGGGCCTACAATTTTACATGGATTCCGAACCATAGAACAGATCGTATTCGGAACGAAATGCACTTATACTCGGAAAGAGAAAACAAGTTATCTTATTGCCTTTATCTTGATATTGATGACTCTGTACTTGTCTGTAAATAAACTTTGAATTTTGTTTTTTTGTTAATTTTGAAAGTGGTGCATGAAAGAGGCGGGGATCACACGACCTCTGCATGAAACGGAAGTCCACCCACCCCTGAGCTACGAGCCGTTCAGTAGTTGGAAGTAATAATGAACATTATGTAACACTCCTTACGAACCGGAGAAATGGTTCTCGATGCCATCCGAGGGGACCCTGACGGCGCACGGCCAGTTTTCCGCCTCAAACTGGCGTCGAGTTGAGTAGTACTCACTTCGCCCTGTTGACAGCGTCGCGGCTGCCCGTGAGCGTGCACATGCGCTCGGGCTGACCGCCCGAGTCGGGCGCCATCTGTATCTTGCAGCCCGACTCCGCCTGCAGCCGCGTGATCTGCTCGCCGCCGCGTCCGATGACTGCACACCGAGCACGCACGATATTAAATTCAAGCAGTGGAAAGATGGAACTACCAATCAGTGCGACAAATATTAATAGTATTTTCGTCAAGTTCTGCCCGCTAGTCCATCCGCTTACGTGAGAAGTACATACCTTATTAAAACCCTCTTTCGTGACATAATATTCTAGGAAAAGTACATAATTGTACCATTTATTATTATTAATTTTATTTTGACATTGATAGTACAATGGTATTTTTTATAATATTTTGTATGTATTTTATTATATTGACTTGATCCACTACCTCTGTATCAAAATTGACGAATGCTCTGTACACCCGACATAGCTGTTAAGTTCGCGAAGGCATTTACTCCTGAAAAACCTCGCAATAAATACTCAATAGGTATAATTATTAAGTTATTAGGTTAAGCAATTTATAATTTAAGACTTTCACATTGTGGGTTGTTGTTTCCTCGTAGTTCTTAGTTCTTTGCCTTAGACCGTTCTACCAAAAAATTTAAGTTTGGCAGTAGCATTTAGGTATGATATCATAATTGTATTATATCATTAATGTGGCCTTTATATTAATCTAGGCCTTAACTACTGAAACAATTCCTGGAAACTGCAATTCAAGCATTGCACTCATTGACTCACTCCGGTGTGGCTGCTACCCGACGCCTCATCGCAAAACTCTTGTAAGTGTGTATAAACACTGACATCGGCAATTATGTGAGAGCCTGCTTGGATTGTCAACGTTCAAAAACAACGACACACGATTTCACCAATGAAAGAGCTTCTAAAAGCTGAACGCTTTGAAACACCTACATATAACGCTGTGCTAGTATGTATGGGTCAAATCTTGCAACTGTATTTTGGACCAGATATCCTCAACCGATTGAGCTGAAATTTTGCATACACATTTAGTTTGGATGACAATGCATGGTTAGCTAAGTGACGTCATACAAGTGACGTTACAACGAAAAATAGTAAAACTGAAAAACAAATAAAAATTAAAGGGGGCGGCCGCCCTACAAGAAACATGATTTACTTGACTCAAATCTTGTATGGTACGGAACCCTTCGTGCGCTTGTCCGATTCACATTAGGTCGGTTTTTTTTTAAATAATGGAAGTGTTTGTTTACTTCTGGGCCTACTGCTAGTGGAACACTGGTCCTATCATCATGTCTAATAATCTGCGCAGTTCATCAACAATTTCAGTGGTTTTGGGTAGTCGATTACTTTATTTTCTCTTGCTGTGCCAGATTCCTTCTGGGTTAATATGGTATCCAAGGAACCGTAATTTTCTTTTGCTGAATTTACATTTGGATGCATTATTTCGTCCAGGCATTAGAGTACTTCATTTAAATGGCCCAACACCCCAATCAACTCCTATTTAACGGAGTCATCTAAGTAGACATACTTATTTATTATAGAAACTTAACAGCTATTTATGGTTACAAATAGTACAGGTATTTATCAAATTGTTAAGCCAATTATAAAGTTTCACAATTTGAAAATATTGTTGACGTTATAGGTACCTATGATGTAAGAATACAAATTCAAAAATATCCTAAAGGTTAATCGGACATATGTGGGGGGGGGGGGGGGGGGGGGCAGGGGGTACTGGAATCTTTGTAAGAAGCGTGAGTAGGGTGTGTGGGTGTGAGTTGAGTTTGTGTGACAGGGAGGGTGTGTATGTATGTGTGAGGAGTGCGTGAAGGTTGTGATATGGTTAGTTATGTTTTTTTTTGACATTTTTTATCTTTAAGACAGATGGTGATCTTGGAGAAGCTCTTTGATTTTTTTTGCAAATTTAGTTTTGGTTAAGTTGAAAATATCGATTTCACAGAATTTTTTGTTGTTAGTCTCCATACATCTATTAATGGTGGATGTCTGGGCGTACCTAGTGTGACAACTATGGGTTTGAAACAAATCAAGACTGCGCGTACGTACCGGAGCTGCGCGTAGTGAAATACGCTTTAGGATATCCGGGCAGTCTATATTATTATTCAGGACATTGTATAGAAATATCACATCGGCAGCGCATCTCCTCTGCTAATACGTGTAATCGAATCCGCTGAGAACCAAGCTCGTAATGTTCCGGCCGCACTTCTTAGTCCGAAGTTCATTCTTGCCTTTCTTTCGCACAGTAGGTAAGTGCAATCAGCGATTCTTGGTATCGCATAGCGGTCGGGTGTCGTTATCACGTTGAGGCGACTGTAGTCAACGCACGGACGTGGCTCGCCTTTCTTTTTGCTGACGATGTGTAATGCGTTCGCCCGGACTTCGGACGGGCTACATATACCTAAAGCCATCGTATTTTCAATGTCGTTTTAGCTGTTCGGTATTTTGCGGGGTTCAGAGGCCACGCATTTTCATGTACCGAGGGCATTAGTGAAAATATGGTGTTGTATATAATTGTTTTGACATGTTCTTGAATGTTTCTGGTTGTTAGTAAATAAACTTTTTCTTACTAAACAGGTACGTCGCTTATTCCAAGAAATATTACATGTATGTATGTATAATCGACCGTGAAGCAAGGACACATTAATTAAAGAAAGAGCCCAGTAAAAAGAACTACAAAGAAGGCTGGACCCGACCCAGAAAATGGTATGTATTTGCGGGTATTGCGACTACCAATTTCACCGGAAATGTCGAAATTTGTCCGGAAAACATGGACAATTTTCATTGCCGCTTCAACGATCGTTCGTTCAATGCGATGGTACCAACACGGACGGGATTAACCCTACCACCTAGTAAGGAAGGGGGGCTTACAGTTTTATTTGGAATCCGAGCGGCCAGCCTCAACGGTTGAAAATGGTCATCCATTCAGGACATATCTGCGCTCAGGTGCTTACCAAGCTTATCGAATCGCAAGGTGTCGTGCCACTGGTCTACCGAGGCTGATCTTCTCAGATTGCAGTGATGTCAAGTTACCGCCACCGATTCTTTCGTGACTCTTCGTCAAGACATCCTATTAGGAAATGTCAATATCTATTGTACTCACTGAGGCCGACCATCTTGTCGGGCACGCGGATGTATTCATTGACGCTCTGCTCAGGCATGAAGGGGGGCGGGCCGCCGCCGCCGCCGCCACCCCCGGACGCCGCGATGCGCGCCGCCGCCGCCGCAGCAGCCGCCGCCGCCGCCGCCGCAGCGCCGCTGCGCCCAACACAAATCAGCCCAATTCGTTTCACTCGAGAGGGTGCATATTTCAGGGTGATAACAAACATAGAAGCGTCCAAACTGTTTTTAAATTGATTAGTGTCGGCGCACTGATAACGTCCTCTGGAAGTTGGTTCCAATCGTCAACCACTCTGTTGGTTATCAAGTGCTTCCGTGTGTTAGTTTTGTGTTCGGTTTTATTCAGTTTTAGAGTGTGGCCACGCAGGTGAGTGTAATGATTACCGGTGAACATTTCCTTCATTGCTTCAATTGTATTTATCTTATGTAGAAAAAAAGTAGGCATCTTTTTTTTCTTATAGAGTACGACAGCTAAAAACACAATAAGTGTACAGTACAATGCAGCCGGCTTGAACTCAGCTTGTATTCGAACGTGCATTACATAAATGTTTCGTTTTAATATTTTATTCACATAAATATGTCCGGTATATTTTGCTGTTTTGACAATAAGCGGTTGATTTGTTCTGGACAATTACCTCATGCCGCCGGGTGGCGACTGCGGGTACCCCGAATCTAATCCAGCCAGTTTCTTGGCGCTCGGTTCCGAACCTGATCCTTCTTCCAACGACCTCTTACCACCCCCAGCGTCAATCTTAGCTGCAACCTGCAAACATTCATTTTGACTTTCCTGTAGTGAACTTAAAACAGTTGGCGTGATTTATTTTTTTTATGTGACTGGACATGGATGGCTAATACCACACCTTCTGTCATGGTATTGGCCTAACACACCACATGGGAACTAGGTGCCATGCCAGGACCTTCCTTATATTGCACGGCTACATTGAACTGGATGGAAAACACGGACAATTTTCATTGCCGCTTCGACCATCGTTCATTCAATGCGATGGTACCAACCCGGGCGATATTAACCCTACCACCTAGTAAGTAAGGAAGGGGACCTACAGTTTAACGTGGAATCCGAACCACGGCCAGGCTCTCTCAACGGTCGAATGGTCACCCATCCAAGACCAGACCGGACCCAGCGTTGCTTAACTTCGGAGAGCGTTTGCCGAAGTGTCGCGCCACTGGGCTATTGAGGCTGACAGATGAAAAGTTGTTGAGGATAAGATTCCGCAACATTGTAGAAGTCAGCGAGCATGGAAAGGCGGGAGTGGCGATCAAAACACACTCGTATGGCGGCAGCGTAGTCACGAGTTTAGTGGAAAACATCTAACTGTCAATAGTTCGCTTACAAATTTAGGACGCGCAACATCGTGTGTTCGTTGCATTAAATGGCATCCCGTGAAGTTCTTGTGTTCTTTAATGTATTTACATGTCGTTGAAACTCGAGAAAATTTTTTGTAAGCGAATTCACGACAAATGTTTGTAAAAGTTTCAGCGGCTCCATCGTATGTGGAAGTGGCTACTAATGTTTATAGACCACCTCAGCCGAGATGATGTTTCCAAATGACTGTCGAACGGACACGGAAGACCGCTTTGAGGGGAGGATCGAATGGTGATATAATAAGTCCCGCACCCACCCCTCTTCCCAGCCTGCAACTTTTTCTTTATCAATTTATGTAAAAAGAGTACATGTCTCCAGCAAAGATTTTTTTCTAGAACATGTTGGTAAGACCCTAAACTACATGTTCAGTCTGCCAGTGAGATTTCAAGATTGCCGCATCCTCGTAAATCTTTACCGGGTTAAATATGTATAATATATGTTGAAAATACGGACAAATTTGTGGACGGTAGGCCAAAAAGCAGGATATTTTCAGATAAATCAGGATGCATGATAACCCCACTCTCGCGCAACATGTACAGTATCTCTTCTCTGATCGTTAATGAATTCCCGAATACGTTAATTTATTTTGCCATTCAGAATATTGAAAACAATAGGATACACGCAGTGACTAAAGGCGGGCTAAAGTTTTTGTTTTCGGATAGCCTGTAACGCCCGTTCATGGAAACATGACAGCGGGAAGAGGGTCACCATCTTATCAATTTCTGATGACGCTACTTTCTATACAACCACAACACATAGAAGTTCATAAAACGTGTTATTACCGGATTAACCATTCTAAAATTATAAGTACGCATCGGCTGACTGTCTAGATCGTATCATCTATGGGCAAAAAGGTCCAACAACGCCAATATTACTTACTAGTCTCGCGCGTTGAACTGCCGCTGCGAAGCCCGCCGTCTGGCTATTACTCTGTAGCGGTGCAAGCGAGGAGTAATCACTCATGTTGTCGCTCTACGAAAGTGCACATTCAACCGCGCTACAACACGCCGGCGCCGGCCATAGGCGCACTACACAACAAGCGATACAATCCGCTTGATCGGCGGACGCAGGCACAGCACGCGGACAAGGGAAAAGACGCGGAAGTGCTATAGACAAAATGGCGCGATGGCGCATTTACTAGCTTGTCACAGCACCGGATGTTGCGTTTTTTGTCTTTGGGTTTGGGATTGTTTCCTTACCGATCCCAAAGACATTTATCACTGGCAAGCGGGTTATACTCACAAAGCGATCACGAGTTCAATTCACAGATGAACGTGAAACATGTATGCGTACATTTCTTAAGAGGTCATCGTTGATAATTGTATGCTGTGTCATCGCACTGTAGTTAGAATAATTTGAATACTAGTGTGAAACGGTTGAACGCGTTTAGCTGTTATGAAAGGTGACTGTGATCAACGGTTAACGCAAATTTCAAGATTACCCCCTCAGGACGAGCACGGAAATATTTGGCGATTCCTAATTTTTCGATGAAAAAGACTATTTCAAACACTATATCAAAAAAATATGTATCGAACACTGCTCAAAAGTTCGCTAGATTGTCAGGCGCCTATTCCAATGTTCCGACCGAAGCCGTATTCAGAGTGGGCGGACTAACTTTAATATGTCGGACTAAACCTGTTTTTGTATGGTTAGTCCGATGCTTATCTCGCACTAAGTTTTGACAGGCTCTTTCTGAATACGACTGATAATATTTTACAAACTTCTCGCTTTCTCTGAATAGTCGATGCTTGGGGCTGTTTAATGCACATTTTTTTTGAGTGATTTCGAAATAGTACTTTGGTGCTGTTTTGGTGTTTCTTGCGATGTGGATTGGTATTTTTTAGGTTTCTTTAGTTTTGTTTGGTAATCTAGATTGGACACTGTCATGATTTAAGCCCAGCAACACTTCTCAAAGGAATTATCTGCCATGCCAGGATCTCCCTCATTGTCGTTGCCACTTCGAAATCCGTTAATTCAATTCAATGCGTTAACACATAGTAAGTAAAGAAGGGCAACCAACAGTTTTACGTGGAATCCGAACCACGAGTGACAAATCCTTTACTCCACTTTTACGACTTGCATCATTTGCATCATCATCATTGCAGTGTGTGTAGAGTCCGTGCGGAAAGAGAACCGTCGTAAGATTTGAGGGCGCGCATGTGCACATTTACCGTATTTGTCCTGTACGGTGCCACTGGCACGTCATTATAGTATGACTTTAACAACTTGATATTTAAACAAAACTGTCTCAAAACGAAATGAAGTTTGACATTTGACAGATGGCTGGGTTGGGTTGCCCTTTAAAAACATTAAAGTTAGTTCCATTGCACGCCACACCGGTTCTCTTTCCGCACGGACTCTACTTATATGATTTTGCAGTGCCGGAACCAATGCAATACGATGTTTTGGGGTGTTCTTTTGTGTTATTATGCGTTAGTTTTGGTGTTCATTGATGCTGTTTGGAGTGGTTTCACGTTGTCTGCTATTGATTGGTGCTGTTTTATGGTATTATATTTTCGCTAGGGGTTTTTAGAATTGTTTGGTGTTTTGTAGTGTTTTTCGGTGGTGAGTGTTCTTAAAAAATCAAACAACATAAAAAACTAGAAAAACCAAAATACGAAAGGGCACCAAACAAAATTAAACAAACCTTTAAATCCTCAAACTACACCAATCCACACTAACGATACTAAATGCGGCCAACATGCTATATTATTTGCATGTTAATCTATTTTACCGTAGCGATACATTCCGCACCAGCCTCGGCAGAATTTGCAGCTTCAAGTTGCCGAGGGCTGCAGGTATTTGTAAGTGATGCATGCGTGTGTCTGTACTCATGAAGCTAACACGAGAAGTTCTCACATAAGTACCTGTCATTCTCCGAATTAAAAAAAATACTTTTTTATTATGAAGGATGACAGCTACCGTGTGAGAACTTTTTGTGCACGTTTCATAAGTTAGGGACTGCCATTTTGATTTCTGAAGCATTT
This sequence comes from Incurvaria masculella, assembly GCA_946894095.1. Lineage (NCBI taxonomy): Eukaryota > Metazoa > Arthropoda > Insecta > Lepidoptera > Incurvariidae > Incurvaria > Incurvaria masculella. Next base: position 5,154,811 of record OX335663.1, on the reverse strand, counting down.
GGCTAACTGCGCGATTAGTGAATTAATACGGCACGTATGTTTATGTTCTATCTTAGTAAACAAAAATGACAACTAATTTCTTTAAAAAAAATCTTAAAAACAAACAAATTCAATTTTTTTTATATTTTCATTTAATTAAAACAATATTTTTTAATTAGAGTAAACAGATTTTTAGCATTTTTAAAAATCTTCCAATTAAATAAGATTAAAATAAGTCCAGCTCGGGCCAAACTTTTTGACCGTCTGAATATACATCAAGTCGGAGTTTGCGGAGGTAAGCTACGCCCTCTGCACGTCACTGATAGCGTAGAAAAATGTGTAAGGCCGAGTTATTTTTTAGGTTTCCGTACCCAAAGGGTGCCAATGGAATCCTATTACTAAGACGCCGCTGTCCGTTCTTCCGTCAGCGGGCTACATCTTATATAAACCGTCTACCTAGACAGCCGATTTTTTCACACAGTGTGTGTTCCTATTGCAGCAATAACAGCAAATAGTAATAATTACAAATAAACATAAACAACAAAAGTATTTTTTTTAATACAATCTAATACGATGGTACGGAACCTTTCAAGTGCGGGAACCCACTTATTCAGAGTGGTCGGACAAACTTTAATGCACGGATTATGTACGTAATAAATCGTATTTTGTATGGTGAGTATTTTGTATGGTAATAATCCGCATATTAATGAAAGATTACTCTGAATACGACTGTAAGGGTTCCGTACCATCGTACAAGATTTAACTCGAAAAAATTTTTATTTGTTATTAATGATTACTATGTATTTATTTTTATAGAGGAAATAGGTATGCAAACTCTGTGAAAATAATTTCAGCTATTTCGGTTCATGAGATACAGCCTGCTGACAGACCGACGGATAGCGGAGGCTTAGTAATAAGGTTCATTAATTAGATTTGTTTATTATATTAATCGATTATAATAGGTTTGGTTTGTAGTCGCAAACTTACCCTAAGTGGGTCAATTTCGGCTTTGGACAATAACATGTCGTTTGAACCGGGGAACCGGCCGCGCTTATTTTGTACTGTAAAGAGATTTTTTTATGGCTAACACAGCATCATGACTAGCTCAACACACCGCTTTCCCGAAGAAGCTAGGTTCCTAGACAGGAGCTTCGTTACGCATTAACTGAATGGTATACACACACGGTCAATTATACTTTTCAGATTACCACTGTCATTTAAACTCTTGCCTCCACTGCGCCGCGCCGCGTGAACTGACTGGAGTTTTGTCAAACAACAAAGACAATTTTTAATTACAGCTTTGGCTATATTTAATTAAGCTTAGTGCCAAGCCAGGAGCTTTCTTATATTGCACGGCTACATTTGATTGATTGATTGAAAATTCTTTATTACGCCACAAAAAAAAACAATTTACAAAATAAAGTATAGTGAAATAACAACATAAGTGGGGCGCAAAGGCGGGCTTATCCCTCGAAGAGATTTCTTCCAGCCGACCTTTGGGTGTTTGAGAAGTTCAATAGGTATATATTCGTAGGTAGTAGCGGTAGGTTTGGTTTGTTAGTTTGAGTATTAACCTAAAACTAAGTAATCATTTGGTACATACATACATACATTAATTAACTAGATTAATACACGGACACATTTTAATACTAACTTCTTTGGCCAATTTTCAATTAAATAGGTAGGCGCCGCCGTGCCTGGACCTTATTATATTGCACGGTTTAATTGAACTAGGTGGAAAGCACCGACAATTTTGATATGAAGATAAACTTTAATACTTACCTATCTAGGAAATTAGGAGGAGTACCTTAAGTTTTCCGTATTAGCCAGCCTTATTTAGCGAGACATTTTTTTATTATCTAATAATTAACCATAAGAGAGTAATAATCCGTGGTTATAATCAATACATATACTCAATGATCATATATCCATGGATGTGAAGAAATCTTCACCTCCATGCATATATCACATAAGGAGCAAATTTATCGTATAAAAACAAAAAAATATATCGAAGTATAGACACTCATGAGCGAGTGTCTATACTTCGATATATTTTTTTGGGCGAATGATAAATGCGTACAAGGAGATAAAAGCAGGATCTCTGATCTGTGGGTGGCGACTTGAAATCGCTCGTATTCATTGACTTGATCATTGCTCGTATTTAACTTTAGAGTGAAACTAATTTTTATTAATATAATATTGAGCGATTTATTCTCCAATTATTATGGTGCTCGAAAGTTAGTTCTGATTTTGCAGTAAATTTCTAAAGTTCTTCATGTACTTATCGAGGTTTATCCTAACCAATTTGCTAAAATCGCTACACAATTGTCAGATTTAATATTCTTAAAAAGGTTCAATCACTTTACTAAATAAACAAAAATTTACATTTTGTACTAGAGTCATTTTTATCTACGTTACGACCATAGAATAATTATTTGGGTACGATAAAACCGAAAATTTAAAAAAAAACTTGGAAAGAAACAATTCCTCGAGCCGCGATCAAACTTTTCAACCGTGGTTTTCAAAGAACAAACTGACGTATACCTATGTAAACATTGTTTGTGACTTTTGTGTCAATGTTGCCATAACGCCACGCGTGCCGGCGAACCGGCGCAGCGACATCGTCTCGCGCATTGCATATGGTATGTTCAGTGGCGTTGCATTTCAGCATTAAACTATAGTGGTGTTTCTGCAATACGTAATAGAATCGAATGAGACGGCACTGACGGGAATTAGACAGCGCGGTGCAGTGAAACGCAGCGAGTTGTGTTTGAGAAGACGCTTTCATTTTCGCCACAAGAAAATGTCGGGAGACACCGATAACGCGAAGATGAGCGAGACTCAGGTACGCAGTTGTTGAGTATTCATTACGGCGCATCTCACAGTGCCAAAGTTTAGTGCGGCCGTCTGCTATAAACAGGAGCGCGCGTTATATCACTAGCCGCGTCGATCAACATGGCTGACGGCGCGGCGGCGAGGCGGGAACTGCGCGCCTTGACCTAACACCCTATGGTGAAAAATTTAGTGGGAAAAACTGCGGATGCCATCGTGTTCTGCCCACGATACTGAGCGGATCTCAATCGGAACCGGCCTGGGTACTATATCGACCACCCCTCCCCCTTTCCCCGCTCTTTGTTCCGTGCACAAATTCTATGCGATGACCTTGGATTTCGGTTTCGCTAATGTGGCATCTAGAAACGGCGATCACCTAATTTTGCCTCAAGTCACTCGACAAAGTATGTTCAGACACCTCTTGTAGTTGCCTATATCTATGACCCTATGCATATTTACTATCTATATATAATGGCGGCCATTTGGCGGGACTATATTCCTGTTCTTTTTGCATACCTACCATTTCATCATACACCTATTTGTATTGTTCATACATGTATACTAGATATCTAACTACTTACATTGATACTAGTATGTATGTATGACTTTGTATATGCCTACCTAGCTGCCTACCATTTTACATCTACTGAAAAATCTAGGAAAATACAAGGAAAAATAAAAAAATTTCCTTGTATTTTCCTATAAGTCTACCAAAAAATATACAATTGAATTCTAAGCGGTCAGTGAACCACTTAGAATATGTAGAAGACAAGTTTTTGGTAGTAAAATTTACAGTCAGGCTGAAAAATCGTGGAAATTCAAGTGGAAACTCAAGTTAATCAGAAGAAATAAGATTTCAGGTATTTTAAAGGTAGTAAAAAAAAAGGATGAGATGTGTCGTGGGACACCTGACAGAAGCGAACCTTGTACGCAATTTTTATTGCAGTGGTCGCAAGACGGGCTAGGTTAGGGGTCGGCAGACTTTTGAGATGAGTGACTTTTTCGTAATAGCCATGAAAATCCTATAAAAAGTGCCGGAAATCAACCTGGAAAGCAGTTTAATGACATTCAAATGAATATGTAAAAGACCGGCAAAACATGTATTTGGCCAGATTAATATATCTGAGAAAGAAATGCTTATTATAAAAAGAAAAGTTAACGTAATATGTTTCAGTGAGGAATAGTTAGGAAATAGGTTAATTTGCTCGTCTGCACCCTAGCGCTAGTGTTGCAATATATTATTTCACTATTAGTTAACCATCATCTGTTCTTTACATGCAGGTTGTGTTTGGCTTTTATTGGGTCTGCACACTGTTATATTTAATATGTCTATATATAAACGTGAATGTAAATGTGTCAACCTGTTGGCAAACCTTTATAAATAAATAAATAAATAATGTAATGCTACTCTCTATATTTTACTTTGTAATGACGTCTGTTTCTGTTTTTCCTTCTAATAAATTAAAAAAAAACTAGAACACACAATAGTAACCATTTTTATTTTACTTGCATCATTTTCACTCGTGAAATATACAATATGTCGATGAGGTTAAGGTTGATTCGGAACTTTTTTTTCTGAATTTTTGAGGGTGAATCAAGCATTGAATCATTTTAGATAAATTTCCTGCTAACACTAAGGGCCGATTTTCCCATCCTCAAATAGTTCTTATCGGACTGATAGTACAAATTTACATATGTCAAAAGATGGATAGTCATTACCGGAGAATTATATATTATATCACAATTATCTGACTGTAATTTTACTAATAAAACTATGGACTTAATTTAAATGATGGATAAGCAGAGGCGTAAATAAATCTGTCAATAGTTATCTAGCTGAATATCAGACTATTGAAAAATCAGCCCTTCAATCAGCCTTGATATAAAGAGTCGCTACCGAAACTAGACTAACGAAAAGTAGTTCTTATGCTGAGATAAATAGTCGTAACAGAAACTAAGACTAACGAAAAGTAGTACTTTGTGACGTCAATTTGCGTTACTTTGAGATTTCGTCCATACAAAATGTGTCAAAGTGACGTCACAAAGTACTACTTTTCGTTAGCCTTAGCTTTTGTTACGACTATTTATCTCAGCCTTAGGCTGAGATAAATAGTCGTAACCGCAACTAAGACTAATGAAAAGTAGTACTTTGTGACGTCACTTTGACACATTTTGTATGGCCGAAATCTCAAAGTAATGCAAAATGACGTCACAAAGTACTACTTTTCGTTAGCCTTAGTTTCTGTTACGACTATTTATCTCAGCCTTAGAGTCGTAACCGAAACTAGACTAACGAAAAGTAGTACTTTGTGACATCACTTTGCATTACTTTGGCATTTCGTCCATACAAAATGTGTCAAAGTGGCGTCACAAAGTACTAGTTTTTGTGACGACTATTTATCTCAGCCTCCATCCATAAAAAATGTGTCAAAGTGATGTCACAAAGTATATCCTGGTTCAATAAAGAAACTATATAGAAATGGCGGCTTGTACTTGCGAATCGCATGCTATCTCGCTTACACTATATCGTTGTCTATACTCACACAGTGCAGTACCGACTGCAAAACAAAATATCAAATCAGAGCGCGCAGTGATATGTACTCAGTTGCGTTGTATGGTCGGTATAGTGTTTCACTGGTTGAACTGAACAGAATTGACTTCTAAAAACCGCGGGAAGATTCTTTGGAGTGTCGCCCGTGAAATTGTGTTTAAGAGAGTCGTTATCCTATCATATAAATACGGGCGATAAGTGTTTACATGCTCTTAAGGTGGCCCATCCCGCTCAACTCTCCATACAAACAGGGAAAGAAGATCACGCCCATATTTCTTGTCAGAGATCCCAAGTTTGCTCAAAATAGCTTTATTTGATCAAACTAGATGTCTGATTACCGTTGGCATTGTAAAATTGTGTTTGGTTTCTAAGTTATAAGGTCCGAAAGTTCGAATTTTTCGCGCGTTTTATACAATAACTTTGGAGGTGGTTTACGGAATGATAAAGTAAGAAAATCTTAAAAAGATTAGTCATTAGACATAGCTTATTTAATCAAGATTTATAATCGCTTTTGGTTTTTGTTAGATTTTTGACTACAGCGGTCGTGGTTTACTTTTAGCTATAAGTCGTTTTGTAATTAAAATTTTCGTAAATCTTATTAAATCATACACTATGCACATTGTCTTTTTTGTGGACATGTTGCATCTTCCTCATCACGGAGCCTGCCTTTTTTTTTGAAACAGAGAAGGTCCCAGAGCGCAACAGCGCGGTTTTGTACCGTGCCCGCGAATGAGTTTGTTCCGCCGGGTTGGGCCACCTTAATGTTTAACTATGTTTATGAAATTCTGGATTCTAAAATATTTTGTCAAAATCTATGTCTGTATTTTTATTTTTTGGGTACGGGTAATGTATGAATACTGGAACATTTTAATCAGTTTATTAAAAATCAACACTTTCATTTAGTTTGTTGTATAACATTCTGTATAACATCAAAATCCGTGAGAGGAGTGATCCTTTGAGTGTTTTTTGCTATTTCTTATAGTTTCGGGTCTAGCCCTGAATACCTGTATACCTTTCAGATTGGAGAATACTGATTGGCTAATAAGCATTAGAAAAAGCTTATGATATTTTTTTACTGAAAATACAGATATTTATAAAAAAAATTAAAACACATAGTCCTAGAAAGAGGCTTTCTAAAGTTTTTTTTAAATTTAAAATCTGTTAAGTTGTAGGGGTAGGGAAACGTTAGGTCCTGGAAGACAATTCCGCTAGTTTAATGGCAGTCGCCATACAAAATTGTGCCTTGACCAATGGACAAAAAATGCATTTCTTAAAATTTTCAAAGCATAGATTTTGATTTGATATGATTTGAGGTGATAGATAGCTGTGACTTCTCGACAGTCTTAAGTTAATTAATTGGTTCAGATGAATATTCTGGACCTAGTGGCATGCAATAATGCCTTTTAATACATAAATAAATACATTTAAACGACCCACAGTTCTATTAACGTTTTCCTACCTCTTGAACTAATACATTATAGGTAAATATACTTTTTCGTACTAAACTTTACGTCGCTTATTCCAAGGAATGTGATATGTATTCATGTTTAATCTATCGTGAAATATTACAAAAATCTGAAAACATAAATGTATACTTTGTAACAACATTATGCTGACCGTACGGTCCGTTAAACAAGTACAAGCCGCCATTTCTATATCGTTTCTTTAATGAACTGGCTTATACTACTTTTCGTTAGTCTTAGGCTGAGATAAATAGTCGTAACAGAAACTAAGACTAACGAAAAGTAGTACTTTGTGACGTCAATTTACATTACTATGAAATTTCGTCCATACAAAATGTGTCAATGTGACGTCACAAAGTACTACTTTGCGTTAGCATTAGTTTCGGTTACGACTATTTATATCAGCCTTAGTTTCTGTTACGACTATTTATCTCATTCTCAGTCGCTAATCTCAGCCTAACTTTCGAGTAAAATATTTTTTAATAGAAAAGAAAAAAAATAAGCACCGAAAGACTTGCAATAAAATTTTTGCAAAAAAAAAATTAATTGACAGTATTTTTATACTTTTAGTTTATATGTCGTAGAGGTCTTTTCTTAACTTAGAAAAAAATATGATAATTTAATTTTGTGTGCTGATATGTTGAGTTCTATGAAACTAGTATTCTTAATAATATAAACAAAGTTAATTTGGGCTATACATTGACATCTAAATACATTTAATCATTGTAATCAAAATTTGAAAATAATCAGACAAAAAATTTGATCTAACCATTCACCGGAATCCTTTGGCTTACATGTCTATTTCTCTGACCGCTGAGCTATCCAGACAATTACATCAGCCCATGATTTTTTCTCTGCATAATGCTTTCGCTATCGCCTACTGGTCCTTACTTCCTAAGTAGGTAGGGTTTAATCCCGCCCGGGTTGGTACCATCGCATTGTATTTTATTTATTTATATATATTATTATACTTGTACATAATACTTTACAGCAAATACCAATTCGTACAATGTAGTTACAAAAAACAAAAAAAGTAAAGTAAAGAAAAGTATGAATGATGGTCGAAGCGGCAAAGAAAATTGGCCGTGTTTTCCATCCAGTTCAATGTAGCCGAGCAATACAAGGAAGATCCTGGCATGGCACCTAGTTCCCATGAGATGTGTTAGGCTAATTTCTGACGGTCAGCCGGACATGTCCAGTTATATAAAAAAAAACTGGTTACAAAGTAACAACAAGAAACTACAAAACGGGATTTTTCCAATATGAATTTCATTATTTCTCTAAAATATGCTAAGAAAATATTATTTTCACAATGGAAACATATGGAAATCTAGAAAAAGGAAAAACATCAATCTGCAGGAAACCTATATAAAAAAATTATCAGGAAGCAACTATCCTATGTTTGTTTAATATACAGGGTGTTCCAAAAGTCATGGATCAAACGAAAAGTGGTGATAGAGGAGGTCATTTGCAATCAATTTCACCCCATATGTAGTTACCCCATTTTCAATGGTTTAGGAGTTAGAGCAAATTTAAATTGTTCGGAAGAAATAAATAAAAATCATAAAACATATGATTTACTATTGTAATATGAAAGTGATGATCATGAAGTCATGTTTACTAGAAAGAAGCATAACTAGTAAGCACAAAACTTTGAAAATTTTTTTTAGAAAACATAACATTTTCTTAAAAAAAATTTTTTTGTTTGAGCGGGAACAATTAAAAAAAAAATTTAAATTTGCTCTAACTCCTAAACCATTGAAAATGGGGTAACTACATATGGGGTGAAATTGATTGCAAATGACCTCCTCTATCACCACTTTTCGTTTGATCCATGACTTTTGGAACACCCTGTATATTATAACCAAAATTTTTGTTTGAGATTGTCTGCAAAATTTTCTGACGCTGGACCATTTTTAAACTTTTATAGTTATGTGTATAGTTTCATAACTTATAGATATGTGGAAAAATCGAAATGAATTATATTTTTGTTTGAGATTGTCTGCAAAATGTTCTGATACTGGACCATTTTTTAAAGTTTTATATTTATATGTATACTTTCTTAGTTATGGATATTATGTGGAAAAATCGAAACCATTTTTTTTTATTTATAACAAATTGTGAATAACAATTATGAGTAACAACAAATTGTTTGTTCACACAGAGCGACGAGAAGAAGTGTGCTGCGGACGGGCAGACGACAGAAGATGACTCCTCGCAAGATTCCAAGGGTGAGTCGCAAGACACTAAGTCTGACAGCAAAGATGTAGATCAGCCGAGTGAGCTGCCGGACACCAGCGAGTCCCAAGGTCAGAATCTGTGCTGCGTCCCGTCTTACCTCCCGTGGGTTTCTTCGTCTATACTCGGTCTATCGCTTAGCTTTGTCGAGGTCATCTTTGTGTGTTACGTGGGGTGTGATCCAATTTTGGGTCTAACACTGCCCAATTGGTCAATGTCAGTCTGAGTTCTCACCTAAATTGGTGTTTATGGCCAACCGATCGACTGGCGTTTTCCGTAAAAGCGTCAAACTTCATATACAAGTTTTTACTAGATATTCTGGGGCTTTACTTTTTCAAGCTGTCAAAGTCAAACTCTGACTTCCCATTTGTATGAAAACGCGGAGTCGGTGTAAAAGGCAACGTCGTCGTATTTACGGCAACGTTGAGTAAGCTGTCAAATCAAACTCGGACTCGCGAATGGTAGTTCGCTTAACGCCCGCTGCGCGCGCTCTTCAATTTCTCCATTCATTTGAAAACGCCAGTCTATCGGTTTGCCGTAAATGCCAATTTAGGTGACAACTGGGACTACAGGCTCAGAATTTGTTTCGGCTTGTGGGTTTGTTTCATCATCCGTGCTGAGCATAAATTAAAATATTAGGGATACCTTCGCGAGGCTGACAAAATGACACCGATTTTTTTTAGTTTGATTAATTATTACTTTAGCCCTGTTACTAACAAACTCAGATCATCCTGTGAATAGTTATACAATATTTTGTCCCTTTCCCTCGAATTCGAAACTGCATGTTAAGGTGGCCCAACCCGGCGGGCCTAACTCATTCGCGGGCACGGTACAAAACCGTGATGTTGCGCTCTGGGACCTTCTCTGCTTCAAAGAATAAGACAGGCTCCGTGATGAGGAAGATGCAACATGTCCACAAAAAAGACAATGTGCATAGTGTATGATTTGGTAAGATTTACGAAAATTTCAATTTCAAAACGACTTTTAGCTAAAAAGTACACCACGACCACTGTAGTCAAAAATCTAACAAAAACCAAATAGATCATAAATCTTGATTAAATAAGCTATGTCTGATGACTAATCTTTTTACGATGTTCTTATTTTATCATTGCGTAATCCACCTCCAAAGTTATTGTCTAAAACGCGCGAAAAATTTGAACTTTCGGACCTTTTAACTTAGAAACCAAACACAATTTTACAATTCCAACGGTCATCAGACATCTAGTTCGATCAAATAAAGCTATTTTGAGAAACATTTTGGATCTCTGACAAGAAATATGGGCGTGATCTTCTTTCCCCTTTTGTATGGGGAGATGAGTGGGTTGGGCCACCTTAATGCAAAGGACAAAGCATAACTATTCAGAAGCTTATTAGTAACAAGGCTAGTAGTTAAACTGCACTAATTCCCATTTTCACCACCTCCAGCTACAAAAGTCCCAAAGTTATCTTTCGGTTACACAATGAAAATATGCAATGACCTGAAAGTTAACTATGGGATTTCAGGTAGCTGGAGGTGGTGAAATCAGGGGTAAGTCATGTCACCAACTAATTGAAAAAAAAAGGTAGATTAGATATTGTTCCAACTGCAAATCCCGAAGGGTGAAAAGCATTTTCCTGCGGTCCGACTGTGGTCAACAGATGGCGCCACTTATCTGTTTGCATGGTTGATTGAGTGTTTCTATAGAAGGGATTTTGTCAAGGTTAACAAAGAATTTAGCATAAACTTTTACATAAATCCTTTGTCCAAATGAGAGTTTTTTTTTTCGGGGAGCATAGTATACATGTGACAGACATGCTGTATGAGTAACCATCCGGGTAGACCTTAAAAAACTTTTTCTCCTGAGACGTTTGCATTTTCATCTTTCATTACAGTATTTCATATATCGAACAGCACTTTGTTCCTAATTTGTCAAATAGTTCCTCTTTGGTGTGATTGTCTGCATTTTTTTGTAAAGGTCGAAAACTAACTTTTTAAATAGACTGTTAATATAGAAATTGTTGCTAATTTTATGTGCTTACTTTGTCATGATCCAGCCATGTTTTTGTTTGATTTGGTCTCACTTTGTTTAGTTTTTGTTTAATTGTTTGTGCGTTTGTCTCATTGCAAAGGGTTTTACATATTGTTTCCTATATTCGTCCGTCAATTTTTTTTTTATACACAACAGTTCAGTGTGTCTCATCATTCCTGGGTGTGTCAATATTGCACTGTGGTTCGCTCGGAATAGTATCTCTACTCAATTTTTTTTTATTATGTAACTGGACATAGATGGCTAATACCGAACTGACCATCAGATAATAACCTAACACACCACGTGGGAACTAGGTGCCATGCCAGGACCTTCCTTATATTGCTCGGCTACATTGAACTCAATGGAAAACACGGAAAATTGTCATTGCCACTTCGAACATCGTTCATTCAATGTGATGGTACCAACCCGGGCGGAATTAACCCTACCAAGGAAGGGGACCTACAGTTTTACGTGGAATCCGAACCACGGCCAGTCTAAACGGTTGAAAATTGTCACCCATCCAGAACCTAATCGCAAGGCGTCGCACACTGAGCTACCGAGGCTGACGATATAACGCCTAGTGCCTGTCTGATCGCTTATAAGTTGAGAATCACTTATCCAAGGTTGATATGGTTTGTATCTATGTATAACTTTATTTTTCCCATCACTATAAATTACTATCCATTGTGCTTATTCGTTCAATGATTTGTGTTATTTTACACAGTGTACCGGCACAGAACCGAAAGGGAGTCGTTCTAAACACGCAACTGAACATCTCTTTTAAGACCTGGTTTTAGGACCAACTTAAAAATGTTGTGTGTATCAACAGAAACATTTAGGAAGGATGACATTTTTAGTTTTTCAAACAAACGAAAAAAAAAACAAACAAAGGGCTTGATAACACCTGATTGCACTCAGTTCCATAAGGGCGTAAGTTATTATTATGGTTTCACTTATACTACTACTTATTTTGGACTTCCAAAAAGATGAGAGATGCATGGATAGTCTAGCTAAATATCGGATGCTCATATTCTGTGTTCAAACTTCTTTTCATGAAAACTTATGAATATTTGCCTAACTTGAGAACACAAAGCACCAGCGACTTACTTAACCCGTTCTCATGTGGTGTGTTGGCCTAATATCATGACAGCAGGTGTGGTATTAGCCATCCATGTCCAGTCACAAAAACCTGTTCCGGACTCAAGTCCAATTTAGACTTTTATACATTACTCTCTCTTTTATACATTCTCTGAAACTCAATCATAATAGCTTCAATTCCAACCCGAGGAAACACTTTCTGTCAAACCGTGTTGTGGAAGACTGGAACAAGCTGCCGGAGGAAGTCATAAGTGCTATCTCAGTGAACAATTTCAAAAACAATTTGGACAATCATGTAAAAAATATAAAAAAACCATTCGTATTATGAACACTTAAAATAAAAATAAAACAATAAAATAAAAACAATGTGCACTCAATCAGTGAAGTACACGCATCAGCTTGCAGCTGCTAGTGTATATAATAATAATAATAATAACAATAACTGTAAAACATATGTGTCTTGCCTTTGTATTTCATAATATACTAAAATATGAATGATATAATTATTCCAATGTAAAAAAAATACTTGAAAGTGTTCAGTAAAAAAAGAATATGCGTGGTTTGGTATTACATAATGAGAAGTGAAATATAAACCTTGCTGCATCAAAGTCACACAGTAGTGAGGTCAAGACTTATCTTAGTTTCCGTTATCGGGGAACTCTTCAGAGGTGCAACACAAAGTCTTGCACATAATTTTATTAAAACACTCATTAACCGCGGCACCGACCACATGGGAAAATATTTCAGTGGCCAAGGAACTTATTCGCCAGGGCTAGGCAACTCGTATTGCTATACAAATTAATCTTCGAACAAATGTAATTTTGTGAAATGCGACAGTCCAAATGGAACTTCAGACTGATAATTGCTCGTTAGTATTTTTTGGATTGCATATATTTTTTAATAAGATGTGCTATTCGGACGCATTTGTTTGAAAAGTTTGGTTGCGTTAAATAAGAATAAATTGTAATAATTTCGTATATTTAATCGCATTCTATAAAAAAAGGATAACGACTGTCATAACGAATCACACTTTGCAATGCATCTTAGGGTCAATCATATTGTACAAAAGAGAAAAAGCGTTAGCAATAACTATCGAAGTAAACATTAATTTACTATCTTACAGGGGGTCCATTCAGGGTAAGAGTGAGTTCGAGTTCGGGAGTGAGTTAACCTAAAAATAGCTGGGAAATATATTATTATTTAAAAAACGAAACCGTTGTTTATACTTCCAACGTATTTACGGGACAGACCAGATTTTTACTTAACTGTAATGATGTTCAAAAAGTGTGGAAACATTAACTATTTAAAAAAGTGAGTTGATATTTAGTGACGAATTCGAACTCACTTTTGCCCTGAATGGACCCCCTGTACTCCAAAACCATACAAATGTGCAATGACATTGCTCTTGTATTGTATTGTTTTATTTCATTCAAAGGTAGACGGTGACCATAGATCAAAAGTAAGGAGGTATGGCATCCAGCGCGCCTACTGTAGGACCCGCCGTCTCCGATTTTCAAAAACTACGTACATGCCACATGTAAACATAGTCGCAGACGTAAATAAGTTTGACAATCAATTCAAATTTAATTACTTATTAATCAAAATTATTGATCCACCAACAATTCACACTTTGACTACCGCATTTCATCATCTCGCTCGATTGGAAATTGTCACGATGACTTCGAAGCTAACGTGAGTTTGGGTGAAAACTCGGAATGGGGCTTCCGAATGAAAACATGGTGTGGCATTTGCAGGGGACGCCAAGGCGACGGAGAACGGCAAGACGGAAGACAAGCCCAGCGCCGATTCCAAGGACGACGTAAAGAAGGAGACCAAAGGGGACTCGGACAAGAAAAAGGTTAGAATTCCATGAAATTACATTTTCTGGCATCCTATGTTTGTATTTAGATATAATATTTATATACTTTTGATTTTTAGGGTTCCGTACCCAAAGGGTGAAAACGGAACCCTATTACTAAGCCTCCCCTGTCCGTCCGTCCGTCTGTCACAGGGCTGTGTCTCATCAACCGTTTTAGGTGGGCAGCTGAAATTTTCACGAGAGTGTGTATTTATATTGCCGCTATAACAACAAACAAGTAAAATTGAAAAATAAAGGGGGCAAAAAAAGGGGGAACGGCATAACGTATAATATGCAGATCGTATAATGTCATATTTTAACAAAAATTTAAAACCATGCACAACGTATAATCAGCAGATCGTATAATCTTATACGTAGTGCATGAAGAAGTCCAAAAAATTAAATTACTTATTTCTCCATGCATAACGTATAATAGTCACAACGTATAATGTTATGATCTTTATTTAACAAAAAAAGAAAACCATGCATATCATATAATCCTAAAATATTTCATACGATAAGCGCCCTTATCGATATAAGATTAAAGATTATACTCGCACGCGACTTTTCGACCGTCTCAATTAGCGTTGTAGCAAATTGTTACTCTTCAACAGATATCGATTCTTAGCAATTTCAGCCTTAAATGTATCGTTGTTAGGGCGCTTTATGCAGTGCTTCTTGGCATATTATACGTTCTGCATGGTTTTCTTTTTTTGTGAATTCATGTTAGGAATATTATACGTTGTGACTATTATACGTTCTGCATGATGCAAAGAGTTAATTTTATTTTTAAACTCATGCACAACGTATAACATTATACGTTGTGAATATTATACCATATGCATGGTTTTAATTTTTTGGAAAAAATACTATTATACGTTGTGAATATTATACGCAGTGAATAAGACTCCAAAAAAATGCATTGCAAAAAAAAAATTTTTTTGTGTTAAATCTTGTACGATGGTACGGAACCCTTTGTGTGCGAGTCCGACTCGCACTTGGCCGGTTTTATGCAATCGTCGTCATGTGGCGTATGCCAGCCCTCATTTAAGAAGTGCCCGACGACGCTCACAGACTTTCGAACTTTCACGGGGTCTCCAAAAAACATGCCGGCCGGCCAGGTGCCTCTTCACACCATGTTTGAAGGAATACAGGTTCTACTTTGGTAGAAGTACCTTGGCATTCCACAGTTTACCATCCCTATAGATAAAGGATCTACAGGGCCGGTTGGTTTTTAGGGCTCCGTCGCAAAAAGCGAAAACAGTGCCTGTTATAAGCTTAGTTTATGACTGCGAAAGCAAACACGATGTTAGTTTTGACACATGATGGAATTGACAAACATAACCTCAATCTAAATGTCATAGGTGAGAGTACTACATTTTAGGCTACAATATTTCGGAACACAACAGTGACAAAAAAGGGACCCTTAGTTCTGTCTCTCGTCTTTCGGTCACAATAATTTAGATCTTTAAAAGCCACCCATACCGGATTTTCATTAAAAAAAGATGGACTTTGGATTAGCTTGAATGCGATTACACATGGTACAACTCGTTCAGTTTAAGTCAATATACTTTTTCGTACTAAGCAAGTATGTCGCTTATTCCTAGGAATGTGATATGTATGTATGTATAATAGACCGTTAAGCAAGGACACATTAATTAAAGATAGGGCCAGATAATTTAGACTAGGAGGTCGCGACAAAAATAGTAACGATAACGTAAATGGCTGATACTGGGTTAACATGATAAAGACCAACCCTCTGAAGCTAAATGTGTCAGTCTGCCTGTGCCAAGTGGTTGCGTTACGTAGATAAGGCGCCTGAAAAAGTTGTTATGGTGACAAAAAATATATATGATAAGGTAAATGGCTGCAAATAAAGAATCATGAAAGAATCAGTACATACTTGCTTGGCAATACCAAAACTGAAGAAATCTTTGATTGCATTTCGTAGTTATAGGCGATTTAGGTTACAGATATAACTTTAGGTATATCTAAATATTTAATGAAAAAACCGACTGGTTATAGTTGTATAATTAATAGGTATCAATGTTTCTAGACAATCAGTATGTTCATCAGCAGGTACATACCAACTTCTATTTTATATAGCCAATCTAGATAACGCAACCACTTGGCGCAGGCAGACCGACATATTTAGGATCAGAGGGTTGGCCTCTAACATGTAAACCCAGATTCAGCCATTTACCTTATCGTGACCAAAAATGTCGTGACCTCCCGGAATAATTGGTCCAGCCTTGCACTATATCCGTAAAGTAGTTCTTTTTACAAGGATCTTTCTTTAATAAATGTGTCCCTGCTTACATACACATACACATACATATCACATTCGTTCAGTTTGACCTGAATGGCCACCCCCGTAACGAATGAATATGTGCAGGGCGAGAATGGCGAGACGCACGACGACGACGAGAAGGAGGACTCCAAGCCGGCGGAGAACGACAAGGCCGTGAAGAAAGCACCCAAGAAGAAGGCCAAGAAAGAGGTATATTCATTTTTTTTTTCATTTCAGTTATGTCAACTTTTTTGGTAGTCAAACGTCAGAAACTGAATGATCAGCGGATTCAATCAACTCTGTAAAGTAGAATCTGCAAAGAAACTAAGAGTTTTCCGTCCACAGTAATGAAATTCATACTTAGATCTAAATGCAACTGCCATACAATTTTTGGTAGAACAGTTAAGGTGGCCCAACCCGCTCAACTCCCCATACAAACAGGGAAAGAAGATCACGCCCATATTTCTTATCAGAGATCCCAAAATTTGCTCAAAAGAGCTTTATTTGATCGAACTAGATGTCTGATGACCGTTGGCATTGTAAAATTGTGTTTGGTTTCTAAGTTATAGGGTCCGAAAGTTCGAATTTTTCGCGCGTTTTATACAATAACTTTGGTGGTTTATTACGCAATGATAAAGTAAGAAAATCTTAAAAAGATTAGTCATCAGACATAGCTTATTTAATTCAGATTTATAATCTATTTGGTTTTTGTTAGATTTTTTACTACAGCGATAGTGATCTTCTTTTCCCGTTTGTATGGGGAGTTGTGTGGGTTGGGCCACCTTAAGGGCAAAGAGCAAGAACAAAACAAACAGCCACCCTCAGTGAAAATGGATTAGTAATATAAATGTTCTTGTGGTGGTTTCTTCGTTATGAATCGTATCTCCTTTTCAAGATTGGATAAAATACTTTCGTATGTCTACTACTACGTATGTAAAATACTGTAGCTACGGGTCGCATTTATCAACTGATTCGGTCAATTTTTGTGGAGGTTCGATATTTTAGAATGTATAGCCACTAAATCACTAAAAAGTGGCTACACTGCCGCTATACGGATGAGTTTCATTAGCCACTATAGTTCTTCCTTACTCGTTGGGTCCACTCACCCTGTTCCAATGAACCTGTCAAGCTGTAAATGGTCAAGAAAACTGCTTATTTCTCACGACAGGTGGCGTCTAGACTACCTGACCTAAAGGAGCTCTCAAAGCTGTCAGATACCATACAAAATGAAACAGAATATATTTCAAAATTTTATTTACTCAATCTATGTAATTTAAATGACTGAATTTCCTCCATTTCATTCTTTAAACAAATTGTTCCAAATTATGCTAGTAAAAAAAGTCGTGGGAAAGAATATATCGCAAAAACATAACCTAAAATATTTATTTTTTAACTTTGTGCTGGTCAATTACATTAAAATTTGTTTGAAGACAGACAAAAGCTATTCTTTTCCTCTAAACCTTATTCTAACTGCATCATACAGTCTTTCATCTTCTTCTTCTTCTTCAGCCTTTTGTTTTGCTGGACGTAGGCCTCCCCCAGACTTCGCCAAGTTGTGTGGTCTCCTGTCTTTCTTCGCCGGTTGTCACCTGCTGTCTGACGTATATCGTCTGACCAACGTGCTGGCCGTTTGCCGATGCTTCTTTTCCCTGTGTAGGGTCTCCACATCAAGACTTCAGGGCTCCATCTGGGGTCATCTCTGCGACATACGTGACCTGCCCACTGCCACTTGAGCATCTAAAGGCTCGCAAATAAAACTTGACAGGAATAACAACAGTCTTGACGATTTTAAGGTGGGGTCGCTCATGCGACATCTACAATGAGGTTTGAGTTTTCTTGTGCGTGCAGGAGTCTGAGGAGGAGGAGGAGGAGGAGGAAGATGAGGAGGAGGAAGAAGGTGAGGAGGGGGACGAAGAGGGGGACGAGGTGGACGCCAAGGAGAAGCCCAAGGCCAAGCCCAAGCCCAAGGAGAAGAAGGAGAAGTGAGTGTGCTTTATTTCGTTTCATTTATTTATTCAACTTCTGGTAGTCAAATTACACGAAGTCATGTCACAATTTGATTGATCCGCGGATTCGATCAGCCACTGAAGAAGAACCCGCAAAGAAACTTCACTGGTCTATAAATTATGTTTTTTTTGTCTTTGTTTTTTCGTCCACATTAATGATGTAACACAATTATGATTTCATACCTACTGGCTTATCATACTTTGGCTGCTGCCAAACTTACATTGGTAGAACGGTCTAAGGCAAGGAACTAAGAACTACGCGTAAACAACAACCCACAATGTAAAAAGTAATAAATTATAAATTATTGCTATGTTTTTCGGGTGTAAACGCCTTCGTCAACTTAACAGCTATGTCGGGTGTAAAGAACCCTCGTCAATTTTGATCAGATCTTGTGTTTTACTGATAGGCTCTGTCTCTAAAGTGTATCTAAAACAATTTGAGGTTATCCAACAACATTTACATTGAAGCAATGTTATCAGATTTTAAAAAAATCAGAAAAATATTTGGTCTGGATATTCGTCGCAAGCAGGATTTTGACCAAAAGCGTTGCGATTGTTTTTAAAATCTGATTGCACTGTTTCAATGTTGATTTGTTGTGTAGCCTCAAATTAATAAGATGACGGTGATGTCGTAACATAAACATGAATAAATAAATCTGAAAAAAAAATATGCAGTATAGTATACTAGCTGTATTAGCCGGATCTGCTCGGGTGCCGTTCGGCAATTGTTATAATTATTTCTGTGAAAAAATGTGTTAATCCATGTAATAAACTATGTGCCAAATTTCATCGAAATCCGTTCAGCCGTTTTTGCGTGATTGACTAACAATCATCCAAACATACAAACTTTCGCATTTATAATATTGCAAGGTTGGACTTTACCTAACCAGCAAACCATTTGTGGGAATTGTGTCTTTCAATCCCACCACCAGCTCTATAACTTTCTGTAACATTTTATCATCACCTAGTTGATGTGCCCTGCTCCGCTCGGGTCAACGTCGTTTCAGATTGATGTCAGGCTGAATTATTTCCTGGATATTATTTGAATTCCCCATACAAATTTTCATCCTCAATTTCACCCCCTTCGAGTTTAATTTTAGCCACGAAAGGTACCCTATGTCCTCCAAGGTCCAGACTCTACCGAAATTCATCAAAATTGGTTCAGCGGTTTAGGAGTGAAACGTAACCAACTAACAGAGTTACTTTAATTTTGCATTAAACGTAACCAACTAACAGAGTTACTTTAATTGCATTAAACGTAACCAACTAACAGAGTTACTTTAATTGCATTAAACGTAACCAACTAACAGAGTTACTTAGATTGCATTAAACGTAACCAACTAACAGAGTTACTTAAATTGCATTAAACGTAAATAACTAACAGAGTTACTTTAATTGCATTAAACGTAACCAACTAACAGAGTTACCTAAATTGCATTAAACGTAACCAACTAACAGAGTTACTTTCGCATTTAAAATATTAGCCTGGATAACAGTACGCATTCGTACGGATCGGCATGGATAATATAAAATTTGAAAATTTCAATACTGAACTGATTGTCCTGTCGCGGCAGAGTGAAGAAGCCCAAGAAGGAGGGCGAAGAAGAAGACGACGAGGGGGAGGAGGAGGACGAGGAGGGCGAGGAGGACGAGGAGGGCGAGGAGGAGGAGGAGGAGGAGGGCGAGGGGGAGGAGGAGGAGGCGCCCAAGCCCAAGCCAAAGAAGGAGGTGAGTCGAACGTTATCTCGGGTAGATTTTTCAATTTAAGGGCGTGATAAGTGCCGATGCCGTTCAGTTTGTTAAGGACTTAAGAAAAACAACATTTAATTGTATTTCAAAATAACAATGACCAATTTCCGGAATTCAAAATGGAGATTGATGGTCTAGCTATAATTTCAAGATAAAACTGTAAGACTCCGAAGTAATAGAAAATATTCATAAATTTTCATAAAAAAGTTTGAACACAGAATATTTACCGTTATATGTTTCAAATATAGCTAGACCATCAATGTATCTTTCGTCTTTTTGAAATTCCAAAATAAGTAGTAGTTATTTGAAAAAAATATAAAACATTGTTTCGGCAGTTAGAAATTTCTGGTCTAACACATTTTAAGGAAAAACCCAATGCAATTTCACTAGATATGGACATATTGTTACACTACTTGTTCTAAGCAATCGCAATCACTTGCAAGCGTGTCTCACATGACTGTACCCCCGGTGTTGACCGTCCAACAATAACAGCACAGAGTCGTCCTGTACATAATTATTTGCAAATTTACGGTGTCGCTTTGGGCTGATATGTTTCGCCTTCATCGATGGAGACTGTCCGGAACCGAGTCATGAGAAACAAACTGTTGAAGATTTATACACAGACAGACTGAATTTATTCTACAAGATCCATGAAGCCCTAACTAAGCCAACCACAAAGTGAAGAGTTCCAAATTGTGACCACATTTTTTAACAATTCTCTTGTCCTGCGTCGCATCAAGTGCTTCTGCAGAAAGCAGTGGTTCCGTACCGCAGAGGGCGGGGATGACTGGAGAAAAATTGGAGAGGCGTATGTCTAGCAGTGGACGCAAACACGCTGACTGACTGACTGACTTGTCCTGCGCAGCAATCAGTAAACACAAATAGTTAAAGTAAAGCCCTAACCAAATCAATAGAAAAAAAAATTGATGTAGGCATCGTCAGGACAGCTTTGGCACAAAATATGTATAGGATTACATCCAGTAGCTCCACCCCATACAAAGTCCCGAAATGCAGGTAAAAAGGCATATTTTATGATCAATCACTAAAATAAGAGGGCGGCAAATTTGGGATCCGCACCGGGTGCAAGTGACCTATGCTACGCCACTGAATAGATGTTATTCGGTTCTAAATAATAAGTTTGGCCGGCAGCCGACGGAGCCCCCGGTGCCAGTTCCCGCCGGCAAGGGCATGCCGCTGGGCCACATCCAGATGGTGGAGATATCACTCTCGCGACACAAGATAGAAGACCACAAGATGCTGCACCAGTTTCTCTACAATGTGAGTAGATTATGTTACTTTTGTGAGCTATGACATATCATCAGGCGTTTGTGACTGTATAATACTTTTAATTTACGTGGGCTTTAGTGGTCTTATTGATGCATATTGGTCTAATTGGACACAGTTTCCAATGCTTTTCTCACTAGCCTTAAAAATATGTAATATGTGTACAATCAGATTATTCTATTCAGTCAAAATATATTCACTCTATGTATATACTCACACACAATCTTATCAACTCTTAACTTTGAAACACTACGTTCCAAACACCAATACTTGGGACCTGTTTCTCTAAAAGAACTAGATCACTTTATATCACTTTGGAGTCTCACTATCGCCTGATATGTGGCAGAGCTGTTTTTTAAAAAACTTAGGTATGCGAGTACAGTGGGCAACAGATCAAAGTTACCGGAAATGATGCAAGCAAAAGACAAACAACCCTACGAAAAAACCCAGGCAGATTTAGGCTCGATGCTCATTAGCGTAATCAAGCGAGTAATAATTTCTGTGAATTCGTAAGACGAGTTGCAGAAAAATCTGGGAAATTGTATCAGTTCTCTAGACACCAAGATAAAAGAGTTACTAACTCATTCGCGGGCACGGTACAAAACCGTGCTGTTGTGCTCTGAGACCTTCTCTGTTTCAAAGAATAAGACAGGCTCCGTGATGAGGAAGATGCAACAAGTCCACAAAAAAGACAATGTGCATAGTGTATGATTTGGTAAGATTTACGAAAATTTTAATTACTAATCGACTTATAGCTAAAAGTAAACCACGACCGCTGTAGTCAAAAATCTAACAAAAACCAAATATTAGGTTGGGGAAAAAGTTTCTTCGCATTTTTTAAGAAAATTCTAAACATTTTTTAATATGGTTTATTTACATTTAACTAAGGTACCATTTTGTTCGATAACTTTTTGCCATCTTGTAGGTAGGGACATGATCCCATTGCTATAGAAATATTGGGACTTCTGATCAATATACCGCGACAAGTGGTTTTGGCAGTCCTCTCGTGATGTTAACCTGACACTGCCTAAAGAATTCTAAAGAGACCTAAACAGGTGGAAATCTGAAGGTGCAAGGTCAGGACTATACGGCGGATGCATTAACACCTCCCAGCCAAACTCTCTTAGTTTTTGCTGAGTGGCTAAAGATGTGTGAGGTCTAGCGTTATCATGATGAAAAACCACACCCCTTCTGTTGATTAATTCCGGCCGCTTTATCTCAACTTCTTGCTTTAATCTCATCAGTTGTTCGCAGTAGAGTTCAGAATCGATGGTCCTGCCTGGTGGTAACAGCTCATAATGAATAATGCCCTTCCAATCCCACCACACACACAGCATCACCTTGTTGCGAGTTAACCCGGGTTTCGCCACAGTCTGTGAAGCTTGACCGGCCTTTGACCACGACCTTTTTCGCACGTTCTTGTCGTACGTGATCCACTTTTCATCACCAGTTATCAGCTTCTTCAAAAATGGTTCGGTTTCATTACGTCGTAATAAAGAATCACAAATGAGTACACGGTTCATTAGGTTTCTTTCAGTGAGCTCGTGAGGTACCCAAATATCGAGCTTTTTTGTGTACCCAGTTTTTTTCAAATGCGCCAAAACTGTTTTGTGGTCAATTCCTAGTTCTTCAGCTACGTCGTAACTACTGATATGCCGATCTTGCTCCACTTTTTCAAAAATGGCATCCATTTTATCCGTAATAGGGCGACCAGAGCGACGTGCATCTTTGACATCAAAATTTCCGGATTGAAAACGCTTAAACCAAATTTGTGCTACTTTCACAGACACTGCACTAGGTCCATAAACATCGCAAATTTTTTTCGCGGCTTGCGTTGCATTTTTGCCTTTTTTGTAGTAAAATTTTAAAATGTATCGAATTACTTCATTAGATTCACTCATTTTGACAGTACGAAAAACAAATGAGAATCACACATTTTCCTAAGTTGAATTTGGAATTATGTTCTTTAAAATTTAAACTTTCAATGATACCAAAACCAGCCAGATACAAATAGTATAGCCAAAGAGATTTTATTACAAGTTCATACATACTATAATGCGAAAAGACTTTTTCCCCGACCTATTAGATTATAAATCTTGATTAAATAAGCTATGTCTGATGACTAATCTTTTTAAGCTGTTCTTACTTTATCATTGCGTATTCCACCTCAAAAGATATTGTATAAAACGCGCTTTCGGGCCTTATAACTTAGAAACCAAAAAAAAATTTACAATGCCAACGGTCATCAGACATCTAGTTCGATCAAATAAAGCTATTTTAAGCAAAATTTGGGATCTTTGACAAGAAATATGGGCGTGATCTTCTTTCCCCTTTTGTATGTGGAGTTGAGCGGGATGGCCGACCTTACCAAAAAAAATATCCTTAATTTTGCCTTTCAACAGGAAGTGGTAGGTTGGGTCTGTCTTCCGCTGCAGGTATGACAGACCAAACTCCCAGCTTTTCACGCTCGCTGGATTTTAGGTATGAGGTTAGGTATGCGGGGGGCATGCACCGTCAACACATGTTACCCGTCGTGTCGCTCCCGTTGCAGCAACTGTGCCGCGTGAACCTGATCAAGCGCAACATAAAGAAGTTCCGCGGCTACGAGTGGGCGAAAGACTCGGCCGAGTACAAGAGCAAGGTGGAGGAGGTCGCCAAGTTCGAGCCGAAGCAGCTGCGCACCATGTGCGAGATGCTCTACCTCGAGAAGAAAGGTAACGTCGGAATGTCCAGATCGAGCATTTTTAGGGTTCCGTACCCTAAGGGTGCCAACAGAACCGTTTTACCAAGCCTCCGCTGTCCGTCCGTCCGTCCATCCGTCCATCCGTCCGTCCGTCCGTCCGTCCGTCCGTCCGTCCATCCGTCCGTCCGTCCGTCACAGGTCCACAGAGTGTGTGTTTCTGTTGCCGTTATAACGCTGGCCAAGTGCGAGTCGGTCTCGCATACGAAGGGTTCCATACCATCGTACAAGATTTAACACAAAAAAATCACGTTGTATGACCACGCTTATATTTTATAACTTTTTTATTTTACCTATTTGTTGTGATAGCGGCAAAACAAATACACACTCTGTTAAGAATTCAGCTGCCTACCTATTACGGTTCATGAGATGCAGCCCTGTGATACGGACGGACGGAAGGATGGACGGACTGCGGAGGCTTGTAATAGGGTTCCGTTGGCACCCTTTGGGTATGGAAACCCTAAAAATTACCCTAAGACAATTATCTTTGGTTCAACATGTTTAGATACACAGAATAAATGTTTCCGTGTTTTTCATTCAGTTCAGTGTAGCCATGCACATAAATTCTGGCAGGGCACCTAATTACTTCGGGAATGTGGTGTTGGGCTAATATATTGGTAGTTGTGTGGTATTAGTCGTCCATGTCAGGTTGCATAAAAAAACCCCTGTATAAGCTAGCAGCCTTAAGGGGTTTGTGTCCTACTGTATCGTCACACGATCGCAAATGAACGTTGCGCAGGCTCGCCGCAGGACCTCGCGACGCGCATCGTCGGCTTCCTGCAGCACCCGGGCTCGAACTCGCCGCACGCGCCCGGCCAGCACCGCGCGCCGCCGCCCGCCGCCGCCACCACGCCGGGCGGCCGGCCGCGCCGCGCCGCCGCGCGCCTCGCCCGAGGTACGTCACACGCAACATGCTCTAACAGCTCGTGGTCTAGGGGCTAGAGATTTTTTTTTTTGACTCAGATATTTGTAGCCTAATATTATATACCAAACTAGCAAACCCGGCGAACTCCGTTTCGCCACCAGATGGCTTCATTTTATGTAACATCTCATTTCATGTAATTAAATGATGAAGAAAAATTTAATTTTTGTTTTATATTTGAAAAGGAAAAATTTTATTTCATTTCACAACAGTAATGAATTCATTTCGATTACAAAAATGAAGTGTTATTTAGTTGAACTTCTCTAAGTAAATGAAAGTGAATCCAAGTAAATACTGAATCGAAGCATTATACGTGTCCGCAAATTATCCGTTTCATTGAAGTGCTCTTTGGTAAACCACATTTTTTTGTTTTTTGGTTTGACGTTAACACAAACAAAGCGGATGGTTTCCCAACTCGTAAACACGCAACGTATATCTGCCCATGTAAAAAACAATGATTTTCTAAATGTATCCCGCAAACACTTAAAATATTGGTTTGTAGTACATGCTATGTATCGGAGATGGCGCTGTATGTAAAAAAAGATTTTCCCGCTTTATCAGTAATGAGTAGCTGTCAAACAATGTATCACGCACTGGCGCCATCTACTTAAAATATTGGTTTGTAGTACATGCTATGTATCAGAGATGGCGCTGTATGTAAAAAAAGGATTTTCCCGCTTTTCTGTTGAAATTTTTCCTGAAGTGCTGTAAACCTCACGGAGCCCGAGACCTTTTCAACGAATGCAAAACCGTGGAAATCGGTTCGTGCGTTCTGGAGTTATAGCGTCAGGAAGGAAAAGCCGACTTATTTTTATATAGTAGATGTCAAGAAAATCTAAAAAGTATTTCCAAATGATTAATAAATGACATTTGTATGTGGGACATAGCTTAACATTTTATTTTATTTATTTATTTATTTATTTGATGAACGAGCAGCCTAAGCTGATGTGTTCATGTCTGGGTTCACTGGTGCTTTGTTATTACGGTTACTTTAGTTTAGTGTTTTCAGGTGTTTGTCAAGCCTGTTTTTAAAAGAATTGGTGGTGGGTGCTTCAACGACATCTTCTGGCAGCTTGTTCCACATTTCAACTGCTCTATTCGACAGGAAGTGTTGTCTCGGGTTTGTTGAGCTGACAGTGGCATTGAGCTTTAGGCTATGACCACGGAGACGACTATTTGTGTTTCTAGTGAAGAGGTTCTGCAGTTCTGGACTGTCGTAATAGTCATTGAGAATCTTGTATGTTTCTATGAGTTCGTCCCTTTCTCTTCGTTGTTCCAAAGTTGTCAGCTTGAGCACTTTTAGTCTTTCCTCGTATGGTTTCTTCTTCAGTACTTTTGGTATCTTGGTCGCTCTTCTCTGAACTCGTTCTAGGAGAGTAATATCTTTGACCAAGTAGGGATTCCATATTTGGAATCCATATTCCAGGAGTGGTCTAATGTGAGATTTGTACATTTTAGCATACATTTAGTTACAATTTTAAATTTAGTTAAAACTCATGCTTTATTCATCAGCAGTTCTATGCGCTCACAGGTTACTCGGACGAGGAGTACGAGACGGATCCGGAAACAAAGGTGAAGGGCCCCAAGCCGGCCGCGGACGGCTCGGCAGACTCCGATGTGAGTGTCGTCAATATTTCTTAACACATCTTCTCTGGTCGCGTTATCGTTAAAAACTCTTTGGGGTTTCTGTTGTTGCCCTATGAGACTTGACACCTTTGTTTTAAGTAAATATACTTTTACATGGTAAGCAAGACGGATGCGAGCTGCTCCATGGTTCGGAATCCATGTAAAACTGTAGGTCCCCTTCCCCTACTAGGTGGAAGGGATTAAGCCCGCCCGGGTCGGTACCATCGCATTGGATGAAAAGATGGTCGTAGCGGCAATGAAAAATTGTCCGTGTTTTCCAACCAATTAAATGGCACCTAATTCCTTCGAGTGGTGTATTGGGCTAATATCGTAATGTAGCTGTGTGGTATTCATCCATGTCAGGTTGCATAAAAAAAATGTGGAATCAAACGTTAAGAACGGCCCGTAAGCTATGCTCCCCATACAAACGTAGTTTACTTATCATTTAAAAACCGCTGTTCCAATTAAATTGATATTTAGTATCCTAAAATCAGGGAACCAATATGTGTGTCTGGATGCTTTTGGTTTTTTGAAAAATCTAAACCGAATCAGATGAAAGCAAAAACAAAATCTTCATACTAATTTTGTTTTCTCTGTGGTTTGACTCAGTATACATTTATCGAAAAAACAAAGGCATGCAGACACAGATATTTGTTGCCAGATATGTGATACCAAATATCAAGTAAATTGCTACAGTGGTTTTCAAATGATTAGTAAACTACGTTTCTATGGGAGGCGAAATTTTCTAATGCTTACGGGGGCACCTTAAGCAAGGACACATTAATTGAAGAAAGAGTGCTGTAAAAATAACTGCTTTATGAAAATTTCGTGTTTCTTGGGGGAATAAAATGAATTCGAATTTGAATTTGAATTTTGTGTGCAGGGCTCGTACAATCCGAGCGGTTCGGGCCCGGAGGCCGACTCGGACTTCGACCCGGAGGCGGGCGAGGGAACGGCGGCGCCGCGCAAGCGCAAGGTGACCCGCCGCCGCTCCTCCAAGCCCGGCAAGCGAGGCAAGGGCGCCAAGGGACGGCCCAGCAAGGGCAAGAAGGTAACCACCTTGGTTCCTTGGTAACCAACTCACCTAACAAGAATTATGGTTTTTATTCGATTTATACGAATACATATCCAACTAAATGTATTCTAGGAATAGTGGGATACCAGTTACTAGAAGTACGACGAAATGTAGCATTAACAAAACATGTGTTTAAATTTTTAATAGGACACGCGGAAAATATTTCAGTGCTAGAGAGTGTTAATCTGTTCGCCCTAGATGTTACAGTCGCGCGCGCTCCCACCCTCGATTTGCGCTGCCCTCCTCGCGCACCAACATGCTGGGTCACGCGCCGTTCACACGTGCGCTTACAGCTCTAAATGATATATCTGACAAAGTAGACATCTATGCTTGCACGCTGGCCGAGTTCCAGAAGGCAGTTACTGTTTACTTTGAAGCTGCATAGTTTTTTAAATAAGGTGTATCTATAAATTCCCTAACGCCTTGGCTATTACGCTGTAATGTTAGGTATATTGTTGCATGTAAATAAATAAATAAATAAATACTGTTCACAAAGTAATTTTGGGGCAAATACACACTCGAACCGCGCATGCATGACCGAGCGGCAAAAAATATCGATATCGCCTGCCTGTCGGTATGCATGTACATGCAAATCTACAAGCATAACCTATAGTTTGTGGCCTACTTAAGGCGCTGGTACTAGCCAAATCGCAAAGTTAGACGAGGCACCCCAAGTTAACTAACTAAGTCTGACGATTATAAGTGTCATTCTTACAATATATGATTCCTTGTCTAGGAATCGAACTTATTATTATTTTTATTATTATTTAAATAAATGATGGAATAAAAAAATATTAACAATCCATTATCAGTCTGGAGTTCTATTTGGATTTGCTGAAGAGTTTCACTACATATTATTACATTTGTTAAAAAGTGCATTTGTATGGCGCGAGTAGTTGGCTACTCCTAGCGCCTTAACGCATAACGCGTAATGAACAACTTTCTATTCCCTGCCTAAAGAAGTTTGACTTCAAAACCTCTCTCTCGAGATCTTATTATAGTTTTTTTCGTTTTTGCTTTGTATCAACCGTTGACATGTGCAGCAGGCCCCTCCCGCCAAGAAGCCGGGCCGAGGGCGCAAGCCGGCCGCCGCCGCCGCCAGCGAGAGCGAAGACGAGAGTGAAAACTCGGAGAGCGAGAACTCGGAGCGCGGCTCCGACAGCGAGGAGGCGGAGTCCGATGTGAGTTGTCGGCACTTGCTCCTGTTAATTTTTGTTTGGGGAACTTTTCTTTAAGGATTAGGACAGCAAGTCACCCCTGTTTGACAATATTCATAAAATTCAATGCATCGGTGTTGGTTGATAATAATTAAAATAACATTAGAAAAAGTTGCACCAGTTGTGGTGCTTTTATGGGGTTCAGTGATTGGGACTATTAAATAAAATAATCTTTTGACAATATTATGTAGCGTATATTAATATGCGCTTCCGCAAGGCCTCCAAACCGACTGATGCAACCGCAGCTGCTTTCCGTGAAGCAACCCCCGCGCCTTGTTAAAGAATAAATATTTATAGTCTTTTGCGCCTAGTCCGGTGCAAAG
The DNA here is from genome assembly GCA_946894095.1 of Incurvaria masculella. Lineage (NCBI taxonomy): Eukaryota > Metazoa > Arthropoda > Insecta > Lepidoptera > Incurvariidae > Incurvaria > Incurvaria masculella. The sequence continues at coordinate 5,125,551 of OX335663.1, read as the reverse complement.
TTTATCCTTAAGACATTCAGAAGCAGCAAGAACGACTTCCTCGTAGCCTTAAAGTGTAATGATAATGACTGAATAGAACCCAATGTGACCGCTGCCATGGTTGTGCGCAGGAGCCCAAGGCGAAGAAGGGCCGCGGGGCAGTCGCGGCGCGGGGCCGCAAGCCTGCCCCCGCCGTCGCTGCCAAGAGCGCCAAGCCCACGCCGGTCAAGCGGAAACCTCCCACGCCGCCCGGTGAGTATACAACCCTTATAGGATCATAGATCGAGCATAATCACTTCTATCACAACTGAAGCCAAAAACGTTTACTCTTCAACCGGACGATGAAGGCACCCTATGATGCCGATGCGTCGGAATGAATCTAATGTATCGGATCCATCTGCAAGAACTAGGACTTCTTCCTACTCTCGGCGCCTGCTAGTTGGCATCTGCTGGCGTCTCCCTATGCCATCGCCGACTTTTCACTTTTTCACTAAAAACACTCATTTCTACGCGGCCGGCACTACTTCGACGGGGTGAGCACCGCCTCTTAAAACAAGAGGTAAACCTGAAATAGCTAGGAACGACCGTGGCGCCATCTACTTTGACGCACACATCCCCTTAACTACTATCGTGACCAAAATATATGCTTGCAATTGACAAATTTTGTTTGATAAATAAACAAATCTTATTACCAAGGTGTTTCTCTAATGTTACCGTTGCAGCCAAGAAGAAGGGTCCCCCACCGAAGGCGGCGGCAGGCAAGCCGGCGGCGAAGAAGGGACGCGGCAAGGCGTCCTCCGAGGACGAGTCGGAGGAGGGCAGCGAGGACGGGAGCGAGGAGGGCAGCGAGGAGGGCAGCGAGGAGAGCGGCGAGGAGTCGGACGCGCCCGCCGACAAGAAGGCCAAGCGGCCGCCCACCGTGAGTACATAGCAAGCTACACACTGGCAGCGAGGAGGGCAGCGAGGAGAGCGGCGAGGAGTCGGACGCGCCCGCCGACAAGAAGGCCAAGCGGCCGCGCACCGTGAGTACATAGCAAGCTACACACTGGCAGCGAGGAGGGCAGCGAGGAGAGCGGCGAGGAGTCGGACGCGCCCGCCGACAAGAAGGCCAAGCGGCCGCCCACCGTGAGTACATAGCAAGCTACACACTGGCAGCGAGGAGGGCAGCGAGAAGGGCAGCGAGGAGAGCGGCGAGGAGTCGGACGCGCCCGCCGACAAGAAGGCCAAGCGGCCGCCCACCGTGAGTACATAGCAAGCTACACACTGGCAGCGAGGAGGGCAGCGAGGAGAGCGGCGAGGAGTCGGACGCGCCCGCCGACAAGAAGGCCAAGCGGCCGCCCACCGTGAGTACATAGCAAGCTACACACTGGCAGCGAGGAGGGCAGCGAGGAGAGCGGCGAGGAGTCGGACGCCCCCGCCGACAAGAAGGCCAAGCGGCCGCCCACCGTGAGTACATAGCAAGCTACACACTGGCAGCGAGGAGGGCAGCGAGGAGAGCGGCGAGGAGTCGGACGCGCCCGCCAACAAGAAGGCCAAGCGGCCGCCCACCGTGAGTACATAGCAAGCTACACACTGGCAGCGAGGAGGGCAGCGAGGAGAGCGGCGAGGAGTCGGACGCGCCCGCCGACAAGAAGGCCAAGCGGCCGCCCACCGTGAGTACATAGCAAGCTACACACTGGCAGCGAGGAGGGCAGCGAGGAGGGCAGCGAGGAGAGCGGCGAGGAGAGCGTCGAGGAGTCGGACGCGCCCGCCGACAAGAAGGCCAAGCGGCCGCCCACCGTGAGTACATAGCAAGCTACACACTGGCAGCGAGGAGGGCAGCGAGGAGGGCAGCGAGGAGAGCGGCGAGGAGTCGGACGCGCCCGCTGACAAGAAGGCCAAGCGGCCGCCCACCGTGAGTACATAGCAAGCTACACACTGGCAGCGAGGAGGGCAGCGAGGAGGGCAGCGAGGAGAGCGGCGAGGAGTCGGACGCGCCCGCCGACAAGAAGGCCAAGCGGCCGCCCACCGTGAGTACATAGCAAGCTACACACTGGCAGCGAGGAGGGCAGCGAGGAGGGCAGCGAGGAGAGCGGCGAGGAGTCGGACGCGCCCGCCGACAAGAAGGCCAAGCGGCCGCCCACCGTGAGTACATAGCAAGCTACACACTGGCAGCGAGGAGGGCAGCGAGGAGGGCAGCGAGGAGAGCGGCGAGGAGTCGGACGCGCCCGCCGACAAGAAGGCCAAGCGGCCGCCCACCGTGAGTACATAGCAAGCTACACACTGGCAGCGAGGAGGGCAGCGAGGAGGGCAGCGAGGAGAGCGGCGAGGAGTCGGACGCGCCCGCCGACAAGAAGGCCAAGCGGCCGCCCACCGTGAGTGCATAGCAAGCTACACACTGGCAGCGAGGAGGGCAGCGAGGAGTCGGACGCGCCCGCCGACAAGAAGGCCAAGCGGCCGCGCACCGTGAGTACATAGCAAGCTACACACTGGCAGCGAGGAGGGCAGCGAGGAGAGCGGCGAGGAGTCGGACGCGCCCGCCGACAAGAAGGCCAAGCGGTCGCGCACCGTGAGTACATAGCAAGCTACACACTGGCAGCGAGGAGGGCAGCGAGGAGAGCGGCGAGGAGTCGGACGCGCCCGCCGACAAGAAGGCCAAGCGGCCGCCCACCGTGAGTACATAGCAAGCTACACACTGGCAGCGAGGAGGGCAGCGAGGAGGGCAGCGAGGAGGGCAGCGAGGAGTCGGACGCGCCCGCCGACAAGAAGGCCAAGCGGCCGCGCACCGTGAGTACATAGCAAGCTACACACTGGCAGCGAGGAGGGCAGCGAGGAGAGCGGCGAGGAGTCGGACGCGCCCGCCGACAAGAAGGCCAAGCGGCCGCGCACCGTGAGTACATAGCAAGCTACACACTGGCAGCGAGGAGGGCAGCGAGGAGAGCGGCGAGGAGTCGGACGCGCCCGCCGACAAGAAGGCCAAGCGGCCGCCCACCGTGAGTACATAGCAAGCTACACACTGGCAGCGAGGAGGGCAGCGAGGAGAGCGGCGAGGAGTCGGACGCGCCCGCCGACAAGAAGGCCAAGCGGCCACGCACCGTGAGTACATAGCAAGCTACACACTGGCAGCGAGGAGGGCAGCGAGGAGTCGGACGCGCCCGCCGACAAGAAGGCCAAGCGGCCGCCCACCGTGAGTACATAGCAAGCTACACACTGGCAGCGAGGAGGGCAGCGAGGAGGGCAGCGAGGAGAGCGGCGAGGAGTCGGACGCGCCCGCCGACAAGAAGGCCAAGCGGCCGCCCACCGTGAGTACATAGCAAGCTACACACTGGCAGCGAGGAAAGCGGCCACTGTGACCAGCACATGCCACTGGCAGGGTGGAGGGTAGCGAGGGGGCAGCGAGCAGAGTCGCCGGAAGCCGGCCGCCTACTTAGTGAAGGATTCCCTTTCCTGTAGTAATTCCACACGAGCAATCACCCCAAGTGGTGATAAGCTTATTATTATAATTATATTGTATAAGCACTAGCAGAATCATTCTGATGTGTGTGCTTCTTTTTATGCACTTGCACTTTTGTTTTTAAGCACTTGCACTTATTTATTTATTTATTTTCTTGTCTATTAATTATTTTATTTAAAGTAAAGACCCAGTTTGTTTCTTCCAGATTGCGTTAAGACTACCCCAGTGAACACTACTTCATCCATACAATCCTAACTTTTATTAGTAATTTTATCCTAGCTGTATCGTCGAAGTATAATCATAGTTACAGTTACCTGTCGTTGCTCGCAACTCTGCCGTATGGACTAATTGTGCATATACATGTAACTTTGGTAAGAATTGTAAAGATGGTATCTTAAGGTGGGCCTTCCCGCTTAACTCCCCATACAAACGTGGAAAGAAGATTATGCCCATATTTCTTATCAGAGATCCATAATTTTTCTCAAAATAGCTTTATTTGATCGAACTAGATGTCTGATGACCATCGGCATTGTAAAATTGTGTTTGGTTTCTAAGTTATAAGGTCGAAAAGTTCGAATTTTTCGCGCGTTTTATACAATAACTCTGGGAGTGGATTACTCAACGATAAAATAAAAATATCTTAAAAATATTAGTCATGAGACCTAGCTTGTTTCATGAAGATTTATAATCAATTTGGTTTTTGTTACATTTTTGACTACAGCGATCGTAGTTTACTTTTAGCTATAAGTGGTTTTAAAATTACAATTTTCGTAAATCTTACCAAATTAAACACCATGCGCGCATTGTCTGCTTTGTGGACATGTTGCATCCTCCTCATCACGGAGCCCGTCCTTTTCTTTGAAACAGAGAAGGTCCCAGAGCGCAATAGCACGGTTTTGTACCATGCCCGCGTATAAGTTAGTCCCGCCGGGAAGGGCCACCTTAAAAGAGTTCTTGGAATTGTGTGAATTTAAGGTGTTGAAGTTATGATGGTTCGATATTAAATGATTGTACAATGCGATATAAATAGGAATAGGATAGGATTACCGCCATTTTGAATGTCAAACTGCTAAAAGGCTCACTTCACTTCACAAACTTCAGTACTTTGCCGCGGTGTTGCCGCGTACTTTCCCTCGCGAATTCGAGTGAAGTTAGACACGAGCCCCGTCCTATTCTTATTTGAATCACATTGTTTGTAATTTGTGGTGGCGCAGGACGATGAGATCAAGAAGTACGTGAAGCAGATCCTGGAGGGCGCCAACCTGGAGGAGATCACCATGAAGACGGTGTGCAAGCAGGTCTACAGCCACTACCCCGACTTCGACCTCGCGCACAAGAAGGACTTCATCAAGGCGACAGTCAAATCTGTGAGTAGCGTCCAACGGCAATCGATGCGTTGTACCCCACATATTATTTTTTTGTTTCTTGAAATTTTTTTCCCAATCCTCTGTTAATACAATAAAAAATCCAAGACACCTTAAATTCTCCAAATTATTTTGCGGCCACAGCTGGGTTTATAGTTAGTATTGGCAGTCAATCAGTCAGCGTGTTTGCGTCCACTGCTGGACATACGCCTCTCCAATTTTCCTCCAGTCCTCCCGGCCCACAGCGGTACGGAACCACTGCTTTCCGCCGACGCACTTGATGTCGTCGTCCCACTGGCAGGTGGTCTTCCCACAGTTTTTCTGTCCACGGCCGCCAGTGTAGGACATTTATGATATCATTATTACTGTCTCACTCCCTGCCGAGGTATTTTGCCTTTACCTGAAATCCTTCCAACATAATGTGAACAAGCACCTGGCCTGAGTCCGTAGTCCAACTTCTGACCTAAATTGGTCTTATATGCCAAACCGATGGACTAACGTTTTCAAATGTATGGAGAAAAGAGTAGTGAGCGCAGTGGGCGTTAAGAGAATTAACTTTTGCTATTCCGAGTTTGATGTGACAGATTACGCATTTCACCGTAAATACTTGAGTATACGTAATACTTAAACAGTAGTCCGAGTTGTTTTTTTGAAGAAGTGAAACTCGTATGGGCTTGAGTTTTTATGTGATTTTGAAGTTCCGTATTTAGGTGAGAATTTGGACTACCCCTAATGACCTGGCATGGTTTTGATCAATACGCTTTTTAAACCTTTTTATCGGTCGGTCAAGCTCTCAATGTGTTAGTTTCCGCATTTTGTTAATTGTTTATGTTAATTTTGTTCATGTTTGTTTCTCTTTTTGTTTCAGTGTATTTAAAGTTAATGGTAGAACCGGCGGTATAAGCAGAAGTAGCATTAAACTATAATTAATTTTTTTACAAAATATTGTTACAATATTATAATATATATTTTAAATCGATTGCAACAATGGCATGAGGAACACGCTCGCTCATCATCTTTTTAAGGTATTATTTTATTTTTGTTCTTTATTGTATGTTTTCTTTCTCTTTCTTGTTTATTTTCTTAATTTTTTTTTGTTTTCCATTCACAACTTTTCCAATGAAAATGTCCTGCAATAAATTCAGCTGCATGTATTTAGAAATGTTTGGGATTCGAAATTAAGTTTAGTTCGTATGATTCATATGTAAGTATAGTATTACCTAACGGTAAATAATGCACATCGGATGTTGGAGATCGGCTAGTTTCGGCTTTGCAGAGCGTCACTCAGTTCCTGTTTACGATTTCATATAGTTTCCCACTGCTTAATTTGAAATTAATGTGTTACCAAATACTACCTAAAGAACTTTCCACATGCAAACAAAACTTAAACTCATGAAAAATAAGATTAAGGGCCTTTTTCACCTTCTGCTGATTAGCTTAATCGCAACATATTAAGGGCCTTTCTTAGCAGCTTGCAATCAATGCCAGTAAAAGATATTTAGCACTTTAGTAATAAAAGCTCTTTAAGTGTTGATTAAATTAAACCAGCACTTCGTGAAAATCAGGCTTGGACATATCAGCTTAGGCTGCCTGTCTAAAATAAATAAATACAATCCATTAGTTGGAAAAAGCGTTGTTCGGAATCAAGCGAGTAATTCGTGGCGTTGTTGCAGCTGATATCGTCGTGAGCTGTGACGGCGGCCCCCGCGCGCCGCGGGACCCCGCCGGCGCCACCCACGCGGAGCGCAAGCGGAGCCTTAACCACCCACCTTCTACTTCCGGCTGTCCGCCCCGCACTCACCGACCGGCCGAGCTCGCGTCGCCCTTAGGTTATACGAATCGTGCCGAACCTGGTTGCCGCTTGTAGCTAGGTCCATTCCTACACTTATGTCGGACTAAATTCCACCAATGCGAAAGCGAAGTGGACCTCCCGCAGGCGGCAGTAAGGATTTGCACAGATTGTACCTTTATTTCGTAACCTACCTTAGACGAATTTTTCTTGTTCTGTTCGGAGGGAGCGGCGTAAAATCTAGAACTAATTTAGGCCTTGGTTTCACGAAAGATAGTAGACCTACTATGTATGTATCTTGTATGGAATAAGTATTTTTAACTATGTTTTTTTATCCGTCAATGAATATTGTAATAGAATTTAGCGGAAGTGGAAGGCGGGTCGCCGCTCTCGATCGCTCCATAAAATAATTAAAAAACAAACATAAATTCTATGTTACTAGATGTAATTTTAATTTAGTGTTAAGCGAGTCAGTCCCGGACGAACTTTTGTTGGGTTACGATTACATTTGACAAGCCGCCACACTCGAGGTGTTTATCCTTTTTATGGCATGGATCTTTGGATTTGTGAAGAGTTTTTTGATTAATGAAATAATTGAGAAATGAAATAGTGAACATTTTGATGGAGGAGATTCATGTCCGTTTGAAATAATTGTATCGGTGTGACGGTGCTTTGTTTCGTGTGCAATGTCGTGCCGTTGTGCCGTCGTGTCCCGCGCCGCACCCCACACTGACGTGTCGAATTTTATTAATATTAAGCTTTCACGCGTTGAATAATTCCAGGTGTTAATTAAGCAGAAATTCCGCATCTCGCACGCGCGAGGACATTATTTTTTTGTACTTTATTTTTTATGAAAGTATTGTTCCTTATTAGAAGTCGAACGGCGCTGTCCGATTGGTGCGCGCGTATTTATATGTTGGTCAGTAACCCTAATTCAAATAAAAATTCAGAAATGTTTAGTAACAGAGATATTTTTCATTATCCTACATTGGGACCACTCGGAATTGTTGGTTTTTTTTTACCGACCGACAAGTAAATACGGCAGTCGCCGGCATTGACGCGCGATCAAGTACATTTTAATTGTAAAAAAAACTTGATTCTCGCTGTTTTGTTTTCTGTCGTACGGGGAGAAAGCTATTTTTGTACATTGGCGTTGGATTGAGGAAAATCTTACGTTTTGAATAGTTGTGTTTTATTTCGATATTGTTGATATAACTGTCGGGCAGCGTGGTTTAGTGTACAATTTTAGGCGTACGGTCGAAATTGGAGCTCTGCCCGGTTAATTTGAATTTAGGGATAACTTCGGACGTGGCTTAAGGGCATTCATTATTTAAGGACATGACGAGCTCGCACTCGGGTGGAGTTTGCGAATGTGGCATTTGTGTAAAAAAAATCACACATAAATATCTGTAATGTATAATTCACCAATACTTTGCCGTGTCAAGTGTAATGTATGTTTTTGTGCTAAGGGAAGCCATGTGTTCACTAGTTTGTCTACTCGGCTCTTCCATCGCTCCCTACTCTCATTGCTTGTCCGACGCCTCACCGGATTGGAGATGTCTTCGTTTCTTCTCACTCGACGCTGCGTTGTCGCGTAGTTTGCATGCTTGCGCAATGGCCGGCCGTCTTGCACGCATTGTATTCCGGAAGTGTGTGGGTCACTAGGTAGGAGCTCGGTCGCGCAGCGCTCGTCCGTCGCTCCGTTAGGAGTTCATTGAATCTGACTCGGCAGTTAAAATTAAACTCCCCAACCGGCCCGATTGCCGGAAAAGTTGTACAAATATTACAGTTCATTTGCAGCTTGATAACATTGTGTGAAAATTAGTGTTAAGTAATGATTGGCGGGCGACAGTCAGCTCTGCGCGACAGAATCATTAACGTAAGTTAGTGTAAACATTTAATGTGTATTGTGAATTTTTTAAAACTTATTTTTGTTTGAATTTTCTTTATAAATGTTGGTATAAATGCAGAGTTCTGTAGCAGTAGTCGTGGGCAAGTGATGCGGTGTCTCTGAGTGAATGGGTTCCCTTTAACGATTGAAAATAGATATTAAATAAACGTCAAAATTTATTTGAGCATTTTTATTTCATTTACATCGTTTTTTTACATTACAAAGTGTTAGATTTAATTCAAGCTGTACAATCTGCAAGCATACGTGGCATAACTTTGTCTATTCAAAGTACAAACTGCATCATTGTTACCGCCACACATTGGACTTTAATCCACATACGTTTTCCTTACAAATGCCAATGCCTACTTTGGCGGTCACTGTGGTATATTTGTCAACTTTTGGTACATAAATAAATACACTAGTTGGCTATTAACATATTCTTAGCTCCCATATAGTTGCGAGTCCAGTGATTAATTATTGTATAAAAACGTGCTTTCATGTATAAATATTAAATAGTATTGTTTGGCTTCACGTGTGTATGGACTATGAATGCATACCCTTAAAACTAATAATCCGGGAGGTCACGACATTTTTAATCACGATAAGGTAAATGGCTGAATCTGGGTTCACGTGTTAGAGACCAACCCTCTGATGCTAAATATGTCGGTCTGCCTGCCCCAAGTGGTTGCGTTAGCTAGATTGGCTGTATAAAATAGATGTTGGTATGTACCTGCTAATAAATATACTGATTGTCTAGAAATGTTGATACCTATTAATCATACAACAATAACCAGTCGGTTTTTAATTAAAAGCTTAAATATACCTAAAGTAATCTATGTAACCTAAATCGCCTATAACTACGAAAAACAACTAAAGATTTGTACAGTTTTGGTATTGCTAAGCAAGTATGTACTGATACTTTGAGGCTTCGTTATTTTCAGCCATTTAGCTTATCATATATTTTTTTTGTAATCATAACAACTTTTTCAGGCCGCAACCAATGCAACCACTTGGCGCAGTCAGACTGACACATTGAGCTTCAGAGAGTTGGTCTTTATCCTATGAACCCGTTTCAGCCATTTACGTTATCGTTACCATTTTCGTCGCGACCTCCTAGTCTATAAAGGTTAAGTTGACCGTTCTCAAAATCTCTATCATACAATGATGGCAAAACAAGTTCTCTTGTTTCAACGCATGCAATTTTAACTATTAGATGCAAGTGGATAATATTACATAATATCTACGGACGGAACAACATTCATAGTGAACACAATCAGTCGAGGTACTAAAATTGCCCCATTTTTATTTCTTTATAAACTTGCCCCATTTGTATTTCTTTATAAATTTGCCCTTTCAAAGTGCTAAACTTTGAAAAACCGTGGCTAGAGCCTAAACGTTCAGTAAGGTCTTGATGGCACTTTCAAGGTGGGTAATATTCTTTATAATGTTTTTAATGACACTGAAAGTGTCTATGGCAATAATCATTGTACTTAAATGCAAGAAATTTACCTTAAGTGTGTTAAAATATACCCAAAGGTCACATGCAAGTGATGACACCCACATTGTTTAGTTAGCGCAGTGCGTAAACTAGGATTAACATGAGTACTTAAAACATCCAATCTTGCAGTGATATGTTCAAAGCCGTGGTGTTATAAATCTCACTTGTGACATAATATTCTGGATTATAGTCTCACCTCTATTTGTTCGAATATCTTCAGTGATCTAAGCTATGAAGAGAGACTTAAATCATTGAATTTTACTTCTCTCAAAGCTCGTCTTCACCACAGTCAGACAGCAGAGGCTTAGAATAGGGTTCCGTTTGGTACCCTTTGGGTACGGCACCCTGAAAAACATTACTGAATAAGCAAGAAATGAAGTCTAAAATAAATAAAAGTACATTAAAAAATTTTTGTGATGCCACGGACACAGATAAGGTAAGATTTATTGTAAGGAATACAGACAATTGATAACAATCTGGGAAATAGTAATTTCACCAGTGGGACTGTAGTTTCTCTGCTTCGACAAGATGTTTACAACATAAATAAATTCTCATTTACACAAGTGGAGCTCCACTAGACTGACCTACAGCTTGGTCTCGTGCCGCACGAGGTTGTGGGTGCGGGGGCGCGGCGCGGGGCGCGGCCGGCCCGACGAGCGCGACGAGTCCGTGTAGCCGCGCCGCGAGCCTGACCGGTCTGAGTGGGCGTCCGCGTCGCCTGTGCTGTCCACGTCAGCTGTCAACACACATTTACAATGTGAAGCTGCACTAGACTGGTCTACAGTCGCCTGACGAGATTGTGGACCACAAATGTGACTGGTCTGTACCGAGCCTGACAACTGAGAGCAAACGTCCAGGGTCTTCAGTACAGTTAAGAATTGCATTACAAAGTAGCTACACAAGAAGTACCTAACGATCGATACAAATGCAGGTTATTGGGGTACAGTTGAACGCCGTACATAGGATAAAGTGGGAAAACGAGTTCTTAAGATTTTACAATCAAAGAGGAGAAAGCACATCGCCTTGAGATACACCAGCAATGAATTCACACCAAAATCAAGAGATTTCCGTAAATGCTGGGGCCTCGGAAGATAAAAAGGAAAGCAATCAAGCCCTGACCGAAATATTCAGAGCAATATAGCAATGACAATATCGGAATCAACTTTATTAATTGCATGTCAAAAATCCATAGATGCAATGGACGGACCATTGCATCTCTAAAGTCAATTGCGTGTGGCGAATGTAATTTCAGGATAAGAATGGATTTAAATGATCATTAGGAATTAAAAAAATCGAGAGCTTTGAACTGGTCAATGAGTTTATTTTGGGCAGCGGAACAGTACTCCCTATTTCCAAGATACAGGAAAATGGCCAAGAAACATTTACAATGTGATAAATTATTATTACCCAAATTTAATCAAAATAAATAGCCATTCAGTCACAGCAAAGAGATAGAGAAACTCACTTTTGAAATCATGGATCTTAGTATGGAAGTATAAACTACGCACTAGAATTCAAAAGGTAACATGGACACTAAGCGGCAAGCTTGTGGAGACCGGCGCCGTCAACACCGCATCTCCGATTCCGAGCCGCTACTGCCGCCTCGCTCGCTCTCCTTGCGGCTGTCAACGTGTATGTAAGTGCCTTGGCTCACCATCACTGCTGTTGTTGGAGGCGGGCGCGTGGGGCCGGCGGCGGCCGCGCCGCCAGTAGCGGAACTCGCGCGGCAGCGTGTAGGAGCGCGGTAGCGAGATCTGCGAGTCCATGTCGCTGGGGGGCCGCGGGGTCGCGTCGCACGCAGTCCCCTCCGACTCCGAACCGCTGCTGCCGCCGCCCTCGCCCCCTTTCTTGCGGCTGTCCATTCAAACAATTAAACAGGTATATAATTCAATGTGAACCACTTGCAACACCATGCCTTCTCAATTGCAAACTGTCAAGATCTAGCATAGTGACAGGCCTCAGGCTACGTTCTGGACATACAACACTTAAAAAGACAGTGCATTTTATGAGAATAGTCAAGTCACCCAACTGTTCTGCTTCTCAACAAGCAGAGGATCAGCTACACTTGCTGTTGGATTGCATAAATTGTTGATGGATCTATGCACGGATAGACTAAATCTATTTTTTAAAATCCATTAAGCCCTATGCCACCGACAGAGAAAAGAATTCAAAATTGTGACCAACTTCTTTAATGAGTCTCTTGTGCTGCGCAGCAATCAATAAACACAAAACAGTTAATATGGGGCTGGCATAGTCAAACATGGCTAAAGCCCCAATCAAATCAATAAAATAAAATATTATAATAATAATTACACTATCAGAATCACTAGCATTTTTCTTATCAACTAGTTTTCTTGTCGGTCTGGTTGCCTGTTGGATAAAAAAAAATTTTTTAATCGGACTCCCCGATGAGCTAGAGACATTCTAATCCTTACAATAACTAGTGGCTCTGAGCTGTAGACGTCAAGAGAAATTATTATTTTTTATTATGTTATTTATATCACTAGCAGCTTGAAGCTGATGCGTGAATTTCATTTTTCCCGGAGTGCACTTGTGTATTTTTTTAATTTTTAAATTGGTATTATTAATATTACTTATCATTCAAATTATGTATTTATATTGATTTTATTTATTGATTATTGATTGTTTATTATTATTATTGATTATTTGTTTTTTTTGTATTGCCTTTAAATGTTTGTCTAGTCGGTTTTTAAATCCATTTACAGTTTCAGCACTAATGACCTCCTGCGGCAGCTTGTTCCAAGAGTCTACAACTCTGTTGACCAAGAAGTGTTTCCTGGGGTTAGAATTTGATGCAGATTGGTTCAGTTTTAAGCTGTGCCCTCTAAGGTGTTTGTTTGTATTTTTTGTGAACATTTCTTTCGATAGAGTTCCCACCAAACGGCTCCTGCATAAATTAGAACACTTTGGCTTCCGAGGAAATCTCCTGTCATGGTTCCGAGATTTTCTGACAAACAGACGGTTTCGTGTGCGAGTTGGAGAGGATATGTCTGAACCTTACCAAGTTCTAAGCGGTGTACCACAGGGATCCGTCGTCGGCCCAGTCGCCTTCGGAGTATTCCTAACAGATTTAGGAGAGATAACACACCTCAACTTCTCTCTTTTCGCTGATGATACCAAATTTTTTGCTAACCCTATTATCGCCCAGCAAAAAATCCAGGACACCCTTGACAAGATTTCTGGCTGGACAAAGGAGTGGCTATTGTCACTCAATGCCAGTAAATGCACTGTGCTACACCTAGGACCCAAAAATCCACATCACTCTTACTGGCTTGATGGAAAAATGATTGAGACAGTGACAACGCAACATGATCTCGGTGTGACAATTTCAGAAGATCTTAAATGGGAGACACACATCACAGAAGTCGTCAAGAAAGCCAATTCCCTACTATACATGATCAGAAAGGCCTTCTCGTACATAAATACAGAACTATTCCTAAAATTATATAAGGCCTATGTTCGCCCCTTATTGGAATATGCTTTTCTGATTTGGAACCCTTATTTTAGAAAGGATATAGACCTTGTGGAAGGCGTTCAAAGACGGGCCACAAAAATGATTGCAACACTTAAGAAGCAAAGTTATGAACATCGACTTAAAGTTCTCGGACTCAGCACCCTGGAGGAACGCCGCCAGCGGGGGGACCTCATAGAAACATACAAAATCCTCAATGATTACTATAATCTACCAAATCTCAAAGAAATGTTCACAAAAAATACAAACATACACCTTAGAGGGCACAGCTTAAAACTTAACCACTCTGCATCAAATTCTAACCCCAGGAAACACTTCTTAGTGAACAGAGTTGTAGACTCTTGGAACAAGCTGCCGGAGGAGGTCATTAGTGCTGAAACTGTAAATGAATTTTAAAAACCGACTAGACAAACACTTAAAGGCAATAAAAAAAAAAAACAATAATAATAATAAACAATCAACAACCAATAAATAAAATCAAAACAAATATAGAATGTGAATGATAAGTAATATTAGTAATACCATTTTTATTTATTCTTTTAATATACAAGTGCACTCCGGGAAAAATGAAATTCACGCATCAGCTTTAAGCTGCTAGTGATGTAAATAACATAATAATAATAATAATAATAATAATAATTTGGTAAATTATAGTAATCATTGAGGATTTTGTATGTTTCTATGAGGTCCTATTATTTTTCTCACTGATACTTTTTTTTTTATGTGACTGGACATGATGGCTAATACCACACCTTCTGTCATGGTATTAGCCCAACAGACCACATGGGAACTAGGTGCCATGCCAGGACCTTCCTTATATTGCTCGGCTACATTGAACTGGATGGAAAACACGGACAATTTTCATTGCCGCTTCGACCATCGTTCATTCAATGCGATGGTACCAACCCGGGCGGGATTAACCCTACCACCTAGTAAGTAAGGAAGGGGACCTACAGTTTAACGTGGAATCTGAACCACGGCCATCCAGAACCAGAGCGATCGCTGAAGTGTCGCGCCACTGGGTCACTGAGGCTGACAAATTGACTTAACGATTTAGGTCTTGTCAGAAAACAAAAGTTCTGTAAAATTTGTCTACATTTTGAAAAATTTCCAAAAAGTGAATCGAAAAAGTAAATCCATATTTCACGACAATAGGTTGAGCAAATGTGACATGTAGAAGAGAACACCCGGAGGCCGGACAGACATACAAGCTGAACCGGAGAAGCTTTGCTCGGTCAATTTTTGTGCATTCCAAGAAGTTTGAACTGAGTCAAAGGACCAAATAGATGACGTTTAGTTGCACTTATTACTATGATAACTGTCAAATGATGTGTTATTAGGCCAAGTGTAAGGAAATTTCCCAGTCGGCATGGTACAAAATCTAACTAAATGTCAGATTAAATCGCTCTTTTTTCTGTTCACCCGCTAATCACCTGGCGAGGTTATTACCATAGCAAACCCTCCCCCCCCAGTTACCAACTTCGATGTACACGCATCACGTTTAAGCTGCTAGTGTATCGAGACAATAATAATAATAAAACCCTCTTTTTTGCCAATGACGAAGTATAACTCGAAAAGCATGGTACGTACGGGTACGGCGGTCCCCACTGGCAGCACACGGGCCGCGGGCAGCCCTCCAGGTAGCGCGGCGCCAGCAGGATCTCGGGCGTGCGGCAGCGCCGCCGCCGCCGCTCCGGGCGGCCCGCCGCGAAGCCCGACCCGGCCGCCTCCCCCCCCTCTGCGCCGCGCACGTCCGCCAGCGCGCTCCCGCACTCGCCCTTCTCGTACTCCGCGTAGTCGCTCTCGCCGGAGTACTCGCCCGGGTACGGCCGCCGCTCGATCTGCTCGCGGTACCGCGGCGGCTGCGCCCGCTCGTACGGGTCGCCCGGGGGCGCGTCGCTCCGCGCGGCCGGCTCCTCGAGCGGGTAGAGGGCGCGGTACGGGCTCCGAAAGGCCGTCTCCTCGGGCGGGGGGAAGGCGGCGTAGCCCTGGTAGGTGGGCTGCGCGAGGGCCGCGAGCGTGTCGATCGTGCGCTGCAGGCCGGGCAGGTGCGGGCTCGGCGGCGCCCAGGCGAGCGGCGCCACGTCGGAGTGCGTCTTGGCGCGCGGGATGGGCTGCCGCTGCAGGCTGCGGTAGGGCTCGCCGTCGGCGGCGGTGGCGAGCTTGCCCTGCTTGATCTCCTCCTCGATGACGCGCAGCTCGGCGAGCTGCTTCTGCTTCTTCTCGTGCAGCTTCTGCTGGATGTTGACGCGCGAGCCCACGCTCGAGCCTTCGTTCTCCGAGGAGCCGCCCTGCACAGCGGGGTTGAAATTAGAATTGCAACACCATCTGTGGACTTCTATTATCCCTATTTTACACAAACAATACAATAATAAAAGAAGAAGAAAAGATCTGTCAACTGACATATGTGAATTTTTTTTAGGATTATTGGAAATATTATTTTTGATAGAATTTAGTGAGTTTAGTATAGTGTTTTAGGATATTTAGGACGATTATTACGAGTTTAGTTTTAGGAAAGTGTAGATTTATAAAAATATTAACATATCAGAAGATTAAACAAAATAAAAATTTCGTGGACATTCTGACAGTTGTAGAAAATTTTCTTCAATACGTATTCAACAGTAAAGTTTGACCATTTTTGGTGAGCGATACCAACTCCTTCTCTACAAATCTGAAATTATACATATGCATATGTAGTCAATAAATAATGTCAAATGTCAATGCCAAATATCAGCAAACATTTTTCTTCGCTCAATTTTAATAAATCGACTTTACATAATGAGAGTGAGGTACAAGCGGAAATTGATGACCTCGCGTCCAGAAATAGCGATGGTGTCGAAGCACCCACCGTCCCACTACCTCGACGGGACCGCACTCCCGAATCAACATCTTCAGCTACATGTATTAATTCAAGCCCACTTCCAAGTTCATTAGCATCAACGGCTTCCGTACCACCAGCAGCTTCTAGAAGTCAGATTGTGCCATGTCAACATTGTCCATTTCATATAGCTCGTGGATATAAGGGCTTGAGAGGATTGAAAATCCACATGCACTCGGCCCATCCACAGATAGCGATAGACGAAATTACCGACACAATATCCACCGTACCACCAAATTCGAATTCCATCAGTACGAATTTTAATGAAGACATTCAACGTTTTAAGAAGACAATAACCATTATACGCAGAATTCCAAGAGGCGCCAGAGAATGTGTAGCGAAAGACCTGACGGATGTATTGAACAAATGCTGTACAGAAAACACAGTTTATTGGTGGCAACGACTTTTTACATTCTCTTATAGAATACTACACATAGAAAAAGAATCTAAGGGTTCCTTGACTGCAAAAATCAAGAAAAATGTCGGCAACAATAGTATAAATTGCACTCCACAGTCAGCCAATTGCATGACATTGAAGAGTTCAACAATTTACAAGAGAGCAGAAATGAAAGTTTACGATGGTGACGTTCGTGGAGCAGTCAGAATACTATCATCGACGAGCAGTTTTGCGGATGCAAATGAAAATACCTTGCATGAACTTTCACAGAAACATCCTTTACCCTCAAGACCACTTAATCTCACGAATTTACCACAATATCCTAATGAATATCTAACTACAAAAAAGGATAATATTTTGTCAGCAATTAAATCCTTTCCCTGTGGCTCTGCAGCGGGAATCGATGGTTTATCTCCACAGCATCTTAAAGACCTTGTAACATCATCAAACGGCGAGACGGGTAGTAAGCTACTTGAAGCTCTGACGAAAGTGTCAAATTTGATGCTATCTGGAGGTGTTGTAAAAGAGTTCACTCCTGTTTTATATGGTGCATCACTTTGTGCACTTGCTAAAAAGGACGGCGGCATTCGTCCGATTGCCGTTGGCTGTACAATTCGCCGCCTGGTTTCAAAAATAGCATGCCAGTCTGTACAAAAAACGCTTGGCGAAATGTTCCGGCCTATACAAGTTGGTTATGCAACCAAAGGTGGAGCGGAGGCCGCGGTACATGCAGTACGCACATTTATAAACGATGCCGATGGACCTGATATTTTAGTGAAAATAGACATTAAGAATGCATTTAACTCTCTCGAACGGGACGCCCTACTTCTGGCCATCAACGAGCACATTCCAAGTTTATATCCATATGTTTTTCAATGTTATTCAGCGTATTCTAATCTTTTTTATAATGAATCAATTCTAAGCTCAGCACTCGGCTGCCAGCAAGGAGATCCTCTGGGCCCCGCAATTTTTTGTCTCGCCATACATGAAATTGTTAAAAGTCTTCAGTCAAAATTAAATATCTGGTATCTGGATGATGGAGTCCTTGCAGGAAGTGCGGACGAAGTAATCAAGGACCTCAATATACTTATAGAAAAGTTTAAAGAAATAGGACTAGTATTAAATCCGACAAAGTGCGAAGTAATTGTTTTCCCGAATGTTACAAATGACGATAGTAAAATTATTTTGGAAAGATTGAATTTAGTAACACCAGGAATAC
The DNA here is from genome assembly GCA_946894095.1 of Incurvaria masculella. Classification (NCBI taxonomy): domain Eukaryota; kingdom Metazoa; phylum Arthropoda; class Insecta; order Lepidoptera; family Incurvariidae; genus Incurvaria; species Incurvaria masculella. Next base: position 5,107,610 of record OX335663.1, on the reverse strand, counting down.
AAGTTATGGAACGAAAAAATATGTTACTTCTAGGTGCGCCATTAGTTGATGAGTCCATGGATTCTCTAATTACTACAAAATGTGAACAATTTAAATTATTTACAGAGCGCATTCTAAACCTTCATCCACATGTATCAATCTTTTTATTAAAAAATTGTTTTTGTATACCAAGGATGACATATTTTTTAAGATGTTGCCCTCTGTGGCGGCAAACAGTTTTTTTGGCAAAAGTGGATAATGAATTCAGGACGTCTATGGAAAAAATATTAAACATTAAATTGGAAAATGACAGCTGGATACAGGCTACTTTCCCAATTTCATTTGGAGGTATTGGTATTCGACGTGTCGCTGACATCGCCCTTCCGGCTTTTTTAGCTTCTACTCATGCTAGTATTGACCTCATTGGTGCAATCCTTAATCCATCACTTGGCAGTGATTTTGAGGTCAACTATGCGGGGGAAGCTACAGAAGCTTGGAGATCGAGGGCAGGGACTGCCGAGATGCCAATAGCACCGAAGGTTCAAAGAAATTGGGACACACCGTTAATAAAGATTACACATTCAGATCTCCTTGCTGGCACAGAAACAATCAAAGCTCGTTTGCTAGGAGTTACTTGCGAGGAATCTGGGGCGTGGCTTAAAGCTTACCCCTCACCACACCTCGGCACCCTTCTGGAGAAAAACACGCTACGGATTTGCATCGCTCTCCGGATTGGGGCTAAGGTGTGTCAACCTCACACTTGTATCTGCGGGTCCAGCGTTGATAGCTTTGGTCATCATGGGCTGTCATGCCGGCGGAGTGCAGGTCGCATGCCTAGACATTATGCAATCAACAACATTATCAAACGATCTTTGAACTCCGCTGGAATCCCTAGCATACTAGAACCGCCAGGCCTGTTTCGATCAGACGGCAAAAGACCAGACGGTATGACCCTGGTCCCGTGGAAAAAGGGAAAGGCATTAGTGTGGGATGCAACGTGCGCTGACACACTAGCGCCGAGCCACGTCCTTGCTTCCTCGCGCTTAGGTGGGGCTGCGGCAGCCATTGCTGCAGGTAACAAAAGAAAAAAATATGAGTCGCTATCAGACCTCTTTGAATTTTTACCTTTTGCGGTGGAAACTCTTGGTGCGTGGTCATCCGAGTCCTTAGCTTTCGCAGATGTGCTTGGAAAACTCTTAAGCGAGACCTCGGGCGATTCACGCTCCAAAATGTTTTTTGTTCGCCGCATAAGCATTGAAATTCAAAGAGGAAATGCTATAAGTATTTTAGGGACAATGGCTGCCTCGGCAGACCTAGAGGAGATATTTTATTTATAATGCACATACTATATTCTCTATTTAGTTTAATTTGTTTTATGTTCATTACTCTAAAGAAATAAATAAATAAAAGATACAATACTTATGTAATAGATTTGTAAATCTATGCAGAGACGAATGATTACAAAGAGAGACCATTGATATTGATTGATATGATCCGATGCGTGGTGTGCCTCTCTCGCTCGGCTACAGCCAGTGTAGAGCGGAAAACATCCGATGCGTGGTGTACCTTTTTTGCTCGGCTACAGGCAGTGCGAGCGAGACAGCCAGTGTTGAGCGGAAAACATCCGATGCATGGTGTAACTCTCTCGCTCGGCTACAGGCAGTGAAAAAGACACAGCGACAGTGCAGAGCGGTACGTACGTGGTGGTGGTGCGTGGCGGGGAGCGGGCGCCGCCAGAACGCGTGCGCGGGCGCGGCCGGCGGCGGCACGAACGACGTCGGCTTCTTCTTCTTGCGACAGTTGGCGCCGCTGCGAAATGCACGCATCAGTCAGCAAAACAACGTTTACGGGTGGTCAACTGACCAGCCGGTTAGCTGCTGCGAAGGGGGGCCAGTCGGATTGTAATAATAAACTACCCCAAACTCTGGGGTACGCAACCACATCACTAGAAAGATGTTTAACACACAAACGACAATGACAAGGGCATGCAAAAATTCCTTGACTCGGTTTCACCAAAAATCAATAGGAAAAAGATCGCAATGAAGGTTCCCATTTTTTGGTTCTTTGTTATTTGCCTCTAATCTGGAATAATTAGTGATCATTTTCTACTTACTTGCTTCCGACAGGGTTGGAAAATCGACAGTTGAATACGCCAGGTATCGCCATATTGTCTGCTTGGATGGACGGACGATCGGTGCCTACAAAGTTATAAATGTTTTACTAAACGTTTCAATAAAAAATTACTTTGTTTAAGATTGTAAAACTATATGAAAAATATTTTGGAGATTGCCACACTCACCATTCTTCGAAGCGATGGTGCTGTTGGTGCCATGCTGGTTTGCATTCAGATCGTAGCCGAGTCGACGGACGTGGAAGTACCTGCAATAAAGTTGTGAAAGAGATTCAGAAATTGGAACAGTTTGACGATAACTTGGTCTTGCAGTTGACTGTATCTTGTAGAACGTGGTTATGCTTGCAGCTCAGGCCAGGAAGTAAAACCATAGATGAATGAAGACCTAGATGGTTCATCAATAGGTCAATACCGAAAGGACGAAAAATAGATGGCGCAACTGAATGGATAAACGTTTACGGCTACGGAAATATGATGGGGCCACTTTCGTACTTAGAACTTGCAAAATAGCCAATAGATGGCGCTGTACAAAAAGCTGGGTTTATTCATAGATTAATAATACCTATTATTATGTGTTGTATATGTGTGTAGCTGTGTGCGAGGTGCAGCGCTGCGTGTGTGTTGCACGGTACAAATTGAATGCGAGCAGTTTGGAATCCATCTTGATAACCTACGGACACGTGTGTATTTGTTCCCTGCTTATCCTCATCAGAATACCTAACATTATGCCAATCAAATTTCGATACAATTTTGTTTCAAAGTTGGAAAATATAGAATTTTGAATCGATACACAAAAAATCAAACGACTTTTGAATAGATTTATAGCAGTGTGCCTGATAGCTGCTCCATCTCTTGGTACAAACACTATTTTTGTTGTGAGCGATTGAATGGAAAATACCATCTTAGTTCAACGCTGATTGCAATAGGTAAGTAATTAATAATCTATGGTAAAACACTCGTCGAAAGCCTTAGTTGACTCTTTTTATTTAGTGAAAGTGGCTCCCATCAGTTGCGTCCTAAGTAATAAAATAGGCGGCCGGTCTTTGTTTGACCGGTGACCCGGGTTACTACCCTTGATTTTATTACTGCGAGCCAAATTGCACTTAATGTCATAGCAATCTGCCATCCGTCCTACTAAAACTAAAACTATTAACCTGTAGTCTGCTAGCGGCACCACTACGACACTTGTTCCTATGCACAGATCATGAATTAAAAAAATAATAATTTATGACTACTCTACCTTCTACGTTCTTACCGCCATATTCCGTGACTCTTTGATGGATGAATTTTGAGTTGAAAGCAATAAGTAATGCCATCATGTAATACATCGTTAAAAGCCCAATTAAAATAAGGATTTGGCTATGGGTTCAACTGAATAGATTCATAAGTCGTAACCTAAAATAAAAACGCGCTTTAAATTGATGTCTATTACTGTACAATACACCCATCTTCTCAATCTTAATCATTACTCAATAATTACTAACTGCTCAATAAAAACAGAAAATGCCCCATTTTTTTGCATGCGTACACACCAAAGGCAAGCAGATGAGGGGTTAATTAATCTGTAAATCCTCTCACCTGTAGTAGAGCAGCATGCAGGCGACGCCGCCCGCGAACGCGGACAGCATGAAGACGGCGACGGACAGCGGCGAGTGGGCGACGTGCGGCTGACTGCGCGCGCCGACCGCCCACGCGCCCACCAGCAGACAGTTCTCCACGAGCATCACGCAGTAGAACGTCACCTGGCAATAAAATTACGAAATTGAGACTGTAACATTTTTTATTTATTTCAGAGACAGCAGCTAGACTTTATGGATCCAATCATGTTCAAGCTGGTTATCAGTACTCATGTTAATAAGGTCGCGGTCCGATTTGAACCATAGTTACCAAAAACATGCTAAAACTGGTCCAATTCGCGCTTATAGCCCTCAAAATTGCGTACCGTGAACGGTATGACGTCATCGCTGTGTCACGCAAAGCCGTACACTAGGTAGGGCACTGTGTGTGCAACTGTCAATGTCACTTTTTGACGTTTCTAAAGAGTATTCTATCGTCATGCAAGCCATATCCTTTTTTACGGGCGGTCTCGCTCGGTTCAAACATCAACCACCGCTTCGAACCACCACCGGCGCTTCGAAGGAAAACCCTATCTATCCTTGGCACCAGATCAAGGTAGTTCCTCCTAATCTAACCCTCGCCCAAACGCCGACACTGCAACCGCACCACACGGCCGTCACAGCCATTGTGGGAAGCTTAACACGTGGTGGAGCTCCAAAATAGGACACACAAACCGAATTCACCAAAAAAATGCTTGGGAACCAAGCACTTTCCGATCAGAGCTACTGACAGTATTGTGCAATTGTCACTGTGGGTAAACAAAGATCTCTCCATGCCATGTCGTTGTAAAGTCAACATCCTCTCTAGTCAACACCTCTTTAGTCACCTCTCACACAAACTGAATTCACCAAAAAAATGCTTGGGATCCAAGCACTTCCCGGTCAGAGCTACTGACAGTATTGTGTAATTGTCACTGTGGGTAGGCAAAGATCTCTCCATGCCATGTCGTTGTAAAGTCAACATCCTCTCTAGTCAACACCTCTTTAGTCACCTCTCACACAAACTGAATTCACCAAAAAAATGCTTGGGATCCAAGCACTTCCCGGTCAGAGCTACTGACAGTATTGTGTAATTGTCACTGTGGGTAGGCAAAGATCTCTCCATGCCATGTCGTTGTAAAGTCAACATCCTCTCTAGTCAACACCTCTTTAGTCACCTCTCACACAAACTGAATTCACCAAAAAAATGCTTGGGATCCAAGCACTTCCCGGTCAGAGCTACTGACAGTATTGTGTAATTGTCACTGTGGGTAGGCAAAGATCTCTCCATGCCATGTCGTTGTAAAGTCAACATCCTCTCTAGTCAACACCTCTTTAGTCACCTCTAACACAAACTGAATTCACCAAAAAAATGCTTGGGATCCAAGCACTTCCCGGTCAGAGCTACTGACAGTATTGTGTAATTGTCACTGTGGGTAGGCAAAGATCTCTCCATGCCATGTCGTAGTAAAGTCAACATCCTCTCTAGTCAACACCTCTTTAGTGCACACACTCACCATCTTCTGCCTGTGCCTGAGCTGCTGCAGGTTGACGTACGCGAACACGTAGACGAAGGCGATGAGCGCGGAAAGGTACGCCTTGCGCGGCCGGCTGATGCGCTCGCCGTGGAACACGTTCTTGGGCGAGATCAGCCACAGGAACATGGACACCCAGTGCAGACCTGCGCCACAGAATAACCTAGCAGTATATGTATTTTTTTATTTATTTTAACACATATTGAAATGACATAGTCTCCGTCGAAAGAAAAAACAAGATTACAAGAGTACAAGTTATATAAAGCATGAATCCCGTAGGGGGCAATGTCAAACACAAAGTACTAGTATGAAATAAGCTAAACAGACAGTGGCAACACGAGCCCTGTTTGAAAACACAGATGAACTTGATTGTACAAGTACCCGAACTAGGCAAAGCCTGTCTTTCGTGGCACCTGAGGAAGTTAAACAAATAAAAATGGAAGTCTCATCACACTATTGGCCTAACCATTAAAAGATATAATTAAAACAAAAAAATAATAGTGAACATCAATGAAAGCATTTATCATTATAATGTATACCTACAGGTTGTGAGGATAATACATTAAATAGCAGGGCCCATCTTAACTGATGTTGTGAAGCTGAAATTTATCATTAGCGGTATAAATAGTAGACGGTGTAGGGAAAGAAATGCAAAACTAAAAATGGTGCATTAAAGCCCAGAATGGAACCCGAACCATGCAGTGGTATAACAAACACCGCACTAAGCACAATAAAAATGCATTAAATATTAAAATAAAAGAACACACATATCTACCCATGACATTTTTTATTTTAGAAAAAAAAACAAAGAGACATCAATAATAAAATGCCGCAGATTAAAGAGTGAACTTGATTTAATTTAGGCCCCGTGATGAATACTAACACTGTCATTAAAATTTTACCTACATACATTTATTTAACGCTACATCTGCATTGCGGACATTGAGTGCAAAGATTAAACATTCAAACATATTGCCGGGAGGAGGGACGGTAGAATTCCAAATTATGGATACACAGCAGGTGACAAAATTGGTAGACGCAATACCCGCGAACGGTATGTTTTGCTGGTTCAGGTCCAGCCTTGCAGTATATTCGTAAAGTAGTTCTTTTTACTGTGCACTTTCTTCAATAAATGTTCCCTTGCTTCACGGTCGATTATACATACATACATATCACATTCCTTGGAATAAGCGACGTATCTGCTTAGTACGAAAAAGTATATTTTTTTGGTAGTCCCAGTTTGATTTTGACAGGTTGAAGAAGTAAAACCACAGAATAAGTAGTAAAACTAGTATGGGGTTTGGTGTTTTTACGTAACTTCCTAGTTCCGCGAACGCAAATTCAGGTGAGAAGTCCGACTCCGAGGTCGACATTGTGCAATGCAAGCGTACTCACCTATGACGAGGAAGACCCAGTGTTCGTAGAGCAGCGCGTACACGGTCAGCGCGCAGACGCGCGCGGATATCGTGCCCAGCCGCCACAGAAACTACACGCGCATGCAACGTGACACACACACATACATACACACGCAAGCAAATGGTGAAGTGAGATGAACATGCGAAGGGCTATAGAAAAATTATGCTTACGAAAAAAGAAATGAACTTTATCACACGTGCAAGGTAAATGAAACACTTCACACAAACACTTCTTGAATTTAAGATTTTTTCGAGCTTAATTTCACTGTTCAGTCAGTATTTAGAATCATACTCTAACCCCATCTTACCCCATTTAAAGACATTGTGCTTGTCAAAAAATGCTTGAAACCAGAGCAGTTAATTCTGAAGAGTAAGATTTTTCCGAGGTTAATTTTTCTCTTACATCTGTATTTTATTCGTAGTGGAACCCCATCTGGCCCCATTTAAAGATATAGTGCTTGTCATGAAACGCTTGAAATGTGAACAGATATGATAAAAATGCAGATGGGAGAGTAACATTTTTCCGAGAATAATGTAACCTGCATTTTTATTTATAATTCAACCTCATCTGACCCAATTTGAGACATAGTGCTTGTCAAACAAGTGCGAGTCGGACTCGCCCACGAAGAGTTCCGTACCATCGTAAAACATTTATTTATTTATTTATTTATTTATTTGATGAACGAGCAGCCTAAGCTGATGTGTTCATGTCTGGGCTCACTGGTGCTTTGTTATTACGGTTACTTTAGTTTAGTGTTTTTAGGTGTTTGTCAAGCCTGTTTTTAAAAGAATTGGTGGTGGGTGCTTCAACGACATCTTCTGGCAACTTGTTCCACATTTCAACTGCTCTATTCGACAGGAAGTGTTGTCTCGGGTTTGTTGAGCTGACAGTGGCATTGAGCTTTAGGCTATGACCACGGAGATGACTATTTGTGTTTCTAGTGAAGAGGTTCTGCAGTTCTGGACAGTCGTAATAGTCATTGAGAATCTTGTATGTTTCTATGAGGTCGCCCCTTTCTCTTCGTTGTTCCAAGGTTGTCAGCTTGAGCACTTTTAGTCTTTCCTCGTATGGTTTCTTCTTCAGTACTTTTGGTATCTTGGTCGCTCTTCTCTGAACTCGTTCTAGGAGAGTAATATCTTTGACGAAGTAGGGATTCCATATTTGGAATCCATATTCCAGGAGTGGTCTAATGTGAGATTTGTATATTTTGATTAATGTCTCTATGGTCAGGTTCTGAAATGATTTCCGTAAGACGTAGAGTAGGGCATTTGCTCGTTTAACTATAGTCTCTATATGATTTGCCCATTTTAGGTCTTCTGAGATTGTTATTCCAAGATCCTTCTGAGCCTGTGTAGGGACTATTATGTCTGTTCCGATTTTGTACTGGAGTCTTGGGTTGTTCTTCCCTATATGCAGCACTGTGCATTTCGATGGATTGGTTCGTATAAGCCAGTGACGGGTCCATTCCAATATTCTGTCCAGGTCGTCTCTGAGTGTCCCACTGCTCACAATGGGGTTGGCGATGAGTTTGGCGTCGTCGGCGAATAGGCTTGACATGGCTTGGGTAATAGCACAGATATCGGAGATGCAGAGACCGAAAAGAGTCGGTGCCAGAACTGATCCTTGGGGAACGCCGCTTAAAACGTCTTTCACTCCCGAAAGGCAATCACCCACTCTCACTTGGTATGTTCTGCCGACCAAGTAGTTCTCTATCCATGTTAGAAGCCTTCCTCGTATTCCAAGATGTTCTAATTTAACCAGTAGTCGTCTATGAGGAACTTTGTCAAATGCTCGTTCAAAATCTAGGTAAATCACATCGACTGGGTTTTTACAATCATACTCTTGGGTCCAGTGGTCTAGACACACAAGTAGATTCGTGATCGTAGAGCGCCTGGGGACAAATCCATGCTGGTGAGTAGATATTATGTGCTCAGAACCGAGAAAATTTTGCAAGCTATTCACTATTAGTCTTTCCATGCACTTGCAAGTAATACTTGTCAAGCTTATTGGTCTATAGTTTGATGGAATCATTTTGTCGCCTTTTTTATATATTGGGGTCACCACAGAGTGCTTCCAGTCCAATGGAACTGTTCCGGACTCAAAGGAGGAAATCATTATGTCTTGTAAGGCAGGTAGTATTACGCTAGAGCAGTTTTTTAGGATAGAGCCGGGGATACCATCTGGTCCAGTTGAAGAGGCAGAGTCGAGATTTTCCAGTACTTTCTTTATGGCGTCCGGGTGAAAGGAGATATCATAGATTGACTCTGCTACTCTAAAACTCTGGTCGAGAGCTATAGGCGTGGTTATAGGAGTCTCCAAAGAGTATGCCTTCTGAAACTCTTCTGCAAAACAGTCTGCTATTAGGCTCGGCTCTACTATCATGTTTCCTTTAGGATCTCGTACCGCTGGAGGAATTGTAACTTTAGATGACATTTGGTTTCGTATATATGAGTAAAAAGGGGCGGGACGGCATTTAATTTTGCAAGGGCATCAATAAGACCACACAGAATTAAAACCTTCCTATTTCCTTTACAAATCCCAGTGAAGGTCTTGGCGAATGGCCTTAGGAGAGAGCGCAACAGTCGTGTAGATCCCCAAGGCAAGGCTGGTTTGGACTAACCTTCTCGAGGTTGCTGCCTGTTCAGGCTCGATTCCCTCCGAAACGGGTATAACGGAAACCACCAGCCGAAATCCTCCCACTATATAATAAATATGCTTAATATATCACATGTTCCTCATCCACCTTCCTCTCCCTATTCCTTCCTCTCCCCAAGTACACACACATACATAACACATATCATACATATACACAATCACTCACTCAGTAAACACTTGCATCCCATCACTCACACACTTGTATACACATACACACATATACACTAACAAGCACCAACACAAAAACACAACTCCAACTAAATAATGGAAGCGAAATGTAAAGAATTATTACCCCAGGAGGGTACCTCCGCCTCTGGTGGGGGGGAATCCCTCCCCGAGCTTCGCTCGGGCTGCCCCTCGTATTCTGGGGGGGGCAACATCTCGCTCACATCCAGGAGCGTCTCAACGACGCTCCTGGATGTCAGTGGTCTGGCGGAAAGCCTGCCACACACATCAACAACAACACATGCGTCAGACTTGTGGCGGATTGTGCCGTCCCATGCCGCAAAGCGCCGGGCCAGACGAGCGCTGTTAGCGAAGTCAGGACCGCCGGCCCCACCCGCCACAATGTCTGCTGACATACACCCTGCGACGGGTAAACGGGGGAAACCGCGTTTACCTCGAGCAGGCACTAACACACCCACACCTGTTACTGGTGCAAGCTGTGGCTCCTCGGAGCCCGCCGACGCCGGTAACAGAAATACACCTGCTGCCGGTGCCCTCTGTGGCCCTTCGGGGCTCGCTGGCGTCGGCAACAATAACTCTACACCTGTTGCCGGCGCAGGCTGTGGTCCCTCGGGACCCGCCGACGCCGACAACAGAAACACACCTGCTGCCGGTGCCCTCTGTGGACCTTCGGGACCCGCTGACGCCGGAAACAGAAAATCACACGCAGCCAGAACACGCAGTGGCCCCTTGGGGCCCACGGACACCGGCAGCGGGGCAAAGCAGCGGACGACGGAGGGATCCAAACCGGGAGCCAGCCGCGGGGACGTCGCCTCGAGACGTGAGGCACCCAACCGGGAGCCCAACCTCAGGCAACCATCAAATACCCACGCGGAAGGCCACCGGCAGCGATCACCCAACGCAGCCCAGCACCAGCAAACTGTGACACCAAAGGGTAAGCGAGCTCGGCGGAAGGCAGCAAAGAGGGCGCGTCTGGACGACACATCGTCGCCAAGAGGTGACTCAAAGCGCGCTAAAACCGAAGCACCCAGAGCAGGTTCGTTGGGCTACGCAGATATGATGCAATCAAATTTGTTTGTAGCCATTACCACCAAACCTGCCATTGCCCTTACCGAAGTACACGCAGACCTGCTCAAGAAATCTCTGTACAAGAGAATCCTCGAAGCGGTGCTGAGTGTTCCCGAGGACAACGCCATGACTGCCTTTGCACCAGCATTCCGAGGTAAGCCCTTACTCAGTGAGGGCGTGCTTAAGGTAGGGTGCGAAGATGACCAGTCACTGCAGTGGCTGAAATCAACGGTAGCGAAGATGCCCCAGATCAGCGAAGGGATCTCTCTGACGGTCATACCACAGTCGGAGATCACAAAGCAGGTGAAAGCCGGCCTTCTGCTGCCCACGGATCACAACGAGATCACCGAAATACACAGGGTCCTCTGTGCGCAGAATCCCTGGTACAATATCAGGACCTGGACATTGACCAGCGCCAGCATCCAAGAAGAGAAAGGTTTGTTCCTCACTCTCAACATACCGGAGGCTGAGATCGAGAAGATCACCAAACGGAACAGGCGTGTTGCGTTTGCCATGGGTAGTGTATATGTCAGATACTTCACTGCCCGCGGCCTCAGCGACACCCCTCCTGATACCAAGAAGGCCACATCCACCGAAACGGCCAGATCTTCCACAACATCCGGAGACGGTGCGCCTGCTGCTAGCGCTACCGCCAGTGACAACAAAATGGGTTCGGAGGTGGAAACTGAGGACGAAGATGGCATCCTCGGATCACCAACCCATTAAAGTCATACAGACCAACCTCCAGCACAAGCAGATCGCGGCGGCTACACTACGCAGAACGCTGGAGGTAAATCAAGAGACCATAGCCCTAATTCAAGAGCCGTGGATTAGGAAGGACAAAATATGTGGTCTCGGCAACATCGGTGGTAAGTTAATGCTAAATACCGCCGTACAAAATCCACGAACTTGTATTTACATGCCTCGTAATATAACTGCTGTTCTCATTAATCAGTACTGTTCCAGAGACATTACAGCGGTAAAAATTGAGAACAGCCCGAACACACCCTCGCTAGTACTAGCCTCGGTCTACATGCCCGGAGAAGAGGACATCCCCTCCAAGCAACTGGCCGAGCTAGTACAGCACTGCGAAGAGAACAGCTGGGACATCGTCATCTCAGCAGACTGCAACGCCCATCATCCTCTCTGGGGCAGCGCATCAGCCAACAAAAGAGGTGAGCATCTCACAGAGTATCTCTTCACCACCAATCTGTCAATACTGAATGTGGGCGCCGAGCCAACCTTTGTCAGTTCCAGATACCAAACAATAATAGACATCACGCTGGCATCGAGTGGGGCGGCAGAGCTTGTTTCAGACTGCCAAGTTTCACCGGAGCCATCCTTCTCGGACCATAGGCGAATCTGTTACACAATAACAGCACATACACACGAGCCGGTACCTAGGAGAAACCCCCGTAAGACCGACGTAACCAGGTATAAAACTCTTCTCAATGACCAAATTCATCAAATCTTGGGATCTTCTCATAAAGATATGACCCATGACGCTAGCAACATTGAGCACAATGTAAGAATTCTAACCAACTATATAACAACCTGTTATGAACAATCATGTCCACTCACGCCTCCCAAACAATGGGGAAAAAATCACTGGTGGGGGCCAGAACTTGAGAGGCTGAGGCAAAACCTGAGGAGACTGTTCAACCGGGCAAAAAACACTAGAGTGGAAGAAGACTGGGACACGTACAAGAAAGCCCAATACTTCTACAAGAAACGGATCAGATTCCGCAAAAGGGAAACCTGGCGACGATTCTGTGAAAACATAAACTCTACAAGCGAGGCCAGTAGAATAAAAAAGCTCCTCTCAAGCGAAGGAAACCACTCTATAGGAACACTAAAAAAACCAGATGGATCCTATACAAACAATGATGAAGAAGTCAGCAAAACACTTCTTGAAGCACATTTCCCAGGCTGCAAGATAACAGATGACAAAACATGGGCAGGGGAGACCTTTAAACAGCCAAAGACCGCGGACTGGCAAATAGCCAACGAAGTAGTCACAAAAGAGAAAGCTATTTGGGCAATAAACAGCTTCCAACCGTTCAAATCACCAGGCCTGGATGGCATCTGCCCTGCACTACTGCAATGGGGCCTACCAACAATTACGGACCAACTTGTGGAAATCTTCAGAGCCTGCTTGGCCCATAATTATATACCTTGCCTGTGGAGAGAAGTGAAAGTGGTATTTTTACCTAAACCTGGAAAGAGTGACTACACACAGGCAAAGTCATACAGACCCATCAGCCTTACCTCCTTCATGCTGAAGACATTGGAAAGACTGATAGACAGACATCTCAGGGACGGTACTCTAAATGACATACCACTTCATCCCAGCCAACATGCATATAGAACAGGAAGATCAACTGAGTCAGCTCTACACGAGGTAGTGACCAAAATAGAACTGGCACTTTCAAACAAAAGCTCCACCCTAGGGGTCTTCATAGATATTGAAGGGGCTTTCGACAAAACAAACTTTAACAGCATAAGCCAGGCGCTTAACAGATTTGGAGCTGCACCGACCATTTCGGGGTGGATAAGAAATCTCCTTATGTTAAGAGCCATACAGTTCACAATAAATAGTACCACGAGGGGAGTAGTGGCGAAAGGCTGTCCACAGGGAGGTGTTCTTTCACCCCTGCTCTGGAATATCGTGGTGGACAGCCTTATCACGAGCCTAAACGAAAAGGGACATAAGACTGTTGGCTATGCAGACGATATCACGATTCTGATTAGTGGCAAATCGGAAAAAGTACTTTTCAACGTAATGAGATCGGCTCTAAGAATCGTAGAGAACTGGTGTGAAGGGAATGCACTCTCAGTAAATCCAAACAAAACAGGACTTATTCTCTTCACGAACAAGAGGAAGTTAGAAGACATAAAACTGCCAAAACTTTTTGGCATAGAATTATCCCTATCAACAGAAGTCAAATATCTGGGTGTAATCCTTGATAGCAAGATGAACTGGAACAAACATCTCGAAGACAAAACAAAGAAGGCGTGCATCTCCTTCTGGCAGTGCAAGAGAATGCTCGGGAAAAAATGGGGCTTAAAACCCTCCATAACACTCTGGCTATACACTGCTGTAATTCGACCAACCATAACCTACGGCGCAGTAGTATGGTGGCCTAGGACGGAACTGAGCACCGTAAAAGCAAAACTCCAAAGTCTGCAACGCCTTGCATGCGTTGCAACGACAGGCTGCATGAGAACAACTCCTACACAGGCACTAGACGTAATACTTGATCTAAGACCTCTACACCTGCATGTTCAGCAGGAAGCCGCTACAGCAGCTCTCCGGCTAAGAGCCGCAGGAACCTGGAAACAAAATCATGGAGTCCCTCACGCACGGATTATGACAGAATTCATGAACCATGTACCCATGCTCTCGGCAATCTGTGACAAGATTTCTACCAACCACATCTTTAAAAGAAACTATCACATCCAACTGAAGGAAGAACTCGCAGACCAATCAGGGGTGAGAGAAATCCGAATCTACACAGATGGATCAAAAACAAATTCGGGAACTGGAGCGGGTGTCTTCTCCCGAGATGCGAACATCAACATCTCAACAACCCTAGGCGCCTTTAACACCATATTTCAGGCAGAATGTGTGGGAATAATTCGAGCCGCAGAGGCAATCAAAACCAGGAAGATGCACGACTATAAGATAAGAATTATCTCAGATAGCGCATCTGTACTAAACGCACTGAAAAATAACAAAGTTAACTCGGGCTTAATTCTAGAATGTCATTGCGCCCTAGAAGAAGTAGCGAGAAACAATCACGTAACTTTGCAGTGGATAAGAGGACACAGTGGCTCTGTGGGTAATGACGCTGCAGATGAACTGGCCAAACGAGGATCCAGTACAGTACTAATGGGTCCAGAACCCATAGTGCCTATACCATTTAGTCAACTTAAAAACTGGCTACAAGATAGAACCAAGATGCTTCACAATACCGGATGGAAACACCTGGTAGATTGCAGGCAGGCCAGAGAGGTCATCCCATCCCTCAATAAGCGCCTCACGCACAAGCTGTTGCATCTGAAAAGAAATGATCTATGCACAATGGTGGGAACAATGACAGGACATTGTTCACTCAACAAGCACCTCCATAACCTGGGGGTGACGGACAGCCCTCTATGTCGTGGCTGCATGGAGACAACGGAAACAACCACCCATGTACTGTTGGAGTGCAAGAGTGTGGCCGACCATCGGGCGCAGACCCTGGGAGCACCGGGATCCCTTGCAGAGGCCTGTGGTAATGTAAAGGGTATGCTGGACTTCTGGGACGAGCTGGGATGGCTTACATAGTCACCTTTGTTACGCACAATGGCCTCTCTGTGAAGTAGGCTTAGCGCGGAAAACATTTTGCCCAACTAACTAACATGAGTAAAAAGCTTTTTCTCCAGATTGTACTATTTTGGACTCAAATAGGCTCCTCGCTTTCCTTGTATATGCAACACATATATTGTTAGCCGATCTATATGCTTGATAGTTTTCTGCATTTTTTTCCTCTTTATAAGCCTTCCACAGGAGAGATTTTTCCTTAGTCATTGCAATAGCATCTGCGTCTATCCATGGTTTATTACTCGGTTTGGTATATCTCTTAAGTGGAGCATGCTTTTCGATGTTAGATAGTACCAGGCTACGAAATTTATTCCATTTCTCTTGAGCATTTGCATCGTGGAGATCTATATCAAGGTCGGTAGTGAGGTCTCTTTGGAAACTCTCAAAGTTGATTTTGTGGTGAAGTCTTCTCGGTTCTGAGTTTTTTACAGCGCATTTTTCAATTTGATACTGTATCTGAAAATATATGCATACATGATCACTTTTACCAATCGGTGATCGGAGCCAAAGGTCAGTAATGAGGCAGTCATCGTTGCATAATATGAGATCGAGCAGTGACGGGGTGTTATTTTCTCTATATCTCGTTGGTTCGGTGACTAGTTGCACAAGGGAGCTGTTGAGAAACAATTCTTGAAAGATTAAGGATGAGCCATCACACCTCTGTGTCGCTGTGAGAGGCCAACATATGTTCCGGTAATTAAAATCGCCTGCGATGACCACTGTATTCTTTTCCATGGCTCTTTTAAGATTGTCATACAACAATTGGTCATGATGCGTGTAATCAGTGTCATCTGGTCGGTAAACAGCGACTAATAGAAAATGAAAGTGGCTCACTCGAACATCCAAATATAGTGCTTCTATTGAAGGTTGGGTGTACATAGAGTTGACACTGGCTATGATTGGGTGTCCATTAATATTATTTCTAACGTAGATTGCCACTCCACCCCCTCGTTTCTTCGAGCGATGAATCCGGTCTTGCCGGTACAGAGTATAACACGGTATGTGGTAGGTAGCGCTCCGATCTGCACTTTTAAGCCAAGTTTCAGCTACCAGAACAAATGAGGGCTTGTTTATGTTTATTTCTAGCAAAAGTAAATCAAATTTTGGAGGGAGCGAGTCCAGATTCGTATAAAGCAAGGTCAATGTAATGAGGGGATCTAGTATTTTTGTGGTTATTAGTTTTTTGACACATTGACAATGCTCGGGCGGCCCCTTACATATTTTATGGTAAGATTTGTCTCGCCGGCCTCGGTTCGAGCAGTTAACTCCTTGCGCAGTTCTAGCAGTTCATTTCTCTGCATAGGTGTCTGATCGGGTGCTAGTGAAACCGTGCCCTTCACCTTTTTTTATTCTTCAAAATGTTATGGGCGTCATACTTTGACCTACACACAAGTTTTAGGGGCCTGGGTTTGTCTGACGGCTTACCAAGTCTGAAAATTTTTGACTTAGATTCGGTGAGTATATCTCCCAGTGACTCATTAATTTGTTCCTCATCAAACTTAATTTTGTCACGAGTTTCATCGGAAGGACACTCTGGAACGTTGAAGGCAATTACATTTCGAGACCTATATTCTCTCTCCCTGACCTCTCGTATAACATTCTCAGTCATGGCCGGATGAGAAGGAGCAGTGTTTACATTATTCTTGCTTAAGGTTGCGATCTCCGACTTCAGTTCTTCAATAAGTTTAAATAGTTGAGGAACTTGGAAAATTCCTACCTTACATTGGGAGCAGAAAAACATCAAAATCCTGGACTTGAGAGCCATGCTCCGTGCCTCTGTGGAACTCAGTTCGCTGCACTTAATGCACAGATCCCGCTTGCATCCATCACACTGTATGGCCTCACTTCCGAGTGATTTTACACACACATAGCACTTAGACATGTTGATGCCCACACCACACCACAGAGAACTGATCTCAGGCTATTTAAATTGAATTGTTTTATTATGATTGATGCACTTTTATTTATTTTAGGGTAAGATATATTGCACCAGTGATCAGTATTGTTTCGTGGGTAGTTACAAAAAAGTAGTATCAGTACAACACAAACAAATCACGTTTTTTGTATGGGGCCCTTTAATTTTTATTATTTTAAAATTCTACCTATTTGTTGTTATAGCGGCAAAATAAATACACACTCTGTGAAAATTTCAGCTGCCTACCTATTACGGTTCATGAGATACAGCCCTGTGGCAGACGGACGGACGGACGGACGGACAGCGGAGGCTTAGTAATAGGGTTCCGTTTTCACCCTTTGGGTACGGAACCATAAAAACGCTTGAAACAAGAGCAGTTAATGATAATAATACAGATGGTAAAATTTCTTTGAGCTTAATTTCTACTTTTGCATCTGTATTTTTATTCGTTGTTGAACCCCACCTGACCACATTAAGGTCGGCCCGTAAGCACCTGAAAATTTCGCCTCCCATACAAACGTAGTTTACTAATCATTTGAAAACCAATGTTCCAACTTAC
The DNA here is from genome assembly GCA_946894095.1 of Incurvaria masculella. Lineage (NCBI taxonomy): Eukaryota > Metazoa > Arthropoda > Insecta > Lepidoptera > Incurvariidae > Incurvaria > Incurvaria masculella. The sequence continues at coordinate 5,090,205 of OX335663.1, read as the reverse complement.
TTGATATTTGGTATCTAATATTAGGCTACAAATATCTGTGTCTGCATGCCTTTGTTTTTTCGGTAAATGTATTCTGGGTCAAACCATAGAGAAAACAAAATTCGTATGAAGATTTTCTTATTGCTTTCATTTCATTCGGTTTGGATTTTTCAAAAAAACAAAAGCATGCAGACATAGATATTTGTTACCTGATATGAGATATTAAATATCAATTTAATTGGAATAGCGGTTTCCAAATTATTGTAAACTACGTTTGTATGGGGAGCATAGCTTACGGGCCGTTCTTAAGAGCTATGTCTCTTTGTTTGTGAAAAAATGCTTTAAACATGAGCAGTGAATGATAAAAATATATATGTGGTGAATGATAAAAATTCAGATGAAAGAGTACAATTATTCCGCGCTTAATTTTAGTCTTCCATCTGTATTATTGTTCATCTATTCCTTGTCAACAAACGCTTAAAACAAGAGCAGTGTTGCCAACAGAAGCAAATCGAGACCTGGAAGATGACGCCCAGCCAGGTGAGCACGAGCCGGTGCACGTTCTGGAGGCGCACGTTCTTGCTGAAGGAGGCGAGCGCCCAGCACACGGAGAAGAGCGACAGGGACGCGGAGATGATGTTGAGCTCTTTGAACGCCTTGTTCGCTGCGGACACACAATGGGAAAAATGTTCAGAAGGTGTAGATGTCGATTATGATCAAAAACTAGCCATGGATTATGATCATACCCTGAATCAGGTAAGATAGGTGATGTAGTTAGGTTAGGTTACATTATTTTAATCAAGTGGCTTAAATTGTTATTGAAAAGCCAGATCGCCAGAAGCCGACATTTCTGAATTAACCTTTCATGCGAGAGGTTAAGAGAGGTTTTTTTATTTTACCTATTGATTTGTTATAGCGGCAAAATAAATACACAGATGCCTACATTTTACGGTTGATGAGATACGGCCCTGTGACAGACGGACATCGGAGGCTTAGTAACAATGTTCCGTTGGAACTCTTTGGGTGCGGAACCCTAAAAACTAGCCATTTGATCAAAATCCTAATCTAGGTGGCGAGTCGGACGAGGGTCTCGGAGCCGCTCACCGACGGGCTCGTCGTGCGGCGGCTCGCGCTCTCGCAGCTCGGGGTCGGCGCCGGCGGCGGCGTGCGGCGGCCGCGCGAGCAGCACGTGCAGCTGCAGCAGCAGCATCGGCGCCGCCTCGCAGAACGCGTGCACCAGCCGCAGCATGCCTGCACGTCCCCGCCACCCGCGATACATCATTATGTATTATTACTATGGGTGTTAACAGAGGTATGGTTCGAAAAAACCGGTCAAGTGCGAGTGGGACTCGCACACAGAGGGTTCCGTGCCATCGTAAAGGATTTAACACAGAAAAACACCTTTTTTTGTATGGGGTTTTAATTTTTTTAATTTTTATTATTTTTAAATTTTACATATTTCTTCCTACCTATTACGGTTTATGAGATACAGCCCTGTGACAGACGGACGGACGGACAGCGGAGGCTTAGTAATAGGGTTCCGTTGGCACCTTTTAGGTACAGAACCCTAAAAATCAAAACATTCGGACGTAGCTCTCAGTTGGTTTTTCAACAAACATTTCACAAAATTATGTCCTAATATGACTGAGGAAACAGGCACGAGCCATTGTATGGAACCCGATCACCTTATTATCCTCTTAAGTAGTTCTTTTTATTTATTTATTTATTTGATGAACGAGCAGCCTAAGCTGATGTGTTCATGTCTGGGCTCACTGGTGCTTTGTTATTACGGTTACTTTAGTTTAGTGTTTTCAGGTGTTTGTCAAGCCTGTTTTTAAAAGAATTGGTGGTGGGTGCTTGAACGACATCTTCTGGCAGCTTGTTTCACATTTCCACTGCTATATTCGACAGGATTTTACGGCTCTTTGTTCAATGAATGTGTCCTTGCTTCACGGTCGATTATACATACATTCATATCACATTCCGTGTATACACAATTTCTAATAAATACATTTAAGAAACCGGCCAAGTGCGAGTCGGACTCGCACATGAAGGGTTCCGTACCATGGTACAAGATTTAACACAAAAAAATCACGTTTTTTGTATGGGGCCCCCCCTCTTCAATTTTTATATTTTTTTTTTTTTGCCTATTTGTTATTGCGGCAAAATAAATACACACTCTGTGAACATTTCAGTTGCCTACATTTTCGGTTCATGAGATACAGCCCCGTGACGGACGGACGGACAGCGGAGGCTTAGTAATAGGGTTCCGTTTTCACCCTCTGGGTACGGAGCCCTAAAAAGAGTACGCACAGAGGTTGCGCACTTCATGCTTCACGTAGCGCAGGTCGACGGGCACGAAGAGCTTGGCGTAGCGCCAGAGCACGCCCAGCTGCAGGCAGTGGCACAGCACGGGCAGGCAGTGCGCGAGCCGCAGGCCGCCGCGGCCGCGCGTGCCCTCGCCCTCCGCCGACAGGTGCAGGTACCAGCGCAGCGAGAGCACCTGCCATCGTCCGGGCGTACACTTCATTTTGCAGTGAGCAAGGAAGGACGCGAGTAGCAACACAAACTAGTATATGTTTATTTAGACTTTCACAGTAGTTACACTAGTATATAAAGTAGTATGTATGTTTTTTTATATTAAGCGCAGCATATGGCGTACGCCGGGACCTATTAAGGTACCCGACGACGCCCTACTTTCCCCAACTTCGAGAGGACCTGCGAAAACCTTGCCGGCCGGCCAGGTGCTTCCTCACTCCATGTTTAAAGGACCCCAGGTTGTACTTTAGGGGTTAATGCGATAGGTTATGTGTTCAAATTTCTATCTCCTTCTGAGTTGGATAAGTGCATTTCGTTACGAATGCAAGCTGGTCCAAGGTTCGGAATCCATGTAAAACTATAGGTGATCTTCCCCTACTAGGTGATAGGGTTAAGTCCGCTAGGGTTAGGCGGCAATGAAAAATTGTTTGTTTTCTAGTTCAATGCTCATAAAGGGAAGGTCCTGCCATCTTGCGTTGAAATAATATCAAGACTTTGGGTGTGGTATTAGTCATCCATGTCCAGTTACATAAAAAAAAACCGCTCGTTGCCCGCTCGTTCTTGAGTATGACGTTCGCGTAGCATGTCTGGCAACAAGACTATATGACTTTTGTGTTGACAATTGTATACCTAGATAAAAGGAATTCAATGCCCTATCCCGCAATGTAGGCTCATTGTAAATATCAAAATCTAAATTTATAAGTTGTAGTAATATTTGTAAAAGTCGAATATGTGTCCATGGATCATTTTAGATCAATGTGCATTCCACGGGTCAATCAAAAGAAATGTTTACCTGCGAAATGACTAGAGAGGTGATGACAATAGACATGGTGGCGGCGAAGGTGCCCTTGTAGCCTCGCTCGAGGAGTGCGTAGCCCATGACCACATCGAACACGACATCGCAGAAGTAACCAGCCAGTGAGATCACGTTGAAAAGGACGTCGCACAGCGGCAGGAATTCCGCCATCCTCCTCACTTCTGTCACATCCCTGCTATGGCTGCTTTATTATCCGAGGCTGAAACAAGAATTAATTTATTTTATTAACAATTTTAATAGCTACTTAATTTCTTTTATATGAAACCCAGGCACAAAACCAGGCGATGTTCAATAACTGTAAGGTTAAATTGTTTGTGACTAAAATGTGTTTACGAACTTACTCCAGTTAGCTGGAGAAATATTAAATTTCGATGCACTCAGTATATATTTTTTATGATCAAACCAAATCATCGTAAAACCTCTTAATAGACATCGCATTGCGCCATCAGAATTTTAAGCCAAATATGTTAAGAAATGTAATTTTAAACACTTAAATCAACTGAAAAGAAAATTATTTTAGCTGTGGAAAACGAAGCCCAGTGCAGCTAGCGAGAATCGAGTCAGTGACGCGACATTGACAGCTGTCAGTTTGACGTTTGTTTGTTGGCGCGCATGTTTTGCAAATCGGAGGATATTTGTTCCCCGAAAAACTTCGCTAAAAACTTCCAGAAATGTACGCCGCGGGCGGGAGTTTCGGCATGCAAGGGAAGGAATCGGCCCGTGCGGCCTGCAAGAAGTGCGGCTACGCGGGCCACCTGACCTACCAGTGCCGGAACTTCATCAAAGTGGACCCCGACAAGGAAATCGTTCTGGACGTGAGCAGCGCGAGCAGTGACAGCGAGGCGGAGTACCCGACTCCGCTGCAGACTCTTCGCGAGCAGGAGCTCAAGCAGAAGCTTCAGGAAAAGCTGAGCAAGCAGGCCAAAAAAAGCAAGAAGAGAAAGAGGTTGGGAAGTCGGATTGTTGTTTGGTTTTAACATTAACATTGTCAACTGTGTAGTTGCCTACTTTAAGGCTGTTCCGACCCATATAAAGTTATTTGCACACATAACGTAAAAAGTATTGCACTTTAAGCCACAAATTAATAATAAAAGTTTAATATAGTCATATTACTTGCCGCGAAAATAATTTCACAATTTCAGGGTTATTGGTTTTGTTAAAATTTATTTAAATACGATTTTTATTTAACAGCGCCATCTAACGGTGTAAAACTTCTAATCGGCAATTACAACGAAACCATTAAACCTGAAATTGTGAATACGTTTTCGCTGCAACTACTATGGCTATATTTAATATTTTTGACGAATTCGTGCCTTAAAATGCAATAATTTTTGCGTTCTGTGTAAAAAAACATTGTATGGGTCGGAACATCCTTAAGGTGGCCCATCCTGCTCATCTCCCCATACAAAAGGGGAAAGAAGATCACGCCCATATTTCTTGTCAGAGATCCAAAATTTTGCTCAAAATAGCTTTATTTGATCGAACTAGATGTCTGATGACTATTGGCATTGTAAAATTGTGTTTGGTTTCTAAGTTATAAGGTCCGAAAGTTCGCATTTTTCGCGCATTTTTATACAATAACTTTGGAGGTGGATTACACAATGTCATCAGACATAGCTCATTTAATCAAGATTTATAATCCATTTGGTTTTTGTTCGATTTTTTACTACAGCGGTCGTGGTTTACTTTTAGCTATAAGTCGTTTTGAAATCAAAACTTTCGTAAATCTTACCAAATCATACACTATGCACATTGTCTTTTTTGTGGATATGTTGCATCTTCCTCACCACGGAGCCTGTCTTATTCTTTGAAACAGAGAAGGTCCCAGAGCGCAACAGCACGGTTTTGTACCGTGCCCGCGAATGAGTTAGGCCCGCCGGGTTGGGCCACCTTAAAACTTAGTTCGCAAGACAAAATATTGTTATGCTAAATGTCGTTGCTTGAAGTCTGAAATTGTTTAAAACTATTGCATAAAACAAGAACATACAAACTATTAATTGGAAGTTCTGAAATTTCTTGCTTTTATGTATTTTAAATTTACTCTGCTTTTAAATATGATTTACTCTTGTGCTAATTAAGAAACAAAAACATGCATTATCATTGCACATTACTAAGCACGGCATATGGCATACACTAGGTCATCATGTAAGAGGTGCCCGACAATGCCCATGGGCTTTCAAACTTATAGGAGGCTGCAAAAAAGGTTGTACTTTGGGGGATATAAAATAAAAATAAAATCGGTAGGTTCTTATTTGGACAGTAAATGGGTGCCTTCCCTGCTTGCTCCGCGTCTAGCAATGGTAGAAAGGGGATGGAGGGATGATGTTAAGGTGGCCCAACCCGGCGGGCCTAACTCATTCGCGGGCACGGTACAAAACCGTGCTGTTGCGCTCTGGGACCTTCTCTGTTTTAAAGAAAAAGGCAGGCTCCGTGATGAGGAAGATGCAACATGTCCACAAAAAAGACAATGTGCATAGTGTATGATTTGGTAAGATTTACGAAAATTTTAATTACAAAACTACTTATAGCTAAAAGTAAACCACGACCGCTGTAGTCAAAAATCTACTAAAAACCAAATAGATTATAAATCTTGATTAAATGAGCTATGTCTGATGACTAATCTTTTTAAGATGTTCTTACTTTATCATTGCGTAATCCACCTCCAAAGTTATTGTATAAAACGCGCGAAAAATTGGAATTTTCGGACCTTATAACTTAGAAACCAAACACAATTTTACAATGCTAACGGTCGTCAGACATCTAATTCGATCAAATACAGCTATTTTGAACAAAATTTGGGATCTCTGAAAATAAATATGGCCGTGATCTTCTTTCCCCGTTTGTATGGAGGTTGAGCAGGATGGCCCATCTTAAGCAGTCCGCTGAGCTATGCAATGAAGTTTGATCACTCTTTATCGTTTAACGAGTTGACTTCCGTGCTTTCGATATTGGCAGAGTAGCGATTTGGCCCCCGAGTTCCATGCTGCCGATATCGGCAGCGGGTGTGTTCCCAGCGATAGCATAGCAGGATGTGATTTTATTCCTCCATTATCTGGATGCAAACTAAACATTGTGTGGTTAATATTTTCTATGTTCAGATCTCGATCGAGCGGATCCGACAGTGAATCTGAGCGAGAGCGTGAGAGAAGAAAAAAGAAGAAGAAAGAAAAGAAGAAATCCAAGAAATCTAAGAAATCACACAAGGAGTCCAAGAGAAAAAGTGAATAAGCATAGGTGTACAATTATTTTAGAAAATAGCGAACATACATTTCCCTCTACCTTCTTATTTTTTTTTATATAATTGAATATCGCCATCTCCCATCACTGCCAGAACTAATTACACCGTCATTAAACTAAGCTTAATTCTAATTTGTAGCCTAGGTAGGCGTGATGAAAACGTTACATTTTAACTATAAATTAAGTAATGTGATTGTAAATAAAAAGTATCAATGATATTTATTGGTTTGTATTTAATGTATTCCGAAATGTTAATTGCAACGCCATCTGTAGACTTTTATTATCCCTATTCAACACTGGTGTGAAGTTATTAATCTATAATAATATTATTATTATTATTATTTTACCTCTTAAACTGGAAAATTCATTTATTTCGTAACCCCCTTTTATATATATTTTTGCGACATGTGATGCTCATAATTGACTAAATATTTTACTGTGTTTGTATAGGTATGTTCGACGACTGAATCTTTTTTTTTCATTTGCATATACTGTGAGAATATGTAACTGGTGTTTATTTTTTTTACTTCATGTTAATTCACTTTATGTATGAATGCACAGTTGTTTCTCCGAATGAATAAAATAAAAAATAAAAAAAAATAAAATATAAAAATTATCAATTAATTGGTATTATTTGAGGGATAAAATAATATTATTATAATAATCATTTAAATTCCCTCCTCTTTAACCCTTTCACCGCCAAGGTTTTTTGGCATAATCCTTCTCAATACGCCACACTACAATTATTTCGATAATATGCAGTCTTGAATTGTGGTTTTTTTGTTGCAAATAGTGTGTTTCCACTGTTGAAACAGTAAAAATCTAATGAACGCTAGTATGTACTGTGCAATTATGTAAATAAAACACATTATTTCGTAATCAGTAAAGTTTTATTAATGTTTGAAGTGGAGTAGTTTTCTGTCGGATATATCCGACGATGGCGCCTGCAGAATGCCTTGCTCTGACGGATATATACGTTCCTGTCGGGGAAAGGGTTAATCTGTGGTGATACAAACAGAAAACCACCCCGCTGGATCACAATTTTTACACCAAAATCCACTCAATCATCCTTGATACCCTGCTAGTTGTTGGAAACGGATTTCCGATTTGCGACGAATTTCCCTCAGTGGCTCTACGTTTAACAAAGCGGCTCATAACCTAGTGGTGCGAGGACTTGCCTAGCATACCAGAGGTCTGGGTTCAAATCCTCGCCCCCTCGTGCACCAACATCTTTCTCTTTCTTAGTTATATAGGTGCATTTCGTCTCGAGTGCGAGCTGCTTCATGGTTCGGAATCCATGTAAAACTGTACGTCCCCTTCCCATACCAGGTGGTAGTGTTTAAACCCGCCTGGGTTAGTACCATCGCATTGGATTAAAAGATGGTCGATGCGGCAATGAAAAAATGTCCGTGTTTTCTATCCAGTTCAGTGTAGCCGTGCTCATAAAGGGAAGGTCCTGACATGGTACCAAATTCCTTCGGGAATGTGGTGTATTGGGCTAATGTAACGATAGTTGAGTGGTATTAGCCATCCATGTCAGGTTTGATAATAAGACCTAACGTTACTTTCGTTGGATAGACGTGCAGATATTTAAATGATAAATTCATCCTCTACGAAAACTAAAAAGAATTCAAATAACACAAATTATGTAAAAATATAAAAAACCCGACAGCATAAAAAAGTCACTTAAAATTGTTTTTGTTGCATAAAAAAAAACTGAAGGCCACTGCTACTGGTTTGCCCCAGAATGAATTGACTGATGAATTCTGATTATTTGGTGGAGTCTATCATGATGGTAGGAATATTGGCCCCTCGAAGAAAATTTTGCTGCCACATAGTAAATGATTAGCTGTTCCCACAAACTCCATACACAAGGGGAAAAAAGTTCAAGGTTGGCCCGTAAAATCACACCCCCAAAACATTATGCTTGATATCAGGTCTTTTATAAAATTCAATTGAACTTAAATATATTGCACTTTTTTGAAGATTTTTTTGTCAAAACATTGCAAATAATGTATTACATGTAAATGAGTACGGTATTTTTTATAGATGTACGATATATATTAAAACCTGACTCACTAAAAAGCTGTGCTTTTCTGGTTTATTTGTGTTTCTGGACATGGATAGCTAATACCACACCTACTGTAAAATTTTAACCAAAAACTAGGTGCCATGCCAGAAAAGTATTTAAATTGCACAAATACAATAGCCGTTTTTTCATTGTTAATTCAATGTTATGTTACCAACTGGATGGAAATAACACTAACACCTCTTAAGGAAAGGGACCTACCATTTCACGTGTAATCTGAGTATTTTTAAGTAACTGGACATGGATCGCTAATACTCAACTGAACGTCAGGTAAATATACCTAACACACCACATGGGAAGCCTTGGGAGGCCCTTCCTTATATAACTCGGCTAGATTGAACTGGATGGAAAACACGGACAATTTTTATTGTCGCTTCGACCATCGTTCATTCAATGCGATGGCAACAACCCGGGCGGGATTAACCCTACCACCTAGAAAGTAAGAACCTACAGTTTTACGTGGAATCCTCCGGCCAGCCTCAACGGTTGAAAATGATCACCCATCCAGAATCCAACTGCGCTGAGAAGTGCTTACCCAGCTCATCGATTCGCAAGGCTTCGCACACTGAGCTACCGAGGCTCAGGGCACAGTACACACAGCCCTAATAATGAACAAAAAAGATTATACCACACTTTAGCATGGTTGCTGTTGTTGTTTTATTGATTTGAACACAGTTTTAATGTAATGCGCGAGCAACCTTAAATCACCAACTGTTTTAAAATTATTTGTCACACAGGTGCGTAATAACATTTGCTCACTTGCCACTATATTTGACTAGTTTTAAGGTAATTTTCTTAGATTAATGCAACAATTTCATTTATCAGCTTATAAGCGGTTGAATTTTTAATAAATAAATAAAACATTATCTCATCCGTTTACAAGTACGTAAAAAGTTGAGGTATTTTTGAGACATGTAATCTCGGGCCATGTTTTTATTTTAGGTATTTTTATCAAACAAGTTGTAGTTACGTTGTATTATTAGTAGTTTTCAAATGTTATTGATTACATATAGAATAGTTAACTTTACATACCTGATTTCTTCTGAAGATTTCACTAGAAAACATTGAGGCAGATAAAGGTTGATTATTGACGACTGTACATGAATTCGATTGAACGAACCGATTTACAATTTTCACATTAGAAACACGCACAATGAGCAGAAAATTGTAATGAACAAAATAGCCAATCTCAAAAGCGGTAAAAACTTTCTTTCCAGTGCTTTTCTGTCAAAAGTTCGCTGCGCGCGCTCTGCCATCTATCTCAGGAATGTCAAACTAAAACTTGGTGCTTTTTGTATCTTTCAACGCGGAAAGACAAGGGCGCCGGGTGCCGCGGTGGGTCACCAGGGAAGCGACCACAAGAAGTTCTCGTTTTCTATTTTGTATTTAAAAAATGCCTACGTTTTGTTTTCACTGAGAAATGGCAAGGTTTTGCGCGTTTGTCTATGATATTAGAACGTAGAAAGAGACATGCTGCTACTTTCGGAAGAGTTCGGAATCTTTGGATTAGAAGGATTGTAGATTGTGTAAAAGTGACGTCCATCTCTGCACTTTTTTCGTTTGGTTCGGGCTGGAGCTGGGCTCTGAGCCGTTCCACTTGATTCCGTTCTGGGGGTCTACTCATGATCTCACTTGTGAATCACCCGTGACTCACCGGTGAGTCATAACGTTTTCGTACTCATGAAATGACAGCCACGAGTCATCCTAGTGTTGTCCCTTTCTAAATATTCTAATTAGAGTGCGTCGACACTAACATAACATTTGATGTTGAATGACATATGGCGAAAGCGTTTCACTTTCATCTGTGACTTACGCGCTTTCGCTTTCCTGAGTAGATATGCTGTTATGGAAAGTATAGGGCGGAATGGAACTATCTTTACCCGAACACATCTATTATTTTCTATGCTCAGTTATCACAGATTTCTAATAAACACGTAACGCAGGAACCATAGATAATATAATATTACTCAGTAACCTCTATTCAGTCTGTGAAACATAATTAAAATAATAATCTGTGAGAATACCGATTTCACTGCAATTTTATTTCACATTTTTTACAAAAGTGAAAATAAAAATTTAGTGGCACAAAATGCAGTATCTGTTGCAATTGTGAAGAATTGCAAGCCGCACGCAGGCACCGGTAAACATTAATAACTATCGGAAGTTTTTCTTACACCACTGTCTGCATTATGAGCTGACTTCCACCTATCCTTGATATTACCTCTCTAACAATGGCTAGTCCCATATTTCCTCCTCAGCAGCTAGCGGTCGGTGGGGTCATGCAGCACGCTGTTGACGATGGCTTGGCGGCGGACTTGAGCATAAAAAATGAGCTGGAAACAGCGGCGCAGAGGATCAAACAGGAGGGTGAGCTGGGCTGCAAGGAGTGTGTGCTCTGCGCCGGCCGCACCGATGACACATTCGACATCTTCTCAGAGACCACCTGCATCGGACAGGTGCTACTCTCCGCATACATCGGCAAGGTTGCCAACTTGAACATGAACCACGAAGTTTGTTTACGGTACGCTTGCTATTCCTGCTTTGAGCTGCTCAATTTCATTGAGCGTGCAGAGACGGAGTACCTGAAGCAGAGAGATATTCTTCTGGATATTATAAGCCGAAACCCGGCGCTCGCCAATGCGGGTATTTACGAGACACTGGACGTGGGGACGGTTAGTCTGGTCAAGAAAGAGGTTTTGAAAATTGAGCACGGTGACTTCTCTGATGATGACGTTCCACTTATAGCGTTGCCGTCCTTGCGAAGTAAGCCTAAGACGGAATTTAAACACGAGGCGAGCGCACTTGACGATAGGTAACATTTGTTTTTAATTGTACTTTTTACTGTAAATTTTCCAATTTTATTTTTTATGTTACTTGTTAATGGACCTCTTAAGAACGGCCCGTAAGCTATGCTCCCCATACAAACGTAGTTTACTAATCATTTGGAAACCGCTATTCCAATTAAATTGATATTTAATATCTAATATCAGGTAACAAATATCTGTGTCTGCATGCTTTTGTTTTTTTGAAAAATCCAAACAGAATGAAATGAAAGCAAAAAGAAAATCTTTATACGAATTTTGTTTTCTCTGTGGTTTGACCCAGAATACATTTACTGAAAAAACAAAGGCATGCAGACACAGATATTTGTAGCCTAATATTAGATACCAAATATCAAGGAAGTTGGAACAGTGGTTTTCAAATTATTAGTAAACTACGTTTGAATGGGAGGCGACATTTTCTGATGCTTACGGGCCGACCTTAAGGTGGGCCCATAAGCACCAGAAAATTACGCTCCCCATACAAAAGTTGTGTACGAATAATTTGGAAACCACTGTTCCATTTTACTTGTTAATCAGGCAACCAATATCTATGTCATCGAAGCTTTCACGTGCTGACGCTGTTATAATTCTAAGACTCCAATCCGGACATACACATGAAAAGATGGTTGAAACGGCAATGAAAAATTTTCCGTGTTTTCCATCCAGTTCAATGTAGCCGAGCTCATAAAGGGAAGGTCCTGGCATGGCACTTAATTCCTTCGGGAATGTGGTGTATTGGGCTAATATCATAACGGTAGTCGTGTGGTCTTAGACATCCAAGTCAGGTCGCATTTAAAAATATAAATATTAAACAGATGCACACTTCATGCGCAAACAAAACTCACCAAACTGTGATCTATGCCCAAAAGTCAAGGATCAATACCACCTTTTGATGGAGTGTGAACACTCAAAACTCAAAACTGATAGGCTAAACTTATTCTTTGCAATTCATAAATTGCTAGCTGAGCCACTGTCAGCAGATTGCAAACATTTGGTTAGCTTTTCTTCCTTAGCAATAAGCCGTATATCATTACCAAACGGAAGCCAAGGGGTTAATCAAAGGACCGTGCCTGGAATTGGTGTCTTTTTATCAAGGTTTTTTTTTTGTTTGCGCGGCCTTTAACCGAACTTAGTTATTTTTGTTAAGAATATTGTTACAAACAAATTTTTGTATGACATTTTAATGCCTACACTCACTCTTTTCTCGTATTGATTTATTCGAACTTCTGACCTTTACAACTTAATTTGGACTGCATTTAGGCATAAACATGTCACAACAAATTTTGTTTGTAACATTATTCTTAACAAAAAGAACTAAATTTGGTTTATGGGCCGCGCGAATAAAAAAAGGCACCACCTTCCATACAAAATCCGGCATTGTCCTTTACCTGGCTAACCAGAATAATTCTGTTGAATTAAATTATATTTTTGGTAAGTCCTTGTCCCAATTTACTGTCCTCTTTGTCTTAAAATTCTCTAACCAAAGAAGCATTACTTAAGAAAAAACAATAAATCAAATGAATGCATGAGTATTTTATTTATGTTTCAGGATAAATTCTTCGGATGAAGATTTTTATTGGAAAGAAGATAAAATAGTTGAAACCTCAGAAACAAATACTTCTAAGAAAAAAGCTAAAATACCCCGAAAGAAGAAGATATTGATTAAGAAAATATCGCCCGATGAAAAGCCCTTTAAACCGAAAAAAACCAGGACAAGGGCGATACCTCTTGTGAAGAAATTCACTGGACCGCCCCTTTCCAGTGAGAGAATAAACAGTAAGATTGCAAGAATTTCTAAAGGAGATTGCCCCAGTTATTTTTTATACAACCATTTTATTGTCGATGCTATTATAGCATTTTTTTTGTTGCTAGCATGACATTTGTTCACATTATGCTATTCCATTAAGGCTGTTCCGACCCATATAAAGTTGTTTGCACTCATAACGCAAAAAGTGTTGCACTTTAAGCCACAAATTAATAATAAAAGTTTAATATAGTCATATTACTTGCAGCGAAAACAATTTCACAATTTCAGGATTATTGGTTTTGTTACAATTTATTTAAATACGATTTTTATTTAACAGCGCCATCTAACGGTGTAAAACTTCTAATCGGCAATTACAACGAAACCATTAAACCTGAAATTGTGAATATGTTTTCGTTGCAACTACTATGGCTATATTTAATATTTTTGATGAATTCGTGCCTTAAAGTGCAATACTTTTTGCGTTCTGTGTAAAAAAAACATTGTATGGGTCGGAACATCCTTAAGAGTTACAAACATAACAAACAAATATTTAAAAACAAAAGAGATTTAAATTAGTTTCTCTTTTGTAAATGGAATCAATATCCCAGCTTTACCAGCCTGCATTTACTTTTTTTTTTGTAAAGACTCCTTCTCTCCTAGAATGTCAAACAATCAATGTTGATTATTTTCTAGACGATCGACACTATAATTCCCCTATCTTCTACTAGATGGCGCGTGTTATTCTGCACCCAGGATATTTCCTGCAATTATTGAGGTTTTGTGTATTTTACTTTTGTGAAGACGGCTATTAGGTCTTCACAAAAGTAAAATACACAATAGTCCATCCTTTCAAGTTCCTTTTGGTAATGCAATTATCACCATTTAAAAAAAATATATATGCCATATCTCTGTTTCAGCCAACTCAGATCGGAACTGGCCATACATTTGCGAGGTTTGCGGCAAAGGTTTTCAAATTCGCCGCTGGTGCGATGCACATGCACTTTTACATCAGGGTTAGTATTTATAAACATTAACATACTATAAACCTTAAAGAAAAGCTAGCCAAAGAGAAATGAAAAGAGAATGTCCATTCTTGTATGGACGAAAAAAGCAGTGTCAACTTGAATGTTCCTCTATGAAACTAACGTAGTTGGTTTGTACATATTTAATCATATCATAATTATATCTAACGTAGTGGCAGCGGGAAAACTCCATTCTGGTCGCGCAATTTTGTGCGATCTCAGTCGTAAAATTCGGTCACAAACAGGAAAGTATTTTTTAGTGTACCGCATGGAGTTGACTCAGCTCCATTCCAAACTGTGCATAAAACTACGTTGACTTTGATTTCATGTCCTTTTGGGCACTCAGGGTCGAGTGCACGAAAGAACAAAAAATCAAAATCAACGTCAAAGTATGATCAAACACGTCACTTTGTGTGGACAGTATGGAAGAAACTCTATGCGGTTCACTAAAATAGACGTGTTTGAACATTGATTAACTCAGCTGTTTCTTCGTGCAACCGGGGCTTAGTGTGTAAGTGAACTTATCTGATAATGCATGGTTCTGAAATAAAACCTTTATTCTTATGATAGCATATTTAATTTCAGGTCTCGCTGATTACAAATGCATTCCTTGCGACAAACTTTTCCCAACGAAGTTTTCTTTTTTACGGCACGACAAGATTCACAACGGGATACCAAGCCATCAGGTGCTACTTACATGATTATTCCTCATTTATATTAAGACTTTTCCATTTATTGCGGCTTTCAGAAAGTAATTTAAAATTATATGTGTATCAATGAACAGTTAAGAAATTATAATTAACACCAGAAATTTATTTAATATACCTGAAGACAAAAGAGAACAATAATTTTGTGGCCACACAATATGAATGCTTTCAATCAAAATTACATAAAACTTTCTTTAAATTAATTTTGAAATAGTGTTGGCTGCATTTAAATATATCTATATCACCAAATTTATCATTGTATGTTTTGAATATCCGAAAGAAAGGCTTTCTCTTACCAGCGTTCATACGCGTGCGCGGCAAAAGAAAGAGATCAACACTGCGGGTGGCACGACTATGAGGGACGCAAATGTCTATTTGCGCGAGCAGTTCTCTGCAGTTCATTTTGTTATGCAGTTAAGAATCATTACATCCAAGATGCATCTTCTATCAGCCAATTTTTTTTTTTTAATTTTTTTTTGTTTTCCTTCTACTGCAATCTGTCTCCCTTTTGGACATTCAACAGTATGGCATTAGATTTATGTCAAGGACTAGATTTTTTTGTAAAAGTCTGAAGTTAAGAACACGATAAAAGTATTTTTGAATTTTTTCAAGAGAATTGATGTATTTTAAGTAAAAAGGATTCCATATTTCCGATGCATATTCCAAGTGTGATCTGACTAATGAATTGAAGAGTGTTATGTAACTTTTAGCTTTTCGGAAATCTTTTGTATTTCGGAGAACAAAACCCATCATTTTGTACGCTTCATTTGTTATGACCTATATGCACTGCAAATCAATGATGTTACGATTTTTGGTGATAGTGATTTTTTTTGCATTTTTTGATGTTGTTGTTGTTGTTGTCGGCGAGTGGCTGCCGACGCTTGAACGCACTTGACACGAGGCCGTTGTGCTCAGTAACCCGACTTTTGGCTCACTTCAGCCAGCCGAGCTCTTCCACAAAGCGTAGCAGCCCTTTAGGGTCTTTCCACACTTGCGGGTCGCTCCTTTCGAAGCTAAAGACCCCCGTCCAAAATGTCTGCAGTTGTCTACATTCCATGACTATATGTGCCGGTGTCTCCTCCGCCTCCAAGCAGGCCCTGCAGAGGGGACTGTCCGTGACTCCAATTGTGTGAAGGTGTTTGTTGAGCTGGCAGTGGCCCGTGAGTAGGCTTACCACCGTTCTCAACTGTGGTCTGTGCAGCTGTAGGAGTTTCCTTGTTAGGTGTGGATCCGGTGCTGGCACTGCTTCCCTTGATTGTCTGCAGTCTGCTGTAGATGACCACCTTGCAGTGTGAGCCCGTGTCATTCGTTTCCTCAGCCAGGTCTTGACTTCACTGAAGGGGGTTGGCATGAATGGCTCTGGTCCGACGGGCTTTAAACTCGAACCCGCCTTGGCGAGATCGTCGGCCGCATCGTTGCCATGGCTCCCGCTATGTCCCTTTATCCACTGGAGTGTGATCCTGTTGTCGATTGAGATGTCCTGTAAAGCCTCATGACATTGTTTAATTAGTCCAGAAGTGAATGTTTGATTGGCAAGAGCCTTCAAAACAGATGCACTGTCGGTTAGTATTCTGATTGTATAGTCTTCCATTTCACGCTGTTTTATTGCTGCGGCTGCCTCAATTAGACCTACACACTCCGCCTGAAAGATGGAGTTTCCGGCGCCCAGCATAACTGTTCTTTTGATATTGAGGTCTGCTGAGAAACAGCCAGCTCCCGTACCATACTCGGTTTTAGAGCCATCCGTGTATACCCTAACTTCTCTTAGTCCCGAGTAGTCCTTCGGACCCTCAGAGAGTTCAATAGTGTACAGTCTGTCAAAGTTATATGTCTTAGGTATCCTATCGCATCTTACCCCTAGCAAAGGGTTCTCCTCCAGAGCTAAACTGAGAATTGTTGTGTGCTGTGCCCTAGTCTCTCCTGACCAGAAGCCTGTCGTTCTAAGCCTAAAAGCTGCGGCTGCCGCCTCTCGTTGTATTATTAAATCAAGAGGGGGCAGTCCCAGCAGGACTTCTAGTGCTGTTGATGGGGTGGTCCGCATGCAACCAGTGATGGCCGTGCTAGCTATACGCTGAAAGCTTAGCAGCTTGTTTGCAGCTGTTTTAAGTTTTGTTCTGGTCCACCATACCAATGCCCCATATGTAATCATAGGTCTGATGACAGTGGTATAAAGCCAGAGCGTGAGTCCTGGTCTTAAACCCCAAGTTTTGCCCATTAGTCTTCGACACTGCCAGAAAGATAAGCGTGCTTTATTTAGTCTCTGTTCTAGGTGACGACTCCAGTTCAACTTGTTGTCAAGTATGACCCCCAGGTATTTCACCTCGGTTGATAGTGTTACTTCTACCCCAAAGAGCCTCAGTGGTTGCATTTGTCCTATGTCTCTCTTCCTGGTGAAGACTACAAGCTCCGTTTTAGTTGGATTGACACTCAGAGCGTAGTATTTGCACCATGCTTCTACAATTTTGAGCGCACCTTGCATTATATTGCGCATTACATTTGCAAATTTTCCTGCCACTATTATGACAATGTCATCTGCATACCCTATCGTGAGGTATCCTGCTGCATTGAGTTTTGTAATTAGGTCATCTGCCACTAGGTTCCACAGTAGGGGCGACAGTACGCCACCCTGTGGACATCCTTTGGCTACTATGCCCTTGATTGGACTCTGACTATCAAAAATAAGTGCTCTGTTCCTAAGCATGTTGTCAATCCACCCACTGAGAGTGTTGTTGACGCCGTGTTTACACAGGGCTTGACTTATGCTATGAAACGTCGTTTTGTCAAATGCCCCCTCTATGTCAAGAAAAGCACCCATAGTCATGCATTTCGTTTCCATGCCTGCCTCTATTTTACTTATTACTGAGTGTAGGGCAGTTTCAGTGGATTTCCCTGACGTATATGCATGCTGGTGTTTATGAATGGGATGTCGGGGCAGGATTTTATCCCTAATCTCCCTGTCTATTAACCTTTCAAGAGTCTTTAGTAAGAAAGAAGTTAGGCTTATGGGTCTGTAGGCTTTTGCTGCAGAGTAGTCCTCCCTACCTGGCTTGGGGATGAAAACCACTCTTACCTCCCTCCACGCTTTCGGGACATATCTGTGTGCTAGACATGCTCTCAGTATGTCCACGAGAAAAGGCGTGATAAGGTTACTACACCATTGTAGTAGGCCCGGGAGTATCCCATCGCACCCCGCCGATTTGTAGGGCTGAAAGCTGCTTATGGCCCATTGTACCTTATTGTCAGAAATTACATTGTCGGCCACTCCCCAATCCTGTATGGTCGGCTCATGATGTCCGATATTGTCCCACCTTACTTCTGAGACAACATCAGAGCCCGGGAAGTGTGTTTCTAAAAGTACTCTATATGTCTCTTCTACTGATTCAGTGAGAGTGTTGTCACTCCTTCTAACCAAACCTAACTCTTTGTTTTTGTCAGCGGATAGAATTTTCTTTAGCCTTGCGGCCTCTGCTGTAGACTCAATGCTGCTACAAAAATTCCTCCAAGCTTTCCTCTCTCGGTCCCTGATCTTATTCTTGTAGTTCATTAGGGCTGCCCTGTACGCTTCCCAGTCCGTGTCTAGTCTAGTGTTCTTAGCTTTGTTAAAAACTCTCCTAACTGTCCTCCTTATTTTTTCCAACTTTCTTGTCCACCAAGAGTGTTTCGGGTTGAACCTATGAGGATCCCGCAGTGGACATGATTCATGATAGCTGTCAATTATACTGGTGCTGATAGTACCGTTCCACGCCTCCACCTGCTCAGTGGTGGTGATGCGTCCCGGCGCTCTCAGTACCTCCAACCTATTTTTTATATTGTCGTAGTATTGTCGTTTGTTGGTCATTCTAGGGTTTCTTCTCAGCTCGGGTCTGAGTGGGGCCCATTCATATCTAAACTCTATCCTTCTATGGTCCGAACAGGATGGCTCATTTGATACCTGCCAGCCCGTAATGTGATGGGTCAGGTTTCCAGTAGCAAGAGTGATATCTGGAATTGTCTGAAAGCGCTTGGTGACAAAGGTGGGTTCTGCTCCCCTGTTAATCACACACATGACTGTTGAGCATAGAAATTCCACCAAATTCTCACCTCGCACGTTGTTCTTCTTTGACCCCCACAAGGTGTGATGGGCGTTGGCGTCTGCAGCGATCAGGAGATGCTGTTCGCGGTCTTCACAGTGTCTTATTAGTTGTTCCAGCAGTGCTGGCGGAGCTTGCTCCCCTTCCGGCATGTACACTGATGAAATTAAAATGTCTGGGGCATTTCGTTTAGGGTCCCCGAGTAGCCTGACTGTGGTCAGGTCCCTGGAACAGAAACGTCTTTCGATGTTAGCTTTCATGTCCCCGGAGACATATATGCATGTCCGGGGGTGTGTGTCAGTATTGATATCTGTGAACAAATTTCCGCCAAGGTTCCGTAATCCGCAAACCTCACCATGGTAGTGGTAGGGTTCTTGGACCAGGGCGACCGTCAACTTACTGGCCTCCAACCTGCGCCGCAAAGTGGCTGTAGCCATCTTGCTGTGCATGATGTTGGCCTGCAGGAAGGTAATTACCTTATTTGCGGCGTCGTCTTTACTTGGAGCCATCGGACCGGTTACTGTGTGACGGCGCGAGTGTGCACTCGAGCGCCGTGTCCACCTCCATGTCCTCGAGTTCCCTCTCTGTCTCCTCATCCAGGTCGCTGTCACCTCCCAGTTCCGACTGCGACGCGTTGTCCTCACCGAACAGCGCGCTCAGGCCGAAATCGGTCTCGCCTGAACTCCCAGGCGCCCCGTCGTTCCCGGTTGGTGCGTCAACGTCATCCCGTGAGTCAGTCTGTACAGTCGGCTCCTGTGTTTGTCTGTCTGTCTGTGGCGTGTTAACATCCTCCTGGTTCACCCTCACCGGCGGCGGCCACGTAGTCGTGTATCCACCGTCGGGGTGGTAGATTTTCAGGCGAATGTTACCCGCCTTGTAGTATATGATCCTGTCAGCGGGAATAATCTTTTCTATTAGCTCCTTCTCCGGTATCCCCAGTAGAAGGAGGAAGCCCCCGTCAGTCAGTCTAAAGTTGTAGCACACCCAGTTGGTGACCTCGTAGTCGGGATTCCACCCCCTGAGTGCGCACATCAGTCTACGTATGTCACCGCCAAAGTTACTTTTGACGCTCGTTTTGTCAACCGGTGCAAACAGCGCGCACCTGACCCTCTTTGTGAGTTCGCTCCGACTCTTCGCCGCAAGGCGACAACCCTCCCAAAGAGGCTCAAGCGCGGCCGTGGTCGCTCTCAGCCAGTCCACGGTCTTCTCATTCCTGCAGCGGAAGCTGATGGCGCTTTCAGGCTCCGAGAAGATCGGTCTGCTGGTGAACTGCACCGCAACCGGTTCATTTGCCTCCACTGCCCAGTCGATGTGTTTCTCGGATATGGCGTCAATAACCTGGGACGCCTGTTCCGAGGTTAGAGCCACACCCTCCGAGACTACCATCAGCTCAGTGAATGGAGGATTTAGTCTTACAATGCCGGCATAAGATCGAAGGATGGGATCTTCCCTCGCTCTCTTCGAGTCGCCTCGGGGAGAGGCCGACTCGTCCGACCTCGTCCTTTTCAGTCTGTCGCCTCCTGTCGGTGGGGTGTTCACCGCATGCTCTCCAGCGAGACAGATGCGAGCTCCCGCTGGCTGGGCGCCCGCAGAGGGGGCTGAGGGAGCAACGAAGTTACGTCCCCCGGCTGCACCCCCGCGATTGGCACCCCGCCCGCGTTTGCCGCCTCTGTTTCCCTGGAGACCACTGGTTCCGGGACTGGGTTCGTTGCTCAGCCGTGTCGGTGTGAGGGTTGAGGTTGTCGCTACCTCGAAACCCCCATCCGCGACTGGGCAACTCTGCGCAGTATCCTTCACCTCCGTGATCGCCCTCCGTTCGTCAGTCTTGTCTTGGTGCAGCTTAGCTCTGTTACGCCTATATTTCTGTCTGCTAGTAAGACCCTCCGTATTCGGCGGGGCCTTACCTTTGTCATCAGCCTTACCCTCCGTAAACGTCGGTGGGGCTCGGCTCCGGTCTTTCTTGTTATTTCTCCTCGCGGCGCCCCCAAAAGAGGGGTGGATATCGCGAGGGGGGGGGCCTGTGCTGGCTGGCAGCACAGGCACAATGGGTTGGCCTGATGGGCTGAAAGGCAGATAATTTCCACCCGCCGCAGATACGATGGGTGGTTGTCCAGTCATCACATCAGAGGACTCGTCCTTTGATGTGATGACTGCGGCGGATTCTCCGGTTGGACCGGTACCGCCCTGCGGCATTGTAATTTTGTTAGCTGCATTCATTTTGAAGGGGGGGGGGGGGGTGTTTGCAGTACACCCCAGCTGCCTCGCCCAGCCCTGAGGCTAAGCGAAGCAGCTGGGGTGTTGGTTCCCACAGATCGCTGCGCACGTACCAAAATGTGGGCGGACAGGGTTTTTGGAAGGAAGAGGAGAGGTGAGGGGGAGAGGGTTACGGACCGCGTGTGGGATTGCACGCGGACCGTTCCGCCCTTTACGATTTGCTGTTGCGCTACCAAGGGAGATGGATTGTGTGATGCTTGTTCGTAGCGCAACATTGCCCAGGGTACACGACTCACACTCTTTGTGCGAGCCCGTTTTGGGTCCGTGACGCGGACCTGCCACGGCGTGGACGTTCGCAAATAGGACTTGGCCAAGTATGCTTGCGGTAAACCATCACACCCGGTGTACCAAGCATACCTACCCCTTATACCCCTTTTGTATTTCGGAGAACAAAACCCATCATTTTGTACGCTTCATTTGTTATGACCTATATGCACTGCAAATCAATGATGTTACGATTTTTGGTGATAGTGATTTTTTTTGCATTTTTTGATGTTCAATTGAATTTTGTACCAAACACAGTAAAAGTAAAATCTATTCAAATCCTCTTGGAAGTTGATGCAATCGTTTTGAGTATTAATTTTAGATAATATTTTTAAATCGTCAGCGTAAAGCAAAAATCTACAGAACTTAAAACATTGGCTAATATCATTGAGAAATATAACAAATATAGGACCTAGAATTGAACTTTGAGGGACGCCCGATGTTACATTCACTGTATTTGACTGATATCCATTAAGGTGGCCCAACCCGGCGGCCTCAACTCATTTGCGGGCACGGTACAAAACCGTGCTGTTGCGCTCTGGGACCTTCTCTGTTTCTAAGAATAAGACAGGCTCCGTTATGAGGAAGATGCAACCTGTCCACAAAAAAGACAATGTGCATAGTGTATGATTTGGTAAGATTTACGAAAATTTTAATTTCAAAACGACTTATAGCTAAAAGTAAACCACGACCGCTGTAGTAAAAAATCTAACAAAAATCAAATAGATTATAAATCTTGATTAAACAAGCTATGTCTGATGACTAATCTTTTTAAGATGTTCTTACTTTATCATTGCGTAATCTACCTCCAAAGTAATTGTATAAAACGCGCGAAAAATCCGAAATTTCGGACGTTATAACTTGGAAACCAAACACAATTTTACAATGCCAATGGTCATCAGACATCTAGTTCAATCAAATAAAGCTATATTGAGCAAAATTTTGGATCTCTGACAAGAAATATAGGCGTGATCTTCTTTCCCCTTTTGTATGGGGAAATGAGCGGGTTGGGCCACCTTAATAGTCACTTTTTGTAACCGATTATTTAAGAATGTTATAAACCATCGAAGTAAATTACCTTTGATGCCATTAAAAGATCATTTTTCAACTAAGATACAGTGATCCACCTTATCAAATGCCTTTTGGAAGTCCGTATAGACGTCATCTACCTGGTTACCGATATCCATTTCGTCAAATAAGAAATTGGAGTAAATCATTAAATTGCTCACAGTTGACTTATTTTTTACAAAGCCATGTTGTTCAGGACAAATTCTCTCTTTCATAAAGTTGTACAATTTGTACAATTGTGGACTTGAGAGACCTTGAGTGACGTGACGAGACGTGAACAATCCAAGCGTACTAATATTAGGGTCGCGGTCCGATCTGAACCATTGTTACCAAAAGCATGTTCAATACTGGTCCTATTCGTGTTTACAGCCCCTTAAAATGACGTCCCGTGAACGGTATCAAGTTAGCGCTGTGTCACGCAATGCTGTAGACAGTGCTCACACTTCAGAGGCAGGGCACCGTGTGTGCAACTGTCAATGTCACTTTTTGACGTTTCTAAAGAGTAATCATTGTCTTTCCACCGTGTTTTTCACAAACCGTTGAATGTCCCTCAGTTCAAAATTCAAGTTCAGCTTAGAACAATTGATTAGATTCAAATTTGAGGGTGAACTAGCATTAATGTCATTTGTTTAATGTTTGTTGTTTCGTTTCCGTAAGCGCATACACAAATGGTCCGAATTGTTTGTAAGGCTTACTGCTTTGAGCGTGCAATCTGATTCAGGAAGCTTGTGTATAGTTTTAGCATCTTTAATCGTTTACAGTTCAAATCGGAGCGCACAGTAAATATCAATTGAATTGGAACAGCGGTTTTCAAATGGTTTGTAAACTACGTTTGCATGGTGAGCATAGCTTACGGGCCATTCTTAATAAAGGTACTTGCCCGCAGTGCGACCTCTGCGGCAAGTCATTCATCCACAAGTCGTCGCTGCGAAAGCACAAGCTCGCACACGCCGGCGTGCGCAACTACGCGTGCGACCTGTGCGGGCTCGCGTTCGCCTCCAACTCGAAGCTCGGCCTGCACCGCACCGTGCACACGGGCGAGAAGAACTTCGAGTGCGACGGCTGCGGGCGCAAGTTCTCCAGGAAGTCAGTCTACTTTTTAGGGTTCCGTACGCAAAGGGTGCGAACGGAATCCTATTACTAAGCCTCCGCTGTCCCTCCGTGCGTCCATCCGACCGTCCGTCCGTCCGTCCGTCCGTCCGTCCGTCCGTCACAGGGCTGTATCTCATGAACCGCAATAGGTAGGCATCTGAAATTTTTACAGAGTGTGTGAATTCGAAATACAAAAAACGTGATTTGTTGTGTTAAACCTATACGATGGTACGGAACCCTTTGTGTGTGAGTCTAACTCGCACTTGGCAGGTTTTTGTTTTTGGCCACAGTGCAGTCGGTCCGACCATTTAGTTTACTTTTGACATAAGCTTGCCTATAAAGTTCAATCGACGATGCGATGACTCGCAGTCACTTGTGACTCACTGCTGAATACTTACATACATATACTATCTTACTCATGGAATAACAGCTCCTCATGTTCAACCTTTTCACACGAATGACCATAATGTCGTCCATTGCGGTAGCCCAGTGGTGCGACGAGTTGCGATTCGAAAAGCTAGGTGAAGTACCTCTGAGCGTGGATGAGTGACCATTTTCAACTGTTGAGGCTGGCCGTGGTCCGGATTCCACGTAAAGCCCCCGTAGGTCCCCTTCCTTACTTACTAGGTGGTAGGGTTACTCCCGCCCAGGTTGGTACCATCGCACTGAATGACCGATGGTCGAAGCGGCTATGAAAATTGTCGTGTTTTCCAGAAGCATGACGAGGCGTGTGTCGCAGGTCCAACATGCAGATGCACTACCAGCGGCGGCACGCGCACGCGGGCGCGGAGAGCGAGCGGCCGCCGCCGCCGTCGCCTCCGGACATGCGCGGCAACCGGCGCAAGGTCTTCCGCTGTGAACTCTGCCCCGACAAGTTCGACCGACTGTGAGTGTGCTTATTTGACCTCAAGGTTAATCGAAACTTGTTATATCTTTAACGAAATGTAGATGGCGCCATTATCGGAAAAGTTAAAATAATTGTTAGTAGTTTGAAGTCATAGACCTAGCATAGCGCGCTGTGCTTACAAGACGAACAAAGCGTGGGAGTGGGACGTACCACTACCGCGAGTTAGAGGAAGATTGGAACACATCTGCCTGATGATACCACTTCTGAAAGTTATTCTGTTATTAGTACATTGGAGTCGCGCTCATGGAATGTTAAATGTTTTTTTATCATGAAATCTTTATGATTTCTCTAGTTTTCCTTAAAGAAACAATAGAAAAGTAAAAAAAACCCGAACAAAAATACTTTTTTATGGTAAATAAGGGATGACCCACTGATTCTTTGTCGATAAAATTTGTTAACTTTTCCTCAATATTTCAAAGTAAAACTTAAAAAATAACTTCAGATCACTATTTTGAATCTACACATCGATTTAGAAATTATTTTAAGCAAAAAAAGACATTTCAGAACATTTTGTATGAAACGATTTTGGTCTCATCCGTCAGTTGACTCTGTATGTCTTTACATTCTAAGGCTATGTTTGTAGAAGTTTTTTGTTTTCTTATCAGTCGCGTACCCTAACTGCTCCTTTAAGGTTATCTATTAATTACGCCACACCCTATAATTTAATAAACATATTACAAAAAGAAAAATGGCCGTGGGGCCATTTTAGTTTTCGAGTTATGAATTTACTTGTTGAAAAATGGTATAATTGCAAATAATTAAGATAAAAAAAATCTTTCATCACTGCACTATACATATAATAGGTATCACGATCCTTCGATATTCCTGACCGAACCTCGGGCACCCTGTATGTCACAGTAGCACAAAAAAACCGTTTTGACAGGTGCAAGCTATACTAGCGCCATCTGTAAAAAGCTTTGGCTGTCCTTCGCTCGATGGGGAATTTCCGCTCACAATATCACACGTCGCAGGTTCAAGATGGAGTGCCACCTGGTGGACGCGCACGGCGTGCACCTCAAGAAGGGCCGCCCAAAGCCGCGCAACACCATGAAGAAGATGCAGCGCGCGCGGCAGGCGTTCGCGCTCGTCGTGCGCGCCTCCGCCGCCGCCGCCCCCCCGCCCGCTGCCGCCGCCGCCGCCGCCGCCGCCGCCGCCGCCACACCAGGTGCGTTGGCGACACACGGCGGGCGCAGAGCATGAAATGACTGGCCCCCTACTACCATAGATGATTTTTTTTATGCAACTTGACATGGATGGCTACCGTTATGATATTAGCCCAATACACCACATTCCCGAAGGAGTTAGATGCCATGCCAGGACCTTCCCTTTATGAGCGCGGCTACATTGAACTGAATGAAAACACGGACAATTATTAATTGCCGCTTCGACCATATTTTCATCCAATGCGATGGTACCAACCTGGCGGGCTTAAACCATACCACGTAGGGGGGGAAGGGGACCTACAGTTTTACATGGATTCCAAACCATGGAGCAGCTCGCATTCTTGACGAAATGCACTTATCGAACTAAGAAAGAGAAAGGCGAGGAATTGAACCCAGATCTCTGTTACGGCTAGGCCAGTCCCCGCGCCACTAGGCTACGAGCCGCTATGAAGTGTATTAATGTTTAGCCAATAGCTCAATGCCGAAGGGACGAACGATTGGTGGCGCATGGAAATAGGATGGCGCCACTTTCGTATACAGAATATCTAAGTAGCCAATAGATATCGCTGCATACAAAAATAGGGTTTATTCATAGATTAATAATACAATTTTGTTTCAATGTTGGAAAATATAAAAAAAAATTGTCAACCCATAAAATCAAATGCCATGGACTATCTATCCATCAAATATCAGCTTTTCCGGTTAGCTGTTTGCCATTTGTTAAATAATAAACATAAAATACAAACATGCGTCATTGACATTTCTGAAGTCTCAAAAGTTTTCCACATTTATTTTCCACAATACCAATGCCTTTTAAAATTTTCTTGTACTGTTTTCACCTTTGCCTTTTGTATTATTGAATTTATACGGTAACTTCACACTATCTAGCAAAAAATAACATAACCTTAAATTGAATCATTTCTATTATTGTACATATGCCATGGGAATAAGATGTCATTATCATAGTCAAGAGTTTGCCTTTCACAAATGTATATTAACTTCTCATTATAA
This sequence comes from Incurvaria masculella, assembly GCA_946894095.1. Lineage (NCBI taxonomy): Eukaryota > Metazoa > Arthropoda > Insecta > Lepidoptera > Incurvariidae > Incurvaria > Incurvaria masculella. The sequence continues at coordinate 5,063,398 of OX335663.1, read as the reverse complement.
TGTTCTTTGTGAGCAGTGGTAATCGATCAATCAATGTAAACTAGTTTGTAAGTATCAATGGAAAAAAATAATACAAGACCAACCTGACAAAGTTTCTTGTCGGCTCTTCTTCGCCAGAAGTAATCGAACCGACAGGAAAAAAATGACGCATCTGAGTGTGTAATATACATCTAATGAAGGAAATAAAGAAACTGAAACTGAAACTGAAATAAATGTGAAAGTCGATTCCTCGTAACTTTTTATCGCTGGTAAAGAAAAACATAAAAAAAAAAACCATCGAACTTCAAACATTAATTTATTTATTTCATGATCGTCTTTAATCCAACAGACAATTTCTCGAGTAGCACGGACATCAAGCCGTCAATATCGACCCTCAACGCTCTGATGGACGCGGCAACCGCCGCCGCACAACACCAGCCCAGCCCCCCGTACGCCGACTCATCGGCTTCTTACGTCTCTCCTTAGTTGCGGGTCAGTACTTAACTACCTAACATCAACGTTTTTAGGGTTATGTACCCAAAGGGTGTGAACGGAACCCTATTACTAAGCCTCCGCAGTGTGTATTTATTTTGCCGCTATAACAAAAAACCGGCCAAGTGCGAGTCGGACTCGCACACGAAGGGTTCCGTACCATCGTAGAAAAAAAAAACAAAAAAATCACGTTTTTTGTATGGGAGCCCCCTTTAATTTTAATTATTTTTTAATCTTACCTATTTGTTGTTATAGCGGCAAAATAAATACACACTCTGTGAAAATTTCAGCTGTCTACCTGTTACGGTTACTGACTACTACAGACTTTGAAAATAATCTATCCCGACAATATTGTCGGGATAGCTCAGTTGGTTTAGAGCAGTGGACATGTAATCCAAAGGTCGCAGGTTTAAATCCTGCTTCCGTTAAATGTCACGACCGATACTTTTTCAGATTATTTTTAAAATCTGATTGCAATGCTTCAAATGTAGATGTCGCTGAAACTCAAATTAATGAGATAACGGTAATGTCGTATCGATTAAATACATAAAATTATCAACCTTCTTATCTTGCCTACCTAACCAGAGAGAGGCTGTAAAGTGAAATTTTTAATCAGACAAAGCAAACTGGCGGTAGCTAATATGACTTTGTAAAATAATGTTGCCATGCTCAGTGCAATAATGATGCACGTTTAGTTTCGATCTAGAACCTAACACCCTCCGGAATTAAGGGTTCCACTCTCAACACTTGTTATTACTTATACTCAATGAATTAACACTCCGAAGAAGAGTTACACTGAATATTAGACTCAGATTGAATATTAGGGTTCACAACTTACATTTTTGTGCGTATAAATTAAGTTTTTTTTTAAGTAAAGTTACTAAACAAAGATGTTTAGTTTCTTATACCGCATCAACTCCTTTTAGACTAGGAGGTCGCGACAAAAATGGTAACGATAACGTAAATGGCTGAAACGGGTATCACGGGATAAAGACCAACCCTCTGAAGCGAAATGTGTCAGTCTGCCTATTCCAAGTGGTTGCGTTACGTAGATAATGCGCCTGAAAAACTAGTTATGGTAAAAAAATATATATATGATAAGGTAAATGGATGCAAATACCGAATCATGAAAACATCAGTACATACTTGCTTAGCAATACAAAAACTGAACAAACATTTGGTTGCATTTCGTAGTTATAGGCGATTTAGGATGCAGATATAACTTAAGGTATATTTAAGTATTTAATTAAACAACCGACTGGTTATTGTTGTATAATTAATAGGCATCAATGTTTCCATACAATCGGTATTTTCATCAGCATCTATTTTATAAAGCCAATCTAGATAACGCAACCACTTGGCACGGGCAGACCGACATATTAGGTTGGGGAAAAAGTTTCTTCGCATTTTTTAAGAAAATTCAAAACATTTTTTAATATGGTTTATTTACATTTAACTAAAGTATGTAGGTACCATTTTGTTCGATAACTTTTTGCCATCTTGTAGGTAGGGACATGATCCCATTGCTATAGAAATATTGGGACTTCTGATCAATATACCGCGACAAGTGGTTTTGGCAGTCCTCTCGTGATGTTAACCTGACACTGCCTAAAGAATTCTGAAGAGACCTAAACAGGTGGAAATCTGAAGGTGCAAGGTCAGGACTATACGGCGGATGCATTAACACCTCCCAGCCAAACTCTCTTAGTTTTTGCTGAGTGGCTAAAGATGTGTGAGGTCTAGCGTTATCATGATGAAAAACCACACCCCTTCTGTTGATTAATTCCGGCCGCTTTCTCTCAACTTCTTGCTTTAATCTCATCAGTTGTTCGCAGTAGAGTTCAGAATCGATGGTCCTGCCTGGTGGTAACAGCTCATAATGAATAATGCCCTTCTAATCCCACCACACACACAGCATCACCTTGTTGCGAGTTAACCCGGGTTTCGCCACAGTCTGTGAAGCTTGACCGGCCTTTGACCACGACCTTTTTCGCACGTTCTTGTCGTACGTGATCCACTTTTCATCACCAGTTATCAGCTTCTTCAAAAATGGTTCGGTTTCAGTACGTCGTAATAAAGAATCACAAATGAGTACACGGTTCATTAGGTTTCTTTCAGTGAGCTCGTGAGGTACCCAAATATCAAGCTTTTTTGTGTACCCAGTTTTTTTCAAATGCGCCAAAACTGTTTTGTGGTCAATTCCTAGTTCTTCAGCTACGTCGTAACTACTGATATGCCGATCTTGCTCCACTTTTTCAAAAATGGCATCCATTTTATCCGTAATAGGGCGACCAGAGCGACGTGCATATTTGACATCAAAATTTCCGAATTGAAAACGCTTAAACCAAATTTGTGCTACTCTCACAGACACTGCACTAGGTCCATAAACATCGCAAATTTTTTTCGCGGCTTGCGTTGCATTTTTACCTTTTTTGTAGTAAAATTTTAAAATGTATCGAATTTCTTCATTAGATTCACTCATTTTGACAGTACGAAAAACAAATGAGAATCACACATTTTCCTAATTTGAATTTGGAATTATGTTCTTTAAAATTTAAACTTTCAATGATACCAAAACCAGCCAGATACAAATAGTATAGCCAAAGAGATTTTATTACAAGTTCATACATACTATAATGCGAAAATACTTTTTCCCCGACCTATATTTAGCATCAGAGGGTTGGTCTCTATCATGTAAACACAGATTCAGCCATTTACCTTATCGTGACCAAAAATGTCGTGACCTCCCGGAATATTTCACATCTTACTACGTGTTTCTGTATACCAAGTATTTTCATAGTAGATTGAAGCCTAAGTAGTGAGTGATTCATTTCAATCCTTTTAGCACATCACTATTTATCACTTATAACCCAACCCTATCTATTCTAGTTTAGGTTAGATCTAACGTAACCTTACCTAGACCATTCCAATCTATTCCAGTTTAGGTTAGACCCAACCTAACCTTACCTAGCCCATTCCAATCTATTCCAGTTTAGGTTAGACCTAACCTAACCTTACCTAGCCTAATCCAATCTATTGCAGTTTAGGTTAGACCTAAACTAAGCTTGCCTACCAACCCAATGTATTCGAGTTTAGGTTAGACCTAACCTAACCTCGCCCAATCCAATCTATTCAGGTTTAGGTTAGACCTAGCCTAACCTTACCTAGCCCAACCCAATCTATTCCAGTCTAATTTAGACTAAACCTAACCTTACCTTAGCCCATTCCAATCCGTTCCAGTTTAGATTAGACCTAACGTAACCTTGCCTAGCCCATTCCAATCTATTCCCGTTTAGGTTAGACCTAACCTAACCTTACCTAGCCCAATCCAATCTATTCCAGTTTAGGTTAGACCTAAACTAACCTTGCCTACCAACCCAATCTATTCCAGTTTAGGTTAGACCTAACCTAACATTACCTAGCCCAATCCAATCTATTCCAGTTTAGGTTAGACCTAACCTAACCTTACCTAGCCCAACCCAATCTATTCCAGTCTAATTTAGACTTAACCTAACCTTACCTAGCTTAACCTAATCTATTCCCATTTATATTGGATCTACCCTGACCTTACCTTTCTAATCTCAACCATTACCAGCTTAGGTTGGACCTAACCTTACCTTACCTAGCCTAACCCAATCTATTCCACTTTAGCTTTGAACTTGGTTGTTCGTATTGACCACAAAAGTTATTTATCAAAATTACAATAGTTACTGCCGCTGCACTCTAGAAAGCAGAATGTTGTCGGTTGCAGGGGAGGTGCCTACCCAGCATTAGCATCAGATGGTCTGCAATTGTGTCCGCAGACAGCAGCTACGAACCGTACGGATAACAAAAAATTATAAATTAAGTTAAAACGTGGTATTGGGGGTGTTAGAGAATAATTTAATAAGGTCTATATTCGATTGCTAAATGGATAAGTGCGCGCTGCATTATGTTTCAATGTAAACTGATCCTTAGAATTTATGCGTACATTCCCAGGAAGCGAGAAAATTATTTTCCGAACATTGGAACTTTAAATAATGTTCTCTGTGAGTTTTTATGCAAATAAGTTAAATTCGTCCACTTTTTCCGTACATCATCAGTTGACGGAATTGTTTTTAAATGTTTTGTGCACAGTAACTTAAGTGAAGAGAAGATTGTAATCTATTGGCAAAATATGTATTATGGTCACCGCACATTGTTGTAGGTAGGGCAATACTAGGCATATGTTCCCTCTTCTAAAGGTTATCTCTGGATATACATTTGGTAGAAATCTGTTAAAATGTTGATTTTTTTCGGGGACTATACATCCTTATTAATTTCCATGAAACATCCATTTGTATGGGGAATGTAGAGATGTGTTAATTATTTTCTCCTAAATGTTACGCTTGAACATTCGTATGAGTATACTTAAGTTCGTTTTACTTTGAGGTGTCTTTATATTTGAGTTGAATAAAAAATAAATAAAACGAACTAGTGTTCTTTTTTTGTAACTGTACATAGATGGCTGATACTACACCTACTTCCCACCCACGAATCTACACAGTTTAGGATGACATTGAGTGCCAGTCACAGAATATACAGTTTAATTAGTAATGGACTTTGCTATTATAGGTTTTGTAGTGTCGGATGTGCTCGAAATTGCCACAGTTTCATTATGGATTAATTTAGTTTCATTGGTTAATGTTAAAACAAATTATTCTCTCTAAATGTTTATTAAATATTTTTTGCAGAAACTTTCTTTCCACACCATACTGAAGTTAATTGGCTTAAGCAGTTTGACATTTAAAATGGCGGTGAACCCTTTCCTATTCTTATTTGAATCGCATTGTAATGGCTTCAGCGAAATGAAAGAAGCTCAGCGTGGTATCAGTTTATTGTCACTTGGCCTTGGGGTTGGACATGCTGATGACGACCTCGACCTTGGTGTGGCGGCTGTCGACGCGCGGGTGGTAGAACCGCCGGTCGTTGCGGTCATACTTCATGAGCGGATCCAGGTACCAGCCGTAGCTGTGCACAACCACAGAATAAACACTTGCACAGAATACTCTTAAGGAGGTTTGTGCGTCCATGTGGATGGCGCCACTGACGTTCGCCGCTATTTCTCAAAATCGGAAATTAAAAACTATAACAGTCATATTCTGTCTAGTGAACTGTCAAATTTTAGTACACGGACTAGCACCGGACTAACCGGACAAAAGTGCTTATTAGTAGGCTATAATCCCGTAATAAAGTTAGTTGGCGAGCACACTACAATCTGGTATAATGCATTTTACTTTTGCCATAAGCAAGCTTATGAAGTTCCATAAATATTGACAGGCTAACATAGACAAAACATGCAGTACTCGCAAGATACTGTTTTTTGATGATTTTTGCAGCAGCTTTATAAGTAAAGTAGATTTTTATAACAAATGTACATAGGAGATCACAAATCGATTAATACTATATATTTATTATTATTATTATATATGGTTGGAAAGACTATAACGCAGCATGAATTCAATCTCATACATCAATAAAAACTAAGCTAATTTGATTAGATCAATTCGATTTACAACTAGCAACTCTTTGCACTATGCCTACGTGAGTGACCATTTCTATTTTGGCTCAAAATGGCAAATTTGCTTATTTTCTTCCCTCTCTGCATTGCTATCAATGGTCGTGTCACTTTTGAAATTCCGCCCTCAGAAATCAGGTAACTTTCAGTTTAGAAAACAATTTTAAAGCGGTTTCCTCGACGAAAAAAATCCGCAGCACGGTATTTAAACTATTCAACGTTTCTGTTGAGATAATCCGTTTGACAACCGCTATAAAAGCTGTTTTCTCTACTAAAAGACGGAATTCCAGGAAAACACCACCTTGCCGCGATCTTTTTGTTTGAGTCGAATTGAAATCCGCCGTGTCGCCGCGTCGTCGCCACCGCCGCCTCCGCGCCGGCACCGCGCCACTTCGACAAGCTCTCCCCCGGCCGCGTATTTTTAAGGTTTGGTAAACGGGGCAATTTTGCGTCCCGAAGCCTCTTTTTCCGGACACCGGGACGGGGAGCGGAAAAACGGGACGGCCCCGTTCAAAACGGGACGCATGGTCACTTTAACAATGCCCCATAATTATCTCACAAATGCTAGCGTGCACCTGCAGCGGCGCGGTAATAACAGTTGTAGATAGATAGATATCATGGCAGTGGTCGGTCTTCGCCGCCTGCTGCGAGCCCTCGTCCACCAGCTGGTCGTGCGCCGCGTAGAACTTGCTGGCGACCGGCGTCGCTGTCGCACACCGACAAGTACAGAGGCGCGGGATAACATTAGTAAATACACGCACCACTGGTTCTCGGTGGCGGCGCGTGGGTACTTGGAAGACGGTCCCTTGGCGTGCGTCTGCGCCACGTTCTCGTGATAGTGGTCGGTCTTCGCCGCCTGCTGCGGGCCCTCGTCCACCAGCTGGTCGTGCGCCGCTTTTAACTTGCTGGCCACTGGCGTCGCTGTCGCACACCGACAAGTACAGCGGCGCGGGATAACATTAGTAGATACACGCACCACTGGTTCTCGGTGGCGGCGCGTGGGTACTTGGAGTGCGGTCCCTTGGCGCGCGTCTGCGCCACGTTCTCGTGATAGTGGTCGGTCTTCGCCGCCTGCTGCGGGCCCTCGTCCACCAGCTGGTCGTGCGCCGCGTTTAACTTGCTGGCCACCGGCGTCGCTGTCGCACACCGACAAGTACAGCGGCGCGGGATAACATTAGTAGATACACGCACCACTGGTTCTCGGTGGCGGCGCGTGGGTACTTGGAGTGCGGTCCCTTGGCGCGCGTCTGCGCCACGTTCTCGTGATAGTGGTCGGTCTTCGCCGCCTGCTGCGGGCCCTCGTCCACCAGCTGGTCGTGCGCCGCGTTTAACTTTTTTTTTATTTTATTTATAAGTTTTAGACAGGCAGCATATGCTGATGCGTCTAAATCCAGTGTTTAACTTGATAAATTTATAAATTTAGTTGCTAAGTGGTTTTTAATAAAAAAAAAAAAATTGATTATTTTTTTTTTACATTCGATTTTGTTTGACATGGTTATCCAGTCTATTTTTGAATTGGTTGGTGTTCGTAGCGTTAATCACGTCTTCTGGGAGTTTATTCCATGCCTCTACTACTCGGTTGGTTATGTAGTTTTTGCGAGTATTCGTTCTAGAGGCCGTGACTTGCAGTTTCATGTTGTGCCCTCGAAGATGAACATTTTGGTTGCGTGCAAATATTTCAATGAGTTCTGGGCAGTCGTACTTAAAGGTGAGAATTTTGTAAATTTCGATTAGGTCCCCTCTTTGACGGCGTGACTCCAGAGTAGGCAGGTTTAGAGCTTCAAGTCTCTCTTCGTAGCTCAGGTTACGTAGCTCAAGGGGGATCTTGGTGAATCTTCGTTGTACTCGTTCCAACTGCTGGATGTCTTTGGCAAAGTAGGGTTGCCAGATTTGGAAACCATATTCCAGAAGCGGCCGTACAAAGGTTTTATAGATTTTGAGCATAACTTCTGAGGTCAGCATATGAAACGCTTTTTTAATTAGGTATATAAGAGAGTTGGTTTTTTTTACAATTTGGGTGATATGAGGTTCCCACTTCAAATCAAAGTTGATCGTGATCCCAAGATCCTTTTGAGATGTAACTGGTTGCAACTGCGTGTTGTCCAGATAGTATGGTAGCTTGGGGTTCTTCTTTCCAAGATGGAGTACTGTGCATTTTTGAGCATTTAGCTTAATGAGCCAATCCGAAGACCAGTGGTGGATGTTGATTAGATCACCTTGTAGTTGAGTGTGGCCAGTCGTTGGATTATCAAAGTACTTTGAATCATCTGCGAAGAATTTAAAGTTGGATTTGATGATAGCATGCAGATCAGTAATGTAAATGTTGTAGAGGGTTGTAGCTATCACCGAACCTTGAGGAACTCCGCTCCAGACAGGCCTTGGACCAGATAGAGTCTCTCCTATACGTACTTGTAATTGTCTGTTGTTTAAGTAGGCCTCTATCCAGTTTAACAACTTTCCTCTAATGCCAAAATGATCAAGTTTGGCCACCAGACGTCGAAGTGGGACACGATCGAAGGCCTTCTCGTAATCCAGGTAGATGACATCGATTGGGGAACCTATGTCCAATGCTGAGGTCCACACATTCAAACATTCTAGCAGATTTGTCGTTGTCGAGCGTTTTGACATAAATCCGTGTTGCTCATTAACTATGATGTGGTTGTTTGCCAGAAAGTCTTTAATATTGCGGTTGATTATCTTCTCCATACACTTAGTGACAATACAAGTAAGACTGATCGGCCTATAGTTAATAGGATCTAATTTGCTGCCTTTCTTGTAGATAGGTGTGATCAGGGCTCTTCTCCAATCATCTGGCAATTGAGCAGTTTCGAAAGAACTATTCATAATTTGACACAGTGGCTTGGACAGAATCTCACATTTTTTCAGAATCACTGCAGGTATGCCGTCGGGTCCCATAGCTGTGTCCTCGCGTAGATTTTGCAGGCAACTTAGGACGTCAGCCTCAGTGAAATGCACATCATCAATAGTGTTCCGCACACGGGGCGAGTTTACACAAGGGATGTTCCCAGGTGGTTCTCGAACGTAATTTGACTCAAATTGTTTTGCCAAGGCATCGGCTATGTCGACGTCACTTGTGAAAAAAGCTCCATTTCCGTCCAGTAGCATGTGTGGTGTGGAGACTTTTGATGATAGCTGTTGTCTTATGTATCCATAGAAGGCTTTGCTACCGCGGTTCAGAATTCCTGTTTCGAATTTTGTTCTGGAGAATCGATTCATAGCCAAAAGTTTATTGTTAAGACGTCTATACTTAAGATGATCTTCGGGATGGTCTGTTCTTCTATATTTATCCCACATTGCTTTTTTTTGTTTTATTATATCAATAATGTCACTTGTTATCCAGGGTTTATTATGTGACGATCCTTTTTTTTTTCGAGTTTCAGGACTGCTATCACTTACTATGTTCATTAAAGTTGTTTTAAACTTTTCCCATTTACCAACAGTTGTTGGTATCTTATCCAGTGATTCATCGAGTTGCATTAATATGGGGTTGGAAATAATCGCCTCGATGTCTGCTTTAAAGTAGTTTTTCCGGGTTGTAGTAGAATCTTTGAGCTTTTGTGTTATTTCAACTTGGATGGTTGCTAATAAAACACTGTGATCGGACCTCCCTATCGGTGGGAGATAGTCTAATTTTGTTATTAGATTTACATTGTTACACAATATCAAGTCTAAAAGTGATGGGCGATTGCCATCTCTAAACCGAGTGGGCTTCTCGACTAGTTGGTAAATATTGCTATTTGTAAACATGTCTTCAAAATAGTATTCACGGTTGGGCAGATTGTGCTGTATGTGATGGAGGGGCCAGGTTATGTTTCGAAAATTTAAATCGCCAAATATCAGTACATTTTGAGTCTCACACACTGATGCCATGTTTTGAAAAAGTGCGAGTTCATCCTCCACCAAGCAGTTGTCGGGTCTGTAAACGCCGACTAGCAAAACGTTCAGTGCATTGTAGGTACGGTTGAGCCACAGCGCTTCTATGCTTGGCAAGCGAGTGAAGCGGGTATTGAGAGTTGCTACCAGCGGAATACCTTTTACACACTTTGCTATGTATATCGCCACTCCGCCGCCCACACGACCAATACGGTCAGCTCGAAACAGAGTGTAGTTAGGTATTTTCACTGTGCTATCAGGAATTGCGTCTTTGAGCCAGCTTTCAGTTATGATAATAATGCCAGGCTTAATCATATTTATTCGTGCAAGAAAGAGGTCGAATTTAGCACAAAGTGAAGCTGTGTTTGTATAGAAAAATGTGATTTCTGATAAGGCGATTTTGATGTCAGTTAGTTTTTTTGTTTGTTGACAATTTTCGGACTCCCACTAATATATTTCATCGTAAGGTCCGTCTCTCCATTGCTCACTCTCTCAGCCAGCTCCTCGCGCAGTCGCTTGAGCTGTTCACGCTGGTGAGGGGTCATATCGGACTTGATCGTTATGGTTGCTGGCAGCAGATTTTTATTTTTAAAAATATTAATGGCTTTCTTCTTACCTGCCATAATCAATTTGATTGGGCGAGACGATGTGGCACCAGGCTGTGGCTTACCCAGGCGGATAGCGGCGAGTGGCCTGTCTTGCTGTGGTAGCGCTGCGAGTGCCTGTATCGCACCGTCCATGTCGTGCTTCCTGCGTTGCTCCACATTTTCTGACTGCGACTCAGGGATCCCAAACATTATGATGTTGGCGCTCCTTTTTTTCCTTTCCTGGAGCTCCTCCAACACGGTGTCGAGATTCGACGTCCTGCCCCCATTCAGCTTCAGCTCACTCATCTCATTCCTAAGCCCCCCAATCTCGGCTTTTAGCTCCATGATAAGGCTTTTCAGAGTAGGAAGCTCCTTGCTCGAGCTCACAATCTGGGCACAGATATTTAAGTGAGCGTACTTGCAGTTGGAGCACTCGCATTTCTGTGGCTGCCAGCCCACTGCACTTCACACATACTTCTCGTGTGCACCCAAAACATGAGATTCTAGGGTTCTTGTCGTCTGGTTTTCCAATTTTAGTATTAGTATTTAATTAACAGAAATTAACAGTAAATTCAACTTATTTTAGGAATTGGGAAGAATTTTGTATTATTATGGATGTATGTGGGTAGTTTTAATGTTTATGTTTGGTCAGTAGCACATTTTCCGCATTTTCCAGGTGAAATTAATATTTTATGCTAAGATAACACTTTCACTAAGACATTATCTAGTTTTGAACATATTAATGTTAGTTTGGCTCCAAATTAACCACTTAGTATAATTTTAACACACAGAGTTGATATAAGACCAGTGTACAAGACATAGTTGCAGGTAGTGAGAGAACTTGCTGGCCACTGGCGTCGCTGTCGCACACCGACAAGTACAGCGGCGCGGGATAACATTAGTAGATACACGCACCACTGGTTCTCGGTGGCGGCGCGTGGGTACTTGGAGTGCGGTCCCTTGGCGCGCGTCTGCGCCACGTTCTCGTGGTAGCGGTCGGTCTTCGCCGCCTGCTGCGGGCCCTCGTCCACCAGCTGGTCGTGCGCCGCGTAGAACTTGCTGGCCACCGGCGTCGCTGTGCGCACACACCGACATGCACAGCAGAGCGGTAATAACCAGAAATACGGGAAGCTGGTACTTCAGCCTTGGTAGCTTAGTGATGGGAGGGTATTTGATTATTTTTGTTGAGCAACACTGAGAATCCAGCTCTTGAAAGTTTCCAGGAAGGATACTAGTATACCTAATATACAGGTTAATCAAGTAATGAGCACTGAGAGATATAATATCTGTGTAACGGCGACATGTAAGTTTATATTGCAATGTATACTTTCTGTTGCGAATTGTATTTTGTGGCGTAATCAAGGATTTTCAATCAATCAATCAGCAACCCTGTAAACTGTCGTCTGTTGGTATGTCCCCTTCCTTACTTACTAGGTGGTAGGGTAAATGCCGCCAGGGTTGGTACCATCGCATTGGATGGACGATGGTCAAAGCGGCAATGAAAATTTTCCGTGTTTTCCATCCAGTTCCCGGTATTTTTTGTGTCAAATTAATTTAAAAACTGTTTAAAAGAAGTGAGCGGTTAATTTTTTTGAATTCAAGTCATCATGCCGCGTTGCCATTTAACGAAAGTGGAACATTCAAATATATTGCCTTCATCACAAAGCGAAACGTCTGCATGTTAGTTCGAGTACAATGCTTGTATAGTATACATATATGAGTCCTTTTCTTACAGCTTTCTTTCATTAATTAATGCGTCCTTCCGTCACGGTCGATTCTACGTACATATCACATTGGTTAAAAAAACCGGCACAAATACCGAACTACTGTTATCTATCAAGCTCACTGACATTCAGCGGCTGGAATCTTTCACTCCCGCGCCCCGCGAATAGTTTTGGTATCTCCGATACCTCCGATTCTTAATTCCATCTCATGGGGCCTCATCTCTGAGGATCAATCCTGCCAAAGGAACCCTTATGTTCGCCAATCGCCATTTAATGATTGGTAACAGAGTTCACTAACAGTGCACAGTGAGGTACGTTACGTCCGACAGAAATGTACCCATTTCAATAAATTTATTCTCCGATGCCGATCTTCCGAAAGTCTGTGTATAGTAAGTGATATGGAATTTGATTTCTGTAGCATTTATTTCTAAATTTTTTTTAGATTCATCGACTCAAAACGGTCTAAATATTGGACATGAATGCAGTAAAAATAAATGTCGAGAAATGTTGTTGGTAGAGAAATTGGAATAAGTGACGACAGGGTGAGGGCAAATACGTAAAATGTTTTTGCAGTTGTACAGTCGTTTTCCATCAAATTTATGTGTTACGTTGATTTAAGTCCGAATCCTTTTTTTCTGAAGGTAACTAAGAACTTTTGTCATTGCCGCGTAAAGAATATTTCAATCAATTCGGTGGTACCAATCCTAGTACCACCGAGTAAGTAACCACCTATAGTTTATAGTTAGTTATTATAATTCTTTATCGACATTACTATGGACTCGTTGTATGGCATAACTATATCTCTTTAGGCAAACATTCGGAGACGTAGTTGCTGGGTGTGTCTCTGGTTCATTAGGTTCTCTAGTCCGATTATTTTTACCGTTCTTAACTGTTGCACCCTGCATGTAAGTGGGTAAATAAAGAAGGTAGGTACGCAAGCACTAACAGCCGAAGTTAGGTCGGTAGATGGTGTAGTTGCGAAAGTGCTTGACCTCGCGGTAAATCTTCGCGTTGAGCATGTGTATCTCGATGGGCATGCGCACGCCGAACGTGCATTTCCCGCCGATCGCCTCCGCCATCTTGTCTCATCTGTCAGCGCTGGGCGTAGTCGCGGGAAACGCCGAGATCAATGCCGAGATCATACTCGATCTACTGCTGTATGAGGAAGAGAAGATTTCAGTATTGGCGAAAACAAGACTTATAGCCCCGATTGCACGAAGAGACTGCTGAGTTAATCACAGTTCAAACACCTCACTTTTGGTTTGCTTTTACTGAACCGCATGGAGTTCCTTCCGTACTGTCCATACAAAGTGACGTGTTTAATAATACATTGACGTTAATTTTGATTGTTTGTCCTTTCGTGAAATCGGCCCTCAGTAGTCGTCGGAAGTTGTATGGGTGGGTACTGCTAGATGACGAAGAGAAGTTTTTATTACAGGCAAAAACAAGACTAGTAACTAGTAGCTGAGTCGCGTGGCAAACTTCCGTTTTTATGAAGCTGTAGAAACGTGAAAAGAAGCTATGATTGTAAAAAAAAGCATTGATATCCATACCTACTTGTGGAACGTTTCTCAATACAATTTTATTTTCCAATCGTGCTCCAACTTAGATGAAAAACTAAGTGCTCCAACTGAGTACCCACTTAGCTTTTTTTGTAAAAGTATGGTTAAATTGTAGACACACCATCGCAATTAATTGCCTAATTGGTGTGGAATGAGCCGCCGACATTTGCTGGAGTGGTAGATAAGCACAATACAAAATTGATATTGAATCACAGAAATAGGATGTACTGCGCACGCTAGGTCTATGTATTGAATGATGCGCATTGTTAGGTATCCGAGTAGGACTTACGTAATTTATTAGATCCGAGGCTTCCACTAACTAAGCAAAATGGTTATTTAAGTTGTTAATTTTAATCGTTGCTGATCCCAATAATGGAAGAAGAAAATATATTTTCGTATCAAATCTCCGCATAAAATATTAAAAACGAAAAAAATATTCAACAAAAGCGTAGGTATTGACAAAACAGCAAAATTAAATTGTTGTAAGCATGACACTGAACCGTCATGCTGACATTACTGATTTTTTCAGCTTTTACCGTCATTCGCAGTAACATCGCGCAAAATTTGTGTAATAATTACAATAAACAACATTAGCGCCACAGAAATCGGAATGTTAATCATTCCGATTTCTGTGATTAGCGCCATGATTCTGTGTAAAATCCATGGAGGTGACACCTCCAAGTTAAAATCTGGGACAATAGTTTCGAATGTCCTGAGCCTCTGATACGAGTTACAAATCACTAATCGGAAATAATCGATTTCGGAGCACATTGATTTTTATATTTCTGTAGAAATATCATAGATATAATCTAAAGGAAACATGAAATAATTTTAATGTATATCTACACAGATATAAAAATCCTTGGGCGGGTGATTAGGACTAGCCAACTACTCGCGCCATACAAAAGCTATGTATAGTGAAACGCCTCAGGAAGTCCAAATAGAACTTCAGACCGATAATGGATTGTTAACATTTTTTGATTCCATAATTTAGGTATTTAAATAATAATAATAATCAAAAAGTCGATTTTTCACATTAGAAATCGGAAAGTAATATGATTTCTAGATATAAGCAAAAACAGCATATATGCATATACAAATAAATTCATTTTATTTTAGATTTCTACATTAGTCAAAATAATTCGAAAATGGGTATTTTGTATAGAAAAAGGAAACATACATTAACGAAAATAGGTTGATTCCTTGACAAGGAATCATATATTGTAAGAATGACACTTCTAATCGTCAGACTTAGATAACTTGAGGTGCCTCGTCTAACTTTGCGATTTGGCTAGTACCAGGGCCTAAAATGCCTGCTCTATTCAATGGTATACACCTGCGGAAATGAAGACCTCAACGATATTTCGATCAGGCCTCTGCACATGTGTTTCGAATAATGAAGCAACAAAAGTCAAGCCTCTACAGACGTACTAGTTTACGGTTCGCTTGAAAATCCTCAAAAATAAAATAAAAATGAATCTTAAATGTTCAATGTGTACATAGCGCGCCCGCTATTAAGGTACCTATTAAGTTATGCAAATAAAGTATCACATTTTAAGATATGAAAGGATGTTCCGGAGGACGCGGCGGAGGCGGTGAGTTGCTGTAAAATTCGTTAAAATCTAAGTGATGAGTGCCGCGCCGCGTCTCCGGAGAGTTAGATCCATGCTCTACGTAGAGATTGAGCGCTGCGTCGCGCTTATACGAGTCTACATGGTGTTTCGGAATATGTAGCAGACAGTACGGGAATAGAAAGTAATATTAGAAGAAAAAGATCGGATGTTTTTTAAATATAAAATATTTTTTGACGTCACGTGACTAATTTATATGGGGACCGCGAAAAAAAACCTAATGTGTTGACATGTGTAAAAATCATAGTTAAAATGATTGAACTAGTATATGATTTTTCGACTAAGGGCCGAGTGCACGAAATGACAAAAAATCAAAATCAACGTCCACATATGATTAAACACGTCACTTTGTATCGTCAGTATGGAAGTAACTCCATGCGGTTCACTAAAAATGACGTGTTTGAACAATGATTAACTCAGCAGTTAGTCTCAGTTCGTGCAATCGCGGTTAAGATACACAATTGTCCGTTTTTCATCCAGTTCAATCTGTCCGTGTAAACTCGTCTTGCAGAGGCGTTTGCATGGGCGATTTCCTCAATATTCCGTGGGCGATTTGCTGTCAAAATAAAAAAAATCAAAATCAAATCTTTATTGCCGTTTTTTGCTTAGGGATATTTATTGGCTCACTCTTAAGAGGTACGTTAGTCAAGCTAAAACTGCCTGGGTAGGCGTGCAATATGACATAACATGTCAAATAAAAGCATACAGTTTTAAATTCACATTAAAAATATAAAATAATCGAACACATTGTACAATAATTGAGTCAATATAAAGTAATAAATTACATTTCTATTAAATTGTTAAGGCAGATAAATTAACTAAACATATATAATAACCGTTGAAAACATTTAAACATTATATATTAATATTTAAAAATTCGCTCACATTATAAAAACATTTTTCAATTAACCAATTATTTAATTCCTTTTTAAATCGATGAATGTCAAGTTTTTTAAAATCTGTCGGAACCTTGCAGCCATGTAGTATAAACTATCTCTATACAAAGTAGTGCGTGGTTGAGTACAATATAGTTTTCCCTTCGATCGAGTATTGTATGAGTGAATGGAGCTGGTTTCCCGAAAATATTGGGAATTTTTCTTGACAAAAACACAAGTTTCATAAATATAGAAGCTAGGAACCGTTAATAATTTCAACCTTTTGAAAAGTGCTCTACAACTATCCATGGAGCGAGACTGACACATTGCTCTTACACATTTTTTTGTATTTTAAAAACTGCCTCTATATTTGTGGAGTTGCCCCAAAATAGTAGACCGTATCTTAGATTAGAGGTCACATATGCATGATAGGCAGTTAGTACTGTTTTTAGACATGATACCCGTCTCAGCCGTTTAAGCGCAAATACGAATCTACTAATCTTTTTTATTAATCCATTGATATGAGGTTTCCAGTTGCAATGACAGTCCAGTAGCACCCCTAAAAATTTCATTTCTTTAACCCCTATGATCTTGGCTCCCTTAAGTTCAATTTTAAGCTCGCAAGGTGTACTTTGCGGAGCATGGAACTGCATTAGTTTAGTTTTTTCAATATTTAATATTAAGTTATTATTTTTTAGCCATGTTTCAATCTGTTCTATGGCTGAATTTATATTATTTTCGTAGTCTTTAAGCCCATTTTCAGTCCTTGATCCCTTTATTATAACTGTGCTGTCATCAGCGAATAACACCATACGGTGTTTTATTGAGTTTGGTAAATCGTTTATATACATTAGAAATAGAAGAGGTCCTAAAATACTACCTTGAGGTACACCGTGCGTTACCAACATGTATTTAGACCTATACTTCAATACAGTTTTTGATTTTAAACAAATCCTGGAAATTTCTGTACACTGCTTTCGTTCAGAGAGGTAAGAAGTTAACCACTGGAATGCATTACCACGGAATCCATATCTCTCCATCTTTTGTAAAAGATTCTCATGACAGACATAGTCGAAGGCTTTTGTCATATCCATAAACACAGCAGTAACTGGTATTGAGTGATTTATACATTCAGTAATTTCTTTCATAAGGTCATATATAGCTAAGCTTGTTGATCTGTCTTTTCTAAAACCATTTTGTTCATTCACTAATATTGAATTATTATCTATAAATTTGATCATTCGCAGAATCATTACTTTTTCAAAGAGTTTTGATAAAATTGGTATCAGGGTAATAGGCCTATAGTTTTTCATTTCTTTTTTATCTCCTTTTTGAATAATGGTTTTACAATTGATATCTTTAATTTTTCAGGAAATATACCACTGCATAATGATAAATTTATCAGGTATGAAATCGGGTAACAAAGTAAGTGTGCACTTGATTTTATAAAATTAGTTGATATTTCATCATATCCTACCGAATTCGTATTTTTGAGTTCGTAAATAATTTTTAATATTTCAAGAGGTGTGGTTGGTTTTAGAAATATTGAATGTAATGTTCTGTCGATATTTATAGTGGTTTTACCGTTTGTGTTAGGTCTGCTTTTTTCTCTTACTTCGTTTGTAAAATGATTATTTAATGAGTTAGCTATTTCTTCGGGACTTGTTATTTCATTTTTATTAACGTTTAGTTTTAGAATTGAGTTTCTGTCTGGAGATATATTTTCGCAAGTTTCTTTGATAATGTTCCAGGTAGCGATTGTTTTATTTTTAGAATTTGCTAAACGGTCTCTATTTGTGTTTTTTTGGGCCAATTTTAAACACTTTTTTAAGGTTTTACTGTATGTTTTGTATGTTTTTTTGTTTAGTTCTGTCCGATCGTTTCGATGTATGATATACAATTTTCGTTTTATTTTGCTACTGTATCTTATGCCTTTTGTAATCCATCTTGGTTTTCTATAACTGTACATTTTAACCTTATATAAAGGAAAACATAGATTAAAGAAAAGGGAGAGTATCTCGTGAAAAGTATTAAATGCATGATTTGTTTCGTTGAGTTCATATACATCCGAAAATGAAAGGGCGCTTATGCTTGTTAGAAATTTAATTGTATTATCTCGAGAAAAATCCCTCTTTTGTATGTACCAGAATTGTGTAACTCTCTTTCTTATTACTGTGAATTTAAACGTTTGTCCAGTATGATCTGAAAGACCCAAGTCATGAATTTCTCCTACCCCACTGTTTATATTTGTCGCTATGTTATCAATACATGTTTCAGATTTCTTACTAATTCTTGTTGGTGATATAAATTGAAGATTTAGGTTATGTTGCATCATAGTGCGTTCAAAAAAAGTTACGGTTGGATTATTTGTTTTCATTCTATCAATATTGAAATCTCCACATAATACAATGTTTTTATCTCTTTTGCTGCCTAGTTTTGTTAGTAGGGTGTCCAGTTTCTGAAAAAATATATCGACGTCTCCTTTTGGTATTCTATACACAGAAATGATATATAGGTTACATTCAGTTAGTTTAACAGCACAGCATTCAAAATTATTTTCACTGGACATTTGCTTAACCCATGGTATGTCTGTGAATTCGGTGTTTTCTCGTACAAGGATACAAACTCCTCCTCTATCACTTTTAGGCCTAGAGTAATTCGTTGCTAACTTATACCCAGTAATTTTGAGGTTGTTTTCGTGCCCTTCTCTCATAAAATGTTCACATAAACACAATACATCTATTTCAATGTTTTTATTTGTAAATTCGCATATTTCAATTAATATTCTATCGATTTTTCCTAATACTCCCGCAATATTCTGATGGAAAACTGTAATTGTATCATTGCATTTTTCCTTTTTTTCAAAAGGTTTTAAATATTGTCGTTTTTTGCTAAAACAATGTTTTCTTTTTGTTTCTTTAAAAAATAATTTGTTATTTTTGTTTGTTTCAAATCATTCACATGTATTGATCGTGGACGAGGCTTAAAATATTTTGTGATTTTATTATTCTTGTGTGTAAAAGTCTTAGAGCGAATTCCTTGTTTAAGATTAGCGTGTTGTAAATAAAGTTCTTGGTATTTAAAATAATCGAGTTCTATTTTTATTTTTCTTTGTATGAAGTAAGTAATCTTTGCGTGATGTGACTTTTTGAAAGATTTATCATCACTGAATTTTTTTATATCCAGTAATTCGGCATGCTTATATTTTTTGCAGGCCTTTGACATTAGACTTTTAAGCATGTTTTCGTTGAGATACATATTTTCTAAAGTTTCACAAACAAAAATCTTTCTCTTAGCATTATTGTGTAAGAATATTTCTAAGCTATCAGTCAATTCATTCGGTCTCTTATCATGTGCTCCGCCTGCTATAAAAATAATGTCGCTTCCATCGTCAAAGTTCTTTTTCCGGCGCAGAATTTCGGCAAGTGCAGCTCCGTTGTAGATGTAGCTTGTAATGTTGTATTCCGTGGTTTCAGCTGCTAGTGATGATGCAATGCCTTTAATAGTTTCGTCTCCTATAATTGCTATAGATTTTTTAATGCTTTTTGATGTGGAGATTCTGCCATCTTGATGAGATTTAATTTGCTGTTTTGTGATTTGTTCTTTAAAATTATGTTGTGTATTAATGGCATGGTCCTCTAGAGACTTTTTCTTTGAGATGTGGCATATTTTACTGTTTGGAACTTTTTGAGCAGAAAGTGGCTCTGCTGCTCCTAAACTTAAATTATAATTTTTTGAAGATGGTGATAGTGGTTGGAAACAAGAAGTTTCCTTGTCCATTATTGGATTAGTATGATGCTCATTGTTATCTTTTCCACATATTTGGATTGGATCGGGAGTAAGGTGCGTCATCGGGGTCAGAGAGCTTCTTCTCAGTGATATGTCTGACAGTCTGTCCGACATTTCTCGCGGAAGTTTACTTCCTCGTGGGAATGGGGCCTTACAATATAATGAACGGCCTTGCATGCACAATATAATGAATGTGATATGTATCGAATCGAATGTGTTGACAACAGTGTTATTTCCAAAGGTCGTGACACCGTCCGTCCCATGCAGCAAGGACTGGAGATTACCACACTGATTTCTGGCAAATTGCTTACCTACCGACCACCTGCCGCCTGCCTGTGGCAACCATCGATAGGAGACCTTGGCCGTTGAGTATCCTCGAGCATTCTTTGATTGGGTACACTAGTGTTAATCGCCGTTTCATCCGTGCACTCTGGATAGAGAGAGACTTAGTATCTTTCTGTGTTTTATCCCCTTGAATATGTGTGAAAAATATACTTTTTCGTACTAAGCAAGTACGTCGCCTTCTTTAACGAATGTAATATGTATGTAAAATCGAACGAGAATGTGACAAAATTGCTAGAAGCAATATGTACCCGCGAAAGGTATACTTTGCTGGTTTTGCAGTAATAATTTTTACGACTCTCTTCTCTAATTAATGTGTCCTTGCTTCGCGGTCAATTCAACTTACATATCACGTTCGTTGACAATCGAAATCGAATCGAATGTGTTGACAACAGTGTTGTTTCCAAAGATCGTGACACCGTCCGTCCCATACAGCACCGTCACGGGTGCCCATCTCCGCGGAGATTAGACGTCGTCGTTCGAGCGTGCCACGGGAAGGGCTCGTCCTCCGGTGGCGCCGCGGGCGCGGCTGGAGATTGCCACACTGATTGCTGGCAAAATTGCTAGGTATAGCGATCACCGGCTGCCTGCTTGTGGCGTCTATCTATAGAAGACCTTGACGTTGAAATTCCTTGATTGAGTATATCGGTGTTAATCGCCGTTCTATCTGTGCACACTGGCTGGAGAGAGATTTAGTATATTTCTGTGTTCATTCTCTTGAAAGGGGAAGTAAAAAGTATGCTTTTTCGTCCTAAGCAAATACGTCGCTTTTTTGAACGAATGTGATATGTATCGAATGTGTTGTTTCCAAAGGTCGTGACAACGTTTGTCCCATACAGCACCGTCACGAGTGCCCATCTCTGCGGAGATTAGACGTCGTCGTCCGAGCGTGCCACGGGAAGGGCTCGTCCTCCGGTGGCGCCGCGGGCGCGGCTGGAGATTGCCACACTGATTGCTGGCAAATTGCTTACCTACCGACCACCTGCCGCCTGCCTGTGGCGAACCTCGATAGGAGACCTTGGCCGTTGGAAATCCTCGAGTAATCCTTGATTGAGTAAATGAGTTTTATCGCCGCTACATCCGTGCACCCTGTCTGGAAAGAGATGTAGTATATTTCTGTGTTTTATCGTCTTGGAAGAGTGAGAGGTGTGTACGTGAGTTTTATAAGACTGTTTCTGCCTTACTGATAAACATTTGTATGCATAAATTTCGCTATTTCTCGATGTCCGGTACTTATAGCTAGAAGTACAGGAGTACTTATAGCGATGGTAGAAATGTTTATTAGCAAGGCAATTTATGTATGACACACTAGCATTTAACTAGATAATCCCCGTGTTAAAATTAGCGCGCCTATTCTGAATACTGCTGCTACTGCATAGACGGTTATAAGTGTGGCAGTCAATAAAAAAATCATTTGAAGTTATGACGAAAGCAAAATTGTATCAGTCGTGACTATTGTACAATTATTGCTTTGTTAATATTGCAGTAGCCAGGTTTATTAACCCAAGTAATAAATAACCGTATCATCTGATATCATTTGTTTTTAAGAAAAAAATGTTTAATTTCTACTACTCTATAAACTTTCTTTTCCGGTAGGGTTAGTCGATGGTTGTAAGAAATTGATTTTTTGCGATAAGCTCGCCCTTTACATGAATGTATTACAGAGTAAATAAATAAATAATATCCGTCGCGCATTCCAGCCTCGTCCCAACTGTTTCCCGCCAAACATTTCCCGCCTTCCGTGCCACACGCGTTTGGTATTGTATACCACAAAATGTTGCCCTGTGTTTTAATTTAATTATTATTACAAGATTTACACAAGTGACCAGCTACCGAAACAAAGTACCGAAAATTATATTCATATTCTTATCCGTCTCAATGCTGCCCTTTTTCCTAAGTTACTTTTTGACATCAAGATAAATCAAAGTAATGAATTTAAGTTTTTTTTTTTAAATTACCGAACGTTTTCACAACATTACGTCGCAATCCCGCAGGAACTTGAATGGCAAAACTTTTTATTTTTTCGCAAACTACCTAATTCCTCCCACAAACTTGAAAATCTTCGCATGAGCTTTGTTTTGGTTCAAAGCAAAACAAAGCTCATGCGAAGACTTCTTTTCTTCCCCACCCGTCAGAGAAATACTGGATCCGCGCCCGTGGGGACGATATAATCTCTAATTATCTTCAGTATTGAACACGTTCGTTCGAGTTCCTCGCCCAGCGCAGGGCGGTGCGGCCTCTCGCGGCGGGAATGGGAAACGGGTGAGGAGGCCCAGGAATGGGGGTGGTGACAGGTTTCAATTAAACGTCTTATTAAATAGTTGGCGCATTCGATCGGCAGGAAGAATCCACGATATTGAGACGCGAACGGGGCGGCGGCGGAGGCAGCGGCGGCGTGGGAGCGCTCGAATTGCTGTACACTGAGGAAAAAGGCATCGAACTATACTTTGGTTAAATGTTATCCACACTGCTTAGCAACAAAGTCTCCGGAATTTAGATGTGACTCGATAACTGGCAACACGGCGCGATTCAGAAACATATGGCTGGAAAAAACGAACATTTATTTCGATTCATTCCAAATTTTTAATTAATGGCGCGCTTTGTTTGTTTTATGTGTGTTTTTAAAAAGCAACTTTTTTATTGACGTCGTGAAAATGAACACCTGGATATTCAAAAAAGGCATTCCAAAGTTGCCGCTCCCAAACTATAGCCCTGATATCGCCCCCTGCTACTTTTTCTTACTCAACTCATCAAGGCGGCACGCAGGAAGAGAGCTCTAGAGAGCGTCTAGAGAGAAGAGGAGCTGTATTCGAGGTGCTAAACGATAATTTTTTTCTAAAAAAAGAAATGGAGTACTTTTTGTATGCAACTATTTTGGTCTCATCCCGCAGGAAGGCACTTCCATTCAACATAAATGGAGCAACAAAGGTGGTGTTCTATGCGGCGCTGTGGGGACATACCACTTTGTCGCCAGACAGCTGCTCGTGGTCTTCATGAGCGTGTGCGTCGCCTCTCGCTAATAATGCGCCCCAAAATGCCCAATTGTGTGTTAAAATCGTGCAAGACATACATAAAAAACGCAAAGTAAGACGGAATATCGGAATGCTGCAACAGGCGACAGAACTGTATTTTTTTTATGCAACCTATGTCAGGTTAGGTTAGTTTAGGTTAGGTTAGGTTGGGTTAGGCTAATACCACACAACTACCGTTATGATATTATCCCAATATACTACATTACCGCAGGAATTAGGTGTCCCGCCAGGACCTTCCCTTTGTGAGCACGGCTACGTTGAACTGGATGGAAAACACGGTCAGTTTTTCATTGCCGCTTCGACCATATTTTCATCCAATGCGATGGTACCAACACGGGCAGGCGTAAACCCTACCACTTAGTAGGGGAAGGGGATCTACAGTTTTGCATGGGCTCCGAACCATGGAGCAGCTCGCATTCGTGACGAAATGCACTTGTCCAACTCAGAATGAGAAAGAAAGTGGTGCATGCGAGGATTTGAAATCAGACCTCTGGTATGATAGGTCCCCGCACCACTACACTACGAGCCGCCATATCCTTAACTTTTACATAACACTGATCCGTCAGATGACACTGTATGTCTTTTAATTCTAAGCCTGGTTTGCATCGATATAATCTAAAACTATAGATGCACCATCAGCTTTTCTCCGCGTACCATGTAATATGCGCCCTATCCGCTCGTTGATGTCCTACTGCATGTCAGTCTGTGGTCGACTTGACATCCGAGCGTACGTGCCACCTACGGGCTTTGCAATGCGACAAAATGCCGAAATACGCGGTCAAAAGGTATAAAAATCGGAGTGAAAGGAATACAAAGATCCGTATAATAACTTATCATAGGCAAACATACTTAGATACACTAGATAGAAATCAAGAAATCATTTCGTCCGAAATAATAACACAGTGACCGCGGGCTCCGTCAAGTTGGAAACGCCCTAACGAAAAATCGTATTTTTCTAATGCAGTAGTTTAGTACTAATTCTGTACAGATTTGTACACCTCATTGTTTATTTTGTACGGTTAAGATTGAGTAAATACAGGCCAAGCAACGAGGGTTTCTAACTTGACGCTCAGATCGCCAACTTTTCATTTAACCTACTTTTAATATCTAATCGTTTAGTATTCATTTTGTACTGATTAGTATACCGAATGAATTATTTAGTAAGGCTTTGACTTCGAAATAATAGACATATGAATGGGGGTTTCTAACTTGACGTTTTTCCATTTTGACATTTATAACTTTTGAAAATGATATTCTAAAAGGCCATGTTTTGAAACATTCAGTACATCAAAAAAAACCGGCCAAGTGCGAGTCCGACTCACACACGAAGGGTTCCGGACCGTCGTACAAGATTTAACACAAAAAAAAACACTTTTTTTGTATGGGACCCCCTTTTAATTTTTTATTATTTAATATTTTACCTATTTGTTGTTATAGCGGTGTAAATAAATACACACTGTGTGAAAATTTCAGCAGCCTACCTATTACTATTCATGAGATACAGCCCTGTGACAGACGGACAGACGGACGGACGGACAGCGGAGGCTTAGTAATAGGGTTCCGTTTTCACCCTTTGGGTACGGAACCCAAAAAAGTACGTTTAGTACGCGTTCGTATCTATAACTACAGGACTTTGAATATTGCCCACTGATAGACCAGTTTGCTAAGGTAAATTAGTGGCGTCTAGTAAATAGTTAGCTCTACTCACAATACAAAAATGTATTATGACGAACATATGTCAATTGTACAGCAGATAAATATTTTTTTACATCGTTAGTTGTGCCAGAAAAAAAATTGTAATAAAAAAATAAGATTTTTCGTTAGGGGGTTTCTAACTTGACGGAGCCGCGACCGCGGTGACTGCAACCGCCATGCTTGTGTCCCACCTTGCATGCGTGGGAGCGACTTCTTCGAACTCTTTGTACGTGTGAGTGTGTAATGCGCGACTGAAAGATCCGAAACGTGTGAGTGTATAATGCGCGACTGAAAGATCCGAAAACATTATCATTAGGAAGGAACAAGATGGCGAATGTGCTTCATTTGTTTGTGTGCGAGTGCGAGCTTGCGAGTATGAGCGAGCGAGAAAGAGCGTATGAACACAAAAGCGCGTGTTCAGCGAGAGAGAAGGAGACGCCCATTGTTAGGGACTTGCTTCCGTGGTCAATGATACCAGGATGGAAAATAAAGTAATTTGTTTTTTTCCGGGATCGTTTCTTCGTAAAAAGTCCGGTGTTTGTTATCTTTTATTTATTGAATTTGATCTAACACTATTTTACTAAAGTAATTATAACGCATTTCACGTATTTAAGCAATCGTATTGATAATATAGAAAACCAAATTGTATTCAATAAGCAGGCCAATTAAAATAGAATAAACAGCAACACTGAAACATTTCGTAACGGTGGCACGGGCGTTTGTATGGAGAAGTACTCTGATTGTCGGTCTATTGCTTTTGGTATGTCGATGCTCGTTTGTCATTAAAAAAACAGGCAGTGTGTATTAGGAGGCACATCTCGTTGTGCTGCCCAGTGTACCTGGCGAGCGCTATGCCACAGAATAACTAATAGTGCGCTATGCGACGACGGCAGGTATGCGGCTCCCCCGCTCCCCTGCCCGACCCACCCGCGCGTGACCTTCGGCTCTTCGCACGTTAATACTGAGCCGCTAAAGATGTATAGTGGCAGTTGTAAGAGACATTTGGGGGCGTTTCGTGAACAAAAGGTTTCCTTTGGCAGGATTGATCTTTGTGCTCCTAAGAATGATTTCAGAAGGGGTGCCACCTGAAATATTGATGCGGGTAGGGGGGGAGGGGGTCAAATATTTTGACCGCCCTACCTCACTCTGAGCTTTATAACCAATGATTTCAAAGGTAAGGATACGCCCTTATATAGAATTGAAATAAATCTTCTCCATACAAGCAAAAAGTAGCGCCATCTATTCAAACTCGGAAGAACTACGTGAGCGCCGTGTCAAAGTCGTGTTGACAACTCGCCGCCATGTTGCATTAGGTCTAACTTTGTAACCTTGTACCTGCGTCCTTAAATGTTTTCTTTTTAATTTAAACTTTTAAGTTGTTTTAACTTTCATGAATGAAAAATGTTTTTTTGTAATTTCAAGGTATTCAAGTTAAATACAATTTGAATTTTCTCTTGTACCTGCTTGGTCTGGATCTACCTGCCTGTCATGTCAAAATTTGTTCTCGTTGTATCTTGGGAAACACTGATCGTAGACCCATCATGCGACCACTCAAAGTAAACGTCCCGACCTGATCTACCTGCTTGTCATGTCAAAATTTGTTTTCGTTATATCTTGGGAAACACATGACAGGCAGGTGGATCAGGTCGGGGCGTTTAATTTGAGTGGTCGCATGATGGGTCTGCGACCAGTGTTTCCCAAGATATAACGAAAACAAATTTTTACATGACAGGCAGGTAGATCAGGTCGGGACGTTTACTTTGAGTGGTCGCATGATGGGTCTACGACCAGTGTTTCCCAAGATATAACGAAAACAAATTTTGACATGACAAGCAGGTAGATCAGGTCGGGACGATTACATTGAGTGGTCGCATGATAGGTCTATGACCAGTGTTTCCCAAGATATAACGAAAACAAATTTTGACATGACAGGCAGGTAGATCAGGTCGGGACGATTACATTGAGTGGTCGCATGATAGGTCTATGACCAGTGTTTCCCAAGATATAACGAAAACAAATTTTGACATGACAGGCAGGTAAATCAGGTCGGGACGATTACATTGAGTGGTCACATGATAGATCACATTAAAAAAAACTTTGATTACCCACTCATACTCATATCCACTCCAAAATAAACCAGAATGAAAAAGGACGCCCGTAAGTAGTGTAAGATTGGGCAAGCTGAATCACTTTGCTAATAGCTTCGTTCTTCAGCATGCCCAATCTTAGGTCATTCAATATTTACTACTTTGGTAACACAAAATTCGGAACTCTGCATTTAAGTTTCCCCGCTCGGTCGGTATCGGACACCAGACACCATGCAAGGGTGACTACTACATGCTACTAATGTGTGAACTTATAAATGATATTGTCATCTTATATAAAACGGGATATCTGTTTCAATGTTTGTCCGTTTGTATGGCTGAATAAAAATTCATTTTTAAATTTCATAGGATCTCGTTTGCAAGCGTCATGAAAAAATATACTCGAAATGAAATACGTAAAATAATCTTATTTATACAGGTAGAGTAGGATGAAGGATGGGGTATAAGGAGATAGTCAAAACTAATTATTTAAAAAAAATATATTTATTTAAAGATTTCTTTATCTACACACCACATTTTTAAAGCTATAACATTTTTTAAAGCACAACATTTCTTATGATTAATACAATTGTATTCGCATGATTGCTTACAATATGTCCGTATAATTTCGCTAAGGTTAGGGCAGTCATAATGCTCTAAATTTATTACATTACGTGCATCACACATTTATTTTACCCAGAGTACCTTTTCTTCACCTTTACAATAAATTATTTTATCATCTAAATAAGGTTTGACATATTTATCGAACTCATACATATGCATGAAACCGTCCCTCCATAAAATGTCGCGGTTCTTTTCCAGCCAAATAACTTGTTTTTTTTCTTCAAAAGATAGTTTATTGTAAGGAAATGGAGATTTTAAAAGAAATACTTGGGTTTTATTATTCGAAGCTATAGCCAACTCCTTAGGAATGAATTCGTTATTAGAAATTTTGAACCCCTGTAGATCCAGTATAATACTGTTATCACCAGTCATCACGTAATTTTCTTTACTATATTGCTTAAAGGCTTGTATTCAATGATGCTCTCATTTAATATGAGACAATAAGCTGCTGTTTTTTCAGGAAATTCCCTGTCACTCTCTATTTCTATTCGTACACCCACTGGACCAGATTTAATAGTTTCGTTCTGTCGGGAACAATCAACAACAAACAATGGTGCTTTGCTTTTAAAATCGATTAAATCCAACAACGGACTCGATTGACAGTCGTAGTAAGACTGTTGAAATTTTGAATAAAGCTCGTATAATAAAGAATACTTTTCTTCGTTAAATTTGATAGAGAGGGTATCATACGGGTAATAATTAGAGTTTAAAAATACTTTCACATCTCTCACATTACAGTGATCGAATTGAGACATATCAAAATCTCCAGAATTTTTCCGATTAATTTGAAGTCCTAGGACTTCAAATTATAACAAATCTGGGTTTTTCTAATTGGTTTGATGTCTTAATCGACCAAGTATGTTTCGTGGTTTGAGGAAGAAGCGGATATTCATATAAATCCCAATTACGAAATTCCATTCTTAAAGTTTTATCTTTATCTAAATATTTTAGTAAATTTAAGCGTTCACGATCTGAGACTTTTACATGAGGCACTCTCCAAATAATTTTTGATATAGTTACATCGGAAAGATATTGACCTTCACCTAGCTTCAAAGAATTCAAATTTGTATTAGCCCTCAAAAGTATTAGCTCATGTTTACAATTAATTACAATTTTTTTGTAATCCTCCGCAAATCCGAGAATTTTGTTAAGCGGTATGTTAACACTGAATCGCCCATCACTATTTCTGATACCATTAACATTCCAACCCCATACGATACCTACTTTTGACTCTATCTCATTCATAGAGATATAAGATTTCATGGTTGTGGTAATTCCAGCATTTTTCACCCTATCTATTTCTATACCATTGAGTTCATATCGTATATCTTGAAAAAGGAATAAAATCGGATTATTTGTTAAATTAAAGCTTTCAACCTTCGAGGGATTGTTGTCGGCTCCAGTCTTGTAAACATGGAAAACACCTTCAATGTACACGGAGCTTTCCGATGGTAGAATATACAGGTCTTGCTGATTTACAGGTATTCTAATCTCATCATTATTGTTGAAACTGTTTACATATGGTTTGTATGCATGTACTTCTATGCTTTCAATAGAGTCATCGCGAGTCTGAGGCTCAGTTATGCTTAAAATACTCATTTTATTAGACCAAGCAATTTTAAAAAGGTTTTATTTTCTTTAGTCAACTTTTTCGAACGTCTTTCTTTTATGATACCCTGTGATTTACTGATACATGGAGTTCTTATAACAACTACTTTATTGAATAGTATCATCTTATTTTCCTTAAATGTAACGATAAGTGTAGATTTTCTTTACGAAAATTAATTAAATCGTTGTTGCTATCGAGTATGCGAATAGTTGTGGAAGATACAAAGTTTCGATTGACAGGAAAATAAACTATATTCTCAGGTCTTTCTAGAATACGATATCCTGGTGGAACATTCGGAATAAATTCGTGAATTATGTGTGTCGGTCTACCGTTTGAAAATGATCCGTCAACAATATCACATTCGATTCTGATGGTGTTGGTTGAAACAATGTTAACAGGAGACGATGAGTGATGTGTTATATTTGATTTAAGAAGTATTTTTGGAAAACCTAGCATTGGTGCAATCGAGTTCTCCTTTTTAAAATTAATTGTTTTGAAACATCGAATGCTGCACTTTAAAGTATTGTTATTAGATGTTATATTTATATAAGAATCTTTGATGTTATCTTTTATGTAATCGCATAAATCTTCCAGTTCATAGGAACCTTCTGGTATTTCCATTATTTCATTTTCACCATAGTAAAATTTATTGTTTCTGTGGTCAATATTCGGAATTGAGTTGAATGTAGCGAAATAAAGCAATCCACATTCATACACATCATTTAACTCAATGGAAGGTAAATAATATGAGGTTAATTCGGATGTTGTACCAGAAACAGAAAGTGTGATCGACATTATTGCACTGAGAGATATTAATAAAAATAACCGTTTTTATAGGTTTTCCAAAAAGTATCCAGAAATTTTATGCATAAGTGTCCACAGTTTTTTTGAAAATAGTTTTGATATGTTTTGTAGTTGTAAAAAATATTATTTGAGTTTAAGTAATGCACCAATTCCTTTGGTGGTGGTAAGTTTCCGAAACTATCAAAGTATTCATAGTAATTATTAACTTTTACGTAGGCTACCCAGTGAGTTCCAGTATTCGAAGTACTATCCAAGTTGACGACACCGCATTCAATTTTATGTGGTTTACAAGGTAAGGAATTTCTCATGTAAACGCCCCTAAAATAAGGGATATCTTTAGTATGGTTTAGGATGTCTATATTGGTGAGCGCTCGTCTAGGCAGCCTTTGACTTAGTTTTTTGATAAATTTCGGTATATTCCAAATCCATTTTTATACGGCTTAAGATGTAATCCGTTTCCGATGACAATAGATTCCATTGCTGCATTATGTCGTTGTGTCTCCTTAAGATTTTGTTGTCCGACCTTGTAATCGTTAACAGCTTTTGCAATTCCTGCAGCACCTCCAGCAAAGCTTCCTAAAGCCGACAGCCCCGCAAAAATGGGGATAAGAGGAAGAATTCCACCTGTCTTAGGAACGGCTATAACCCTCGGTAATTTGATATTTTTATGTTTTTTAATAATTTTTTTGGCAACAGCGAAGGCATACTTGATTGCCAATTTACCGTCTTTAAGTTTGGAATTTTTTAATTTTGCTTTTATCTCACGAATTATGTTTGAAAAATTTCTTGATTTGGCTTTTACACCAGCTCCCACTTTCAATTTGGTTTTCATAATATTTTTAACCAACCATGACGCAATTTTTTCTCCTCTTCCGGATTTATTAGACTTCGAGCGGATGTCTGCCATTTTCATCAACCTTAAATCAGCTTTATGGCGATTATCGAGATCTTTATATTTTGAATAAGCTATGTCATGTTTCTTACAATACTCATCTAATTCGTTAACACCTTTATCACCACGAACTAGCCTTTCTGTGAGTCTAGTTCCCGGACCGCAAAAATTATAACCAGGAATATGTAGTTCAAAAGGTAATTTATTTATAATCGAATCAATAAGTCCCTTTCCTTTCATCGCCAATCACACAATGACCGTTTATATAGCCAGACTTAGATTTATAATTTATTTTTCATATCAATCCAGCTGTTCTCTGATGAAGGCAATCCAAGCCATTTGACCAATACTTGTCTACCTTTTCGTTTCAAAACTTTTTCGACAAGATATATATCGGGATATCGAGTTTTTGAGATTTCTTGCTCGTAAAAACATCCAGATATAATTTGCTTATTCATGTCTTGTAATATGTATGACGGGGGATACCTTGTTTTTAAAGAAATAATTTTAAATAACTCGGTAGACCAATTAGGATGATAACCCTTTGCAAAAACACCCTTATACTTACTTATGCGAACATAATCACCGACCTTACACTTTGGGATTGTTTTTTTTTAAATCTTTGATTTATTTTTTCAATGTTGGCATAGACGGTATTGACATTATGAATATTGACGTTCGAAGGTGAAAATCCTGTTGTTCTATGCAAAGTATTGTTATACTCACTAATAACATCAGTAAGTACATCTCCAACCCATTTATAGTTACCATTAAGACTAAATTTTTTATATAGTTTGCTCTTTAATGTTCTTATAAATCGTTCTACGATGGAAGCTTTCTTAACAGAGTATGTAGAATAATGGTTTATTGCATATTTTTTCATATATTTTCTGAAAGTATCATTATAAAATTCTTTTCCAAAATCAGTCTGCATATTTTTCGGCTTGCAGCCTTCGTTCAAAATATTTTTAATTGCTTTACCGACATCTATTTTATTTTTTGTTTTTAAGGGTACAGCCCATGCATATTTTGAAAAGGCGTCGATTACAACCAATATTATTTTATAACCTTTATTAACTGTAGAAAAGTTTCTCATCTCCACTAAATCAGCTTGCCATAAGTCATCTATCCCGTAAATATTAACATATCGACGGGGGAAGTTCTTTCGAACTGGTTTATGCAGTTCTTCTACTACATCTTTTTTACTCATTTTTGGTCCTTTATTGCCTTGCTATACAAACGATCAACATCCGCTTTAGTATAAGCGTTTGTAATATACTGTGTTTTTAATATTTGAATCTCTCTCTTTATAGCATTTATTTCTTTATCATAATAATTAAGTTTCGTTTGTAATTCTTTCTTCAAGCAAAGTTCTTCAGTTTTTTTGTCCACATAAGACTTCGTAACAGCATCACTAGCTTCTTCAGGTGGGAGAAGTTGCTTTATTCTGACTGATTGTACATCAATATGCCCATCATCAGATCTATACAATCCTAGTTCATTACATTTTCTTAATTCAGAATTTACCCGCAATCTTTTATGGACATGCTGTCCGAATTTGTCAATATTCATATTGGTTTCGATCTGTATTTGTTCAATACTTCAAGAAGACTGTATAATAATACTGAAATATCGGATTTATATATTTCACTCGATAATACCACACTCTCTTAGTTCTTCCAAAATCGATATAATTTCATTATCAAGACCAGTATTTCCAGCATCACGAGAGGCAATTAATAAACGAAGACGATCAACTAGCTCATTTGGATCATTCCAGTACACTAAATCTATACTCTTTTTAATTTTTTTCATTGATGGAAGTCCATCTCCAAAAAATAAATCATCTTTTTTACTATCCAGCTTAAATAGAGGTTTTATTATTGAAAGATACTTAAAACCCTTATTGCTTTTAATCGGTTTTAGCGCGTTGAAATCTCTTCTGTGTACATTTGTTTCCTTTAATATCTGTTTGTAAATAATGTTGTCATCATCTGAAATTTTTCTTAAATCCGGCCTTTTTTTAAATAGTAACTCCTTTAATCCAGTTGTAAGCTTGATTTTCAAACTTCCTACCTCCAATTTATCATCTTCAAATTTTACTACTTTATTTCCTATCCTCGTTTGTCCTTTTTCGAATCTCACCCCGAACGGAATATTTTGTTTTGATGTTTCAAGGAAAACAGGCTTGTTATTTAAATTACCGTCATCATTATACGAATCTAAAGAGGATATAGATGTCTGACGAATAAATGTTGAATTCGGCGATTCAAAAATTTCACAATCTTTATCGCTCTCAGACGAATCGCTCTGATCTTTGCTGATCACACTTTCTCGAGAGAATGATTCTTTTTTTCGCGGTTCATATACAGAAGGGTTATTTATTTTAGTAGAAAGGTGTGCCATTTTATTCAGAGGTGCAGTTATTGGTTTAAGTACTTTTTCCATTACGATTTCATGATCCATTTGGTTTTCGCGCATTTGGCTTAATTTCTTTTTAACCGAATGAACCGATTAAATTATCTCTTTTTTAATGGTTTCATCCATTATTTATTAGCTAAAAATACCACCACACCACGTTCTTAGTCTTACATGAATGAAAAATAAACAGTCGGATGTTTATATTTAAATTGTTTTATCTAAAACAATGAACGTATCAAAATTTTGTCTGTAGAGTCCTTTATCTCTTTCACAATCTTTATTAATTACTAAAAAATTATACGGTACTGCCCAAATTCTTCTACAAATCCCCCAAAATTGGTTCCATGACATATCAGTACTCACATGTTCATTGTAAACATGTTTTAGGTTGGTATTGTCTTGACGGAAGAGAATAATTAAATTAGCATTGTCTCTAATCAATTGTTTAGGCACTTTGGAATATGTTTGATTTAAATAAAAAGAATCGATAAAGTTATGCCGACCCATAGAAAAATAATTACGAATATGATTTTGATTTTCACACGCTACATCGTCAAACACGATGATTGAGTTTGTTAAAGCTTTCATAGGATCAACTACAGCGTCATGGTTTTTAAATTTGAAAAATGATACTCCCGGTACGTTTTCCAGGACTTTACTCAAATAGAGGTACTTCGGTTGAAAATCTGTTTTTGAGTAGAGGTGCACATTTTCGTATTTTAAACCATTCTCGTGCAATAGCAAGCCTAGTAATAAGTTAGTTTTTCCACAATTGGACGGGCCACATATAATACATCTTATCGTGTTCGGTAGAAGGCTGGTGTGTCGGGGTTTGGCTTTAATGATGTCATTCTTACAAAAAACAAAATCTAAGTTTAGCGATTGTGGCTGCTTGATAAAATGCATAGCTTATGTGGTTGTGATCGAGATGGATCAACTAAATTAAACTCCAACATATTGGAGATCTTATATACCTTTTCGAAAGGACTAACAACACCCAACGAGAAATTGCGAAATGCAGCCAATATTTCAGTCAAGCAAAGCTGGGTACTGCATATAGTATCAATAGTCTACCTATGTGAATGACTAAGTATATTGATGGAAAGCGTGTGAAAACGCGTGAACATCATTCTCACGTCGTCAGCATTTTCGTGTTCCGACCTGTCTTTGTGACTACTTACTGGCCCCCGAGTTTATTGCATAATACATAAAGGTAGGTTTACATGAAAAATATTTATTTTATTTTAAATGTTTTGCATATGCTGAAATCATACTGCATGTTTGAGTGTGTATATATGTTTTAACGTTTACAAGTATCGTATTGGCTATTAAATATTTCTATATTCTGATGAAATATCGTAAAGTTATTACCTAGCTCATTCGAGTTTTTAAAACATTTAAATCAATGAACCGATTTCCATACGCAAATCTTAAATAATACTATTTATAATAAGGTAATTATTAAAATATAACTTTCACTCGTATTTAATACAATATAAAAAAAACACAATTGATAAAAAATATTATATTATCGACAAAACTATTAAAACCGATAATCCAATATTCGAGGTAAATAAATATTAATAAATTTTAGTAGGATTTACACTACCTATGTAAACCAATCTTTACATCAAACTGCAACATCGACAGAAAAAACCCTATAAAAAAGGAAGATAACACCGTTGATAATTATCAGTTTGAAGCAGGCCAGCAAGCAGGAAGCAGGGAAAAGTAGAAGTGACAAGTAGAAAGGTGATCAGTACAAGTGTAAGCAACAGTGTGTTCAACGAGTGTCGTTACAGGACCAAGCATGTAAGTAAGTGTTGTTAATTTTCATGATACCCATCACCGCAAACCTTAGTTTCTTTTAGTTTAAAATTAATGTAATAACTTGTTAGCGTTGAACATACTTGTTACTGCCCATCTAAGTAAACATCAACCTCTAAATCAGTATATAAACTGTTGACTGACCTATGAATATTGCCCCCCTTCACGAAATGTCGATTATATCAAGGAATTTATTATTTACAATGTTATTTTTTTATCATTTTTTCTTTGAATTCCTGTCGAGTCGGTACAATCACATTCATTAAACGATGGTCGAGCGACAAAGAAAAATCGTAAGTGATTGCCATTAAATTTAATATAACCGTCTTGCCATAATCACCTGATGTGCTGAGCTAATATCAGGCGTGGTATTATCCATCCATGTTAAGTTGCATAAAATAAAACCTCTCATTATATGTTTATTTTTTCCTGCAGGAGCTCATTCAAGAACTACTTTGACTCTGATGAGGAGGCCGCACCACCGACGCCGACCGCTGTACACTCTGCAGCGAAAAAAGGGGCCAACATCAAACGTTCAACAGAGAGAGCGGGAAGCAAGCGTCCACGTTCCAGCACGTCGCCGGGCCGCGCCGTCGCTCACACCGCTCCCGCCGCCGCTAACGTCGCTGCTCGTCGTCAGATGCACAAGCTGTTCGGAACCGACAGCGAAGATGAAGGTATGACTGACGCCGCCAAGCCGGCGGCCCGCTCATCGATTTTAAATAAGCAAGTGAAAAAAACTTTACATTGCTCGCTCGCCCGCCGTACTGGCCGTGGATATTCGAAGAACACCCTTCATGAAAAACAAGGGGATTTTTATGTGGAGTTGAAAATCTATAGGGCCAAGGAAATAGAAAAAATTCCACCAATAGAGCGTTGGGAGCACGCGCTCGTTGAAATAAAAACGCGGATAAATGACGACGGTGAGTCGTGGGGCCTTCTTACAAAATTCATACAGACGGAGAAGAAAGATTTTGAAAAATCTTCTTAATTGTAAACACATTTCAATATGAAGGAAGATTAGATTTTAGTTTCACTTTAACTCTTCAGATATACTAAAAAATATTTAGTTGTTAAAAATGTATTGTGAAAAGTGTAATATTCATATTCAAAAAAGAGGCTATACATTTCATAAAAGGAGCAGTTTGCATAAAGCAAACTGTTTGCTAAGTACTGAGTTCGATAACGTTCAACTGATTGCATCAGCTTTCAAGAGCAGGGTCAGATCCTATCGCATAAATCCTTTGAGTAAATGTATAACACCTGAAGAATTTCTTTCTACTGTAACATTATCAGTCGAAAAACTAATTCAAATTTCCCTTTTGAAGCATATATCATTGAAGGTTAATTTCGAATTATTTGCATATTTTACCCTATTAAAAAACGAGGAGGAAGTATTAAAATCTTTTAATTCAAAGTATCTTCCAATTTTTCAAAGCTCGGATTTACAAGATTTTTACATGAATGCAAAGGAAAAACTTATTTTAAAAACATCTGAATTTGAACATAGAGAGTCCGGCTGGTCATTAAAAAACATAAGCCATCTTGAAGTCAACATAAATAAGTATAACCCTTTTCGAGGAGGTTCTTACATTCCATTACCTCAGGCAATACGGAACAATAAAAGTTGTTTAAATATAAAAAGTGACGATGATCATTGTTTTCTCTGGTGTGTGGTCGCTCATTTGTACCCTGCAACACACAACCCCTGCAGAGTAACTTCGTACCCGCATTACTCACAAATTCTAAATGTGGATGGAATGTGTTTCCCACTCTCCTTCAATGATATTAAAATGTTTGAGAAAAATAATCCGAGTATTAGTATTAATGTGTACGGTATTTCTAAAGGAAATGAAATTAACGGCCCTTTATATCACACGATGAAACGTAAATCAAATCATATTAATTTACTTTTTATTGAAAACGGTAGCGCTTCTCATTACTGTTTGATCAAAAATCTCGCTCGATTAGTGCGTAAACAAATAACTACTCATCACGCAAAATTATTTTTATGTGAAAATTGCTTACTTTTTTTTGCTGATGAGAGAAAATTTAACATTCATGAATGCTCACGTGTGCGCACTATTCTGTCCCAAGAAAACAGTTATCTGCATTTCACCCGATATGAAAGAACACAAAGAGTTCCTTTCGTTATTTATGGTGACTTTGAAAGTGTGCTCCGAAGATGTGATGAAAATGAAACAAATAAAACGGATCGAACACAGCTACTAAAAGTTCACACACCCACATGTTTTGGATATTATATCTGCTCCTCCGTAAAGCCTGAACTGAATAAATTAGTAACATATAGAGGAGAACGTTGTGTAAATACTTTCATTGAAAGATTAACTAATGATGTATTGAGTTTATTTGAAATCATAAACACGAATAAACCTATGGACCCTCTTACCAATGAACAAAGCAATTCCTTAAAAAATGCTAAAATTTGTTATATTTGTGAAAATCATTTATTTGGTGACTGTGTTGCGGATCACGATCACATAACAGGGGAATTTAGGGGCGCCGCCCACGCGCAGTGTAATTTGGTTCTTCGACAATGCCCTTTCATACCAATATTTTTTCACAATCTGTCCGGTTACGACAGTCATTTATTTATTAAAGAGTTGGCTAGTAAACCAGGTCGTATAAAGATAATCCCAAAAAATAAAGAGAACTACATTACTTTCACAAAGTTCATACCATTAGGAGAAGAGCGATTTGCTCAGTTGAAATTTATTGACTCCTTTAAGTTTTTAAGTTCAAGCCTTGATAAACTCAGTAAAAGTCTTAGAACAAGCGACTTCGTGCACCTTAAGAAAACATTTCCTGAAGATAATTTATTTGAATGCATTCGTGAAAAAGGATTTTATCCGTACGAATATATGGACACATGTGAAAAATATGAAGAAAGGGATCTACCAGATCATTCAGCTTTTTATAATCAGTTAACTTCCTCAAATATTACAAATGCTGAGTATGCACACGTAGAAAAAGTTTGGTCCACTTTTAAAATAAAAGACTTAGGCGAATATACAGACCTATATTTAAAATGTGATGTACTTTTGTTGTGCGATGTATTTGAAAATTTCCGCAACATGAGTTTAAAATATTACAAGCTGGACCCAGCCTATTATGTCACATCTCCAGGATTAAGTTGGGATGCTATGTTATTATACACAAAAGTAAAATTGGAGCTTGTATCGGACGTTGAAATTTACGAATTTTTAGAAAAGGGTGTTAGAGGCGGTCTGGCTCAATGTGTTCTTAGATATGCTAAAGCTAACAATAAGTATCTAGCTGATTATGATGAAAGTGAAAAAACATCTTATTTGATGTATCTTGACTGCAACAATTTATACGGACTTGCGATGATGATGAAATTACCTATATCGCAATTTCGTTTTCTCAGTGAAAATGAGATAGAGAGTCTTAACATCTGCTCTGTTAGTGATAAGGCGAATATTGGATACATATTGGAAGTAGATATTTACTACCCCGATGACTTGCATGATGCTCATTCCGATCTACCATTTGCCCCAGAAAAATTTACACCAATAGGTGGTAAAAATCCTAAACTCATCGCAAGTTTGTACCACAAGCAGAACTATGTAATACACTACATTCATTTAAAATTATGTATGAAACATGGATTACTATTAAAAAAGGTTCACAGAATTCTTGCATTCAAACAAGAAGACTTTTTGAAGACCTATATCGAGCTCAATACCTCCCTCCGTAAATCAGCTAAGTCGGAATTTAGAAAGGATAATTTTAAATTGTACAACAATGCTATATTCGGTAAAACTATTGAAAACAAGCGAAAGCAGTCTGAAGTTAAACTGGTCAACGTGTGGAGAGATGAGTCAAATGTGACAAATAAAGTTATAATTAATTTTAACTTACTTTTAAAAGCATATCTGTTTTTACCGAAAACTTGGCTGCAGTTCAGTTATATCCTACTGAAATAGTTCTTGATAGACCTATATACATAGGATTTGCAGTTTTAGAATTAGCTAAAGCACACTTGTACAAATTTCATTACTCGGTTATGAAACCGTTTTATGGTAACAAAATAAATTTATGTTACACTGATACTGACAGTCTTCTTTACCATGTGTATACTGACGATTTCTATAAGGATATGAAAAACAATTTATCACTCTTTGACACGAGTAACTTTGCAGTAAATAATATCTTCAATTTGCCCAGCGTGAATATGAAAGTTCCAGGACTTTTCAAAGATGAATTAGGTGGTGTTCCTATATCAGAATTTGTAGGATTAAGAGCAAAGTTGTACTGTATAAATACTTCAGAATTCGATATTAAAAAGTCAAAAGGAGTCACTGCATCCGTAACAAAAAATATAAGCAAGGAGCAATATAAACAAACTTTACATACTGGTGAGCCCCTTCAACGCAGGATGCTTACAATTCGGTCTTTTAAGCATATGTTATTCACCCAAGAAGTCAATAAATGTGTACTCGATAGAAGTGATGATAAGCGGCAGTTATTTAAGAACAAGTACCGTACTTTACCATGGGGGCATTATAAAACCATGTTTTGATGTGTTTAATTTTAGGTTTGTCTAATTTTAAGAAATATATTTTAATTTAAGATTTGTCTAATTTTAAGAAGTATTTTCTCTTGAATATGTTTGAAAATATAAATACTGTGCCACAAATGTATGTGAAATCTTGAATAAATACAATAAACATCATAAAAATGGTTTTATTATTGTTATTATTATTATTAGTCATATTACAAAAATAATGTATTTAACTGAAATGCGTATAGAGATCTGGCGGTCTAGCAGGTTATTTTACTCGTAATTTCAAGTTCGAGTAAAACGGACGAGCAGCCGTTTTGGTATTGTCTTAACTGCTTAATGTGCAAAGTAAGTGAACACAAACACTAGCTAGAGCTACGGGTTGAAGTGAACTCAAACTTAGTGTTTGTGCACACTAACTTCGCGCATTAAGCAGTTAAGACAATACCAAAACGGCTGCTCGTCCGTTTTACTCGAACTCAAAATACCGTGTAAAATAGGCGGGTAAACCCCCCGATTAAATGTTAACATGCCAACATTATGCTCTTATTTAAAGGTATAAATGACTTAAAAAGTATGATCTGAGTTCTATGGCAATACCGGGTGTTAACGGGGAATTGTCCTAAAGTTAACCAGGTATTCCTTGGCATTTGAACAAAAAAGGACGATAACTAATATCCGACTCAAAAAATCGTCTGCCCTATACATTTTTAAAATCATTTTCAGAGAGAATGCGGCAGACGAATTTTTGAGTCGGATATTAGTTATCATCCTTTTTTGTTCAAATGCCAAGGAATATCTGGTCGATGTACAGACTAAAGCCCCGTCAACATCTTTGTATATCAGTGTGACGTATCACTGATTTAGTGAATATAAACATGTAAATATAAACACTTTATTTAAAAAAAATTAAACCGGTTTGGTATGGATGGAAAGTAGTAATGCTTAACCCTCAAAATTTGATTTGAGACTACAATATGGTGTTAATTGAAGGGTTTGAATGTGAATAGACTTTCGTTTGCAATTATTTTACATTTGAGATGTACTACGGTTATTTCGAGCACCTAAAGTGTGTTGGGTTGACCGAGTTGGCTATGGTGTTGAGCCTAAGCTCCGGTTAGCTGGAAGGGAGCGTGGGTTCAAATCCCACACCCAACATATTGTTTTATTTTTCCATAAAGTGTATTGAATTTTAAAATAAAAAAGACACTTGTTTTCTTTTTAATTTAATGGATACATTAAACAAATACTTAAACTAAATCTCCATATTCACAATATTCTTCGAAATCTTACTTATCAATGATTCAGCTAAATCCAAAACTTCATCATAACCTTCATGCACTGCGTACTGTGCTTGTATAGCTGGATTTGGATTTGAGCTGTTACCACTCAGCCCGACATCATGAATTTGAATCTTTACTATAAAGCGAGGGCGGTGTTGTGCCGGGGAAGACACATAGGACGAGATGTATGCAGACTTGCAGCCAGTGCTGGCGCCACGGCCATCGCCGCTCCCACAGCCCACGCCTCCGCCACCGCCTCCGCTAGCATCACTGCTGCTACCACCGCCGCCGACACCCGCTCTCTTATGTTGGGTGGTATTCATGTTCACTTAGATGCCGGTGGTATCGTACTGCAACAAATCATTTAAATAAGTAGGTAAACACAAAACTTCAATTAGGTAATATTAACTTAGAGCGTTTGAAAGAGTTTTATAGTGCTAAGAATACAATATTACATGTTTTTAATTATGAACTAGACACTTATAAAGTAGTTCTCAAAAAAAACATTTAATATACTCACCGACACGTTCTCCATTATGTGAAGTGGAATCCGCACTGACATAAAATATAAGTAGTAGATCATTACTACCACTATACGTTGCTAAACTTGTCGAGACATGTCACGGATATTACATGCTCACATTTCTTCCCGAATGAACAAACACGAAGAACATGAAATATTTGAGCCCGCTAAGCAATCTAAGGGCCGAGTGCACGAAAGGAACAAAAATCAAAATCAACGTCAACGTACGATTAAACACGTCACTTTGTATGAAAAGCATGGAAGGGACTCCATGCGGTTTACTATAAGTGACGTGTTTGAACATTGATTAACTCGGCCGTCTCTTCGTGCAACCGGGGCTAAGTAACTAACAAGTACATCAACGCAATTTCGAACGGAATCAAATCATAGGAACAGAGCTAACGAAATGGGACAACAGCATCATGCTACACGTTTGCGTTGAAATCGTGTAACTTCGCCTCGCTTCACGTTCGCGAAAAACAGGCAAACATACCCATATTTACGGATACCTCATCATTTAGGTTTTTTATTAATGTTAAGATGATTTTCACCTAAGATTGGGGGGGCTGAAGAACGAAGCGATTAGCAAAGTGATTCAGCTTGCCCAATCTTACACTACTCCCGTACAAGGTTAATTCACCTACACGTGCGACGCGCGGCATGGCGTCAATTGCCCGCTTATGAAGTTTGGTAGTTAATTAAATTATCGATTGAAAATGCAATTATTCAATTGTTAAACAGAAAAAAATATTATATGAGTTTACTTATCGATGTGTTACACATGTTAGTGCCTTTGTAACTTTCGTATCGTATTTTATGCATCCTTTTACTACGCAACAAGGGCATTTTCACGACTCAACATCACTCTGCAGTGGTCCGCAGACGACTGAGTCGCGTTGGCCCTAAAACGAATATTTTAGGGCCAACGTACTGGTGCCATTAGTCGTGCGCGTTGACCGGGTCCTTACGAAGTAATATATAAGTCAATGTTTATAACTGAGTCATTTTAGCTACTAGGGCATGTTTGGTATCGTTTCCTTATAAACAAGGGATGCCCAATTCATTTCTGCAATCAAATTTGCACGGTTTAGTAGTAAAAACCTAAGATATTAAAACAAAATCAAATTTCACTTACGACTTTTTTGGAAAAAAATATCGGTAACCGTAAAACTATTGCATTTTATTATTAAAAAAAAATACTTTTCGAAAGCGTTACTATTGCAGATTTAAGAAAAAATAAGTTAACTCAAGTTATGTAGGAAAAAAGTTATGTAAAAAAATATTAAATGCCGCGTGCCGGAGCTATTAAAATATTCCATCAAATATTTCGACCGCCGTACCTCACTGTGAGCTTTATAACTGCGTCCTTTTAGATATTAGGGCATGTTTAGTATCGTTTCCATATAAACGAGAAATGCCCAATTCATTTCTTTAATCTAATTTGCACGTTTAGTAGTAAAAACCTACGATATAAAAAAAAATTCACTTACGAATTTTTGAAAAAAACTTAAGGTAAGTGTAAAACTATTGCAATATATTATTAAAAAAATTATTTTCCGAAAACCCCACTATTCTAGGTGATATAAAAGTAAGTTTATATAAGTTCTTCAAAAGAAAAGAATAAAAAAATATATTAAATGCCGCGCGCCGGAGCTATTAAAATATTCAGCTCAATACAAATTAAGTTTCAGTCGTGTTCTTGCAAGTTGGTTGGCATAATCTCACCAGGGCTCTAACAACCAGGACCTAAACAAATTCTGCTGCTCGTGCGCCGACTGCTTACTGCTCTCCTAGGGTAGATATGCTACTTTTCGGCAAGATTTGAAATTCAAAAAACCATGAAAAATGTTGCCTACAATGATTTATTATTTTATATTTAGGACCTGTATTCTATCTAGATTCTATAAAAAAAATATGTTGTACTCTATTAACATAATTATATTTAAAAAAAAAAGTTTGAATCAAAAATGGCAATTTTACCACTTATCGGCCATCTTAATTTAGTATACGGCCGCCCGTCGGCCAGATATCGGCCGCTAAATTATTAGGCGATTTCTTGTAGGACAGATAATTTACTGCGTCGAAACGAAATTTGATTCTATTTTACAGGGTGTTTATTTTGGGCCGTACTTATATTAGGCAACTAAAGAGCTGATTTCTTAAGTTTTTCTAAAATATATTCAACATTCAAAGCTACAAATTCAAATTTATTCCATTTTGATTATTACCTTTTGTAAACAATTTTTGCGCTTGTTTCGTTTTTGCTGCTTTAATTTTATTAGTTTCTTCTATTATTTTCATTTTTTTTCAGTTTTAGTTACCTTATTCCCTCTATCTTCTCTGACTTTTATTGGTCCTTTTCGGATTGATTTTTTCTCTATTCAGCAGATGAAATAGATGATGTCATTCTTTTTTTAGTGTGCCAGAACTTTATTTTTCTTTATAAATGTGATCAGGAAACATTATATGCTTTCTATAATTCCGATTTTTGCCTCTTGGAGGGGTTTAATAGTCTCAGTATTATTATTGAATGAATGAATGAATAAATTCTTTATTGTCCATAAACAAAAATACAATTACAGAGAAAACGTACAGCAAAACAACAATATTGCACAAAGGCGGACTTATTATTACTAGATAATGAAACTTTTTAAAATCTTACGGTCTGAGAATTAATCAGTTTAGAAGCGATTGAAGAAGGACTTGCATGGCCAGCAATATGCTGTGTGAAAGTAGATGCGGGTGTGAGATCGTAAGTCAGCGCTGATGGTGCAGGTTGGTAAATAGCGGGATTGTGCGGTGCTGAAGATTCTGGTGTAAGGACTGCAGACTGGGAATTAATCAGTTTTTGAGCGATTCTAAGAGCACTAGCTGAAGCGGCGATGTCTTCAAGTGCATGTAATTTGATTTGGAAGATTTGGGGGTGAGAGCGTCAGTCAATTCTGAAGGTGCAGGCTTGTAAGCAGGCAGATTGTGTGGTGCTGACAATTTTGGTTTTGGGATTGCAGGCTGAAAATTAATCTGTTTCGAAGCGATTGTAGAATTGGGTGGTGCTGAGAACTCGGGCCTAAGGATTGCACACTCGTAATAAATCGGTTTCGGAGCGAAATCGGTTTCGGTTTTGGTGTGAAAAAACGCATGGCCTGCAG
Source organism: Incurvaria masculella (assembly GCA_946894095.1). Classification (NCBI taxonomy): domain Eukaryota; kingdom Metazoa; phylum Arthropoda; class Insecta; order Lepidoptera; family Incurvariidae; genus Incurvaria; species Incurvaria masculella. Next base: position 5,018,498 of record OX335663.1, on the reverse strand, counting down.
GCATGGTTTTCGCAGGCCCCCTGAATGTTCGAAAACCCATGGGCGTCGTCGGGCACCTTTAGGCCATATGCCGCACTAAAGATAAAAAATATATTGTAGGAGCACTAGCTGGAGCGGTGATGTCTTTAACTATATGCAACGTAGATACGGTGGGTTCAAGTATTCTTGAGTGGGTCCTGTCAAGTTTGTTGAATTAATTTGGTTTATAGTTGACATATCGACTTCTTTTAATGATTGATTTACTTTTTTAAATTCTGCACCAATCAGAAGTGGATGCCAAATATTCTACCCAATAAAGCGCAAAAGGTATGACATAACTGGATCAGAATGGATCGAATTCCTTCGCATATATTCTCACATCTTACGTCGGTTACCCCCCTGAACGATATATTGGAAAATTTCAGGTAGGGAGCACCCAAAATCGTATGAATAGATGTAGGTATTTAGGGAGCAAAAAAAGTATTCAGTGATCGTACCATATGGTCTCTGTCTACCCCTCTAGGGAAACGGCGTGATGATATTTATGGATGATTACGATATAAACAGAACATGGATAGACATGCAGCATTAAAATAAAATGTGATTGTAAAGTGGCTTGTTTTCATATTTTTTGTTTAATTAACACTAGCCATGAATAAACAGCGCTAAGCAAAATACATCGGCCGAAAATTGCACGATAGCAGTTAGTTTTTGGCCATGGAATGTTGATACAAAAATAAAAGGTGGCCGATAATTACGAATACCGAGCAGCTATCGGCCACCATCATTTCCATACAATATGTAACGGCCGGTAATTAAACAAGACTGTCAGATTCCGGCCACAAATTTTTGCAATCATTATATTTTAATCAATTTGTCCACTTTTCGGTGGCCGTAAACTAAATAGCAAGTTCAATTCATTAAATACATTCCCTATAAAATTTCGAATAATACAAAAAAAGTCTAAATACGTTAATTTCTTAACAAATAGTGTGACGAACAAACGCCTAGCTACCGGCCGGTCGGCCGAAAACTAAATGATTTAAGTTTATTCGTGCCAGTTCGCGGCCACCACTTTTTTCGGTCAAAACACCCAAAAATATCACTTTTTTCTTGGTCAATGCCCTTTTCCATCATAAAATGTTATTATAATATCAAGGTTTTAAGAGAGAAAAACAAATAATTACGAAAAACTTGCGATCGAAGTGGTCCATGCGTTTTGTTTTTTCCTTACCCGATGGACCTGTTTCACTCACTGCGGCCGCCGGGTCGCAGAAAAAAAAATCTTAGGGATAAACCGTTCCACCTGCTTCTACGATTTTGACACAACCGATTGGTTGAATTGTTAGGTACCAATGTCCGTACGTCTGTGTTAGTTAGCTTTTGTATGTTCCTTATTCCATCGCATTTATGATGGCGTGGCCGATAAGTGGCAGTGGCCGAAAAGTAGCATAGTACCCTACCCTCCCCTCGTCCTCGCGCCTCCAACAGTTGCCGACCATCAGCCTCTGCTCGCTCAGTAGCTCAAATAATGAGCTACTGAGCGGCTATTGATTTAATGTCGAAATAGGCATTTGGACTTGGCAGTATTCTTTGCTTAAGAGAATCACATCCCCACCTTCTTTATCGTCAATGGGAGGCTTGCAAGTGTGTCAGAAGTGGCAACATCCCCCCGGTATATAGTAACTAGCAGAGCAATAGCAATAGCATAATAATAGCAATTTATGGAGCTGCCATTGTTCATAGTCATCTTCCACGTAGCTCTCCGGATAGTACTGCCGCAAGAAGTGCCATCAGCGTGAAAACATGGAAGCGAAGAGAATTGACATCGTCTGGAATCTTTACATTGAAATGACTCTTAAGAAATAGGTTCGTGACAATACAGGTTAAGGAATTCTTCAAGTATAATAAAACTATTTTATTGGTCAACTTTTTGAAGAATTCACAGAGAAAGAAGAATCATTGAACCTGCTCGGGTGCTACTTGCTTCAGCATAGGTGTCTCAAAGAGTTTTGAATCGCTTTCGGTACGGGCAAAAAAACAGATAAATACCTGCGCATGACTTGGCACAACATCTGGGTGTAGATAGAACAGAAGCTATTAGAGGCTACCACGCGTTCACAGACATCGTCTCTGCGTTCTACTTAAAAGGCAAAACGTTGGCGTGCAAGACGAAGCAGCAGTGTTATGAAACCACATCTGCTTTTAGATTACTTTCTCAGCCCCTAAACTAAAAAAAACTGACCAACGACATCTGATTAGCTTAGAAAATTACTTCATCGAGCTCTACTGTGGGTAAACTGAGTAGTTTTTAGTTTTATTTAACTTGACGACGAATTCCTTTACCTCTGTTATCACGAACCTGTTTCTTGAGAGACATTTCAGAGTATATATCCCAAACGAACTTCTGGCACCTGCAAACCTCCCATTGACGATAAATAAGGCTTAGAGGTCTGATTACCTTAAGCAAAGTATACGTCCAAGTCCTCTGAGACTTCTGTAAAGTATTCTGATACGAAATCAAAAGAAAACGACAAACGACTGAGCGGGCAGAGGAACACACAGCTGTTTTTATTCCTAACGGCACGGCGTTTGCCTAGGCAATAGGCAAGCATCGTTTTCCCCCCGGTCGTGGCTCGTCGTGGTTGCTGAAGCCGTCTGCTTCTACCAACGGATCAGGGGGTGGCCTTGTTAAGGCTGTGTTTTGTCGGATCCAGTGGTTGATGGTCTCTTCTGGTGGTGTTAGGCCTCCGATGAGTCGTCATTCCTTCTTCCATCCAGCGGTTGGGCGTGGAGCGGTGTAGGTCCCGTATATGTGGGAACTGCGACGCGTCGACACGCTTGAACATCATGTCGACAGGCGGCTGATATACTCGTCCAGTGACTCAATCTTGACCTTAAGATCTCTCTATCGTTGCGCCTCCAATGGTGCGGAGAACAATGCTCTCCTGGGCGCGTCGCGACTCCGGGACTAACACGTACCATGCAGTTTAGTTCGCAGGGGAAGTTTTGACGAGAGAATTGGACTAGTCGCGTCCGGGCGACACGAGCAGTACAATTTGTTTACAATACGTTCTTAGGGCCCTGGTGAGATAACGCCAACCAACTTCCAAGACAACTGCATTCAGAACATGACTGAAAATTTATTTGTAAAGAGTTGAATATATTTATAGCTACGGCGCGCGGCATTAAATCTTTTTTTACACACTTTTTTTCCTTAATAAATTCAGTTAAAATTTTTTGACAACAATTTTAAATAGTGGGGCTTTCTCAAATATTATTTTCGAATAATATACTGCAATCGTTTTACAGTTACATTTATTATTTTCAAAAAAGTCGTGAAATTTGATTTTTTTTTCAATATCTTAGGTTTTTTCTACTAAACCGTGTAAATTTGATTACAGAAATGAATTAGGAATCCCTTGTTTATACGAAAACGATACCAATCATGCCCGAATATCTAAAAGGACACAGTTATAAAGCTCAGAGTGAAGTACGGCGGTCGAAATCTTTGATGGGATATTTTAGTAGCTCCGGCGCACGGCATTTAATATTTTTTTAAGTACATTTTTTCCGATATAACTTGAGTTTACTTATTTTTTCTATCATCTAGAATAGTAACGCCTTCGAAAAAAATTTTTTTTAAATAATAAAATGCAATAGTTTTACAGTTACCGATATTTTTTTCCAAAAAAGTCGTAAGTGAAATTTGATTTTGTTTTAATATCTTAGGTTTTTACTACTAAACCGTGCAAATTTGATTACAGAAATGAATTGGGCATCCCTTGTTTATAAGAAAACGATACCAAACATGCCCTAGTAGCTAAAATGACTCAGTTATAAAGCTCAGAGTGAGGTAGGGCGGTCAAAATATTTGACCCCCTCCCCCCCCTACTCGCATCGATATTTCAGGTGGCACCCCTTCTGAAATCATTCTTAGGAGCACAAAGATCAATCCTGCCAAAGGAAACCTTTTGTTCACGAAACGCCCCGTTTTAGCTTTTTTTGTCGTGTACAGATGCAACTAGTAGAGGCTATTGCCCTACCGAAAAATATTTACGCGGCTCGTAGTTTTACCTCTTTCCATACCAGAGGTTCGATCCCCCGTTCATGTTGCCACTTATTTTTCTTTCTGAGTGGATAAGTGCATTTCGTCACGAATGCTGTCCCATGGTTCGGAATCTATTTACGGAGCACCATCGACGTACCAAAGACAAAACAATACAGCAGGTTATGGCACTTTCAGAGCCGACTGCTATTTCTTTTCGCACTGCCCGTTGTGCCCAGTGTACGTACCTGGCGAGCGCTATGCGACGGCGGCAGGTATGCGGCTCCCCCGCTCCCCTGCCCCCCGCCCGCACGTGACCTTCGGCTCATCGCACGCGAGCACGTCTCCAGATACTGAGCCTCTAAAGATGTAGAGGGTATTGCCCTACCGAAAAATATTTACGTGGCTCGTTATACCTCTTTCCATACCAGAGGTTCGATCCCTGGTCACATTGCCACTTATTTTTCTTTCTGAGTTGGATAAGTGCATTTCGTCACGAATGCTGTCCGATGGTTCGGAATCTATTTACAGAGCCCGTCATCTAAATTGGCGTTTACGGCAAACCGATCGACTGGCGTTTTCAAATGTATGGAGAAATTGAAGACCGAGTTTGATTTGACAGCTTACTCAACGTTGCCGTAAATACGTCGACGTTGCCGTTTACACCGACTTCGCGTTTTCATACAAATAGGAAGTCCGAGTTTGACTTTGACAGCTTTTATAACTAAAACCACAGAATATCTAGTAAAAACTTGTATGCACTTTGACGTTTTTACGGAACTTCGAAGTTCCGTAGTAAACGCCAGTTAAGGTGACAACTGGGACTAGCAGCTCTGATGTAGGTACCACTTCCGTGACGAATGACATACAACACCACATGGATTACGCTGATGACGTAAAACCCTACATGGACTCAGAACCACGGAACAGTTCGCATTCGTGAAATAGTTCAGTAGTGTTGTTATTCTTTTGAAGTTTTTATTTAATTTCACGATGTTTATTTCCCCTCGCATGTTACCTTCAATCATTCATTAATCTGTCTAAGCTATAAATATAGGTACAACTTTCTACTTTTTTTCTTGTTCCTCCCCATTGTGTTTTGTTTTTTTACTCACGACATTTTTTTTATGTAACTGGACACTTAGACTGGACATGGATGGCTAATACCAAACCGAACGTCAGATATTATCCTAATAATCCATGGGACGGCTACATTGAACTGTATGAAAAACACGGACAATTTTCATTGCCGCATCGTTCATTCAATGCGATGGTGGCGGGATTAATCCTACCACTTACTAAGTAAGAAAGGGGCGCCAGACTCAACGGTTGAAAATGGTCACCAACCAGAACCCAACCGCGCTCAGAGTGGTCAGTCTGAGTTCTCACCTAAATTGGCGTTTACGTAACTTCCAAGTTCCGTAAAACGTCAAACTCCATGCAAGTTTTTACTAGGTATTCTGTGGTTTTACTTCTTCAAGCTGTCAAAGTCAAATTCGGACTTTCGATTTGTATGAAAACGCGGAGTCGACGTAAACGGCAACGTCGACGTATTTACGACAACGTTGAGTAAGCTGTCAAATCAAACTCGGACTCGCAAATGGTCGCTCTTAATTTTCTCCATACATTTGAAAACGCCAGTCGATCGGTTTGTCCTAAACGCCAATTTAGGTGACAACTGGGACTTCGGGTACAGAGGTGCTTACCCAGCTCATCGAAACGCTGTTGCTGTTGTAAGTAAAATCAGCGCTGTAGTTCAGTCATCATCCTCACTATTAATTCTGTTAGATAGCTCTGCATCCTGTGAATTTCTTACGTGCTCTCGTGTCCTTTGAACTCGAGAGCATCAGTAGTGGGCGAATGGGGAATAAAACTTCTTATTTATAACGACAGGTGGCGACTAAGCGAGCTCACCTAAAAGATCTGTCAAATAAAAAAAAAAGATTACGACGAACTGAGAACCTCGTCCTTTTTTTTCGGCGTCGGTTAAAAACAGTATGCGCATTGTCTGCTTGGTGGACATGTTGCATCCTCTTCATCACGGAGCCTGTCTTTTTCTTTGGAACCGAGAAGGTCCCAGAGCGCACTAGTACGGTTTTGTACCGTGCCCGCGAATGAGTTAGGGCCGCCTTAAGAAGCCGAATGTTTTCTTGTCGACCCCATTGACTTCGCAAAGCGTCGTCAGATCTACCTCGCGACTTGATAACCATGTGTAGCGGCCGCAGAACTGAAAGCGCGCGTTATCTCACTCAAAACTGCGGCACACTAGCGCCTGATTAGCTGAGCGCAGCTAATGACTCGCTTGCCCCTCCTAGGGGAGGAAGGAATGGGGACGAAAACTCAAAGCTTATATCATCGACATACCTTTGGTACGTCGATGGCTTATATAGATGTCGCATGAGCGACCGTTCAAACTGTCATACCTGTCAAGTTTTCTTACATGTACTCCTTTAAGCAGTAATAATAAGGTTTAGAGGTAAAGAAGAGCCTTTGTAGGTCTTTGAACAAATTTTAATATTAAAAATAAAGTTTGAAAGTTTGAAGGTTATGTTTTTCTGATATTTTCTTACCTACGGCTTCATTTGATTTGTATTATTTGGAACTTTTTTTTTGGGAATAACGTCCAAGAAATGAGTAAATTACTTAGATTGAGTAAATGCTATTTTAAAATCTGTTCTGTTTTATTTTGTATGGCATTTGACACCTTTGGCCGATCGGTAAGGTCTAGACGCCACCTGCCGTGATAAATTAGCAGTTTTATTCTCCATTATAACAAATCGATACCTATACATTAGTTGTTCTCTGCTTATTTTTTTTATTTAATTTTATTTATTCGGAGATACAACAGTGCATTCATACATAAAGTGAATTAACAAAGTAATAAAAATAAACACCAGTGACATATTCTCACAGTTGAGTTAACAAATGAAAAAAAACAGATGCAGTCGTCGAACATACCTAGACAAAAACACGGTAAAATATTACTTCAAATATGAGCATCACATGTCGCAAAAAAAATTAAAGGTGGTTACAAAATAAATTATTTTTCCACAGTTGAAAAGGTAAAATAATAATAGTATTGCTGGGTTTCATGAGTTTACGCTTTTCTTATTGTTCATTTCCGAAATAATGAATATTTACTTAATATTTGATGCTCTTAAAGTTCATGCAAAATAGGTCGAGGTGGTTATATTTTAGATTAAGAGTGTTACTTGCACGCCACATAAATGAATTTTGCCTGTATTTTAATTTCACTAGATCAACATTTATAGCCCCCGGTCTCGATATTTTCGACCTCTAGGTTGCGTTGTCTGTGAGTCAGCAACGGGGTCCATTCAGAGTAAGAGTGAGTTCGAATTCGCCACTAAATATCAACTCACTTTTTAAAATAGTTAATGTTTCCACACTTTTTGAATATCATTACAGTTAGGTAAAAATCTGGTTTGTCCCGTAAATCCGTTGGAAGTATAAATAACGGAACCGTTAATGAATAATATATGAAATAATAATATATTTCCCAGCTATTTTTAGGTTAACTCACTCCCGAACTCGAACTCACTCTTGCTCTGAATGGACCCGCCGTTCTAGGTATAAGTAAAGAAGATTAACATGGAAAAAAATGGTTATTCTTCGTCATGGACCTGTATTCACACGTCGACGTTCGTTCGTGCGTATTTCACCTGTGTATCCGGTGGTAAAAATCCTAAACGAACCGACCCCGTTTTGAGAGTGAGCTAATTTGTTAGTGAACTGACTGACCAGCGCTATCGTCAGTGTGTATATATGTCCTTATTCACTCGATGGGCAATAGCCATTCTTGCCCAGTTACATAAAAAAACCTCTACGACTTTATAAAATGAGAGTTTATTGGAAATGCCCCGAAATCATAATGAAAATCGCGATATCGGTGGGAGAATCATAGAATAAGGTAGGTTAGGTTAGGTTAGGGACTATAAAATGAGAGTTTATTGGAAACGCCCCGAAATCATAATGACAATCGCGATATCGGTGGGAAAATCATAGAATAAGGTAGGTTAGGTTAGGTTAGGTTAAGTTAGGGACTCTATAAAATGAGAGTTTATTGGAAACGCCCCGAAATCATAATGAAAATCGCGATATCGGTGGGAGAATCGTAGAATAAGGTAGGTGTCCCACCGGAATGTCTTGATAAAGGCGAAGGGCGCTGGGTGTGCCCGGAATGGGGAGGGTGGCTGGATCCGATCACAACTCCTTCATTTTTCGCGGCGCGCCACCTGTCGGCCGCCCGACCGCATTGTTAGCTGATAGGGCTGCCCCGCGAGGCCGCCGGGGGCCGAGCATTTCGATAAAACTGTATTAGCTTCATCATTTCAAATTCGATTCTTTGCATGAGCAAGGTATGAATGGAGAGTACTAAACATATTCGAAACGCAGCTATCGATGAATAAAAGATAATAATGTATAATTTTCCCTAGTGTAAGGTTTTGACGGATATGCTGTTCATTTTTCACTGAACTCACTTAATGTTTTTGTTACGTAGTTGCTCAATATTAAATAGCATTTGTTATTAATGTATTCAATTAACATATTTACGGCCGATTTTTCAATGCTGTATTTATTGGACTGATCGTAAATTCACGTTGGTCAAAAGACGGATAGTCATTGCCAGAGAATTATATCTTCTATCACAATTATCTACTAATAAACACATGGACTTACTATATCGGATGGATAATCAGATGCGTAAATAAATCCGTCGAATAGTTATCTGGCTGTTTATCTGACTACTGAAAAATCAGCCCTTGGTATTTTAATGAGCATTTCATAATATTTTTTTCAATTGAGCAAATAATATATAATAAGTACTATCGAGGTAAGGATTCGAACCACTCGCATGAAAGTCAAGCCTACACCACGAGCTGTGCATAAACTGTAAAACAGCATACATTCCATAAATGGGATAATCCCGGATAATATACCATCGCACTGAATGAACGATTGTCACAGCGGCAACGACAATTGTTCATCTTTTCCGTTGACAAAAGGCTATAAAGTAGTCCCTCTTAACGGTTTTCTTTCTTGAATTAATGTGTCCTTGCTTCACGGTCGATTCCATTACAGACGTAGCATATTAATCCATGTCCAGTTACATAGACTTTCACGTTATCGAGCACGTCTTGTAGTAGAATCCCGCTACTGTGGACTTTACCTTACGGAGAGAACTAAATTTAGCCTACGGAAAGAACAAAATTTAGCCTACAGAGAGAACTAAATTTAGCCTACAGAAAGAACTAAATTTAGCCTACGGAGAGAACTAAATTTTAGGGTGCCGCATTAATTAATCAAATACAATATTCAAGCAGTCCTACTAATACTAATTTATAGTTGACGAACACCCATCGATAAGTTGAATTTGCAATGCAATACACGTGCTAGTAGGACTGGCGCACCATCAAAGGTTTTTAATTTTTTTTTATTTATTTATTTGCTTCGACCGTTCTGTCGACAGTTTTGTAAATACATTAGGCATAGTATCATCGGAAAAAAAAATTAAATAACTTAAATTAACAAGTACACAAATACACAAAAGAAAAGAAATATGCAATCAAAACCTAAGATTAAATTCAATGAACACAAAACAACTTATCAATAACAAGATATAATTCTCTGGCAATGACTATCCGTCTTTTGACCAACGTGAATTTACGATCAGTCCAATAAATACAGTATTGAAAAATCGGCCGTAAATATGTTAATTGAATACATTAATAACAAATGCTATTTAATATTGAGCAACTACGTAACAAAAACATTCAGTGAGTTCAATGAAAAATGAACAGCATATCCGTCAAAACCTTACACTAGGGAAAATTATACATTATTATCTTTTATTCATCGATAGCTGCGTTTCGAATATGTTTAGTCCTCTCCATTCATACCTTGCTCATGCAAAGAATCGAATTTGAAATGATGAAGCTAATACAGTTGGTCAAAAGACGGATAGTCATTTCCAGAGAATTATATCTTCTATCACAATTATCTACTAATAAACACATGGACTTACTATATCGGATGGATAATCAGATGCGTAAATAAATCCGTCGAATAGTTATCTGGCTGTTTATCTGACTACTGAAAAATCAGCCCTTGGTATTTTAATGAGCATTTCATAATATTTTTTTCGTATTAAAATGAATGAGTATGTGAAACCATTTAACAGTGAGTTCTGGAAAAAAATTAAGAAATAAAAGAAACAGAAGAAGCCATGATTTTTTGGACGTCGCTTGTCTGACAGCGTTTGTAATAAATAAGATCTAATAAATAATATAAAGGGGAAAGTTTGTAATAATGGATGGATGGATGGATGGATGGATGGATGGATGGATGGATGTTTGTTACTCTTTCACGTAAAAACTACTGAATGGATTCTAATGAAACTTTACAATAATATAGCTTATACATCAGAATAACACATAGGCTACAATTTATGTGCCCATGGGCTTTAGAACTTTCACGGGGCTGCGAAAACGATGCCGGTAGCGATACTTCACACTAGGGGGAGAGGAGCCGGGGGCGGTGGCGGGGAGCGGCGGCGGGGGGAGGGCAGACGTCGTGACAGTTTGGTGTCCGTTTGGCGAATTTTCAAGGCACTAGCGATTTGTAAAACTTAGTACATGTACATTTAACTACCCGGGAATTAGGATTGGCTAAATAGAATTCAATTCCGCTTACGCTAAGATGGGGCTGTCATACAAACTGCAATGCTCTATGCACGGCTCGGCTTTGCGGCGGCAGCGCTTACTTTTACTGAAGTACGGCTTGGTATTTCCTGCAACTTTAGGACTACTTGGCATCACGCTAAATCGCCGGAGGAGCGACCAACAGAATAAAATCCTTGACAACCAATTACTCGATTTAGATGTGCATTGTATCTACGTCTAGCCTGATTCTACTAAAAACTTATAGATTACATAATATAACGCTTCATTACCAGAAGGGTAAGTAGTGAGTCTTAAAGTCTTATAACATGCGAACCACTTACCTGATTTATATGCGTATTTTATCAATGTATAGCATCTCTGGGAGCAGTCAGGTTCGAGATGGGTTACTGTTTTCGATGTTGAGGCTGGCTGTGGGTTGGAGTCCACGCAAAACTTACCTACGTTACACGTTACTTACTAGGTAAGCAATGTAGCAGTGAAAGTGCAGAAAGGTTCTCGCGGCAAATGTTTTTTTTTAAATAGCCACCAAACGTCAACGAAGCTCTAAATGGGAATTATTGGATGTTTCTCATTAAATCATGCTATTTCGGCTCGAACGATCTTGATTAAATTTGGTACATGGATACATTGTCCTGGACCAGTTTGACCCTATTTTGGACCAGTCATGTGGGCTACTTTTTATCCATGAGATAATTTAGCCGACACTAACCCGAGCGGAGCCGGGTACCGCAGCTAGTATTGAATAAAGACATTAAAAAGTGTTTTGTCGACTATTATTCATACTAGCATCAATATACATATATGGCTAAGTAGGAGAAAATAAATAAAAAGATAAAGCAGGATACGAGTCGGGTTCAGTCTGAAATTTACGGGTTTACTAGGTGCTAACAGGCCTATGGTCCAAGGGAGCAAAGATGGTAGTTTATAATTTCACGTAAAAAAATATGCTCACGATCCATTATTGTTAGATACACGCAAAATATACACGATTATAGAAGGGAAGACTTTTTTAAGTCATATAACACAATCTATAGTCCCCTTAATATGCCAAGGAATACCTGGTTAACGTTTGGATTATATAAGCACCTTAACCTCTTGTATAGTTATGATATGAAAAGGCATCTAACAATCCACTCTTCTCTGTTATGAAAAGATCACGTATCACGTATGTGTGCATGTGATCTGAACTTTGGGTGAGATTTTGAGAGCTTTTTTAACCTTCAAATGCGAAGAGAGTTTATGTGCATTGTCCCATCCCGCCGCCCTATTCTGGTGGTTCTTAAAACCAAACATACTACCTCCCTTGTTGTGCAGGATGTGTCAAAAATGGTAGCACACCAGTACAGACGAGACAAATTCTTCGAAATAAGTCTGTCAATAAACTTGAGAGAGAAACAGAGTCTGACAACTGAGAGTGCGTAAATGAAAGCCGTTTTAAATTCATTACATCGACAACGATATGCAATCGCTATGACGGTGGCGCAACACTATTCGACGTATTGGAAAATGACAGGCATCTCAATAAAGTTAAATGAGCCTGCACAGGAATGCGACCGCAGCGCCTGACGGAACGCGCAGCGCCCGCCACCGCATCCCCCTACCCTATTGCACCCTTCCAGGGGGTCGGAAATCCTACCGATTGTGTCGGTACTTACCTAGCTATGCCATAGATTAAAGAGGAAGGTATAGATAGCTAACCTCAAATGACAGTAGTTACTTATCAAACAATCGTTGATAGACAAACCTGACAACGTTTTTTCTCGGTTCTTCTTCAACAGATCTCGCCGATTCTTCCCTGAAAAAGAACAAAACATGACGGGTCCAAGTGTGTTATTTACATGTAGGTAGTGGAGGAAAAAAATAAATACACACTCTGTCAAAATATCAACAGCCTACCTATTACGGTTCATGAGATACAGCCCTATGACAGACGGACGGACGGACGGACAGCGGAGGCTTAGTAATAGAGTTCCGTTGGCACCCTTTGGGTACGGAACCCTAAAAAGAAACCGAAATGGAAAGATCAAAAGGTAGCGGAGAAACCTGCTTCAAATCTTGTGTGATACCGTTTTATTTGGTTTTCTAGTAGTATGTCGCTGTTCGAAGCTAAATTAATTTATAGGGATAATTCGGTTGGGGAATGTTCAATTTTAATAGCTCAGCTCGGAACAAGTAATATCGTTTTAATTAGGACTTTAATATTTTAGTAAATTACTTGGGATAACAAATTCAATCTTTCACGATTTCATAGAAAATGTCACTGCTCTCATTTCAAAGTTTATCAAAGGATACTTAATTATTATGAATTAACACTAAAAGTATGTAGGTATACTAACTTTTTTGATATTCTATTTAGAAGAAATTTTTGTTATTGATTTGAATTTATTTATTGATTTAAAATTATGATAAGTGTGTCTATTGAACACGTTTAACTTTTTTTATTTAACCTAAGTATGTCTGTCATAAGACAACAGTTCTTGAGATTCCCACTGCTCAGTAATTTCAAAGTTTATCAAAAGATAATTAATTATTATGAATTAACACTAAAATTATGTAGGTATACTAACCATTTTGATATTCGATTTAGAGGAAAGTTTGTAATTGATTTAAATTTATTTTTTGATTAAAAAATTATAAAAAGTATGTCTATCGAACACATTTAACTTTTTTATTCAACCTAAGTATGTCTGTCAACACACCGAAAGTCAATGCCATCATTCAAATCATTATGAACTTCCAAACTCTATTGTCATTCCAGCCCTCATGAACTTCGAGACTCTACGCAATCATTCGAAGAATTGAGAACTTCAAACTATATGCCATTATTTCGATCCTCATGATCTCATTAACATTGTGCACTCCAGCACTCAATGTCTTTATTTAAACTATTATGAACTTCCAAACTCTATGCTGTCAATCGAGCCCTCATGAATTCCGAGACTCTATGCCAGCATTCGAAGCATTATGAACTCCAAGACTCTGTCTTATGAACTTTCAAAACTATTTGGTGTCAATTGAACCCTCATGAACTCCGAGACTCTATGCCATCATTCAAAGCATTATTAACTCCAAACTCTATGCCGTTATTTGGACCCTCAAGAACTCCAAGCTCTATGCCATATGATTTGATATGATGAATTTGAAAATGTGATTAAAAATAAATAAGGTTGCAAAAATACTTCTTCACATCGTTTTGAAACGACTTTAAAATTTATAGTTGAAATTCCGTTCGAAAAAACCTTTCAAACGATTACAGATTTTCATTACCAAAATATTTAGTTGCATGTGATCGGGTAGAGCAATATATGGTAGATGTGGTGTGTGAGGCTTGGTGTGTGAGGGGTGGTGTGTGAGGTGTGGTGTGTGAGGCTTGGTGTGTTAGGCTAATATCATGACGATCAGTTTGGTATTAGCTATATTTTCAGTTACCTGTAAAATAACTTTCAACTATTTCAGTTTATTTTCAGCTATTTATGTTATGAAATTGGTTTTTTTTTTGTAAGTGATTTAAATATTGTTTATGATTTTAATATTTAGATTTTTAATTATTTTCGAAATGTTTGTTTTAAAATATTTAACTGTTACGATATACGTTGTTTAAATTTTAATAAGTTGTTTTGTGTTCATTGAATTTAATCTTAGGTTTTGATTGTATATTTCTTTTCTTTTGTGTATTTGTGTACTTGTTCATTTAAGTTATTTACATTTTTTTTTCCGATGATACTATGCCTAATGTATTTACAAAACTGTCGACAGAACGGTCGAAGTAAATAAATAAATAAAAAAAAAATTAAAAAACCTTTGATGGTGCGCCATTCCTACTAGCACGTGTATTGCATTGCAAATTCAACTTATCGATGGGTGTTCGTCAACTCTAAATTAGTATTAGTAGGACTGCTTGAATATAATGCGGCACCCTAAAATTTAGTTCTCTCTGTAGGCTAAATTTAGTTCTCTCTGTAGGCTAAATTTACTTCTCTCCGTAGGCTAAATTTAGTTCTTTCTGTAGGCTAAATTTAGTTCTCTCTGTAGGCTAAATTTACTTCTCTCTGTAGGCTAAATTTAGTTCTCTCCGTAAGGTAAAGTCCACAGTAGCGGGATTCTACTACAAGACGTGCTCGATAACGTGAAAGTCTATGTAACTGGACATGAATAAATATGCTACGTCTGTAATGGAAACGACCGTGAAGCAAGGACACATTAATTCAAGAAAGAAAACCGTTAAGAGGGACTACTTTATAGCCTTTTGTCAACGGAAAAGACGAACAATTGTCGTTGCCGCTGTGACAATCGTTCATTCATTGCGATGGTATATCATCCGGGATTATCCCATTTATGGAATGTATACTGTTTTACAGTTTATGCACAGCTCGTGGTGTAGGCTTGACTTTCATGCGAGTGGTTCGAATCCTTACCTCGGTAGTACTTATTATATATTATTTGCTCCGGTCATGCACCGCTTTTTATCTCTTTCTGAGTTGGATAAGAGCATTTTGTTACGAATCCAAGCCGTTCCATGGTTCGGAACCCATGTAAAACTGTAGGTACCCTTCTCCTTCCAGATGGTAGGGCTGCCACCACCGCATTAGATGAAACTATGGTTGAAGCGGTAACTGTCGTGTAGATATGGCATATCTCCTTACTTTTAATCCATGCTAATACTATGTTTGAAAAATGTTACGGCTTTTCACCCGCCGGAAAAGCCATAACATTTTTCAAACATGTCTAACGACCGCGGTAATCTCAAAAGTATCACATGCTAATGCTAGTAGAATACCAGTGCAGGCCGACTGTGGTAGACTATGCAAATACCCGGGCGGCCTCTGCCGGCGCGGCCTCGCACCGCTAAGGAAATGCATTTCCATGAGCAAACACGACAGACGAGCCTTCTATCGGAATCCTTGATATTCTTTGAACTTCTCACGGCTCTCATTCCAATATTCCAAGTCGTGGTACGCCAAGGCCAATGCAAAAAGATCAATCTCTCTTTGGATGTTATTATTGAATACTAATCTTTACCAGACTACGTCCAACAATCTCATTAAAAAAATTATTTTAAAAAGAAACTAAGGAAATTCTTACTTAATCGGCCATTTTATACATTTGATGAATTTTCTTAGAATGTAAAAATAATAATATTAGGAATAAAAAAAAAATTACTATTTTGTGTAATGAGGGTTAGTGTGTGTATGGAAAAAAAGGAAATGTATGTTTAGATTTTCACTTTTGTTCGACATATTATTTTACGTTTACGGATAAACCGTGTACCTGTAAAATTAAAATAATAAGGAAATGTTAGTATTTGTTTTTATGTACATTTCTTGAAAATAGGTATTAATTTATTGTAATTAGCTTAATAATTGTAAAACTCATGTGTTGTTGGTTTTAACAACTGAATAGAAGTAATTACTGTAATTAGTTCGTCGTACCTTTTTAATATGGTGTTACCGACGAATTTTAAATAAATAAATAAATGAAAAAAACCTATGGTTTTCCGGCACAGACCACCAGATGTCTGGTCTGTGTTTCCCAGCGAGGTCTTATTTATTAGTATCAATATTGTCGTTATAATATATAATGCACTCCCCGGAGGTAGTTCCCCCAAAGCACCTGGCATGGCCGGCCTGATTTCGCAGGTCCCGTGAAAGTACGAAAGTCTATGTGCGCCTCTTATTTGTAGGTCTGACGTACCTACGCCATAAGTGCTGATTTATTTTAATTGACACTTAAAGGGCATTTATTACTATAGTGCTGATTATCTTGTACCGGTATTGATTGCACTATGGTAAAAAAGGCCCTTTAATTTACGGATTAAGTTCAGTACTTGTTGGAAAATACCCTAAATATAATAAAATATAATATAGTTTATAATTTTAAACGGATTAATGTTAATTTGCTCTTTAGTCCATTATTCCATGTTCATATATCCATATCCATGCACTATATAAGGCTTATTGAGAACTAATAATATATTAAGTACATGATGCAATCATTCCCGGTTACAGAATTTAGATTTATCATATAAATATACATAAATAAAAAAAAATACATAAAGTCTAACAATGCAAATAATACGCAATAGGTCAGATACAATTATATCAATTTGACTTACCTCGAAGCATCAGGGACTGCCGTTTCAATTCCATTAAAAATCCACCTACCGGCGCAATTAAACGAATTGCGCGTCACCGCGCCGTAGCAGTCCCCTCGCGGTAAGCCCACGGCAGCTTTCGCACCTACCCGCACGGCGACGGCGCGAGCCTGTTGATATCCGCCAGTCGTGCGAGAGACGCCGCGCGGAACGGTCGCGCCGCACGCGATTCGCCGGAGCTGAACTTCTTGGGAAAGTCGAGTCTGGACTTTGCGGTGCGCGTGCAGTGTTCCTGTGACGTTTCGAACTTTGGTGGCGATGTGCGAAGGTGAGTTGTAGTGGACGGGTTCTTGAAATTGAGACGTGACATGCGAGAGAAAACGTTTTGTAGTGTCAGAAGGAAGTTCTATTCAATCCATAGTGGCGAATAGGCATTTAGTTTTAAAATACTTGCTACATCGAGAAAATACTTACCCAATAGTGTCAAAGTTTGAGAATATGGGTAAAGTTTGAGACAGTACTTACCCAACCGGCTTGATGCTCGTGAACGGGTGCTGTTTGTGGGGACTGGTCTGCTCCAATTGGCAACAAGTTAGATGGCGGACATATTCTTTTCAAAATAAACGGATATTTACATTAACTGTTGCATACGTCATGAATAGTTTTTCTCCCATTTAATGGTAAATACTTACTGTTAATGTTACAAATAATGAAAAGAATTAATTTACGATTTACAGAAACAGATAACTCGTATTTGTAAGCTATGGCGTGGATGTTGAAAAAACCAGCGAAGTTTCATGCCAGTTTCGTTGCTAGTTCTTCTCCGCTGTGATTGTTGAACTGGCTAATGATAAAATAAGACAAAACCCGAGTGCAGTGCTGCCTATTCATGATGAATAAAACACAAACAAAGAATATAACTTTAATAATAGAACTTTTCAAAGTTCTGTCCTTTATCAACAGATTCCGTAAGCACCTGAAAATTTCGCCTCCCATACAAACGTAGTTTACTAATCATTTGAAAACCAATGTTCCAACTTACTTGATATTTGGTATCTAATATTAGGCTACAAATATCTGTGTCTGCATGCCTTTGTTTTTTCGGTAAATTTATTCTGGGTCAATCCATAGAGAAAACAAAATTCGTATGAAGATTTTCTTATTGCTTTCTTTTCATTCGGTTTGGATTTTTCAAAAAAAACAAAAGCATGCAGACACAGATATGTTACCTGATATTAGATATTAAATATCAATTTAATTGGAATAGCGGTTTCCAAATTATTAGTAAACTACGTTTGTATGGGGAGCATAGCTTACGGGCCGTTCTTAAGGTGTCCCTTCCGGGACTAACTCATTTGCGGGCAGGGTACAAAACCGTGCTATTGCGCTCTGGGACCTTCTATGTTTCAAAGAAAAAGACAGGTTCCGTGATGAGGCGGATGCAACATCTCCACAAAGCAGAAAATGCGCATAGTGTTTGATTTGGTAAGATTTACGAAAATTGTAATTACAAAACGACTTCTAGCTAAAAGTAAACCACGACCGCTGTAGTCAAAAATCTAACAAAAACTAAATTGATTATAAATTTTCATGAAACAAGCTATGTCTGATGACTAATTATTTTAAGATGTATAGATTTTATCGTTGAGCAATCCACCTCCAAAGTTATTGTATAAAACACGGAATATTGAGGAGGATATCGGAATAAAACACGCGAAAAATTCCTTATAGCTTAAAGACCTTATAACTTAGAAACCAAACACAATTGTACAATGCCAATGGTCATCAGACATCTAGTTCGATCAAATAAAGCGATTTTGAGCAGAGTTTTGGATCTCTGACCAGGATTTGGGCGTGATCTACTTTCCCCGTTTGTATGGGGAGTTGAGCGGGATGGCCCACCTTAAGCGAATGCCACAGATATAATTACAAGCAAGTCAAAGGGCGGAAAGTTTCGCTTGCAGACAATTTTAGCAAGTATCAGCAAAGGCAGCATACATCACCACGGGGTCATGGCTCTGGTCTTGACCTAGAGCGAAAGTTATTCACTCTTTTATTGCCTGCAGCACGAACTAGCATCGTATTGTCACGTTTTGATCTATGTTTTAGCTAGTTCGGTGAAAAGATAATGGCTCCACCTTATAGTTTATAGTGGCAAACGCCGTTAAAATATCTTTCAAAGCGGTCGTTGATTCCAGAGGTGCATTGTTATTGCCTCTATTCCCGCTTGTGCACCACTGTCTTTCTCTTTACGAGTTGGATAACTGCAGCATTTCGTCACGAATGCAACCTGCTCCATGGTTCGGAATCCATGTAAAACTTTAGGTCCCCTTCCCCTACTAGGTGGTAGGGTTAAGGCCCGCCCGTGTCGGTACCATCGCATTGGATAAAACCATCGCATTGGATGAAAAGATGATCGAAGCGGCAATGAAAAAATGTCCGCGCTTGCCATTCAGTGCCAGTGCCACTTGCCACTAATTCTTTCGGGAATTTGGTGTATTGGGTCTACGTCAATATGTACTCTACTCTACCGATTAGCGGTAAAATGCAGCTACTATTTTGACTGGTAAAATACTGAGGGCCTTTTTCACCTACTGCTGATTAGCTTAATCGCCACATATTAAGGGCCTTTCTTAGCTGTTTGCCATCAAAACCAGTACAAGATAATCAGGACTTTAGTAATAAAGGCCCTTTAAGGGGATTGAATACCTAAATATGAACGTTTTTCTGAAGTCGATTACAGTAAAGCCTTTGGTTGTTAAACATTGAAAAATACTGACCTCATAGAAAGTACGTTTGCGAAGGTACACATCCCCATTTTGTCCAAAACACTTGTGCGTAATCATCAAAACAAAAAATATTTCTAAAAGGACCTTTTTACCTTTCAAAGCCATTTTTCCTGTTATCTTTGTATTTAGAAGAATAAAGTAAAAAAAACTTATACCTTTCAGCCATAACGAGGTACACATCCCCCTTGCTGTTAAAATCATCGTTTTTTTTTTTTTTACAAAATCAGACTAGTCGTACTTTGCCGAGCGGGGACATGATGGCACTGGCTAGATTCCGCCGCGCGTATCTTGACTTTACTCTATAAAGAATATATATTAAAATAAATCAACACTTGGTGAACACCAGGCTAACTCTACTCTACCGTTTTTAGTAGAACAGCCGTCCACACGCAAAAGAGGTGGTAGAGTAGAGTAGGCAGTTGCTTGCACATTCGGCGGACTATATTTTTAGGGTTCCGATTTCTCCCTTTGGTTACGGAACCCTAGTTACTAAGCCTCCGCTGTCCGTCCGTCCGTCCGTCCGTCTGTCACAGGTACTCCGTTGAATGGGGCATTTGAGACATGCATGAATTCGCCCGTCCATGAAATCTTCAGAATGTGTACAAATACAGGTTTTAAAAATGAATGACTCAGAATCCAACATTTTTTTTTCCCGGAACTTAGGTATTTTGGCCAAAAACACAAAATATGCGGTATCATTTGCTGCAAAAATGGCCCGCCAAATTTCTTTTCAATGTCTAATAAAATGGGTTAATAGGTATATATGTGTTCAGGAATCCAACAATTTTTTTACACAAAAGCGAGTTTTTTTAAAAAAATACACAGTTTTCGCTCTCATAAAATCGGCAAAATTGGCCAGCCCAATCTGTCGCCACAAATTGTTTTTTAATTCTAATCAGATCGATAATTTCAAAGAATCCAACAAAATTGTTACTGGCAACACATATATTTTGCAAATGCCCAAATAAAGTGAACAGCATAATTGGCCCGCGCACTTTTTGAAATATAATGACAATAAAAGATATAATCGAAGATACTTTTAACAGAATCCTACAAAAAAGTTACACGCCCGTCAGTTTTGCAGCGTTTAACGCAACTTTGAATTTCGCGCTAAAACGGCAGGATGAGCGCGGGTGGTAGGCTGAGGCAGGCCGAAGCGGGACGGCAGCGGCGGCTGAGGCACGTGTTTCAATATGTGTGATTGCGTAAGTGTGCGTGTGCGCCGACCTTTGCTCAAGGCAACGAAACGCTCGAGGCGCGGGGCTTTGGAGTGTGGTGGCAAAGATAATACTAATAATTACTTCGGTGGTGCATAATCTAATGTACCTAAAGCGAGCGCTTAGTTGGGAGCTGGCGAGCATTTCGGATGATTTTGGTAAATAAATTGGTCATGTACGTGCATAACTCGTGTATGTTTCTATGGCAAGTGACACATCTTTATAACCGGCTCGACTCGTAGATTCTAGCAGTGGTATTCAGAGTGAACTGTAATAATTTTAAACGGGTTATCACTGGACTAACCATGCAAAATAATACATAGGACGGACATAATCCGGGTGGTCAAGTTAGACCGCCCACTCTGAATACTACTTTTTTAGGGTTCCGTACCCAAAGGATGCCAACGGAACCCTATTACTAAGCCTCCGCTCTCCGTCCGTCCATCCGTCCGTCTGTCACAGGGCTCTATCTTATGAACCGTAATAAGAAGAAGGTGAAATTTTCACTGAGTATGTATGTATTTTATTTATTTATTACTTTTTAATATGTATGTTGTTATATGATTAAAAAAGTAAATACAATTTTATACCCACAGGATTTTTCTTTGAATTAAAAAAATAAGTGAATTTTATGTTTCCTTCATATTGACTTTGATGTGGCTAGAGAAAATTGATAATAAATTCAACTTATCAGTATATTCACATCATTAGCATGAAAAAAGATCGTCGGTGTATAAAGTATCGGTGAAAATGCGTCTGAACAATGTTTTAAATTTTAAATGTATGCAAATAAAAATACCGTCCATCTTTTTTCGCTTATGGAGTCTTTGACTTGCTATCTTTAATGGTGAAAACCTCATTTCAATCTGACCATTAATTTCCGATATATTCGGATGTCAATACTGTCAAAATTGTACAGTAAAATTTCAAAAATATAATTAAAAGGATTTTTTACCGATTTAAAAATAACATGAAAAATATGTTCAATATCGAAAATAGGCAACGTTCGATAAGTGAAAATGCCTTAAACAATGTTTTAAATTTAAAAGTATGGAACATTTACTGTTTTGAGTGTATTCAAATGCGAATATCTCGTAAATGAGTCGTCAGATTTTAATTAAGTTTTCATAATTTAAAATAACAGGTTGAAGACTCCATTAGCAAACAAATATGAACGGTATTCACATTTTCACACATTTAAAATTTTCATTTTTTTTTAAAGGAATTTTAAAGAAAGAGGCATTTATACCGATACAAATGTTTATACCGTATACACAGATTTAAATGAGGTTTTCACCATTAGAGATAGCTCGGCAAAGACTCCATTAGCAAAAAATATGGAACCAAAAATTATGAAAATTACATACAAAACTTTTTTGTATTATATCTTGTACGATGGTACGGAACCCTTCGTGTGCGAGTCAGACTCGCACATGGCCGGTTTTTCATGCCCATGGAGTCGTTGACGTGTTATTTTAAATGATGAAAACTTCATTAAAATCTGACGACGAATTTACGAGATATTCGCATTTTAATACGCTCAAAACAGTAAATTTTCAATACCTTTACATTTAAATCATTGTTAAAGGCATTTTCACCGATCCAACGTTATCTATTTTTGATATAGAACACATTTTTCATGTTTTTTTCAGACCGGTGAACAAGCCTCTTAAAAATTGTTTTATGTTTTAAATGTATGGAAAATGTACTGTTTCGACAGTATTCACATGCGAATATCTCGGAAATTAATGGTCAGATTTTAATAAAGTTTTCACCATTCAAATTAATAGGTTGAAGACTCCATGAACAAATAAAGATCAACGGTATTTATATTTTCACACATTTAAAATTTTCAAAGTTTTTTAAAGAAATTTTAAAGGAAGAGGCATTTATACCGATGCAAATATATGTACCGTATTTATAGATTTAAATAAGGTTTTCCCCATTAGAGATAGCACGTCAAATACTCCATAAGCAAAAAATATGGAATTAAAAAATAGTCAAAATTACGTACAAAACTTTTTTGTGTTTTGCCTTGTAAGACGGTACGGAACCCTTCGTGCGCGAGTCAGATTCGCACATAGCCGGTTTTTAATGCTCATGGAGTCGTTGACGTGTTATTTAAAATGATGAAAACTTCATTAAAATCTGACGACTAATTTACGATATATTCGCATTTGAATGCGCTCAAACCAGTACATTTTCAATACCTTAACATTTAAAACATTGTTAAAGGCATTTGTACCAATCTAATGTTTTCTATTTTCGTAATAGAACACATTTTTCATGTTTTTTTTAGACCGGTGAAAACGCCTTTTAAAAATTGTTTTAAGTTTTAAATGTATTGAAAATGTACTGTTTCGGCAGTATTCATATGCGAATATCTCAGAAATTAATGGTCAGATTTAAATAAAGTTTTCACCATTCAAAATAACAGGTTGAAGACGCCATGAGCAAACAAATAACATATTTGAAATTTTCAAAATTTTTTGAAGGAATTTTAAAGAAAGAGGCATTTATACCGATACAAATGTATGTACCGTATATACTGATTTCAATGAGGTTTTCACCATTAGAGATAGCACGTCAAAGACTCCATAAGCAAAAAATATGGAATTATAAATAGTCAAAATTACACACAAAACTTTTTTGTGTTATGTCTTGTGCGACGGTACGGAACCCTTCATGTGCGAGTCAGACTCGCACAGGGCCGGTTTTTCATGCTCATGGAGTCGTTCACGTGTTATTTTAAATGATGAAAACTGTATTAAAATCTGACGACTAATTTACGAGATATTCGCATTCGAATGCGCTCAAAACAGTAAATTTTCAATACCTTTACATTTAAAACATTGTTAAAGCCATTTGTACCGATCCAACGTTTTCTATTTTCGTAATAGAACACATTTTTCATGGTTTTTTTTAGACCGGTGAAAACGCCTTTTAAAAATTGTTTTAAGTTTTAAATATATTGAAAATGTACTGTTTCGACAGTATTCACATGCGAATATCTCAGAAATTAATGGTCAGATTTAAATAAAGTTTTCACCATTCAAAATAACAGGTTGAAGACGCCATGAGCAAACAAATGACATATTTAAAATTTTCAAAATGTTTTGAAGGAATTTTAAAGAAAGAGGCATTTATACCGATACAAATGTATCTACCGTATATACTGATTTCAATGAGGTTTTCACCATTAGAGATAGCACGTCAAAGACTCCATTAGCAAAAAATATGGAATTAAAAATAGTCAAAATTACATACAACACTCTTTTGTGTTATGTTTTGTATGACGGTACGGAACCCTTCGTGTGCGAGTCAGATTCGCACATGGCCGGTTTTCCATGCTCATAAAGTTGTTGACGTGGTATTTTAAATGAGGAGAACTTCATTAAAATCTGACAACTAATTTACGAGATATTCGCATTTAAATGCGCTCAAAACAGTATATTTTCGATACTTTTAAATTAAAAATATTGTTAAGGGCATTTTCACCGTTCCAACGTTATCTATATTCGATATAGAACATATTTTTCATGTTTTATTTAGATCGGTGAAAATTCCTTTCAAAAATTGTTTTAAATTTTAAATGTATGGAAAATGTACTGTTTCGACAGTATTCACATGCGAATATCTCGAAAATTAATAGTCAGATTTAAATAAAGTTTTCACCATTCAAAGTAATAGGTTGAAGACTCCATGAGCAAACAAAGATCAACGGTATTTATATTTTCACACATTTAAAATTTTCAAAGGTTTTTAAACGAATTTTAAAGAAAGAGGCATTTATACCGATGCAAATGTATGTACCGTATTTACAGATTTAAATGACGTTTTCACCATTAGAGATAGCACGTCAAAGACTCCAGAAGCAAAACATATGGAATTAAAAATAGTCAAGATTACATGCAAAAATTGTTTGTGTTATGTCTTGTTCGACGGTACGGAACCCTTCGTGTGCGAGTCAGACTCGCACATGGCCGGTTTTTCATGCTCATGGAGTCGTTCACGTGTTATTTTAAATGATCAAAACTGTATTAAAATCTGACGACTCATTTACGAGATATTCGCATTCGAATGCGCTCAAAACAGTAAATTTTCAATACCTTTACATTTAAAACATTGTTAAAGCCATTTGTACCGATCCAACGTTTTCTTTTTTCGTAATAGAACACATTTTTCATGTTTTCTTTAGACCGGTGAAAACGCCTTTTAAAAATTGTTTTAAGTTTTAAATGTATTGAAAATGTACTGTTTCGACTGGCCACCTGCTACATTCTTCTAATTTGCCTAGCAACGTTTGTTTTCAAAAAGAACGCGTTTTGCATTAGCTACGCGACTCACCTTTTTTCCAATCTTCTAATTTAATTTTCTTTCTTTTAATGTATTACTTTCATTATTAATAAAGTCCACTAGCAGAAGAGTTTGTGGGTTCTTCCTTCTACCTCTTCACAATTCACATGCAAATATCTCAGAAATTAATGGTCAGATTTAAATAAAGTTTTCACCATTCAAAATAACAGGTTGAAGACGCCTTGAGCAAAAAAATAACACATTTAAAATTTAAAAAATTTTTGAAGGAATTTTAAAGAAAGAGGCATTTATACCGCTACAAATGTATGTACCGTATATACAGATTTCAATGAGGTTTTCACCATTAGAGATAGCACGTCAAATACTCCATAAGCAAAAAATATGGAATTAAAAAATAGTCAAAATTACACGCAAAACTTTTTTGTGTTATGTCTTGTACGACGGTACGGAACCCTTCGTGTGCGAGTCAGACTCGCATATGGCCGGTTTTTCATGCTCATGGAGTCGTTGACGTGTTATTTAAAATGATGAAAACTTCATTAAAATCTGACGACTAATTTACGAGATATTCGCATTTGAATGCACTCAAAACAGTAATTTTTCAATACCTTTACATTTAAAACATTGTTAAAGGCATTTTCACCGATCCAACGTTATCTATATTCGATATAGGCCACATTTTTCATGTTTTTTTTAGATCGGTGAAAATGCCTTTCAAAAATTGTTTTAAGTTTTAAATGTATGGAAAATTTACTATTTCGACAGTATTCACATGCAAATATCTCGGAAATTAATGGTCAGATTTAAATGAGATTTTCACCATTAAAGATAGCACGCCACAAAAAAGATGGACGGCATATATATTTTCATACATTTAAAATTTTAAAAAATGTTTTGAGACATTTTCACCGGTACTTTATACACCGACGATCTTTTTTAATGCTTATGGAGAGATGAAACTTCACTAAAATCTGATGAGTACTTAACTAGATATTCGCATTTGAATACGCTCGAAACAGTAAATTTTCCATACTTTTAAATGTATGGTCAGTATTATATGACCGGTGCAAGTGAATTGCGGGGTATTTTACAGGCGTGCTCGGGTCTAGCGCTTTCAGCTCCTACTTGCCCTGAGGCCCAGGCACAACATAATTTCATTTCATTTCATTTCATTTATTTAAACTTTTTGGTAGTCAAACTACACCAAGTTACGTCACAAAGATCCGCGGATTCGATCAACCCAGTAAAAAAGAACCCGCAAAGAAACTTCACGGGTTTACATAACATATTTTTCCGTCCACAATTATGAAATACATACTTAGATCTAAATGCTACTGCCAAACAATTCCTTGGTAGAACAGTTGTAAGGCAAAGAACAAAGAACAATAGAAACAGCAACCCTAAGTTTAAGTTACTTACAACTAATAAAGTTACTAATTCAATTATATAAATTCAATAAGTATATATACTTTTTCGTACTAAGCTAGT
The DNA here is from genome assembly GCA_946894095.1 of Incurvaria masculella. Classification (NCBI taxonomy): domain Eukaryota; kingdom Metazoa; phylum Arthropoda; class Insecta; order Lepidoptera; family Incurvariidae; genus Incurvaria; species Incurvaria masculella. Next base: position 4,991,868 of record OX335663.1, on the reverse strand, counting down.
GCGGCACTGAATCCAAGAACGTGATATATCACGTTCTTCATTCATGAATGTATGTATAATCCACCGTGAATCAATTTGTGAATTATAAATATGCAGTTTATCTAATTTCAGTGATTTATCTTTGCGGAATTATCTTGCATAAAAATAAAATAACTCAAATTGTATTCAACCTTTACCAAAGTATTTTACTCATTTACATGTGTATATTCGACGATCACTAGCAATTACAAAAGAATAATACCTTTATCAAATTGGCGAATTAATTTATTTAAATTTCACATAACACTTTATAAACTCTTGTCCATTATGCAGGTACTACGCATGAAAACGAACTATACATAAGTATCACCAAAGATAATACTAATAATTACTTCGTAATTGGTATCACTAACACAGGCTAAACCCTTTATTACCGCCGCCACCATTCCCACGCCACCGCGCCGCCCTGCCTCCGCACCGCGCCGCCTACCACCCGCTTTCGCCAAGCTATTTTAGCGCGAAATTCAATGTTACCTTATACGCTGCAAAACTGACTGGCATGTAAATTTTTTGTTGGATTCTGTTAAAAGTATGTTCGTCTATATCATTTATTATCATTATAATTAAAAAAATGGGCGGGCAAATTATGCCGTTTACTTTATTTGGCCATTAGCAAAATATATGTGTTGCCAGTAACAAATTTGTTGGATTCGTTGAAATTATCGATCTGATAAGAATTAAAAACCAATGTGTGAGGACAGATTGGGCTGCCCAATTCTGCCGAGTTTATAAGAGCGAAAACTGTGTATTTTTAAAAAATACTCGCTTTCGTGTAAAAAAAATGTTGGATTCCTGAAAACATATATACCTATTAACCTATTTTGTTAGACATAGAAAAGATATTTGGCGGTCCATTTTTGCTGCAAATGATACCGAATATTTAGTGCGTAGTATGTTGCGGGAAAAATTGTTGGATTCTGAGTCATTCATTTTTAAAACCTATATTTGTACACATAACTGAAGATTTCATGGACGGACGATTTAGTGCTTTGGTAAGCCCCAAATTTTAGCTTCATTCATTGGCCTAAGGGCTGTATCTCATGAAACGTAATAGTTACGCAGCTGAAATTTTCACAGAGTGTGTATTTATTTTGCCGCTATAACAAAAAATAGGTAAAATTAAAAAATAATATTAAATAAAAAAAATAACCAAAAAATGTGATTTTTATGTGTTAAATCTGGTAACGATGGTACGGAACCCTTCGCACTTGGCTGGTTTTTAGGGCTCCAACTGACTCCAGCATTCAGCAAATCATTAAAACCGTTACCGGTCAACCGTTACACTAGAAAATAGTCTAAACTATATTTAGATTTTTCTACCGGTATTTATTCTTAAGCGACGCTGAGATAAAATAAAAATAAACCCAAAATATTGCAGTGTTCTACAAAAATGTCTACTCGGTCGTCATGCGTCAGTTTACCGCTTGTACACGGACTCCATTGCTAATATTAAAGCTCTTTGACACTAGTAGTGAAGATCTCGACTAATGGATGGCCGCCTCGCATCTCCGCATTCAGCCTTGGATCTTCACTCGCTCTACAGATCCCTAATTAATTTGCCCACTCCTGGATCTATTAGCGTTCATTACGTACAGACGTCGCCACCTGTCGGCGGTATCGTGTACTAATACGGTGCATCGGTCAACCCTTGAAGCGCAGTACTAATAGAGTATGTGCGGAAAGAGAACCGTCGTCGTAAGATTTGAGAGCGCACATGTGCACATTTACCGTATTTGTCCTGTTGACAACACTGGCACGTCATTATAGTATGACTGTTACAACTTGATATTTTGAGGCTGTGTTAGAATATAATATTTTCAGATTCTCAGGTCTTAATAATTGTCTTAGTACGCCACGTCGGTTCTCTTTCCGGACGGACTCTAGTGATAATATGGTTGAAGGGCAGTTCGCAAATGTTTAGTCATGCAGTCATAAAGAAAGATTCTTTCGTGGCACCTTTCCGCCGCCATCGCGGTGTGTTGGTATCATGACGGTGGGTGTAATATTAGCCATCCATGTACAGTTACAACATAATACGCAATTTCAGTACGTGTGTTTTATAGTGCTTACTCTTCTACATTGTACTGGATGGAAAAACTGACCATTTTTCATTGAGCGTCGATAATTTTTCATCCGAAGCGACGATACCAACCTGAGCGGGTTTAACGCCCAGTGACAATCAAGTTCCGGGAATGAGTTCAATAACTCACGAACAAATGTTTACTATGGACCTTCACAATAAATCTACACAACGATAGGCGATTTCAGCACCGCGGTTACAGCTTTCTTGACTACGTGTACGCTGCCATGTCCCTTGAGGTTCAACTTCATCTTGCGGTATGAAAAAAAGTTGCAGGGTGCGATATCGGGGCGTGCGTGAAGGTTGCCGTCTTGGAATGCCCATTTTGTCAACCACTCTTGCACGATGAACGAGGAATGGGTCGGCGTGTTGTCGTGGTGAAAGATCACACGTTGTCTGTAATGAGAGTAACCAATTTTCACGGCTCCACTAAAAAAGTTGCTTTAGAAAAACACAGATTTAATAAACAAACGAAGCTAACCATTAATTTCAAATTTCGAATGGAACGAAAGACGGTTCCTTCTTTCTAGGTTTATAAACAAAGCAGTGTTCCCAGTTCCCTAGTAAATTCATTGCCAAACTGCGTATACGGAACTACTTTAATCTTTGCAAGCCTCATGGGTTCCGAAGTATGGATTTCTCAAAAGTAAATACACAATTAAATCTCAAAAGGGAAAGAAACAGGTGCAAACCCTTGGATTCGAACCGGTGGGCGACCGACAGTTCCATGCCGAATCCCTTCTGCGACTTCGATCAAATTGATCCAATTGTCATTTCCGAATCGCGTTATGCGCAGATTTTTTAAGTAATGTGACGGAATTTCTTATTTCTAAGGACCGAGAGAGGGGTGGAGTACCTAAAATCGACCTAAGAATGTAGATAAAAAACCGGCCAAGTGCGAATCGGACTCGCACACGAAGGGTTCCGTATCATCGTATAAGATTTTACTAAATAAATAACGTTTCTTTTTTTTAAAAGCTTTTTTTTTATGTTTTTGTTATAGCGGCAACAGAAATACACACACGTCGTGAAAAAAATCTGCTAATCCCTTTGGATACGGAACCAGCGATATAAATGGAACGATTGGCTAAGTCACCTTAGAATGTGTCACAAATTTGACAGCAGTGCAAAATAGTGTTTGCTCTTTCACTCTCGCGGTAAATATACCTATCTATAGTGCCACATAGCTCTTTTTGCGCGTGGCCAAAATCGGAACTAAACTGTCGCCATCTTGAACGTTCATCTTCGCGGTACGGGGATGTGTTGCCATTATAACAATGCAAGTTACCCACTGCTTTTTCATTTTAGACCGAGGGTATTTTTTTGTTAAGTAATTATTAGTTTGTGAAGATATGTTTGTGGTTTAGGTTAGCCATACATACATACATACATACCTTCACGCCGTTGAAGGGTAGTAGTAGTAGTGGTTTGATACCATCGCGAGTTGTAACTCCTTGTTAGATTAAAATGAAATGAAAAAAAAAAACTATATGAAGTCTAATCTAAATTGTATGGCAAAAAAATATCGTTTGACAGAGTTATAACCTCCGAGATTGACGTTGAGGTGTATTTTCTTCATAGAATTCAAGAACAAAAACTAGCGGTAGTAAGTAACCCGACTTTTACAACCTCCATTTTTTTTAAATTAAAAAGATGTAAGATATGATTTAGTTATATTTTGAATAATATTATTTACCTAAAATTGTAATTTTCATTTCCTCAATATTTTTTTCTTGCAGCAGGCTTATATTTTCCCGATCAAAGGGGGATTTTTTTTCATGTGGTGATTCTTAGAGACATTGGTGCCCTCAGCCACGCGCAAAATAAGCTATGTGGGACTATATCTACCATTGTCACTCCGAGGCCATCTGCCATTGGCGCGCACGCATGCATCTTAGCAGTAACACGATTTGTATGGCTGTACGGAACCCTAAAAAGTGTAAGCCCGCTTCGGGCTCAACGAGCAGTGGATTGACGACCGGAAAATAGGAAAACAGCACGGATATTACTTCGTTAGGTCACCGTCGTGGTTTGCGCTAACGCCGATAACTTGCTGCTTCGTCGAAGAAATCGAGGAAACACGAATTGAAGACTCAATCTTTTTAGGGTTCCCTACCCAAAGTGTGCCAACAGAACTCTATTGCTAAGCCTCCGCTGTCCGTCCGTCTGTCACAGGGCTATATCTCATGAACCGTAATAGGAAGGCAGCTGAATTTTTCACAGGTGTGTATTTATTTTGCCGCTATAACAACAAATAAATAAAATATATTTTTTTTTTTTAATTAAAGGGCCCAAACAAAAAACGTGATTCTTTTGTGTTAAATCTTGTACTATGGTACGGAACCCTTCGTGTGCAAGTCCGACTCGCACTTGGGCGGTTTTTTTTTGTCTGAACATGGACGGCTAATATCACACCGACCGTCATGATATTGGCCAAGCCGGCATGAAGTCATGCCAGGACCTTCCCTTTATGAAAGCACGTCACTGACAATTTTCTTACAGTTTCGACCATCTTTTCATCTGATGCGTTGGTACTTACCCGGGCAGGTTAAGTATTATGATTATTACAATAACAATAACTTTTAATTTCATCTATTTGTTGTTATAACGGCAAAATTAATACAGACTCTGTGAAAATAACGGTTCGTGAGATACAGCCCTGTGACAGACGGACGGACGAACGGACAGTGAAGGCTTAGTTGAAACGCTTTGGGTACGAAACCCTTAAAAATACGTTCGCTTAGAAAACACCTGATGTCAATCTTATTCCTTTTCATACTTTAAGATCTTGCGTGTTTTGGGAACCAGACTGTAAATCCCTATTGTTTTACATGGATTCTTAACCATGGAACAGCGCGCATTCATGTCGAAATGCACTTTTTTTCACACAAAATCTAATTCAGAAATATAAAGAAACTGATGCAGAGCGGAGGTTTGAACCCACGAAATTCGGTTTTCGCCACGGAGGATGGAGGTAGAGAGGAGGTGTTATTAACTCATATTACTAAGGAACGCAGCCATTATTAGATATTCTTTGACGCAGCGTGACACTTCGCCGAGAAGTGGGGGTAAAAACATTTCCTGGTGGGGATTCAAGCTCCGCCTTTTGTGTTAAATCCATCTACCGGAACAACCCGTATTCTGGTAGCAGCTATTCCGAGAGCTATTCTTAGTGGTTACAAGACTACAACTAGATGGCGTCTTTTGCATTTTACTGCGAGTTTTTCTATAAAAAACCTTCGAAATTTAAATCTATACCTTCGCGTGGATTCAAATAATTTTAATTTAAAATGTCATAAAAATTTGCATCATGAGACCAATATCCATGCCAATATTACTTACCGTACAAAGAAAATTATTGCGCGCCATCTATCGTCACATAGCAAGAGCGATACATCGATACAATGCTCGAATATTGACTCAACTTATAAAATATGAGGTGTTTTACTGACGAATAAAACTTAATTCCACCTAGGTACAAACTTTAGATTGTTTTGTCCTGTGTAATGTTTGCAACATTTTACACAAAATCTCATCGGGTAATCGACTGTTCGCTGAAAATTGCGCTGCAGACCATAATATCGTCCCACAACCTAACACCGCCAGCGCCATGTCGCGAATGACGCTAAGCCACGCCTTCTTATCACGTGGGCTGTGCCGTAGAGACCCACTTGGTGGACACAGGCCCAGTTTGCTAAGACCAACTCCTCTCTACCTCCATCCTCCGCCGTGGTTTTCGCTGTGAAGCCAACATGTTTACCACTTAGGTGCGATTAACTTAATAACGCAATTTGTTACATTCAGATAGTTGATTAAAATTGGAGTAACGTTAGGATATTACTTTACAATCCCATTTTTATTTTACACTCCTCCCCGAAGGACTCCGCGTTTTCATACAAATCGAAAGTCCGAGTTTGACATTGACAGCTTGAAGAAGTAAAACCACAGAAAAGTAGCATACATTTGTATGGGGTTTGACGTTTTTATGTAACTTCGGAGTTCCGTAAACGCCAATTTAGGTGAGCTGGCGGGGTACAGCTGTCACCTAAATTAGCGTTTACACCAAACCGATCGGCTGGCGTTTTCAAATGTATAGAGAAATTTAAGAGCGCGCGCAGTGGGCGTTAAGCGAACTAACAGTTGCGAGACCGAGTTTGATTTGACAGCTTACTCATCGTTGGCGTAAATACGTCAATGTTGCCGTTTAAAAATCGCCGTTTTCAAATCGAAAGTCCGGGTTTGACTTTTTTACGTAACTTCGAAGTTCCGTAAACGCCAATTTAGATGAGAAATCCGACTGACCACTCTGCTCGCATTCGTTACGAAATGCACTTATCCAGTTCAGAAAGAGAAAGAAAGTGGTGCATTGACAGGGCGGGGATAAAACCTATGGCTTGGAAAACGAGTCCCCGGCGTACTGTGATCTCTGCCGACCCCTTCTGGCTTCTGTAGATTGCTACTCTAAACACGTGAACACCTAACAACTTTTGTATGGGGACGTGTCTTGCCTAGTACCACTCGAAAATAATTCAATCCGAATCTATCAATGTCCGTCAGGTGACAACGCGTCCGCCCCGGTATGTTTTATTCAATCTTATTTAACTTGAAACCACCAAATCTTAGGGGAAACTTGTATTGAATGCATCAGACTATTTGTAGCCATTACAGGACCACAGAATAAATAACAATGAATACCCCTCGCGCAAATTCCGAAAATCCGAAGTACAGTTTGCACTGCACGGCTTTGCACAACCGTCATTCGAAGTTCAAAACTTGTTGAGCAGAATTAATCTCTACTCCAGAGAACTTTTCACTTCTATGACGCTAGTTTGGGTCTAGTACAGCTCGGGGTGAAGGGGATTTCGTGCGAGAGGTCTGAGTTCAAATCGTCGCCCCGGTCGTCACCACTTTCTTCCTCCTCCTAAGTTAGAAAGTGCATTTCGTTACGAACGCAAGCGGTTCCTTGTAAAACTGTAGGTCCCCTTCCCCTGCTAGGCGGTAGGGTTAAGCCCGCCCGGGTTGGTACCACCGCATTGGATGATGCTATGGTTGAAGCGGCAATGAAAAATCGTCCGTGTTTTCCATCCAGTTCAATGTAGCCATGCTCATATCATAACGGTAATTATGTGGTATTAGCCATCCATGTCAGGTTCTATAAAAATACGGCCAATTGCGTGTCGGACTCGCACACGAAGGGTTCCGTACCATCGTACAAGATTTAACACAAAAAAACAGTTTTTTTTATATGGGACCTTCCCTTTAATTTTTAATATTTTTTTATTTTACCTAATTGTTTTTATAGCTGCCTACCTATTACGGTTCATGAGATACAACCCTTTGACAGACGGACGGACGGACGGACGAACGGACGGACGGACAGCGAAGGCTTAGTAATAGGGCTCCGTTTTAACCCTTTGGGTACGGAACCCTAAAAAAGCAACGCTGCATGCGTTATCTGAGGTTACCTGGATATTAGTGTTATAAATTATTATCTTCTTGTAGGAACTTATATGAGGAACCAATGGGTGGTTCAAACATCCTTTTTTTTAGGGTTCCGTACCCAAAGGATGAAAACGGAACCCTATTACTAAGCCTCCGCTGTCCGTCCGTCCGTCCGTCCGTCCGTCCGTCCGTCCGTCTGTCTGTCCGTCTGTCACAGGGCTGTATCTCAGTAACCGTAACAGGTAGACAGCTAAAATTTTCACAGAGTGTGTATTTATTTTGCCGCTACAACAACAAATAGGTAAGATTAAAAAAATATTCAAATTAAAGGGGGCTCCCATACAAAAAACGTGTTTTTTTTGTTTTTTTTTACGATGGTACGGAACCCTTCGTTTGCGAGTCCGACTCGCACTTGGCCGGTTTTTATGTAATTGGACATGGATGGCTAATACCACACCTTCTGTCATGGTATTAGCCCAACACACCACATGGGAACTAGGTGCCATGCCAGGACCTTCCTTATATTGCACGGCTACATTGAACTGGATGGAAAACACGGACAATTTTCATTGCCGCTTCGACCATCGTTCATCCAATGCGATGGTACCAACCCGGGCGGGATAAACCCTACCACCTAGTAAGTAAGGAAGGGGACCTACAGTTTAACGTGGAATCCGAACCACGGCCAGCCTCTCTCAACGGTCGAATGGTCACCCATCCAAGACCAGACCGGACCCAGCGTTGCTTAACTTCGGAGAGCGATCGCCGAAGTGTCGCGCCACTGGGCCACTGAGGCTGGGTACTAGTCCTGTAAGTACTAAAGTTTCAACTATTTATGAAGAGAGATAGAGTTTGCTTCCCACACTCGACTTCTGTCAACTTACCGAGGATTAACTCTACTAGCAGATATCCTGAGGCACTCGAGGAAAAGGCGGAAATGTATGTGGTGTGCTAGTAAGTATAAGTAGGCTTTACCTCACGAATTTCGTAAAGATGATTTGTTGTACCACTGTATGTCTCTCCGACATGTCTAAGGGCCGAGCGCACAAAAGGACAAACAATCAAAATCAACGTCAACGTATAATTAAACACGTCACTTTGTATGGACAGTATGGAGGGAACTCCATCCGGTTCACTAAAAGTGACGTGTTTGAACATTGATTAACTCGGCCGTCTCTTCGTGCAAATTGGGGCTAAGTATGCCTTTGGCGAGTTTTGTTTACGTTCAAATAAATTTGTATTACTTAGTTTGTTTTAATTTCTAAGTAGACTAAGGTAACTAGGCGTAACTGTAAAGTTTCGGAAGCATAGTCATACATTCGTTGTACATACTGATTTTTCTTTGCGGATTCTTCTTTACTGAAGCCTTATTCTGCTAATTGATAACTGCGCGCGTTATGTTTGTGTTTTCTCAAAACCGCACGTTTCGCGCGAAATGGTATTCTACTAGCGCAGTTTGCAAAACGCATGCGTTGTGTTTGTGTTTTGTTCGCAAACTCGTAACGCGCGCTCATGTTCTCGTGGGCCGTGTGTTTTGCCGAAAACTTGCGGTTTTGAGAATTATATTTGTCAAATTCGGAGCATCGCATCGCCGAACGTCGAATATCACTTTTCTACATTACGTTGGCATATCGATGTCTCTTTCTTTTCGTATGTCATATTTGAGTGAGAAAATAACTGTCAAAATCGTGACAGGTTATTTTACCCTGTAGGCGGCGCGCAAGACAAACCACTCCATAGACAATAACAAAACGCGTGTGTGATTTAGCTGAATACCGATTTTTGGAAACAGCACTCGAAACTTAGCGTGTTATGTTTGACGGAAACATAACTTATTAGGAATGGTTTGAAATTGGACAAATAGCAGAATCGGGCTTCTGGGTTGATCGAATCCGCGGATCTTTGTGACGTAACTTGGTGTAGTTTGACTACCAAAAAGTTTAAATAAATGAAATGATATGATGCTACTTTGCGCTTTCTCAGAATAAAGACCCAGATTTTGTTCAAAAAAATGTTGACTACACAATATGATGTTGGTCCTCGGTGTAGTTTTTTACTCTTTTGGTAACAAGGACAATTACCCTGAACGGATTAAGTTTAAACTAAAATAAGTCCACATTTCCCGTATCACGCACGCACCCTGGTAAGTGAAAGGTTGAATGGTGAGTGAGTGAGCCAGCAGTAGGCATAGGAATACAGTGAACCAGAAATAGGAATAGAGCATGCGAAATTTATTTTTTTGACATAGACCTAGCATAACGATTCTTCACATGTTTCAAGTGTAGGTTCCCTCCCTATGAATTCAATAAAACAATACAATACAATGAGCGGACGGATAGACAAAAAGTCCGACCGAACGAATGAAGTCAGCTTCATAAAATTTATCTATCTATATTCCCACCTCTATGTCCTTACCTATTTACTTTAACATCTTATAAAGTCACTAAATAATGAATTCGATGTGAACTCATATCATGCGACGTCATAGAAGACGAGATCTTTGCATAGAAGACTGTGACACTTTCCATGCATAAAACCATGCAAAAAACGAGCGACTTTGCACCCAAAAGGGAATATACTACGACCTGACATTTTAATATCTGAATATTGCATTCTGATATAGGTGGTTCCAACCCCGATATAGTCCAATCCGTCACCCCTGTACAGCGAGCATGGACGGACAGAAGTAGCAACAGAAAGTTGTTTTTATGGGGCAGCTTAAGGCTCCAACTGACTCCAACGTTCAGCAAACAAACGATAATGGCGATCCCGGAAGCATTTGTGTTAGGGTTCATTGTTGTATGCGCGTGAAAATCGAGCGCGACTAAGCGGAATTTAGGTTTTTGACCTGTAAAGTCTACTTTCTAAAGTGGATTAATAAATGTTGCACGCTTATTCAATAGATACATATGTGATCTTGTGTTACAAAAAAGAAAATTGCATAAATCATCTATAGTCTCTAAGCGCCGGCTTGAAAACCTAGTAAAACCTAGTACACAGGTGTTTGCAAACATATTTTATTTAAACAATGTAAGAGCCTAATTAAAACCGCTTTACGGTCATACACTAGATAATAGTCTAAACTTTGATATTTTTTGTACCGGTGGTTATTCTTAACAGACGCTGAGATTAAATAAAAATAAACTCAAAATATTGGAGGATAGCGTCATATGGAGCCTTAACCACTTTTACATACAAGTTCCGTAGCGCCGGCAAGTTTCTTCGCTTACGAATTCGCTTACTACTGATTTTCTCTAGTTCCAACCACACGTAAGAACAGGCAAGAGCTTTACAGGACGCTATTTAGCGTATTTTTTGCGTCCCGAATTCGTGAGCAAACTAACTACATGTTAGAACTTGTGGCTCGATCGCTACGCCCGTCTTTCCATGCTCCCTGCCCTGTAGCCGCACTCTCTTCGCCATAGTCTTTCCATGCTCCCTGCCCTGTAGCCGCACTCTCTTCGCCATAGTCTTTCCATGCTCCCTGCCCTGTAGCCGCACTCTCTTCGCCATAGTCTTTCCATGCTCCCTGCCCTGTAGCCGCACTCTCTTCGCCATAGTCTTGCCATGCTCCCTGCCCTGTAGCCGCACTCTCTTCGCCATAGTCTTTCCATGCTCCCTGCCCTGTAGCCGCACTCTCTTCGCCATAGTCTTGCCATGCTCCCTGCCCTGTAGCCGCACTCTCTTCGCCATAGTATTTCCATGCTCCCTGCCCTGTAGCCGCACTCTCTTCGCCATAGTCTTTCCATGCTCCCTGCCCTGTAGCCGCGCTCTCTTCGCCACAAACTATTTCTAAAATATCAAAATAATTGTTTCCACGCAAATTAGGGGGTAAAACCGCAGATACCATTTATTTTGTGGGATTTCATTATGAAAATTATGGATTAACATGGGATTAACGATACAAAAAGGCAACAAATATCCGTTTCAATATTCCGTACCCAAAGAGTGCCAACAATACCCTATTACTAATCCTCCGCTGTCTGTCCGTCCGTCTGTCACAGGGCTGTATCTGATGAACCGTAATAGGTAGGCAGCTGAAATTATTACAGAGTGTGTATTTATTTTGCCGCTATAACAACAATTAAATGAAATTTTAAAATAATGAAAATTAAAGGGGCATACGAAAACGTGATTTTTCGTGTTAAAATTTGTAGAATCGTACGGAACCCTTCGTGTGCGAGTCCGAACCGCACTTGGCCGGTTTTTTGGCTCCTCCAGGTGAAGAACCTCTATGGCGCACGCCAGAACTTCACAAAAAAAACCCGAGACGGCTCCCATGGGCTTTCGAACTTTCACAGTTTTTTTTAAATATGAACAGTATGGAAACAAAATTAAAATCATCTATTTACCGAAAAATTTAAACATTTCTGCTTCTACATTTACCGAAAAAATTAAACATCAATTAATTTGAAACAGTGGTTTTCAAATGATAAGTAAGTACTTATCATTTGAAATCTCATGAAGATATTTTTCATTTCGTTTTTAAATATGTCGTCACGAAAATTACTGTCATCTACAGTATCACAGAGACGAGAGCACTATGCATTACTTTCCTCAGAACAGGAGGAGTTAGCAACCGTGTTTCAGTTCGGATATTCGGATGCTCAATAATCCTGGGTTTATATTATTCTTTTCTTTTAAATAACCCCAGATAAAATAATCCGGCGCTGTTAAGTCCTGGGAACGAGCGGGCCAGTAAATTATTGAAAATCTCGAGATTAAACTAAAAATAGCAATTTTTGGTACCTTGGATAAAGCTGAAATTATCTATGATAAATTTCCCTTTTTCATCTAAATCTCCAAAATGTCATGCAGGTGTCTTCACCTCCATGCTAAATGTATTTTATAATAATTTGTGAAACCAATGGAATACTAAATGTCAGTGCCAATGTCAAATTATATTTTTTTAACTCCGACGTGACTTTCGGCCCACCCAGTATTATTAAATTCATATTCATCATTTTTTAACGGTTTTTATGAAATTCGAACTTTACCACATTCCGAATTTCAAAACCATTCGTTGGACCAGTTTCAATTAGGAAAAAACATTTGAACGTCGCTTAGAAGCAGATGCGAAAACCAGTGTCGTAAATCCGCGGTGAAAACACAAATTATCATAGCTATGCATCTTCATTAAAAAGTGTCAAAATTAATCTGTGATCATTATACCGCAACAAGTAACAAGGATTGCCTCGAAGAAGGAATATAATTTGGACTCCTCAATCAAAAGAGGGAAGCTTGCTCTCGCTTGGATAATATCGCCCACGGAATATTATTCCCTGATATCGCCAACTCAGAAAATTAATCCAAAAATCGATGGATTAGGAAAGCTTTACGAGTTACGATAAAAAAATAACTAAGAGATGGTCACTATTTTTTAGACATGGTCATTGCTAGTAATGTCATAAATTACAGATTGAGTGAAAAAGTCAGAATTCCAAATTATGGGTACACAGCAGGTGGCATCACGTCACGAATGCGAGCTGCTCCATGGTTCGGAATCCAAGTAAAACTGTAGGTCCCCTTCCCCTACTAGGTTTAAGCCCCCCGGATTGGTACCATCGCATTGGATGAAAAGATGGTCGAAGCGGCAATGAAAATTTTCCCGGGTTTTCCATTCAGTTCAATGTAGCCGAGCAATATAACGACGTCCCTGGCATGGCATCTAATTCTTTCGGGAATGTCGTGTATTGGGCTAACATCATAACGGTAGTTGTGTGATATTAGTTATCCATGTCAGGTTGCATAAAACATCAAAAATAACACAGCCTTTCCGAAAGACTTAGGTGACTGGATGGAAAACACGGAGCATTTTTCATTGATCCGTCAGAACACGAAAGAAAGTGGTACATGGACGGGGCGGAGATTTGAATCCAGACCTCTGAAATCGAAGGTAAGTCTGTCATTGATTTTATGTTCATTGTAAAATTGAGGGTTCCGTACAATATCTAGCGGTCGAAATTCCATTGGTGGCTGCCAATATTACCTTCCGCTCACTACCGCCGCCCCGCCCCTGGCGGATGTCAATCGAATTTATTTCGGGGAGGTTGAGTCTGTAAATCTAGTTAGGGCGTTCCTTTTGACTGTGACGTCGTTACTTTTTCGCCGTCCTGTGCAATTAACAGGACTCGAACGTACCTGTCAACTGGCTAGTTTTCGTAGTTGCGTAGTTTTCGACTATCTTTTCACCGAATGGGATGGTACCATTGTCTAACTATTTTCGCATTAGATGTCGGAACCCGCAGTGCGATTACGCAAAATTTGATGATGGTGCCGCGGTACGTGTAGGTGCGCCCCCGTCATTTCTAAAGCGCGATTACGAAGCCGTTTTTTATCCACCTACATCCAGCACGGACCAATCTGTGTCGACACGATAGGTCAACTTCAGAATAAATTTTGACAGCTGCGGGTTTATTTACGCAGCGACCTCCCCGCATTTGACAGTTCTCTGGCGTTTCGTAATACCTATTCGACGCGAAATGTATGGAGTTGACCTAATTGCTGCGGGTAGCGCTGAGTGCCGCACCATTTGTGAATACATCGATTTCGTAATCGCAAAAGCTGTCATATTGCAAGCAACCTACACCCAATTTTGTGCTTCGTAATTGCACTGCCGGTTGGTGCAGTGCAAAGATCCATTCAGGGATACTGTTCGATGGAGGGTGTCGGTTCGAATCCTGAAAACTTCGTTTTTTTTTAATTTTTCTCGAGTTCCAAGGACACGTTTACACAGGACGCCATTTAGTGCACTGAATATTAGATGTTGCGCGTCTCGAATTCGTAAGCGAACTGACTGGCCGGCGTTACCGTCAGTGTATTATCACTAAAACGGGAATCATTCAAAATTACGAAATAATTCAGCTTCCTCCCTATGAACTGCTTGCGTACACCCTGTTGTTAGTTCTTCATCCCGGTTGTTTACCATATCCCGTATTGACTTTTCAAAGAGTCTCGTTAGGAATATTTGAACGTATGTCGCCTTCATAGGGGGCTCTAGACATGATGCTACACCTTTACTGCCGTAACTTCGCTTGGGCTTAAGCCATGTGGCATAATGTTTCCATTTTAAATCATAATTCTCAGTAGCAACTGTTCAACGAATTTCATGAATAATTCACGCAGCTCTTTATCCTCCATGACAATGACTTCTTTTTATTAGGGTTCCGTACCCAAAGGGTGAAAACGGAACCCTATTACTAAGCCTCCGCTGTCCGTCCGTCCGTCCGTCCGTCCGTCCGTCCGTCTGCCACAGGGCTGTATTATTAACCGTAATAGGTAGACAGCTGAAATTTTCACAGAGTATGTATTTATTTTGCTGCTATAACAACTTTGCTTTCAAGAGTCCTTGTTGCGTGGAAATTTGGGCAATGGTCAATGACGTGTTCGACATTCTGGCGAAGTTTAGGATCGCAGGAACAGGAGGATGAGCTTCGAAGATTTAGTGTAGTGATTAAATCTAAGCACGAGTAACGTCTATGAATCTCAGCATTAGACTCTGCTGCAAATTTATTCAATCCATGCCTGTTACGAGAAAAGCGGAATAGAATTATCAGCTCTTCAGAGCACTATCTGCACTCTGGAAACTAAGTCCCATCTAAGCTGCAGTGGTTCAACATCGCCAATCACCGTTGGGCCGGGCCCCGAACTAAGCCGGATCTACGTGGTGTCACGTAGTGAAACGAGACCTACATACTGTCGGATGAATGATAATTGAACCTGGCACGAAACAATCATTTTAGGTTTTTTTTTTCTTATTTATGTCAATTTTCACAGGAGATTTTGTTTTTACGGAAAAGTTCATGGACCAGACTTAGATGAAAAAGGAAATTCTTTTTCATCTAAGGGACCAGACATACAAATTTTATAAATTATATTTTTGCACGTTAATAGAGCCCCAGGAGAGACAAATGGTCTGGCCGTCGGCCATACGTGCTCCAAATTGAATCCCCGAAAGGTATTTATTGTTCAACACCTTTATGACTTTTTATTTGTGATACCAACTGACCCTGCACCCTCTCGGAAACGAGATGGTCCAGCATCAGAGAGTGGAGGTCTCACCAAGTGACCTTCACAGGGGATCCAGGATAGAGCCAAGGCTGGATTTGAGTCAAGCCTAAATTGGAGTCACGCCTGGATGGAGTCAAGCCTGGATTGGAGCCAAGCCTGGGTGGAACCTGGAACCTGAGCCAACTTCGCTATTGTACGGAGAGTCCAGCGGGTCCTCCATCGGTTGGAGTAGAGCGCTGGCTCAGGATAGAAGTGGAGCCCAACCCCTCAGGTTGTACCGTACCAACCCAGATCGTCAGAAAAGATAAATAAACCTTATTATCCCCAAAACTGTGGTTTCCTTGTTGTCAGAACCGTTCCCCAAACTAGGTCCGGAAAATCACGAACGCTATACGTGACAGTGGGGGCGATGGAGGCAAATTATATTTTCATCACATGCAAAGAAAGGGATGCAATTACCCCATACGGTGATGGAATTGGATTCTCCTAGGCTCAAAGTGCTCCATAAACTCGATAACCTTTGTTTGACTTTTTGGTATTAGTATCGAAATAAAATGGTCCTGCGAAACTTCTTTAGCGGTAAGGCAAATTGCCCTCTCCCCGAGAAAAAACACAACACATCGTGCCTAGCTCATGGAAATTGATTGATAAAAGAAATTGGATTTCTTAAATAAAATTACACAAAACCATTTCATAAGCCAAGAAATGCTATAATCGAAGAAGTTCCACTTCTACCGCGTGAGTCTCACGCATTTATTATTGTAGTCCCCGTGGGACAATGCTGGATGCGTCCCTGCATCAGACGCAAGGCACAAGTCTGAATTGTATCCAAGCGTGCAATGAAATCTTAATGAAGCCTGTTCTTCAAAGACAGTTCTCGGTTGTCAATTCTGAAAAAAAAAATTACAAAGTAAAAATTGACAGTCGGAAGACTCGAATTAAGAATTTTCGAAGATAAGAATTTTCCTGTAATCTCAGCATCGGAATGCCCTGTCAGGATTTTTTTGTTCTAGAAAATAGCTTTTATACCGGTTTCTCGACTGAATTACTGATTCCTGAGCACGGATGTCCAAGAATCGGCCTACAGATCTTCGGAGTGTCAATGGTTCCTGAAATATAGATCCTGCACCATCGACCGATACCAAAATATGTGTGACATTTTTTCATGTTCGGAATCAAGTATAAAAAAAAACTTATATAAGTAGCGCTTGTTACCACTTACCTTTTGACCATTCATGTATCATTGTAAGCCTAATGTTGTTTTTGTTTTTCTTTTACTTAACTTATTCTCTTTTTTGTTGTTGTCCATTCACTCAAATGCAACAATTTTGTCGCTCATTATTGTTACTTCTTTATCGTAATCTTATTCATTTTCATTTTCTTTGTTATTTTCATATTTATATATTTGATTTGTGTATTTTGTCCGTTTTAAATAATGCTAGCATTTGATGTGCTTATACTCGTGGGATGTTTCAGAAGCTAGTGTTACTATACATGTTGTTACACCGCAAGGGCGTCGCCAGCCGTTGGCGCAGGGGGGGGGGCAAATTGACTTTACCTACTACAATTCATACTTTTCTCATTCTGATTGGTGAATTCATTCGAGTTTCGACGTACGGGAATGATTGTTCAAGGCTTGAAATTCAAGCAAATCAACTCAAAGACTTAGGACTTTGGTTGCATTATATTTGGCAACTTTTTTAGAATCTCTAGGGAGGGGGCAGCTGCCCCTCCCTGCCCCCCTTGGCGACGACCTTGTTACACCGCAATTGTGAGGAATATGGCCTTTGTTGCGACATATATTATTTGGTTTCGGCTCTCGTTGATCATACATCATTACGAATGAAGAACGACGTGACGACCATCTGGTTTATTGAAAATAATTCTTATCTTTATCAGTTTACCTACCAATTTGGGAGACTACAATTTGGATTTTACTCCGTTTTCATCACTGCGCTTTAAATGTGTACGGCGATATAATGTTGTAAGTTGCGTGGCGTCACTTTTTGCGCGCTCGTTGTGTGGAAGTTATTTGTCCATACATTCCTCACCTCCATGGATTCAATCCTGTATGTAAGCCAATAAATATATAAATTAATAAATATGCGCGCACGCAACCATCCTTCCCAGACGGACATTTTTATTTCCCTCCATGGGGAAGTTACGATCTAATAGGTAAGTCATTAGCCCCCTCTGCGTCGACTAAGCGCAACCTAATGGAGCATGTCCCATAACCGCGGCCGGAGTAGACCCAACCTTTCGGCTCCTCGCGGCGTCTCGCTGCGCGCTATCACCGCCGCCTGGGCGAACGTTCGCACGAAATCCACACTAACTGAGAAATCCATATCCAGACTAAATCCAGACTTGGTGAGGAATCCAAAATTGGGTGGGTGGCGGAATAATGAACGACTGGGGCCTTACGTGTTGGCCTTGGACGCTATTCAGAAACGTGTGCACGTATTGATTTCTTGTCTATGTTTGTAATATGGGTTTTTGCTCCTAAGGGAAGGTATTGTCTTGTCATTTTCATTTCATTTAAGTTTATTTAAATTTTGGGTAGTCAACTTCCGTCACAAACTAGGGGTAACCATTGTAAATTTACTCGCCGGGTGAAGAGCAAGTGAGAGATTAATTTTGACGTTTAGTTGCATTTCACACCATCCCAATTGGTAAATTTCAGTTCACTTGGCCGAATAACACGTCGTTTGACATCTGGCTTGGTATGAAATGCTATCAAATGTCAGATTTAATCACTCACTTTCCTTTTTACCCGGTAAAGGCTGACTTTATACCCTTATAGATTCACGGACTCGATTAACTGAGTAAAGAAGAAACCGCAAAAAAAGTCTATTGAAAATGTCTACGTAAATGTTTTCCGACCACAATAATGAAATAAACATCTGAATGCTACCGCTAAACATTTCTTGGTAGAACATTAAGACAAACCACAAAAGAAATACCAAGCGAGTTGCGAGTTCGAGCGTATACGAAGTCAAAGAAAGTTAGAAGCCCATACGCGTGGTCGCATGTCGCGCTTACATAAAAAAACAAATTTAACAAAAAAAATAACCGACTTCAAAGGAAAAGCACTAAAAAGTAAAAAATAATGTTCATTTTTGTAGTTACGATTTCTGTTATTTTTTGAGTCGGCGTCAGCCGGGCACGCGCTGCGCCAATCAAGAGAACCTAACCTAATCTAACCTAACCTAACCTAACCTAACCTAACCTAACCTAACCTTGGCTGACACCGACTCAAAAAATAACAGAAATCGTAACTACAAAAATGAACATTATTTTTTACTTTTTAGTGCTTTTCCTTTGAAGTCGGTTATTTTTTTTGTTAAATTTGTTTTTTTATTTGTTAATTTTTAGTGAATCTGAAGTAAACTTACTCATTTGTACACGTCCTTTCCAATAAAAAAAGAATCACCGAAATCGGTTGGCGTTATATTGAGTTATTCGTCCATTTGTCGCGCACATCTTAACACAAATTTAAGACTTTTTTGATTTTCTCATGGATATCATTGTCAGAACTTAACCAAATTAAAATGGGACCACTTGGGAAGCACTAGCTATCATTTAAAAAAATAATCATCAAAATCGGTTCACCCAGGAAAAAGTTATGAGGTAACAAACATAAAAAAAAAACAAAAAAAAAAAAAACATACAGACGAATTGATAACCTCCTCCTTTTTTTGAAGTCGGTTAAAAATACTTTCATTACCAGCTTCGGTAACCCAGTGCCGCGACGCCTTGCGGTGCGGATAAGGCTGGGTGAAGCAACTCTGAGCGTCATTGGGTTCTCGATTGGTGACCATTTTCGACCGTTAAGGCTGGCGTGGTTCGGATTCCACGTAAAATTGTAGGTCCCTTTCTTCATTTACTAGGTGTTAGGATTAATCCAGCCCGGGTCTGTACCATCGCATCGAATCAATGTTCGAAGCGGTGGATGATCCATGATTTGCTGTCCATTTAAATGTAGCCGAGCAATATAAGAAAGGTTCTGGCATGGCACCTAGTTCCCATGCGGTGTGCTATGTCGGCTTAGTGTTAGCTGTAGGTCCCCTTCCTTGTGTTAACTGTAGGTTCCCTTCCTTACTTACTAGGTGGTAGGGTAAATCCCGCCCGGGTTGGCACCATCGCATTGGATGAACGATGGTCGAAGCGGCAATGAAAATTGTCCGTATTTTCCGTCCAGTTCAATGTAGCCGTCATGCCAGTCCTGGCATGGCACCTAGTTCCCATGTGGTGTGTTGGGCTAATACCATGACAGAAAGTGTGGTATTAGCCATCCATGTCCAGTCACATAAAAAAAAGCTATCCATGAACAGTCACATAATACAACTTCATTAGTAAAAATCTGTTCTGGGGGTCACTGTAGTCAATCAACTATCGGGTGAACAGGCAAATCGGTGATTGAATCTGACATTTAATTGAAATTCGTTCACATTTCAGTTCACTTGGCCGAATAACACATAGTTTGGTGCGAAATCAACCAATCGTCAGATTTAACCATTTACACGCCTGTTCACTGTGCGAGTTCATTTACAATAAAACCCCTATATTCTGTTTATGCGAAAAGTCACGGGATGGGCTTTCCGAATGCCGCCTGTCTGTATAAGGCCGATGCTCGCCCGTTTGGCGGTGCATCGTAGGAATCCCGCCGACGCGTCTCCACCGCCCGTAGAATCTCCGTCCAGATAACGCGAGATATGTACTCATAACCCAGACCATGCAACCCTCACTGTACACTCCGTCCGTCCTGTCTTGGCTGGCCGCTAGTGCCCTGTCAAAAGGATTTAAGAGAGACGTTACCCTACCCATTCCCCATACTACGGGCGATACATTTTCGAATCTAAAATATATTGTCTGTATTTTTTTTATATACCTTTTGCCTTAGATGAAAAAGAAATACTTTTTCATCTAAGCCCAATATTGGCTAAACATTGGAAATAAGTCTTTTTTACATTATGAAAAATAGAGATATTTACAAAACAATAAAAAGTTACGGACATAGAATGAAGCTTTTTCGAGTGATATTTCTATAAATTTGACCACTTTTAGGGGTAAGGAATCGTTAGGGCCTGGAAGTCGATTTCGCTAGTGGCAGTCGCCGTGCCTTGGCCAATGGACAATGAAAGCATTTCTTCAAATTTTCAAATCTTAGATTTCCTGTAGCCCAAAGGGAAAAGAAGAACATGCGCATATTTCATGTCGGAGATCTAAAATTATAATCAAATCAACTTTATTTACTTGAACCATGATGACCATTGCATTGTAGATTTTTTTTTATTTCTATACTAGCTGCCCGTCCCGGCTTTGCACGGGCATAATATCATTTAAAAAAATATTATTTTGACACAAGATACACTAATAAACCCTTTTTACGTAGAGTTCCTACATAAAAATGTAAATTCAAGCGGAAAAAAAATTTTTTTACGACATCACATTGGAAACCTCAAAAATAACAGTAATTCTCCGCTATTTAATGGATGTTATTATACATATAAACCTTCCTCTTCAATCACTCTATCTATTAAAAAAACCGCATCAAAATCCGTTGCGTAGTTTTAAAGATTTAAGCATACATAGGGATATAGGGACGTAGGGATATAGGGACAGAGAAAGCGACTTTGTTTTATACTATGTAGTGATTATAGGTCCGAAAGTTCGGATTTAAAATAAGTATGGACGTAAAACAAAAACATCTTAAAAATGTTAATCATAGTGCCTAGATTGTTCCATGAAGATTTATAATCCATTTGGTTTTTGTTCGATTTTGACTACAACGGTCGTGATTTACTTTTAGCTACAAGTAGATTTTCAATTATTTTTTTGTAAATCTAATCAAATCAAACACTATTCGTATTGTCTACTTTGTAGACATGTTGCATCGTCCTCATCACGGAGACTGTCTTTTTATTTGAGACAGAGAAGGTCCCAGAGCTAAATACAACGAGAAATTTCTCGTTGGCTCGATAGCACGATTTTATACCGCACCCGCGAATAAGTTAGTTACGTCTGGAAGAGCCCTCTTAAGGGCCTTTTTCGCTGTTGGACGCGTCGGGATACACCGCATCACATTTTCGGTACCTCCGTACGTAACCTTTGTCAGTTCATAAAATTTTCTTTATCTTTTACACAAACGATTAGGCGGACTTTTTGCATGTCTCTATCATTTGTAATGTCAGCTAACCAGCCTTTTTTCGGGCTCGGTAGCTTTGATGCTCGATAATCATGGGGTAGCAACTCTGGGCACGGTCGGTTCTTCAGTTCAGATTTCACGTAAAACTTTAGTTGACTATGTGGTAGGGTTTGTCCCGCCCGAGTGGACACTATCGCATTGAATGAAAAAACGTCGAAGGCTTGGAGACCGTGTATTCATTCTAATATAGCCGAGCAGTTGGCGCTGGCATGGCACCTTTCCCCATGTGGTGTGTTAGGCTAATATCATCACATTAGGTTTTACCTACCCATGTCCAATTCCATCAAAACATGCATGTTTTGCGCAGGCTACAATTTTGAAATGTGCATATTTAAGTTTTTTGTTATGTAACTGGACGGCTGGATGGCTAATTACACGCCCACAGTTATGGTGCCATGCCAGGACCTTCCCTTTATGAGCACAACTACAGTGAACTGGATGGAAAACACGGAACATTTTGCATAGCCGCTTCGAACATCTTTTCATCCAAAGCGGATGCAATCCAGGTTGCAAAAAAAAAACCTAGTTTCTTTATGGCGCGCTGAGCTAACATCATGATAGTGGGTGTGGCATTAGCTATCCATGTCCAGTTACATTAAAGAAATAATAAAATTAGTACTATATGAAAAGAAATTGGGTTTTCACCAAAAGCTAAACTGGAAGAGAAATTCGAAAAGTCCAGCAAAGAGAATATAATCACTGCGTTTTAAGAGCGGGGATGTCATCAGGCCCGGTTTTAGGGTAGGGCGCGGTTGGGCGACCGCCCAGGGCGCCGGAGGGTGGGTAATCGTAGAGCATGCATGAAAATGTGTATTTTTTATTTTATTTAAGAAAACATGGACTTTGGTATATATATAAAATTTGCCTAAAGAAATATTATTAAAGTAAAATTCAATAGTATTTTTAAATAAATGGTTATTTCTACAGAATGTTCCAGACATACAACCAGACTTTTAGTAACGTTGATATTTTTAATTGCAATCATGGTTCGTTTAAAAAATATATTAAAAACATTTTGGAATGACAGTCCTCTTTATTGTTTGGTTATTTATAAAGGCGTACATATTATCATATTATTATCTTTATATTGTCCTTTTTTTTTTTTTTTTTTTGTTTAAATATATCAATAATAGTATAATAACAATATGTATAAATATACTATATAATCTTTATATGAATACTTATATGTTTAGTGGTTACATATACAAGTGCATCGCAGTGTTAATGTTTAATGTTTTCTGCATGTTATCGCAGGTATTTTATTCAGTGCACAAGAAAAAAAATAATAATACATAGACACCTAGGTACTTTGTCAGCTATTTAAATACCATATTTTTGAACTCTGTGGCATCTGGTGTTGTGTAATGACTTGTTGTGAATTTTATTGTAATACTATGCTTGTTTTTTTTGTGTCATTACATGTTAAGATGCTCTAAATAAAGAAAAAAAAAAATTCATTATTTCCCTTGAATTTTTTTCAAATGGTTTTGAATGGCAGATAGGTGGTGCCGTTTTTCGAATGGTTTTAAATGGCAGTTAGGGGGCGCCGTAGAAATCTCGCCCAGGGCGCTGCTAGTGTTAAAACCGGCACTGGATGACATACATTGTAACGGGATGGGTCGATTTCACCCGAATGTATGAAACGTGTACTAACTGTCAGTCCAACAAAGCAAGATGGACGTAGTCACCATTGCTGTCAGCACCCGTTTCATACAACGTATTTTACTAAGGGAGTTGCGCCAGACTGAAGTCCAGGCGATAGAGGCAATAGGTAATATTTTTTCGCATTAGTTCGAACTGTGTAAATATTGACTGGCATCAAAGGTGGAGCCTATCTGCCCCCAGCACGGCAGCCAGCAGGCCAGCGCTCCGCAAACACGCCATTCGTCTCTTGTTGGACAAACAGCGGGACACGCCACTGGAGCTGGAATCTCTGGAAGGTTCTGGAACAATAAAGACGAATGAGAATATTTGGAATGGAAAAAGTTGCGACAGACGAGTGCCAATAAAAAACAAATGCTTTTCAACATCAGATATTGTAAAATTAATGTCGGCCTCGGTAGCCCAGTGGCGCGACGCCTTGCGGTTCGATGATTCTTATTCTGTGGCTGGGTGAAGCAAGTCTGAGCACGGTTGGGTATAGATGGGTGACCGTTTTCAAGTTCCGCCTAAAACTGTAGGTTGGTACGGAGAATACGGCCGCCTGGGTTGGTACCATCCCGTTCGATGAAAAGATGGTCGAAGCGGCATGGCAAAATTCCGTTTTTTCAACCGAGCAATATAAAGAAGGTCCCGGCATGGCACCTAGTTCCCACGTGGTGTTGGGCTAATATCTTGACGGTCTGATTACTTTTAGCTAACCAATTTCTAGTTAGAATAAAACAAATATATTATAATTATTATTTCTAACTTTGTGTCCCACGAAATCGATCAACTGATAACAAACATAAAACCGAGGATCAATTGTTATTTCTGGCTAAAAAAATTAATAAATATTGCAATAATTTAAGGCTTGGAGTACACAATCTCTGGTAAGTATTATAGTATGGTTATTAAAGATCTATATTCTTTCTTCTTCAGGCGAAAAAGAAGGACGTCACGCCTCCCGCGGCACCCGTACCGCCGTCCGTCCATCCGTCCGCCCATTTGCCACAGGGCTGTATCTAAGAACCGTAATAGCTAGGCAGCTGAAATCTACACAAATTGTGTATTTATTTTACTGCTATAACAACAAATAGGTAACATTTAAAAATAATAAAAATTAAATGGTATTAACTAATCTTGTACGGTGGTCGGAACCCTTCTTGTGCGAGTCCGACTCGCACTTGGCCGGTTTTTAACCGACTTCAAAAAAGGAGGAGGTTATCAATTCGTCTGTATGTTTTTTTTTTGTTTTTTTTGTTTTCTTTTTTTATGTTTGTTACCTCATAACTTTTGCCTGGGTGAACCGATTTTGATGATAATTTTTTTAAATGATAGCTAGTGCTTCCCAAGTGGTCCCATTTTAATTTGGTTAGGTTCTGACAATGATATCCATGAGAAAATCATAAAAGTCTTAAATTTGTATTAAGATGTGCGCGACAAATGGACGAATAACTCAATATAACGCCAACCGATATCGGTGATCATTTTTTTATTGGAAAGGACGTGTACAAATTAGTAAGTGTACTTCAGATTCACTAAAAATAAACAAATAAAAAAAATAACCGACTTCAAAGAAAAAGCACTAAAAAGTAAAAAATAATTTTCATTTTTGTAGTTACGTTTTCTGTTATTTTTTGAGTCGGTGTCAGCCAAGGTTAGGTTAGGTTAGGTTAGGTTAGGTTAGGTAAGGTTAGGTTCTCTTGATTGGCGCAGCGCGTGCCCGGCTGACGCCGACTAAAAAAATAACAGAAATCGTAACTACAAAAATGAAAATTATTTTTTACTTTTTAGTGCTTTTTCTTTGAAGTCGGTGCCATCCGTTCTCCTGCAGTTTCTTAACTTCACCTCCATGGGGCGTAACGTCCACGCACGAGTGAAGCGATGGGCGCATCGACTTCGCATTACGGCCTACATCGGAAATAACGCAGGACGAGTGTCACGGCTTACCCTCTCTCGCCCCCTCAACCGTTCAGCGACGGTAATGATACCTAATGAGAAACAGTAATGACGTTACGATCACAGGGCTGGCGGCGCGCCGTCGAGCTCGCTTCCGGCTCGCGCGGGCTACAGGCTACAGTACCCGCAGTCCCAGTTGTCGCCTAAATTGGCGTTTACGGCAAACCAATCGACTGGCGTTTTCAATTGTTGGAGAAATTGAAGAGCGCGCGCAGTGGGCGTTAATCGAAATAACATTTGCGAGTCCGAGTTTGATTTGACAGCTTACTCAATAACGTCGACGTCGCCGTTTACGTCCACTCCGCGTTTTCACACAAATCGGAAGTCCGAGTTCGACTTATCCAACTTGAAGAAGTAAAACCACAGAATATCAAGTAAAAACTTGTATGAAGTTTGACGTTTTTACGGAGAACGCCAGTCGATCGGTTTGCCGTAAACGCCAATTTGGGTGAGAACTCAGACTGACCACTCAGGCTACAGGCTCGTAACGCGGCGCCCTCGGCTTTGGTAGAGCGGCTTCCGACGCGGCCGGGCACGACTTCCTGTCAAGCTCGCATCCGGTTTCGATACAGGATATCTAATAACGTGTCCTCGATTTTTTTCGTTTATTGTCCTCGATAAGCCCCACACTTGGATTCGTCGATTTACAAAATGGTGTCAAACATAGATAATAACGAAGGAGATATACCATCGGTAGCCCAGTGGCGCGACGCCTTGCGATTCGATAAGTTCGGTGAAGCAATCATAAGCGCGGTTGGGTTCTGGATGGGTGACCATTTTCAACCGTCCTGGCTGGCCGTGGTTCGGATTCCACGTAAAACTTACTGACTAGGTGGTAGAGTAAATCCCGCCCGGGTTAAACCATCGCATTGAATGAACGATGGTCGAAGCGGCAATGAAAATTGACCGTGTTTTCCATCCAGTTCAATGTAGCCGAGCACTATAAGGAAGGTCCTGGCATGGCACCTAGTTCCCGTGAGGTGTGTTATCTGGGACGCCTGTCTCCAATTTTCAAAAACTACCAAACAAACTTAAGAACAGCCCGTAAGCTATGCTCCCCATACAAACGTAGTTTACTAATCATTTGGAAACCGCTATTCCAATTGAATTGATATTTAATATATAATATCAGGTAACAAATATCAGTGTCTGCATGCTTTTGGTTTTTTGAAAAATCCAAACCGTTTTTTTCTTTTTGCTTTCACAAAAAGAAAATCTTCATACGAATTTTGTTTTCTCTGTGGTTTGACCCAGAATACATTTACCGAAAAAACAAAGGCATGCAGACACAGATATTTGTAGCCTAATATTAGATACCAAATATCAAGTATGTTGGAATAGTGGTTTTCAAATTATTAGTAAACTACGTTTGTATGGGAGGCGAAATTTTCTGATGCTTACGGGCCGACCTTAAACATGCCACATGGAAGTCGCAGACGTATTCAAGGGTCTGTGTGGGCGGAAACTGGCTTGACGAACTAATCAATGGACGAACGCATCTTTAGAGCACATACGGTGACGAGGAGAATAAATTCACCTCCATGGATAACCTTGAAATACTATGCTCCGGAATCATTTTGTCAAGAAAATCGCTTTGAAAACCGCTACAAAAGGTGTTTCCTAGACTCAGGATTCCTGATTCCTGATTACGGAATTCCAGGAATAGGCCAGCTGGGCACTGGTCCGAGCCCTCAAACATTCAGTTCTCATGAGCCAAAAATGTCAACCTTGATGATATTTACAAAATTTTATTTTGTTTTGATAGGCCGTACGAGTCATTAAAATCGCCACTGATCCTGCGTAATTTCATCTCTTGCAACTTTGTACATGCTTAACCAGATAAGTACAGTAGCCCACATTCATATTATCGGGTTTTATGTTTCGTTTTATAGTCGTTTTATATGACAGGGATAACGGCAATATCTTGTGTCAAGCACAGAATTGGTTGTTCTCGGAAGAGAGGAATGTAAGAATAAAAACGAAATTACTATTCACACACTTGATGACGTGTAAAATATAATTATAGTCTTCAGTCCATTTTATTATGATTGTCGTCCAATTGGAATTCTGAAAGAAAAGATTCAAGCATAGACAACTTTAAGGAAGGTGCGACGCCAGGACCTTGCTTATGTCGACAAGTTCGAAAGCCCATGGGCGTCTTCGGGCACCTTAAGAGGACCTGAGACAAGTAGCTTGCAAACCAACTCTATAGTCTCGTGTGTCGGAAGTCTTTGGTTTTTAATCCCAGCGGTTCCTATCCGAGATTAAAATGTTCGTTTGCGTTGATGATGCGGGTAACACCATGGCTCGGAACCCACCTAAAACTGTCCCTAAGGTACCACTCGGGTGCCATAGTAATGGAGGAAAGAGCGTCAAAGTGGCAATGAACAATTGTCCGTGTTTGACATCGATTATTATGCAGCCGCGCTCATATGAAGGGAAAGTCTTGGCATTTCCATAGGTTGTTTAAAAACCGGCCAAGTGTGAGTCGGACTCGCACACGAAGGGTTCTGTACCATCGCACAAGATTTAAAAAAATCAGGTTAGTTGCATGGAGGCCCCCTTTATCTATCTATACTTCTATACTAATATAATAAAGCTGAAGAGTTTGTTTGTTTTTTTGTTTGAACGCCCTAATCTCTGGAACTACCAGTCAGGTTTGAAAACATATTTTTACATTCGATAGCCTAATTCTTAAGGAAGGCTTTAAGCTATTGAACATCACGTAACGACCCTTAGGAGCCGTGCAAAAAGAAAAATAGTCAGATACGAAATGATAGCGCGGCGAGGGCCGAGACGGCGGCGGTGGCCACCCGACGATGACCGAGTATTGCCGAGAAGAGACGAAGGTACCACGCGCGAGCGCGCGAAGCGGCTACCAGCGTTGCCGATAACCACAATTGCCCAAAAACGTTCTTAGGATTCCCAGAATTCCGTAAAAATCCGGAATAGGAACGAAATTTTCAATTCGAATGAGCAAAATAAAAGTTCGTGCAGTCGACGGCCGTCCGAACAACTTTCGGGAGAAGATGAAATCCAAAGTCCCCGATTGCTTCAAGCGATCGGCAATGCTGCCCGCGCCCCTCGCCAGTCGGCTTCCCGCGATTGCTAACGATAGACGCGGTTGCAGAGATCATCGCTCCGTGGTCGTGTGGTACACGGATTAGTATGAGGTTTTTTACGTAAATTGTTTGTATTGTTTCTACCAACCCGCGCGGTATGCTAACTTAGCAATTAGCCGTGTCCTAGCTACACACATTAGTTTCGGCTTTTAAGGTTGATTGTTTAAAGGCGTATTGTTAAGATATTACGGTTTCTTATTTTTTGTTTGTTAGATTAGTACTAAGCCAAGCGCGGTATTTTGAACTTTCAACGGGGGATACGAAAACCATGCCGGCCGGCCAGGTGCTCCTTCACCCCATGTTTGAACGACCCCGGGGGACTTTGGGGGAAATATATCGGTATGGAGTCGATTCCATAGATTACCGACCCTATAAAAAAATATATATAGAGGATCGGTGGGTTCTTATTTTGGGAATGTCGACAGTGAATGGGTGCATACCCTGCCTGTTCCGCGTTGTGCGGTGGTAGAAATGGGACGGAGGGACAGCGTTGTGCAGCTCCGAAGGGCACTCTCCATGATAAAGACGATAGAATACATCGAGAGAACTTACATCCCTTCGGAGTTGAAGGGTCTCTAAATTTAGGAATACCTTGGGATCGTCGACAAGACGCACGGCCCGACGCTGTATCGAGTCCAGGGAGCCAAGCAGATACTTAGCTGATAATTGTACCTCCGTATAGCTCGATTTATTTCCGCAATTTTAGGGCTACTAAGCATCACGCTAAATTACCAGAGAGGGGACCAGTAGTATGAAATGCTTATAACATGAGAACCAATTACCCAATTTAGATGAGGTTTGTATCTGAGTCTAGCCGTATAGGCATCACGCTAACTTACCAGAGGAGTGAGAAGAGAGGGTTACATATTTATAACAAAAAATAAGTGGACTGCTCCTGCATGTGAAATTTGGCAGAGTACATCACTCTAGATCACGAGAGGGGTGACTGTTGCGATTAAAGGCTCATAACTTACGAACTACTCACTCGATTAATATGTGGATTGCATCTACGTACAGGACCTATGGGCGCGGTCGGGGTTTGGATGGGTGGCCGTTTTCGATGTTAATGCTGGTTGTGGTACGGATTCCACGTAAAAAATAGCTCCCCTTTCTTACTACCTAGGTTGTAGGGTGAATCCCGCTCGAGTTGTTACGTACCATCGCACTGTATGATGGATGGTCGAACCGGCAATAAAAAATGTCCATGTTTTCCGTCCATGGCAATGTGTAGTAGTGCCAGTGCAGGATCGCCCCAGCGCGGCGGCAAATGCTTTTAAAAAACAATTCAGTAATTGGCCCCAATATTTTGCAATATATTCAAGTACATTTCTTCCACTGAATTTATAAATGGCAGTATTTGGATGTTTTCTTATTCAATCATGCCACATCGGCTCAACGGATTTTGATCCAGTTTTTTTTTGTTAGATACATTGTTTAATCTTCTGTTAGTAAAGTAGTTCAACTAGCCTTTTGGGCCAGCCCTTTGGGTTTCAGCCCGATATCAGTCCAAAACGACATTGACCCGAGCGGAGCCGGGTACCTCAGCTAGTTTTATATTATTTTTTAATTTTAACTATTCAGCTGCCTCCTATTACGGTTCATGAGATACAGCCCTGTGACAGACGGACGGACGCATGGACGGACGGATGGTCGGACGGACGGACAGCGGAGGCTTACTAATAGGGTTCCGTTGGCATCCTTTGGATACGGAACCCTAAAAATGAGTCCTGCTGACTTAAACCGACCTACATGTAGGTGAATACATCGCCTCAGCTTAGGCCACTTAGCGCCATGTCACGCGTCTTGTCGACAACCATGTGGTAGAATTGGAGATCTTCAAACTCTGAGGGGATGTAGAGTCTCTTTTTAGGGTTCCGTACCCAAAGGGTAAAAACGGAACCCTATTACTAAGCCTCCGCTGTCCGTCCGTCCGTCCGTCCGTCCGTCCGTCCGTCTGTCACAGGGCTGTATCTCATGAACCGTAACAGGAAGGAAGCTGAAATTGTCACAGATTATGTATTTATTTTGCCGCTATAACAACAAATAGGTAACATTATAAAATAATAAAAATTAAAGGGGGGCCCCATACAAAAAACGTGTTTTTTTTATAAATCCTGTACGATCGTACGGAACCCTTCGTGTGCGAGTCAGACTCGTACTTGGCCGGTTTTCTGTGTACGATTGTATACGGAGATTGTCAGAGCTGCATAATGCTATTATTTTGTCCCTACCATCGATTAACGGGCATAAAGGCAGGGAGTTTCCTACTACTGTCCACATTCCTCCTAAAAGTACTAACTAATCATAAAGATCCCTAACTATTGACTCGGAAAACTGTGTATCGCACTATCTGCCGAGGAATTTCCCACAATTTACAAACTTCTGCATAGGCACTCATGAAGCGAATGCGAGGAGTTCTCGCAACGAATACATGCGATTAGATGTCAATCTCCATATTGGAAAAAAAAATTACAGCTTCTCGCAGGCATGTGTTGCGAAATTGTTTTGCAGCCCCCATAAAAAAAGATTATGTGAATGACGAATTCGAATGAAACATATTTTGTAAATATTTTCAATATGTAGCGATTGCGTAATGAAATGCTGGTAAGTAGTGTAAACAAGTATCTACCTATAATGTTTTATTGCTTATAGTAAATATTCAGATAAGTAATTGGAACAGGAAAATAAGTACATGAATTTCAAGAAAACATGACCGGTAACATTGGCACGCTGTTATTAGGTGGTCTATACATTATCAACAAAGATCGCATGAAAGGTCACTTACCAGTTTATCTCTTACTTAAAAGCATAGTTAAAATAATAGAGCAATCATTCTTCAGCGGTTCTTGCGATCATCAAGACGAAAATGAAGTACTCAATTTTGTTTGTTTTTACAATTTTGGCTGTGGTGAGCGTATCAAATGCAGGCTTTTTGAAGGACATCTTAGTAAAAGTGGAAGATGGAGCGAAGCTGGGGGTCGACAAAACTAAAGAAGGTTTTGAAAAAGCTCGAGAAACCGTCCGCGGCATAATTTTTCCGAGCGGCAAAGAAGAAGCTACAACCACAGTTAAAACTCAAGTTACCGATGGCGATAAGGCTAAAGAAGACCCTACCAAAGGCACCGAAACAGGACAGGTACCAGCAGCTGAAGATAAGGTGACGGAGACCTTAACAGTCCCATCTTCAACTACGACAAAAGCCACCAGCCCAGCCCCATGTACTTCTACGACATCAAAGGCGGTGGCGAGTGAAGACAAGAGTGATGACACAGGCAAAGTCAGCGCTGGAAGTGATACAACACCTAATAATGGAACTGGGACCGAACAAGCACAAGAAGTGGCAGGTGGAGAAAAGACAAAGGAAGGGGCGTCGGACGGCAGGGAGTTTTTTGGCGCGGCGTGTCCTTCTGGCACCCTCAGGTCTTCGACGGGCACTTGTGAAAGATTGTTCTGAGAACGAGTGTTATCATTATTAAATAAAAACTTAATATTTTCCTGTATTTCATTCTACTGTCTACCGACTACGGTCTACTCCCCGATATCGTAGAACAAACTGTTTTAAAAGCTCATTAACATTAACCAGATGCAGACATTGACGCAAAGCATAGGGGACATTAGGAACTGTTTCTCCTCTCAGTGTATACATTTGAAAGTAAATGACTGTACTGCAGAATTGTTTTACCCCTCTGCGAGACGGGCCTAGCCCAGTGCAGAGTAGGTGAGCCTAAAAAAAGCACGCTTCTACATTACGAATGTCTGTATCAAAGTGTCTTACCTATCAAATAAATAAATAAATAAAATATGTAGGAGAAAAAAGATCTAAAAGATTAAGGAATATGAACGTGTCCAGCCCATAAAAAGTTGCTTCCATACATACAACACACAAAAGCTAATGGACTTCTAGGCAATCATCAATTCTAAATGTCAAAATATGCCCTGGAATGCTATGAATATGGCTTGTTTTAACATGAAATTATTCATGATTATGCTTACAGGCTTGTTAACCCCTGTTGTCTCATGTTAACGCCTGTTGTCTCATGTTAACGCCTGTTGTCTCATGTTAACGCCTGTTGTCTCTTGTTAACCCCTGTTGTCTCATGTTAACGCCTGTTGTCTTATGTTAACGCCTGTTGTCTCTTGTTAACGCCTGAAGCCTAAACCCTCTAACAAATATCTCCACTTTCGAGCATTAGCGTTATGAGATAACACAAAATTTGGTACATTTTTTTTGTGATTACGGTGTTATCTTTTAACGTTGACGCTCAAAGTGGAGTTATCTATTAGCAGACTATGGCTCCTTGTAGTCTCTTGTTAACGCTTTTTATCTCTTGTTTACGCCTGGAGGCCCATTCAGGGAAGAGTGAGTTCTAATTCGTCGCTAAATATCAACTCACTTTTTTAAATATTTCGTGTTTTCACTTCTTGAACATCATTTTAGTTTGACAAAAATCTAGTTTGTCCTTTAAATACGTTGGAAGTAAAAATAACAGTTCCGTTATTTAAATAATAATATATTTTCCAACTATTTTTAGGTTAACTCACTCCCGAACTCGAACTCACTCTTACCTGAAAGGGCCCCCTGTTGTCTCTTGTTAACGCCTTCGCAAAAATATATTTCAGATCATGCTTTTTTTACTAACTAATTTAGATCATATTTTAGGTATTTGAATTTACGGTATTTACGATTTTATCAACGTATAATTACGCTGGTAATATTACATAATTATTAATACAGTTAGAAATATTATGTACAGTTTATAATTTATAATAGGTAATAAACTAGTACACATTGCACAATGGTATGTGCACTGAAACTTTGTAATAGTATTTTGAAAATAAACAGAAAAATGTCCGAACATTCGCTTGGAGCTGGATTCGAACCTGCAGCCCTTGGATTCGAACTCGCAGCTTCAAAACATGGTTCAGACGAATTTTTGGGCCAAAGATTTTTTAATAACAAATTGATTTTGTTGTGAATTTTATCATTTTCAAGAAAAACGGGCCCGCGACGGTATTAACACACGGTTTCTACGTTCTCAATAATTTACAAACAAAGATCGAATTAAAGGTCACACTGGAGTTTATCTCTTATTTAAAAGCATATTCGCAATACTAGGGCACTCATTATACAGCAGTTTTTACATTCATCAACAATAAAATGAAGAACTCCATTCTATTTGCTTTTACAATATCGGCGGTGGTGAGCGTATCAAATGCAGGCTTGTTGAAGGATTTCTTAGTAAAAGTGGAAGATGGAGCAAAGCTGGGCGTTGACAAAACTAAAGAAGCTTTTGATAAAGCTCGAAATGCCGTCAGCAACTTACTTTTTCCAAAGAGCAAGGAAGAAGTGACAACCACAGTTAAAAGTCAAATAAAAGATGGTAACAAAACTGAAGAAGAACCCACCAATGACACCAAAACAGGAAAGGTAGTCACCAGCACAACAGTCACATCTTTAACTACGTCGATGAAGGCAGTGGTCCGTGAAGATAATGACAAAGGAAGTGATGCTATACCTAATAATGGAACTGTGATAACGGAAGAGGCAAGATCGGAAGTTGTGGGTGGAGAGACCAAAACTGAAAGCGAATTGGATGGCCGGGATTTTCTTCGCGTGCCGTGTCCTAATGGCACGAAGAGGACGTCGACGGGCACTTGCGAAAAGCCACAATGAGAAAAAGCATCATTTTAAAATAAAATCTTTTATTTTCATTTTAAACCGACTTCAAAAAAGGAGGAGGTTATCAATTCGTCTGTATGTTTTTTTTTGGTTTTTTTTTGTTTTTTTATGTTTGTTACCTCATAACTTTTGCCTGGGTGAACAGATTTTGATGATTATTTTTTTAAATGATAGCTAGTGCTTCCCAAAAAGGTCCCATTTTAATTTGGTTAAGTTCTGACAATGATATCCATTAGAAAATCATAAAAGTCTTAAATTTGTATTAAGATGTGCGCGACAAATGGAAGAATAACTCAATATAACGCCAACCAATTTCGGTGATTCTTTTTTTATTGGAAAGGACGTGTACAAATTAGTAAGTGTACTTCAGATTCACTAAAAATAAACAAATAAAAAAAATTTAACAAAAAAAAATAACCGACTTCAAAGAAAAAGCACTAAAAAGTAAAAAATAATTTCCATTTTTGTAGTTACGATTTCTGTTATTTTTTAAGTCGGTGTCAGCCAAGGTTAGGTTAGGTTAGGTTAGGTTAGGTTAGGTTAGGTGAGGTTCTCTTGATTGGCGCAGCGCGTGCCCGGTTGACGCCGACTCAAAAAATAACAGAAATCGGTACTACAAAAATGGAAATTATTTTTTACTTTTTAGGGCTTTTTCTTTGAAGTCAGTTATTATTTTTTTATTTTTTATTATTCAGAAATGAATAGGAATTCATTTTTAGTTTAAGTGCCTTAAAATTTGGTATCATAAGAGTTTGGTTTTTTAACCGACTTCAAAAAAGGAGGAGGTTCTCAATTCGTCTGTATGTTTTTTTATGTTTGTTACCTCATAACTTTCGCCTGGGTAAACCGATTTTGATGTTTATTTTTTTAATTGAAAGCTGGTGCTTCCCATGTGGTCGGTCCCATTTTAATTTGGTTTAGTTCTGACAGTGATATCAATGAGAAAATCATATAAGTCTTACATTTGTATTAAGTTGTAGTAAGTTAAGGCGCGACAAATGCACAAATAACTCAATATAACGCCAACCGATTTCTATGATTCTTGGAATGGAATTTTTTATTGGAATGGATGTGTACAAATAAGGTAGTGTATTTAAGATTCACTAAAAATTAACATATAAAAAAAATTAACAAAAAAAATAACCGACTTCAAAGAAAAAGCACTAAAAAGTAAAAAAAAAATGCCAGCTACGATAATTGTTATTTTTTGAGTCGGTGTCAGCCAAGGTAGCCAAGGTAGCCAAGGTTCTCTTGACTGGCGCAACGCGTGCCCGGCTGAAACCGACTAAACAAATTACTAATTATCGTTATTACACAAATGGCAATATTTTTTTTACTTTTTAGTGCTTTTTCTTTGAAGTCGGTTATTTTTTTTGTTAAAATTGTTTTTTTACGAGATATTTCCAATAAATGTCAACATTGTCTCAGAGATAGTACGATTGATATAAGTACCAAAGGCAGTTTCGTGTGTTGTATGGGCATTTTACCTTGAATTTTGCATTGCAATAATTACCTTACCACCACTATCCCCGAAAGATAATAAACTAGCATGGTAACTCAAAGTTGACAACGAGATGGATGTCATAGGTCACAGCCCGTTTATCTCCGTGGTCACAACCAATATGAGCGAATTGATCGCAATGTTCTGATTCATGCGAAGACCTTGTATGTCTTCCATATGACACTGCCTGATGCCAGTACTTCTTGAAGAGTAGTACTTATTAACAAGTGCGAGTCGGACTGGCACACGAAGGGTTCCGTAACATCGTAAAAGATTTACCACAAAAAAAAAACGTTTTTTGTATGTTTTAATTTTTTTTATTTCATTAGTTTCATACGCGAACTTCTGAGTCGTGGCTTCTTTTTTTGGAAATTTGAGAAATACGATTCAGCGGTACTACCTACCTGAGCCCCTAGTCCAAGTTGTCACCTAAATTCACGTTTACGTTAAACCGTTCAACTGACGTTTTAAAATGTATGGTGAAAATGATGAACGCGCGCAGTGGGCAGTAGCCGAACTAACATTTGCTAGTCCGAGTTAGATTTGACAGCTTACTCGTCGTCTGGGGGTCTTCTGCACGGTATGTGTGCAGGTACGGGCCTGAGGGTATCCCCTATTACCCGGACTGCTTCTCGGCATGCTCTGCAGTGCCGGTCCTTGGTCAGCCGCTATGAGCTAGCGGCGGGCTGGGCATCATTTCCTCGAGCCATCGGGCAGGCGCTGCATTCAACCACGTCATTCCTGGCCGAACGACGGGGAGTGCAGCAGCAGCTCTCGGGGCAGCGGGCGTCCTTCGGGCGGCCGTGCGTGCAGGGGGGCAAGATTGGTGAGGTGTGGATGTGGTGAAGCATCAGCGCGCTCAAACATGCGGCGCGCGAGCTTCACAATAAATTCCTCCACCGGTGGCATCTGCACGTCGTTGGCGATTACGTCATTTCTGACGTAGCGCCCGGCCCCCACTATCATGCGGAGGGTGACGTTTTGCTGTACGTGGATTCTCTTCCTCTGAGTGGCTGAGCTTAGCACATACCATGCTGGGGCTGCATAGGTGAGTCGCGAGCGGACGTACGTTTTGTAGATCCTCAGCTTCGCTCTCAACGGCAGTCTTGATGAGATGACCGGTCTCAGGAGAGCGCGTGCCGCCTTGGCTTGTCGGATGACATGATCCACCATAGGCGTCATGCGTAGTGACCGGTCGATGGTACAGCCGAGGTAGCGTACTGAGGATTGCCACTCTACGTCCTGACCTCGGAGCTGCAGGTTGCGTGGGTATGTGCGCTGTTGGCCAGTTACGATGGCGGCCGTTTTCCCGACATTAACGGCCATCCTCCATTTGTCCAGCCACTCAGGTAGCAGGTCCAGCAACCGCTGCATTTTTGAGGCTGCTATATCCGCCCGACGCGATGAGGCGAAATACGCGCTGTCGTCCGCAAACAGCGCGAGCGTCACGTCCTGTTCCCACTCCTGTAGATGCCCTAACAGGGTGGGAATATCATTGGTGTAGGCCGCATAGAGGAGCGGCGAAAGGCAGCTGCCCTGAGGCACGCCTGCCATGATCGGCCGCGTGGGTGAGTCATGCCCCTCCACCGAGACATAAAACCGACGTCCCTCGAGGAAGGACGCTACTGTCCTCAGGAATGCACGTGGAGTGGTGGTGTCCAGCAGCTTATGCAGGAGCCCCGCGTGCCATACACGGTCGAATGCCTTCTCGATATCGAGAAAGACACCCACGGTGTAACGGCCATGGTTACGCTCAACTGCCAGGTGGTGCAGAACACGCGTGAGCTGGAGAGTAGTGGAGTGCTGACTGCGGAAGCCAAACTGTTCGTCACGTAATGGGACGTGCGGCTGGATTCTCCGCAGTTGACGTTGCCGTTTACGCCGACTTCGCGTTTTCGTACAAATCGGAAGTCCGAGTTTGATTTTAACAGCTTGAAGAAGTAAAACCACAGAATAACTAGTATAAACTTGCATGGAGTTTCTCGTTTTTACGTAACTTTGATGTTCCGTAAACGCCAATTTAGCTGAGAACCCTGACTGACCACTCTGAATCCAAGAACAAGAGATGTGTACTTTGTCCCTTTGCAATAAGGCGATTTTCAGGCCAAATCTCTGTCATTATCGTACTTACTTCTCCCTGTGCAATACCTAAGGCCAAGAAGGCGTATTTTGGCGCCAAAAAGCGGTCGATATCGTCCGAACCGAAGACAGGGGTTAATTTTGTGAGTACCATTTCTCATGGAAACGTGCGGTTTTTTATCAGGACTTTTCAAATTTCGAAACGTTAACTCCGAAATAAACGTTTCAAATTTCGAATGACTCTACTCCGAAATAACAATAACCGACTACGTTATAACCGTAGCTGATTTCTTATGGAAACGTGCGGCTTTTTATCAGGACTTTTCAAATTTCGAAACGTTAACTCCGAAATAAACGTTTCAAATTTCGAATGACTCTACTCCGACATAACAATAACCGACTACGTTATAACCGTAGCTGATTTCTTATGGAAAAGTGCGGCTTTTTATCAGGACTTTTCAAATTTCAAAACGTTAACTCCGAAACAAACGTTTCAAACGATTGCCCTACTCCGAATCAACCGTTTCAAAGGACATTGCTGATTTTACTATGGGCCAGAAAAGCGCTACGACTTAAACGAGACCGTATCAAACAAACGTATTTTCATTGCTCACTTGCTTACACACAATAATTAATATAGTTTACTTTACTTTCACAGCAGGAATAACCTGTCAGACACTTTAAAAAATGCATATTTGAGGTTAGTCTTGTGAAATGTTACTTCTCTTTGTGACTTTGTTCACACGGAAAGGCAAGGACTTTCAGCATAGAACCATTAATATCTTTTTTCTATTAATTACAAAAAAGGCATTCAAGTTAAATTATAATTAAAATAGTAGTTGACGAATAATTACAAACGTGTATGTTTGTAGAAGAAGCGAAATCAGTATGCTATGATCGAACCGTATGGCCGTAAAAATTAAAATCTGATCTGGCTGATGATAACCTTTTCCTTCCGATCCAAAGGAAAATATTATAGCGATAGCAGCGCCAGTCGGTTCTCCGTAAACTATTGAACACGTACTGACCGATCTTTACCTTGATACATACATACAATCTGTCATGATGACGCCATGTCACGTTCGGAGCTGCCATATATTGCTATAGAAAATATACCAAAACGAAACCGGAAGTATTATGATAAAATATTTTATTAGTAACATAATTAATTTTACTATATACTGAATGTATATTTTTATTGCAGATTAACGACCGTGACATCAATCATTTAGCTGAAATCGCAAGACAGGAATAAAATGTCGTTACCTATTACAGCAAAAATACGCAACATCTGACAACACTGTGAACAACATGTTGTGAACTTTTTAAAAATAATAATCATTGTCCTCTGGGACTTTCATCAATTAGTAATTGAAAAATATTTTTTTTAATTTTCAATCACATGTTTGCCTATTGGTCTCGGTCTTGGTCAATGTACTCTTTAATGTGATTTTGGTTTCGGCAATCGACTTTCGAATATCCCTACTCCGTAACAACCGTAACTGTCACCACAGAACAAATATTCCGTGACTGTCACTTCGCTCAACAGGTGGCGCGCGCGGCGGCGGCGGGGCGCGGAGCGGCGTGCGCGCGCAGCGCTAGGCGGCGCCGACATGGCCGTCCTGGGGAACAGCGTCGCAGACCTGACGGAGGACGAGACGCGCCACGCGCGCGAAGGTGACGACACAATTTTATCACAGAATACATTTACTTTCGTATTCAGAGCGAGCGGACGAACTTTAATACGGGATTATCGCCGGACTAAATAGCATTTTCATATGTGCTTAATCCGGGGATAGTGCGCGTCATAGGTCCGCGTACTAAAATCTTACTGGAGGACTAACTTTAGTAGGCGGGTTATTGCCGGACTAAACCGGTTTTTGCATGGTTAGTCCAATACTAATCCCGTACTAAGTTTTCAGATTCACAGTTCACTCTGTAGTAATACGACTGTAATGACCCTATTAGAGTCGTATTAGTACAGAGTGAACTGTATTATTAGACTATAATATAATAATAACCTTTTATACAATGGCTCGTGCCTGTCTCCGCAGTCAAATTAGGAAATATCACGGAGGAGGGAGGTAGAGAGGAGGTGTTATAAGCTCACATTACTAAGGAACTCGGCGTGACACTGAGCGGGGAAGCGGGGGGAAAACATTTCATGGTGGGGGTTCAAGGTCCGCCTTCTGTGCTAAATCCATCTACTGGAAGAACCGGTATTCTGGTAGCAGCTATTCCGAGAGCTATTCTTAGTGGTTACAAGACTACAACTAGATGGCGCCTTTTGCATTTTACTGTTAGTTTTTTCTATAAAAAAACCTACGAAATTTAAATCTATACCTTCGCGCGGATTCAAATAAATTTTATTTAAAATGTACCATAAAAATTTGCATCATGAGATCAAATTTTCTTACCGTACAAAGAAAATTATTGCGCGCCATCTATCGGCACAAAGCAAGAGCGATACATCGATACAATGCTCGAATATTGACTCAAATTATAAAATATGAGGTGTTTTACTGACAAATAAAAGTTAATGCCACCTACAAACTTTAGATTATTTTGTCCTGTGTAATGTTTGCAACGTTTTACACAAAATCTCATCGTGTGATCGACTGTTTGCTGAAAATTGCGCCGCAGACCATAATATTGTCCTACAACGTAACACCGCGCCAGCGCCATGTCTCGAATGACGCTAAGCCACGCCTTCTTATCACGTGGGCTGTGACGTAGAGACCCACTTGGTGGACACAGACCCAGTTTGCTTAGACCATCTCCTCTCTACCTCCCTCCTCCGTGGTTATTTCATACCAAATACTCGTTTACAATTAACAAAAAATCTCTGCTATTAATAATCGAGTCACGGTTGCTATTAGCAGATTATACCGTAAGCTGTATCGTAACCAATTTTGTTGGTTGTAAAAACAATTATACGGTTGCATTTAACGATTCCGTTGTCTCGGTGTATTAATATGTGAGGCGGTTGAAGAATTTGAATTATTTTTACCATCCTAAACATTGAGTAAGTACATACCGTCTTAGATGAACGAACATTCTATGTTGCGCGTCCCGAATTCGTAAGAGAAGTGACTGGCCCGCGCTACCGTCGGTGTAGTATCACTAAAACGTGACTACGCTGCCGCCACCTCTGTTCTTCCTTACTTAACAGCCTGTAAAGCAGTGTGTTAACATCGTACAGGGAGTGTTCGTAAACCACGTGACGGACCCAAATTACGTGACATTCATAAAATTAAATCTTACACAACTATTCAAAAAGGTCGCTGTTTCTGAAATTGGGGGATTATGGGGATGATTATGAATAAGCCAATATTGACGTCATTACATACAATTAATACAGGTTTACGCAACCAAAACCATCATATTGATGATTTTAATACAATCATTTGTAATTTGTTGTATTTAGAAGTTTAATAGAAGGGATCGCGTAGCGGCAATAGCGCTTGGCACAGCACGTCTCGGCTTCGGTGCGTTCCGTCACGTGACTCGCCCCCCCCCCCCCCTCCTCGTGACCAGACGTGACCAAGACCCGGAGCCCTCTCTCCCGTGGTTTGTGAATGCTCCCGCACGACTCTGTTGTCACCACTCGTTTGTCTAGCGACGCCATTTAGGCGAGGGACAGGAAGTGTCCGTTATCTGGCAACACTTCCCCCACCTCTTCCTGGTCTGGATATTTGCCATAACACGAACACGTCGGAAGGAGATTACGAAGTTTGTGTGTTCTAGGAGATCGATACGCATTCCGCCTCGGACATTTTGTTAGTACAGGCTACTTCACGGCTATATACGTCTGCCGCCCCTAGGCCGCGGACTGTTTGGCCTTTTTTCCTACCCTTACAAACTACATGTAAAGCGGAATGTCCATTCTTGCATGGGCGAAAAAAGTAGTGTCAACTTGAATGTTCCTCTGTGAAACAAGCATAGTTAGTTTGTACATATTTCATCATATATTTCAGTTTTCCTGAAGACGGAAAACTATAGATATCCATTTTGAAAATCACATCTGGTCTAATGTATTTTGCCTACTCCGTATGGGAAAAAAATGAAAAAGTTTTTTTGCTTTACCATGCTTTATGTACTAAGAAAAATGTGATTATTTAAATATTATTCAACTAATGTATATAAAGTATTAATATTAATATTTTTCTTCAAAGAGTATATTAACCACGTCAACAAAGCAAATGATTCGAGCGACATCTGTTGGATACTTGCGTAATCGCGGTTCGTTTGACGCAATTGGAAGTCAAAACACAATTCAATAAGCCAACCTTTTCACGCAATCATCCTGCAATGAAACAATGACACCATAATTAAGGATTTTTTTGGGAACAGTTTACTTAATCATTACATTTTAATAATTGATTTGTGTTCATAAATTTTAAACGTACTGAAAAAAAAAATTGACTAAACACAAAAAATGCAATCGCCTTTTGTGTGGCAAGTTCGGAAATAATCCGCGTATTAATTTTGGACAGCTCACTCTGAATACGACTGTGAATGTTTTAAAAGGATTCCACAGTACCTAGCCAATAAAACACGCTGGCCTAGGTCACGTCGAGAGGGTTGTTTGACTTGCAGTTAATAAAAACGAAGAGTGTTTGCGGGATGTCCTGTCCAGTGCCGTGTTGTCTATAGGTACCAGCGAGCATGGAATGACAGGAGTCAACGAAACTCATCTTTACTTGAGGGGTGCAGAAAAAAAAACAAAAAGTTCCGTACGATTATACAAGTTTTTACCCGAAGAAATAACGTTTCTTGTATAGTGGCCGACTTTAATTTTTTATTGTTTTTATATTTACTGTTTTTAGGTTTCCGTACCCAAAGGGTGAAAACGGAACCCTATTACTAAGCCTCCGCTGTCCGTCCGTCCGTCCGTTCGTCCGTCCGTCCGTCTGTCACAGGGCTGTATCTCATGAACCGTAACAGGCAGAAAGCTGAAATTTTCACACATAATTAAAGGGGGGCCGTATAAAAAACAAAAAACGATACAAAACCATACAAAAAACGTGTTTTTTTTGGTAAATCTTGAGCGACGGTACGGAACGCTTCGTGTGCGAGTCCGACTCGCACTTGGCCGGTTTTTCGTTATAGCGGCAACAGAATCACACGGCCTGTGAAAATTTCAGCTGCCTACAAATTAAATCAAATCAAATAATTTATTGCAACATAATTAGGCACTGGTACAGAGTAATCTTACCGCTACCTACAAAATGCTCTTCGTCACGTTGCACCCACATACACAGCGGTCTAGACTACAATTGTGAAGTATTTTAGGTCGTAGAAAGTGTTTTCTAGGAGCCAGTTGTGTAAGCGAGTGCAAATTTTTCCATAATCCAACTCTTGTCGGATTTTGTTGTAGATGTTAATGATATTATAGTGAAGGCTTTTCATCAGATACAGCCAAGGGGGGGCAGGGAGGGGCAGCTGCCCCCCCCCCTAGAGATTCTAAAAAAGTTGCCAAATATAATGCAACCAAAGCCCTAAGTCTTTGAGTTAATTTGCTTGAAGTTCAAGCCTTGAAACATCATTCCCGTACGTCGAAACTCGCATGAATTCACCAATGAGAATGAGAAAAGTATGAATTGTAGTAGGTAAAGTCAACATGCCCCCCCCCTGCGCCATCGGCTGGCGACGCCCTTGGATACAGCCCTGTGACAGACGGACGGACGGCAGCGGAGGCTTCATAGCTCGATATTGCTACTCACTCATGGTCGAGGAAACATCGATGTGTGGTGATGTTTATAAACGGCGCGTATATTAAAAACACAAATATTGATGATTTTTTTGACTTCTGTTGATCTGGGGCTTTATATTCTACACGCCTCACTTGTACTCATCAAGCGAACACGAGTTCAAATCACAGATAAACGTGAAACTTTTTTTTATATAAGCTACTAAGCCTAACACACCGCATGGGAACAGGTGCCATGCCAGGACCTTACCTATAATGCTCGACAATATAGAATTGGATGGAAAAAACCTTTAGTCATTGCCACTTCGACCGTCGCGACGGTTGAACGACGCGTTTCAATTATCGGTAAGTAAAGAACCTACAGTTTTACGTGGAATCCGAACCACAGCTAGCCTCAACGGTCACCCATCTAGAAACTTATCGAACCGCAAGGCGTCATTACAATTAGATTGTTCGCTTATATTCGGTGAGTTTTGTACGCTGTATGACATTAGTTATCCGTACCTTTCTCTGTAATCTATGGTCATGTGAATTTCTTACGTGTCTTAGGAGCTTGAGAGCATCAGGCGTGAGCGAATTCGTAAGCGAACGGACTGGCTGGCGCTAACGTACATACAGACGAATTGATAACCTCCTCCTTTTTTTGAAGTCGGTTAAAAAGTGGCTGCGCTGCTGCTATACGGATATGAATCGGTCGCCCCTCCGGTCTTTCATAGCTCGATATTGCTACGTGGTCGAGGAAACATCGATGTGTGAATGTGTGGTGATGTTTATAAACGGCTTTCATTATCATTGCCTGATATTGGCATGCCTGATATCCTTGTGGCCGACACCCACAGAAAACTCAAATCAGTTTTTTTTATTTAGGTTCATCAACAAGAAAACCACTCAAACATACATACAACATAAAGATAGAGGATAATAGACTGAGCGCATTCTTAATTATAGACGAACACAACATTCACTAATATTTGGCACAAATTGATACCTAACCTAGCACAATTCGAGCTAAAATTTCAAAGAATACTAGCACATAACAAGCAAAACACAAAAATAGAACAAGAAGATAAAACAAAAAAAAACATATTTGAAACGAATATTACATTTAACATATATTTGGATAAACTGTTACCACCTTTCTGAGATTTTTATTAATTTTTCCCTCCATTGTCATTCCAGAACACACATTCTAATCAAAATCATAATCTTTTACTTTTGATATTACGTTGAAATTGGTAAATATTTTTGAAAGAGACGAATGAAAACCGAGATTTGTTCTAAAATTAAATTAGTGGCTCTAGCACCACGTCTCGGAACTTTAAACGATACTTTTTCTAATAAGAAAGTTTATTTTTCTAATAAAAAAAGAAAAGAAACTTCAGTTATAGGCGTTTATGATGTTTTTTTATGCAATTGGATATGGATGCAGAGGAGAAGGAAAGATCGAAAGAAATTTGTATAGTGGCAGAAAGAACGTTTGAAAATGTTCTTGAGCAGCAACGT
Organism: Incurvaria masculella; assembly: GCA_946894095.1. Taxonomy (NCBI): domain Eukaryota; kingdom Metazoa; phylum Arthropoda; class Insecta; order Lepidoptera; family Incurvariidae; genus Incurvaria; species Incurvaria masculella. The sequence goes on along the minus strand of OX335663.1, from coordinate 4,946,894 downwards.
AGCCACGAGTTAGCTCCTAGTCCGACTTGTCACCTAAATTAGCGTTCACGGAACTTCGAAGTTACGTAAAACGTCAAACCGCACTGACTTAAGTTTGGCGCGTACTGTATTTGCTTAGTACGAAAAAGTATATTCATTTTACTAATTGTTTAACCAATTAATGTGTTGCTTGTTCTCCCGCAGGTACTAGCACGAGGTCCAGCAGCGGTTCGTCCTGTCGCGACTCGCTGCCCATGCCACCCCCGCGGCACGGCGACGCCCACCCCCGCCCCCATCACCCCCCTGGCGCCGCCGCCACCCAGGGCCCGAGGCACCAGACCATACCTCGCGCCCTCACACACCAGGCCCAATCGATACAGGCCCACCGTCCGTCCGATACCGGGCAGGCCCGTCCGACTCCCCAGGCGCACTCCCTGTCTCCGCCGGGACGACAGATGCCTCAGATCCCGGTCGCCCCGAGCGCCCGCCAGCTCCACCAATCGCAACCGGTCTCGTCTCTGCCTCAGAACCTATCGCACCAATCGCAGCTGATCTCACCGCTGCCTCAGAACCCAATGCATCAATCGCAGCCGGTCTCGTCTCTGCCTCAGAACCTATCGCACCAATCGCAGCTGATCTCACCGCTGCCTCAGAACTCAATGCATCAATCGCAGCCGGTTTCGTCTTTGCCTCAGAACCTATCGCACCAATCGCAGCTGATCTCACCGCTGCCTCAGAACCCAATGCACCAATCGCAGCCGGTCTTATCATCGCCTCAGAACACATCGCACTCGTCCCTGCATCAGAATACACCTCACCATCAGCCGGTGGCCTCTATGCGCCAGACTCCTTCACCTCAGGACGTGCACTACCAGAACATGCACATGCTGCAGGGTCTGAACATCCCTCAGAGTCACGAGCGAGTGGAGTCGTCGCCGGAGTCGAGAGTTTATGACCGACTGGACCAGTACAGTCAGAACGAGTCGGATTCGAATTACGACAGCCTGGACAGAAACACAGATAGCTTGGAGAGGAACCTCAACCAGCCGGAGCCGAATAAAGTTGTCACTAAGGTTAGTTTCGAGGAGGAGTATTCTGATAAATCAGATCTTAGTCCAGAAGTTATTTTATAAAGAATACGGGATTGAATCCGCACTTCCATATGAAGATTTTTTAATAAAAATATGGAGGGTGTACATTTTCCAGTTCAGGGAATTTTGGACTGATGGTCTGTGCTCAATTTATCTAAATCCAATTTACAGTTTGTCTCTAATGCATCAGTGAATTTTTTATTTCATTGTTGATTACTTTTGCTCTTGGGCACTTTTTTATTTTTAACTTGTTTTTCTTAATTATTATTAAAAATTTGTTGTGCTTTCAAACAGATTTGTCAGAAGATTTCCTACGTCATATGATGCTACGAATAGTTCTGTGGTCGTCAGTTTGCTATTATTTGCAATGTATGACATATTGGGATATGTTTGGATCATATAACGAAAGTGTTAATAGAGAAATAGTGCATCACGATGTTTAGATTGATATATAATCTAGATTTGAAGTTGCTCCTCTGTGATGTCAACCTTCAAGTGTAAAGAGAAGCTCTCCAGCAACGCTCCCACCCTAGGGGCGACTGGAGAATCTGGTGACGTCGTCCTCTCGCCGCAGGCGGTGCTGGGCGCCGGCGGAGCGGTGGAGACGCTGGCCACGTCGCCGAGCCCGCGCCGCTCCGTGTTCTCGTTCGAGGAGCAGCGCGCGAGCCCCGCGCTGCTGAGCCGCGGCGCCGGCGCCGGCGGCACGCCCGGCGGCCGCAGCGTACGCGACGATGGCTACTGCTCCGCTGGCAGCACGCCGCTCAGCATCGGTACCGGAAACATTAGATACTCCACGATACATCTGCTTACGCATTGGTTTTCATAGTGATATTTACATTTTTTTGCGATTAAAAAGTTTTGATAGCATTGATTTTGCTTGTTTGACATAATTTATTTGTGACTGGGCCATTTTAAATATTCACTAATTCCTAACCTTCTTAGATTTAATTAATCAGGCTTAATTGTGTGTGTGTGTTTGGGTTACATTTACCTATGTGCAGTGCTGAACACTTTGACTGGTTCGTTTCAGTCTACCCCTGGCCCGCTCTTGTCATTCCTCAATATTTCACAGCCAATAATTGGATTAGCTATTAGTTTGGCATCGTCAGCAAACATACTATGTACATGTTTCGTGGATACGTTTACTAAGTACCGTGATGTAGAGACCAAAGAGCATCGGGGCAATAACAGATCCTTGAGGTACACCCCTGTGGGTACACCGCTGAGAACGTCTTTTACGTCAGACAGGACTACACCGATTCGTATTTGAAAAGTTCGCCCTGTCAGATAGTTGCTGATTTAGTTTAAAAGTCTAACGTTTATTCCTAGGTGATCTAATTTAATGACAAGCATATTGTGAGGAACTTTGTCGAAGGCACCCTCAAAATCCACGATTTTATTTAGAATCCAATCAGATTAATTTTTGTTACAGCTTTATTTTCCTTTATTCCAATTGTAGTGTTAAATATCTTGTTTTGTTTTAAAGATTGGCGGTTTTTTTACATTAATAATTGTAGTTTTTATTCCTAAGTTTATTAAATTTTACACTATAGTCTGACTATTCTAAAATGTTTCTAGAATCCCATGTTGTGTGATACATTTAAGCAGTTTAATATAAAAAGAACTAGACCAAACAAAAATCGAAATTATTTTAAGTCACTTGACAAATAAGCTCACTAAGTTCTGAACTGTGTTTCTTAATAGGTATCTACAACTTGAGCCTCGATGTACAACAGCCTCACGGTCACGGTACGAACTAAGTTTTCGTTTGTGCTTCGCTCGAGTATGTCCTTAACTCGAAAGTCGATAATTAGCTAGGAGAGGTGGATATTATAAATCATAATTGACTCGCTGTTCTTTAACCTAACATAAAATTATAACAACATTTAGGACTTTTTTTTAAATTTTCCAATGCTACAATTTAATAATATAAAATGGTCTTAGAGAAATAAAATTTCATAAATAAATCTTAGCTCGACGGTATAGGAACTTTTCAAAAGAACTAAGTAAATTCCGATTAACTGTGTCCCTATAAAACGAAAAGAAAAACTATCAACAATTCACGTGAGTTACGAAAATGTATCTCAAATTATAATGCGGTATTTCGGAACCACCAACCTCGAAAGAATTCTCATTTTTCGTCTTTTGTTATTTTTTGTGTCTCTTATTCATAATCTTCACTTATTAAAGGAAATGTGAATTAAAATGTTGTTTGTTTATTGGTTCAGCTCTATTTTATTTCTAAGATATGGAATGTTATATTAGAAATTAGTAACTGTCCACCAACAAAATCTGGTTAATATCTTGGTAAATATCTGCAACTAAATGCACAAATTCACAGTCGACATTCCAAAAATAAGAACCCACCGATCTATAGGGCCGGTAAACAATGGAATGAACTCCCTTCCGAGGTATTTCCCACAAATTACGACCTGGGGTCCTTCAAACGTGTTGTGAAGAAGCATCTGGCCGGCCGGCATGGTTTTCGCAGTCCCTCTGAATGCTGTAAAACCCATGGGCGTCGTCGGACCCTAACATAAAAAATAAGTAATTAATTTATTGAATACATACTATCAATGGTGAATGTTTTCATAGGCAACTCATACTAGTATGATATACCAACATTGGATGCCATTTTGTTGTATTTGCATATAAACAAAGTAAATTTATAAAATTCCGGTAAAGCAAAACATCATCAGAAATACACTCAGTGGCTACAAGTATCTGCTTATATAAAAACATACCATAGAAGTTGGTAGCACAGTAATTTATATTGTTTCCGTTTTTTGCGTATTTCTCCGTAAATATTTTAAATTGCACGGTAAAGACCAAAATATGTACAAAAGGATGTACATAAATTGCAATCCGTTTTCATGTCGTCCAGCTAATGAGAGCGAGTGGCAATATAAAACCGTTCCGGGGGCGCGTCCAATCTGTGCAGCGGCGCGGAATGAAGTGCTTTCCTCCGGTCTGTCAGTCGCACTATATTCTCAAGAGGTGGCGCTAGTTGGCTGTCATCTTTTAAGGTGGGCTTTCCCGCTCAACTCCCCATACAAACGTGGAAAGAAGATCATGCCTATATTTCTTGTCAGAGATCGAAAATTTTGCTCAAAATAGCTTTATTTGATCGAACTAGATGTCTGATGACCATTGGCATTGTAAAATTGTGTTTGGTTTCTAAGTTATAAGTTCCGAAAGTTCGAATTTTTCGCGCGTTTTATACAATAACTTTGGAGGTGGATTACTCAAAGATGAAAATTAAAACATCTTAAAAAGATTAGTCATCAGACATAGCTTGTTTCATGACGATTTATCATCAATTTTGTTTTTGTTAGATTTTTTACTACAGCGGTCGTGGTTTGCTTTAAGCTATAACTCGTTTTACAATTAAAATTTTCGTAAATATAAACAAATCAAACACTCTGCGCATTGTCTGCTTTGTGGACATGTTGCATCCTCCTCATCACGGAGCTTGTCTTTTTCGTCGTTTAGTACCGTGCCAGCGAACGAGTTAGTCCCGCTGGGAAGGGCCACCAGCTGGTTGTGTCAAGAAATTTAAACAACATTACGAAGATATCTTGTATGAAAAATTACGATGTCTTTCTAAACCAGAATCATTTAGATTAATATAAGAATAAGACATCTCTTTACCAATGTGCATATAATTTTCTTTTTGAGCAGGTCGTTTAGCATAACAAGTTTGTAAAAAGATATATCCGGCGAAGTTTCTTGTCGGTTGTTCTTCCCGAGAAGGTATTATACCGGCAGGAATAGAAAAAAAATGGACGAATCCGTGTGCGTAGATACATATTGCATCACTGTAATCGCCACATATTGGACCTTGACCCACACACATTTTCCTAACAAACGCCAATGCCTATGGCGTTTAATGTGATGAGCTCCGCACATATGGAAATTAAATTATTGGAGCGTGAAATCTGTAAATTAAAATGTCTGTCCGTCCATATCTTACTAACTATAGATGATTAGATTAATCCCGCCTGGGTTGATACCATCGCATTGAATGCACGGTGGTCGAAGTTGCAATCAAATGTGTCCGTGTTGTGTTTTATAAAGAAGGTCCTGGCATGTCACCTAGTTCGTATGTGGTGTGTTGGGCAATATCATGACAGTAGGTGTGGTAGTAGGCATCTATGTCCAGTTACAAAAAAAATAAGATACCATGTATATTTGTTATCAAACTCGAACACAAACAAAGCTGTAGCCGAATAAATGTTTCCCAAATATTTTAATGGTCTAAAAAACGTGGTATATGTGTCGGCAAATAACTTTGAAGGACGGGCGCCTCGACTTCACTAATCTTTGATTTGAGATCGAGATGAGGACGCGAGGTTCTAGTCAGCTGCCGGAGCCTGTACATAAACGGCCGCAAAACAAAGTGACTGCGAGCCAAGGGTCTACAAACTCTGGTGCCCGGACCAGCCTAACTTGTGTGAGACCCACGTTTTCGTGTGGACAAAGCCCCGAACTGCCCCAGGCGGAATTACATTTTGAGAAAACTCCAATAAAACTGTCAGTACAATGCAGAGAGTTAGAAGCAGCGTGGGTACAACAAAAAACATTGTCAAAATGTTATTCTCTATTTACATGTGCGCCCCGCGCCTCGCGCTACCGTTCAAACTGAACACGAGCTACCGTTCACATGCTGTCCTCACGCTCGCTTCACAGAATAAGTAATATTCGCGTCACAATTTATGAAAAAATGTTTTTTTTATCTTCAGCAGATGTTCTCAAAATTTTAATGATACGCGCCCACGCATCAATGACTTTACGATGTTTTTACTTTTTGTGGTAAACGTGCCTCATTATCTATCTTATTTATCAAAGTTGTATAGCCCCCGGGACCAACCGAGTCCTTCACCTTCCAATCCAAACAAACAAAACTCATTTTGATGTTGTTCCAGAAATTTCAAAACGCTTACCTTGTTCCAATCCATGTTCTTCTGTTTGTAGGATATTACGTTCCACCAAAATCAATGCACGCACATGCCTAGCTCATTGCAAGCACGCGACCGTTTGATTCGGTTATAGCGAGTGTGTTAACGTTGAGCTCGCGTCTTACTCCACAGGGCTCAATTTTGTCTCCTCTGCTTTATACTATTTATGTAGCTGACCTTTTAGCACCCGTGATGGACATGAAAACCCATATGTATGCCGATGATACCCAAATGTATTTTTCATATCATCCGGATAAGGTCACACAAGCGGAAGCTCTCATAAATGCAGATCTAGGTAGGATCTTTCAAATCTCACTCGGCCATGACCTTAAATTAAACGCTTCCAAATCCCAGTACATTGTAGTGGGAACTAGAACACAATTAAAAAAAGTCGATTCTGCTAGTATGAGACTACATATAAACGGAGAGGAAATACCCAGAGAACGCTGCGTTCGGAATTTAGGCCTTTGGATGGATCAGGATCTTCATTTCCGAGAACATGTCCGAAGGAAGGCCAGTTTCTGTTTGTATAAAATTAAGACCCTATATGCTGTAAGGAAACATCTTTCGGAGAAGTTGAGAGTACATCTCGTGGAGGCGCTAGTCCTGAGTCACTTCAATTATGCAGATGCAGCCTATGGGCCTAACCTAGACGCGGCGTCCATGCGCCTGGTTCAACGTGTGCAGAACGCCTGCGCAAGGTTCTGTTTCGACATTCCTGGTCGGGCCCATGTCTCGCCATGTCTCGCACAACTGGCTTAATATGAAATCGCGCAGGGATCTGCACTTGGAGGCTCTGCTTTTTGAAGTGGTCAAGCATGAGACACCAGAGTACCTGCGGAGAAAACTTAACTGGTTCAGCGACGTACACAAGCATGACACTCGAAAACGTAATCAACTCCTCATTATTCCGTTGCATAAGCTAGTTAAGTTTAGAGGAAGTTTTAGGTATTCGGCTACCAAGTGCTGGAATGATCTTTCTCCCCCAGCTCGCCAGACACAGTCAAAAAAATTTTTTTAAAAAATTGTTAGGGATTATATTATGACGAGACAAAAAACGTAAATGCCAATACACCTTTTATCTTTTGAAAATATTTAATTTGCTCGCTACTCCCTCCTTCCTCATTTACACGCACACCCACGCTCTCATTCCCATACACACCTTCTCTCATTGACACTCTTCTACACACCCTCACTCACCCTCACACACACACACACACACACACACCCTCACACACACCCGCTACTCATGTGTTAAAGGACTTTGGAAAAGGATGCGCTGAAAACCAGCTTCGCAGCGTTGCTGCGTACCAGCTGAGAGCATACCCTTTCAGTGCAACACATTATAAGCCTCGAGGTCTAAATGATAACAATTGTACATTGAATATAACTTGTGTTACTTTTCTCTTTACTTGATTAATTGGTGCTATGTATTTTCGTGTGTTGTGGCTGATTAAAGTATTTGAAAGTCTTGTTACGAGTTTTCCTTTGACTCGCGCCCAAAAACCGCTCCTGACGCGAGCGGCGAGACAAGACGAGCTTTAGTGTTTACATTCGTGAACTCGTGCTAACTCGCGTGGGCTCGCGCGAGCATGTAAATCCAGCGTTAAACATATTAACCTACCTATTGTATTTTTTTCATGCATATTTAAAATTAATTTCATCAGTTAATCGATTCAGTCCTTCCTAAGAATTAAGTTCTCAAAATACGAGATTCGAAATAATATTTAGTCTCAAAAAAGTGTAAAGAAATTTCTCACATTTGTAAATATATTTACTACTAGCTGCGGTACCCGGCTCCGCTCGGGTTAGTGTCGGCTAAATTATCTCATGGATAAAAAGTAGCCCACATGACTGGTCCAAAATAGGGTCAAACTGGTCCAGGACAATGTATCCATGTACCAAATTTAAATTAAGATCGTTCGAGCCGAAATAGCATGATTTAATGAGAAACATCCAATAATTCCCATTTAGAGCTTCGTTGACGTTTGGTGGCTATTTAAAAAAAAAACATTTGCCGCGAGAACCTTTCTGCACTTTCACTGCTACATTGCTTACCTAGTAAGTAACGTGTAACGTAGGTAAGTTTTGCGTGGACTCCAACCCACAGCCAGCCTCAACATCGGAAACAGTAACCCATCTCGAACCTGACTGCTCCCAGAGATGCTATACATTGATAAAATACGCATATAAATCAAGTAAGTGGTTCGCATGTTATAAGACTTTAAGACTCACTACTTACCCTTCTGGTAATGAAGCGTTATATTATGTAATCTATAAGTTTTTAGTAGAATCAGGCTAGACGTAGATACAATGCACATCTAAATCGAGTAATTGGTTCTCAAGGATTTTATTCTGTTGGTCGCTCCTCCGGCGATTTAGCGTGATGCCAAGTAGTCCTAAAGTTGCAGGAAATACCAAGCCGTACTTCAGTAAAAGTAAGCGCTGCCGCCGCAAAGCCGAGCCGTGCATAGCATTGCAGTTTGTATGACAGCCCCATCTTAGCGTAAGCGGAACTGAATTCTATTTAGCCAATCCTAATTCCCGGGTAGTTAAATGTACATGTACTAAGTTTTACAAATCGCTAGTGCCTTGAAAATTCGCCAAACGGACACCAAACAGTCACGACGTCTGCCCTCCCCCCGCCGCCGCCCCCGGCTCCTCTCCCCCTAGTGTGAAGTATCGCTACCGGCATCGTTTTCGCAGCCCCGTGAAAGTTCTAAAGCCCATGGGCACATAAATTGTAGCCTATGTGTTATTCTGATGTATAAGCTATATTATTGTAAAGTTTCATTAGAATCCATTCAGTAGTTTTTACGTGAAAGAGTAACAAACATCCATCCATCCATCCATCCATCCATCCATCCATCCATCCATTATTACAAACTTTCCCCTTTATATTATTTATTAGATATACTTATTGACACATTTGCCTTGTATAGCCATTACCACCAGCCAGTATAAAGTATTTACCTAGATGGCTGATTTGGCGTATTGATCCAACGTTAAGGCATTTTGACTGCAATTATTGAGATATTAACGTAATGTCCATACCAAAAATTGTTCTGACTGTTTTCAAAACCTTATTACGATTCTTCAATGTAGATGTCGTTGCATAACCTCAAACTAATAAGATAACCGTAATAAAGCATCCACTAAATACAAAAAAAAACATGTTTTCGAAATGTTGCTTTTTATAGATATCTAATCGAAGAGGTCAACACACCGCAGAATGCATGGATGCGTGTCGCCGGCCTGTAGGCCTATTCTTCAAACTCCGTGCTCAAGAATCAGGAATATATCCGTCGAGAAAATTGCTTCGAAAACCTCTATAAAAGCTTTCTCGACCGAAAGATTCCTGATTCCTTAGCGCGAGTTTCCAAGAATTAACACTCTAGTCTTGTTTGCAGCTTACCTAATAATCCATTAAATTTGACTCGCGGCGAGTTCAATTACGTGAGATCGCCTCGCTAATAGAGTCTGCCTCTTAGCCTAATAGACCCCGAGAGAAGCTCGCAAGCCTCAACTACACGAATTCGGGGCTCCGTAGTAAAGTAACTGTCAAGTGGGTTGTCTTTGCATCGGTCAATGCAAGTAACAATAGTTTTCATTTAATTTTAACTTGTGACTTTCTGAGCTGTTGACCTCGCGAGTCTGTCTTTTTCGAACATGGAGAGAGAAGAAGCGGTGACCAGGAGGTCTACTCATGAAATTCTCACTTGTGAGTCACCGGTATTCACAAGGCTTTCGTATTAATGAAATAATAGCCACGAATCACCTTGCTGTGGTCCCTTTAATTATTCTAATTAGAGTGCGATGACACAAATAGCTTTTTATGTTTGATGACGTCAGTCGAAAGCGATTCACTTTCATCTGTGACTAACTCGTTGTCGTGTCTTGAGTAGATATGCAGGAGAGACAGTCACGGACTTTTCGTAAACGCGCCATAGCGTATTTTACGATACCAAACAGTATTCTACAAACTGACAAATCCGACGCGACTTTGCTGACGCAAAGAAGCGTAAACGTCGGCAGACGCAAGCTAGAGCTGTCATCTGTCACTCGTGAATACCACTTTACGAATTTTACGCCCACTGGCGCCAGCGTCCGTTTGATTGATGTAAAGAGTTCAGCTGGCGTTTGTCGCGAGCTTACTCTCTTGGATTAAACACCTCGGTCCGAAACGTACAGAAGTTTTCTACCAAATAAAACACCTACTTTAACCATACATTAAGAAACCACGAAATACCACCAACCAACAAATAGAAAACCACAAATACGGTGTGAAATCATGGTAATAAACTCACCGCCGACACAATTCCCCGTCTAGAAGCCGGCATGGCACCTCACTCGCTCGCTGAAATCAACAGCCTATTAATCCACTTATTTGCTGCCATCTCAAAATAACATTTTTGAACTAAGGCAATTTATTGCATGGTGATATACACGAGATGATGCATATTTGCTACGGAACTCGTGCCATCCGAGGTCCCCGGGCCCTTTTGCGATTATTGTGGTCGCCGTTGGCGGGAGGGGGCGGCTGGGGCGAGGGGAAGGGGTGGCAGTTGTCACTCGTTCACGGTTATAAATTCATCTGTGACCAGCTGAGCGAGAAATGGGTACCCGGCGCCATCTTCAATTATTCAATGATTTAATTCGTTTAATTTACGTTAATTAAACAGAAAAAATATGACATTGGCAAAGCTGCAATTGGTTTTTTGGCGAAACAATGGCATATTAGAGTTACACATGGCTTATGTAACCTAACCTAACCTAACCTACTGTCATGATATTAGCCAAAACACAGTTCCCGAAGGAATAAGGTTCTCTTCTGGATGGAAAACACGAATCATTTCTCATTGCCGATTCGGCCATATGTTTTATCCAATGCGATGTATGGTTTTTTTATGTAACTGGACATGTGTTGTAACTAATCAGGTCAGCCTCGGTAGCCCAGTGGCACCTTCTTCGTTTCGTTCGTTCTATAAGCACGGTGAAGCAACTCTAAGCGCGGTTGGGCTCTAGATGGGTGACCGTTTTTAAATGTTGGGGCTGGCCGTGGTTCGAATTCCGACTAAAACTGTAGGTACTTCCCTCCTTACTTTACTAGGCGGTAGAGTTAATCCCGCCCGGGTTAGTACCATCGCATTGAGTGTACGACGGTCGAAGCGGCAATGACAATTTTCCGTGTTTTCCATCCAGTGCAATGTAGCCGAACGATATAAGGGATGTCCTGGCATGGCACCTAGTTCCCGTGTGGTGTTTTAGGCTAATATAATGACGTGTCCCATGTCCATGTCCAGTTATATAAAAAAATACCAATGCTTTGTTATTCTGTCGCTTCGTGGAAAGAGGACAAACCAACATACACATTTTCGCATTTAGAATATTGCTATGACTGCCGCAATAAGCGAAAACATATTTTTTTTTACTTATTTTGAGATGATTATACTAGCCAATGCGTATGGTTTATTTGCGTTCAGTTGAATGAGGACATGAAAAAAACGTGTATAATTTCAACTAACGTTCTATCAATATTGTTTGAAAAAAAAATTAGAAAATGTATTTTTTTGCACGGAAAAAAATACTGAATTCGGGTCTTAAACGCATCCTTTTTCAAGTTTGCTGCTGATATTATTATATTTGGTTTTATATCATTTTAAAGAGCGTAACATTATCTATTTCTAATTTTACATTTTGTGATTATAATGTTTTGTTTAATAGTGCCATAGCTTTGCCCTAATGTTATTTTATGTTAAGTACAGTCGTTTCGTCTGAAATCTATACACCGGAAATTAGATCTCTTTCTGTCATGATGACGTCAACCATAGAGTAAAATGGAATTAGGAATTCCTTCTCTTTCCAGTGTATACAATTGAGAGGAAACGACTGTTCATGTGAGTGTGCGATTTTATTATGTTATATTAAATACCAATCGGCCTAAAATACAATAATTAAATAAATGAAATAAATACCAATTTAGTTGAGGTTATGTTTTTACGTTTTGAAATTTCTTCAACGAACCATTAAAAAATCGGTTTCATGCTTTATGCGGGTTGGTCACTTTTCGAAAGATTTATTCCGAGCTGCTCTAACCAGGCGACGTCGGGCTCTGGCTATCTCGTTTCAATCGAAAAAATTGCTCGAAAATGTTCAGATATAAGGATGCTCTTAAAGCTGAACTGAACTATATAATTACTAGCGCGGGCTTTTCCAGTCATGCCTTAATGTTTCATCTAACTTTCAAGTTAAGGGCCTGGTACTAGCCAAATCGCAAAGTTAGACGAGGCACCCCAAGTTAACTAACTAAGTCTGACGATTATAAGTGTCATTCTTACAATATATGATTCCTTGTCTAGGAATCGAATTATTTTCGTTAATGTATGTTTCCTTTTTCTATACAAAATACATTGCGGAAACGGTGTCCATTTCCGAACTTTTTTGACTAAATGTAGAAATCTAAAAGCAAATGGAATTTTTTGTTTATGCATATATGCTGTTTTTACTTATATCTAGAAATCGAATTACTTTTAGATTTCTAATGAGAAAAATCAACTTTTTTATTTTTATTATTATTTAAATAAATGATGGAATAAAAAAATATTAACAATCCATTATTAGTCTGGAGTTCTATTTGGATTTGCTGAAGCGTTTCACTACATATTATTACATTTGTTAAAAAGTGCATTTGTATGGCGCGAGTAGTTGGCTAGTCCTAGCGCCTTAATCAAATATATTTTTTGTAATGGACTCGTACGATAGTGCAGACTTTTCATCAGTCCTTGCTTCATGATTGTTACTAATAATGACAGGGCAATACCAATTTACACCGGTGATACGCCATTCGAATTTAATTATAAATTTCAATGAGTTGACCTATATTATGCGCGGTCGTCTGACGCACGCACATCAATGTGGAATTACGAATGCTAATTGATGCATTGCAGGCTAATTTCGGATAACCGATATGAGAGCATACAATCCCGAGCCCCTGGGGGCTCGGGATTTTCACCTGTGTGTCACCGATGAGTCACAACGCTTTCGTACTGATGAAATGACAGCCACTAGTCACCATAGTGTTGCCCCTTTCTAATTATTCCAATTAGAGTGCGACGACACTAACATAACATTTGATGTGAGCGTCTCTCTTTCATCTGTGACTAACTCGCCTTGGCATTCCTTTTAGGTAGGCTGCCTATCTTTTAGACTGTTTTTATAACTCTAGATAACAATCTAAAGATTTGTATGAAAATGTTTAAGGCCAACTGCGCGCTATGAAATTCTCTATAGATTAGAAAACGCTAGTCGATCGGTTTGGCGTAAACGTCAATTACGTACAATAGGTGAGAAGTCGGACCAGGGGGGTAGTAGTAAAGCAAAGTAAAATCAATTTATTTACAAGATTATACATTTTTCAGTTACAAGGCATGGGTGTAAACAAAAATTAATAATAATATGTAATTTGTAAAAAGGCTATGGCTCAGCAAAAACCTGGATGGGTTTAATCCCACGAGTCGCTGGTCTTCCGCCACCGCCTAGTTGCATTATCTTAAACACATTTTTAAACATTTTTAACGTATTAAATTATATGTATAGCATAATCCAAACATATATTTGAAACAAAAAATAAATAAACTAGAATATAGAAAAATAATAAAGAAGGAAACATAATCTAAACTAGGACTTACCTACTACTAGTACTAACAAATTATAATATTGTATAGTCGGTCTACTTATGAAAGTGAAAGCGAGAAGTTCTCTTGTTCGGTCCTGTCAAACTCTATGTAGAAAAAAAGATGCCTACTTTTTTCTGTACATTTTCATACAAATCTTTAGATTCTAATCTAGAGTTATAAAAAAAATCTAAACGTACGGACGTAGCTCTCAGTTAAAATGGTTAAACTAGCCAATGCGAATGGTTTGATTGCGTTATGTTCCTGATCAGTCTCTATGGAATGAGAACATGAAAAAAAAACATGTATAATTCCAGCTAACGTTCTACCAAAACAGAAAGAAAAATGTTACAGAAATTGATATTTTATGCATGGAAAATTTTTTTGAAGTCAGGTCTCCAATATATTCTTTTCAAGTTTGCGGCTTATATTGATATTGACTAATATTTATTTTAATACCATTTCAAAGATCTTAACATAATCTACCCATTCAGCGAAGAACATGTTTAACTTTTCCCAATTTCTATAATGAAACAATAAAAAAACCGGTTTCGAGCGTTATGCGGGTTGGTCACATTTAGAAATAACTATTTCGAGCAGCTCTAACTAAGCGACGTCGGGCTCTGGCTATCTCGTTTTAGTCGCAAAAATTGGTCCAAAATGTTTAGGTATGAGGATGCTCTTAATTTATTGAATGTGCAAAATTGCAGAATTAGTTTTTCTAATTTGACTTAGGAACCGGGCACGAGCCATTGTATGGAACTCGATCGCCTCATTTTATCAGAGCAAATTAACATTTGCGAGTCCGAGTTTGTTTGACAGATTACCGTATACAGGTGAATTTTTCAAGTGGGCACTGAGGGACAAATTAGGGAAAAAACTCAGGAAAAAAAAACCGAAACTATAAGAAATAGCGAAAAACACTCAAAGGAGTCAAGAGGCAGATTTTAATAAAAACTTAAACTGCATTATTACATTTTTGGAAAAATCGTTTCCCTAGCCGGGAATCGAACTCAAAGCACCTGTATTATTGCACCAGTCAATAGTGTCGCTTATAAGTGTAATAATATTATACGGCAAACTAAAGGAAAGTGTTGATTTTTTATAAATTGATTAAAATGTTCAAGTATTCGTGCATATATTTGTACGGGAAATAGAGACAAATTTAGATCTCTTTCTGTCATGCTGACGTCAACCATAGAGTAAATTCCTTCTCTTTCGAAACGACTGTACCTTTACTCTAAAGGTGGTCACTCGTTCTGCCTATTACTTATTCTGTGGGTCTTCTTCGCCGACCGTGCGCGAATAATCGAAAATAATGTCTTAAATGTTTTGATTGCAGGACACCACAAACGGACGAAGCACGGATCGGTGGTAACCCTCTCCTGTTACAAAAGTAAGTAAACCTCACTTAAAAATAATCCATGCCTACATTAAAAATGCGAAATTAACTCTGTCAAGACCGATTAGTTCTACCCTAAATACACAGTGTTAACCCAAGTAGGCGACATTCCCGAAATGGGGTTATTTTGGGTCACACACTGATGCCGAAAAAGTAGGTTTTTTTTTTGTTTTGACCTTTTGTTTTAAAATTTTCGATTTCTAATACTTGTATGAAAACATAGTATTTCGTAATAGGAATCGCACAGCATTAACAAAAAGTTCTATAGTAGAACATTTTTAATAATAAATGTGAAAATTTACATTCGGATCGACGCAATAAAATTGGCGGCGGCGCGCAGTCAGCTGCGAGACAGCAAACGCATGACCTTGGTAGTGGCGCGAACAGATGGCGTGCTTACACCATTCCAAAGGGAAATTGTCGCTGAGTTTAAAGTTTGGATTAAATCTGCAATTTTTTTTTACTATTTTAGATTTAATTTTTAAATACCACAAAATAATCAGTATACGAAATAGTTCAATAATCGGTATTAAAATAGAAATGTCGCGAAAAAAATTAACACCGTGTATAGTAATAACCACTGAGTAATCAAACTTTTCTTGGTCTGAGGAATCTGCGACTTTTGGATTACGTGCCCGCTAGGTCTTCAATTTCCACATAAACAAGTGCGAGTTGGATCTCGCACACGATGGGTTCCGTACCATAGTACTAGATTTAACACAAATAATCAAGTTTTTTGTATCGGGACCCCGTATTTTTTTATATACCTATTTGTTGTTATAGCGGCAAAATAAATAAACACTCTGTGAAAAATTCAGCTGCCTACGGTTCATGAGATACAGCCCTGTGATAGGCGGACGGACAGACAGCGGAGTCTTAGTAATAGGCTTCCGTTAGGTACCCTTTGTTTGGGCACGGAACCTTAAAAGGTTGTATTTGAGCCGTGGCGACGGCTCTAAAGGTTTTATGGCTGGTTCGGTTACCCGATCGTGCGACTGTTTGTATGGATCTGACGCCTTTAGGTGCCCTGATCAGGAAACCGAATTAGAGAACCTAATCGAAAAACCTAATGTGGTGGAGGGATCCACATAGATAATATAATAGATAGATAAACTATAAAAGTCAACATAAGGACAATGTACCTATAGAGAAAATTGCACGCTAGTCCCAAGGACAGCTAATGGTGCCAGGAACTCTGTGGCACGACTTCCCATAAACTTCAGAGATGTTTTTTGCCGTAAGGGAGCGAAACATTGTTATGAGTAACATACAGGGGCGTTACCATGGTAAATAATCTCGCATGTGAATAGGCTGGTGAGTGTTTAAATCTGAAGTTTGTTTGCACTTTGTACCATGCTAACCATAGATAACAATCTAAGGAGATATGCCACCTAGTGCGCTTACTAGGACACCCTCTGTCTCCAATTTTCAATAATTACTAACCAAACTTTAAATTCGCTCTGAGGTCTGACCTTCCGCAAAATTTAAAGATCCGAATATATGACCAGTGCCTCCTCCCGGTTATGACGGACAGGTTTGAAACGTGGACTCTGACGGTCGCCGTTGTCCTAAAGTTTAAAGTTGCCAAGCGAGCAATGGAGCGAGCCATGCTGGGAATATCGCTACATGATATGGTGCGTAACGAGGCAATCCACCGACGTACCAAAGTAGTCTAATCTAGTAGTGGCTAATCTAAGCTTTAGTAGCAGTGGGCTGGTCACGTCAGCCGAAGAGACGACGACAATCGTTGGAGTAACCGTGTCCTACACTGGCGGCCGTGGACAGGAAAACGGAGTGTGGGAAGACCACCCGCCAGGTGGGACGACGACATCAAGTGCGTCGGCGGAAAGCAGTGGTTCCGTACCGCTGAGAGCCGGGAGGAAGGAGGAAAATGGAGAGGCGTATGTCCAGCAGTGGACGGAAACACGCTGACTGACTGACAATCGAACTTAAACGTACATGCCACATGCAAACGTAGTCGCGGACGTATTGGAGGGTTTTTGTGGGTGGGAACTGACTTGACAAACGCATTTATAGAGCACATTTGTGCGCGGTTGCGATGTTTCGACTGTGAGGCATGCGCCGCGGCGCCGGATTCCCGTACAAATTATATGGTCACTTTGACCATACGGCGCCGGCGGCGACCCGATATCGAGCGCATGCTTTCTCTTTAGTGATGCTAACTGTCAAACGACGTGTTATTCGGATGTGTTCAGAAATGTTCGAGTTGGCGTGGTACGAATAGCAACTAAACGTCTGGTTTGTTCACACAAAAAGGTCCACTATGCTTCTTTCAAGAACTTCTTTATTAGCAGAGTATGACTAGAATACACTTTAAAATAAACAGTTTTTATATGGAACTGGTCATAGATGACCAATACCACATCAATTGTTTTGATGTTAACCAACCTTCCAACATACCGAATACTATCTAGGGGCCATGCTAGGACCTTCCTTGAATCTTCACTTCGACCTTCTTTCATTCTATGTGATGGTGAAACCGGGCGAACTTAACCCTGGGTAAGGAATCGCATTAAAAGTTTTAAGTGGTATCCGAACTACAGCCAGTCTCAGTGGTCAAATGGTCACCCATCTAGAAACTTTTGCGCGCAGTATTACCTGTGGTATTATTTAAGGCTGTCGTGAAGTCACAAGAAATCTAACATTTGAAAATATCAAGAAATGCATTCTTTGTCCATTGGCCAAGGCACAATTTTGCATGGCGACTATAGCGAAATCGTCTTCCAGGCCCTAACGTTTCCTTTCCCCTAAACCACAGAACAATTAGGAGGTAAGAATTGTGAAGTGGGCGGAACTCGCGCGCCGGTCTTTAGCGGGGACCCGCTCACTTTACACGCGCATGATTCACTCCTCTGCGGCTGTCCTGTGCATTAACTTATCCGTGATACAATCTAAAATTGAAAAGGAGTAATGCCGTACTGTGCCATAATAACGTGCAAACACGACCGCCGGTGCACAACCTTCATAATGGAGGAGTTTCGTATCACCGGCAAGTTTCATTTACGTGAATAGCGATAAAACTTACGACACATGCATTGGGTCATGTCTCGCTACGTTGTTTGTGACCACGTGCGTGTGAGGCGCTCAGCCGTGTTCGAAAGTGACGTAACATTTGATTGCAAACAGTATTGGAATTCCAACATAGTGTCATTACGTTAAGGTTCATATTTACTAAACAAATGTGGATTTGTTGTTTGGTTATCGATTAAGAAGGGATAGCCAATTGCGACTGTTATACATTCGCGGAGCAAAAAGTTCTTAAGTAAAACGGTAACAGCGGTCCTGAAACAAATTTACAAACGTTTCACTTCCTGCCTCCTCAATATTCCGTGCCCTAAACGTTGGCAGATTTTAATAAAAAAATATATCACTTGAGAAAGCTTCGTTCTATGTCCTATGTTTTGATGTTTATGTATTTTTCAGTAAAAAAAAAAAACATACAGACGAATTGATAACCTCCTCCTTTTTTTGAAGTCGGCTAAAAATAAAAGTAAAAACAGACAACTTTTTTCCAATGTTTATTAACCAATATTTTCCAATCTAAAAGATATATTTAAAAAAATTTAAACGTACAGACATAGATTTGAGATGAACATATTTGAGAACCCAAAATTTCAAAATCCGAGCATGGAAACAGTTATTGGCCGTAGTATGGTCTTGCCACTGGGCTACGAGGAGGGTGAGATATGTCCAAGTCAATAACTCTAACTGGTTATAATATCTAGTTATAATATCTGGCTATAATATCTATGGTTACAATATCAGCTTACAAAAGGGTGGAGGATTTCATGAGGTTTTTATTGTATGTGGAAGACGAGTCTTTGGGAGGAAACGCTTGGACCTTCACAATTAATGTATGGATCTGTATAGGTGTCAATTGTTGGAATTCCGCGCTCAGGAATCAGGAATATTTCAGTCGAGAATACCGCATTTATAGCGTTTCTCAAACCGGTTTTACGAAATGATTCCGGAGCACGGTATTTCTATGATTCAGGGTTTTCCGCCTCGAAGATGGCTTTCGTTTTTATGCAAGCTGACCCTGGATGGCTAATGCCACACAACTACCGTTGTGATATTAGCCCAATACACCACATTCAAGAAGGAATAAGGTGCCTAACCTAACTTAACCTAACCTAACCTAACCTAACCTAACCTAACCTAACCTAACATAACCTAACCTAAACTAACCTAACCTAAACTAACCTAACCTAACCTAACCTAACCTAACCTAACCTAACCTAACCTAACCTAACCTAACCTAACCTAACCTAACCTAACCTTCCCTTTATGAGCACGGCTCATTGTACTGGATGAAAAACACAAATTTTCAGTCTCGCTTCTAAAGAGATTCATCCAATGCGGTGGTAACAACCCGGGCGGGCTTAACCCTGCCAACTAGAAGGGAAGGGGACCTACAGTTTTACATGGGTTCCGAACCATGGAACAGTTCGCATTCGTAACGAAATGCACTTATCCAACTCAGAAAGAGAAAGAAAGTAGTGCCAGACCGGGGCGAGGATTTGAACCCAGACCTCTCGTATGTCGGCTTTGACAACCGCTGTATAAGCGTTTTTCGCGATTGAATGATTCCTGATTCCTTAGCACGGAATTCCAAGAATAAGCCTACAGATGTGTGTATAATGCTTTGGGGAAAAAAATCAGGTTAAAATTTTGTGAAATATTCCCACCATGTATTTTTGAGAAACTGGAAATAGATGACTAATATCACACTTTCAATTCTAATACTAAACCAAAGTACCTGACTCCTGAAGGAATAGGGTGCCATGCCGGGACCTTCTCTACCCTTCCCTTCCCTTCCCTTCGCTACATCACCCTTCGCTCAGTGGCCCAGTGGCGCGAGACTTCGGCGATCGCTCTCCGAAGTTAAGCAACGCTGGGTCCGGTCTGGTCTTGGATGGGTGACCATTAGACCGTTGAGAGAGGCTGGCCGTGGTTCGGATTCCACGTTAAGCTATAGGTCCCCTTCCTTACTTACTAGGTGGTAGGGTTTATCCCGCCCGGGTTGGTACCATCGCATTGGATGAACGATGGTCGAAGCGGCAATGAAAATTATCCGTGTTTTCCATCCAGTTCAATGTAGCCGTGGAATATAAGGAAGGTCCTGGCATGGCACCTAGTTCCCATGTGGTGTGTTGGGCTAATACCATGACAGAAGTTGTGGTATTAGCCATCCATGTCCAGTCACATAAAAAATAAAAAAATAAAAATTTCACTCGAATAAAATCATAATAATTTTCATTGTCTTTTCGACCAGCTTTCAATAAATACGATGTATACCCTGGCATAGCCAGGATTTTCTTCATTGAGTCTAGGAGGGGCCAGCTGTATTTCCACTGCTCTACCGCTGAGCTATCCCGACAATTAGATCAGCCAACGAATGTTTCGGTTGTTTTCGAATTGACGCAATGCCCAATCGCGTTGATTATTTCGTATGATCCTACGCCAAGTATTTTTTTTCTGAAATATTTGAGATATTAAACACAGAATGTCTTGACCAAAAAACCTTTGGTGTTGAACTTCAAATTATGCAGTGATTCTTTGAATGGCATTTTTTTTATATAAAAAATATTGACGAACTTGAATATCGCATTTTTTTCAGAAGAACCGAAAGTGCAGATCGATGACGATAAATATCTGAAAGACAAGACCCCTCCGGCCAGGAATCTAGACCTCAAAGATGGTAAGTCAATGTTTGTTGGCGGAAAAAATCTGTCCTTATTTATGCTGGTGATTTTTTCAATTATGCCTTCATGGCCAAATCCGAAACTACAATAGATTACTAAAAACACTGAAAGGGTCTGATTTTGATAAAATCATAACAGAACACAGATAACTAAACAATAAACAAATCAACAAATCGAACAATAGTTATAATAAATCTTAATCCAACAACTGTTGCCACTATGTAATTTTTATAGTCTCTTGGAAAAAAAGCGAATAAAGGGTTTATGGTATGACTCTGGTGTCTGCCCCGTATTATATCCCAAATGTTCTCCAATCAATGGTTGTTTGAAATTTGTAAAAAAACCGGCCAAGTGCGAGTCGGATTACAAGATTTATCCCAAAAATAACAGTTTTTTGTATGGGGTAAAGGGGGGGGGGCCTTTAATTTTTATTATTTTATAATTTTACCTGTTTGTTGTTATAGCGGCAAAATAAATACATAATCTGTGACAATTTCAGATTCCTACCTGTTACGGTTCATGAGATACAGCCCTGTGACAGACGGACGGAAGGACGGACGGACGGACAGCGGAGGCTTAGTAATAGGGTTCCGTTTTCACCCTTTGGGTACGGAACCCTAAAAAAAACAAATATATGTACACTTATGTTGTGCATCAACCGTCATATTTTTTGAGAAAAGAGAAAATACATATATTTATAATATGCTTAAATGAAACCAAAACCGTGTCACCGCAGCCCGAAAATAAGGTAAAAAAGGACATGAGTCTGGCACCGGTTACAAAACTGCAGCGGTTACATTTACCGCAACGGTTAAATAAGAATAATAAAAAGAAAGAAGAATTAACAATAAGCCGCGTGTCGCAGGCGTGGACGACGGCCGCGAGACCTGGGGCACCGGCGCGGACTTCCTGCTGTCCATCATCGGGTTCGCGGTGGACCTCGCCAACGTGTGGCGCTTCCCCTACCTCTGCTACAGGAATGGCGGCGGTGAGTTCCAATGTCGAACACTTTTCAACCGACTTTGAAAAAGGAGGGGGTTCTCAATTCGTCTGTATGTATTTTTGTGTGTATGTTACTCGATATCTCCGCAAACGGTCGACCGATTTGAATAATTCTTTTTCTCATTAGTATTGTATATCTCAGGGATGGTCCGTTTATATTTGTTAAGAATACCTCTTCTAAGGGTGGAAAATACTAAAAAGAGTAAAAAAAAATAACAGTTATAAAATCGGGTTCGCGGTGGACCTCGCCAACGTGTGGCGCTTCCCCTGCCTCTGCTACAGGAATGGCGGCCGTGAGTTCCAATCTCATCAACCGACTTTAAAAAAAGCGTGTTAAAAAAGGAGGCGGTTCTCAATTCGTCTGTATGCTTTTTTGTGTGTAAGTTACTCGACATCTCCGTAAACTGTCTACCAATTTGAATAATTATTTTTCTTATTAGTAGTGTACATCTCAGGGCTGGTCTTTTCATATTTTTTTTCAAAGAATACCACTCCTAAGGGTGGGAAATAGTAAAAAGAGTGAAAAAATAACAGTTTTAAAAAACATAAAGACTCCAAGCACCCTGGCGGTACAAAAAGCACACCTGAAAATGTATGATGCACCCCTTCTGTGCTTTTGTACCGCCTTCTACTCCAGGTTGCTTGAAGTCGGTTCAATGTTTTTTTAAACTTTTATTTTATACGCTCTCGTTCTCTGTTTGGGCAGGTGCGTTCCTCATTCCGTACACGCTGATGTTGATATTCGGCGCGATGCCGCTGTTCTACATGGAGCTCATCCTCGGGCAGTACAACCGGCAGGGACCCATCAGCCTCTGGAAGATATGCCCGCTCTTCAAAGGTACACTGAAATCGTCCTAACCGTCAAGACATTGACGTCTGGAATATTACAAACATTTAAATTGTAAGGAATGTGATATGTGTGTATGTATAATCGACCGTGAAGCAAGGACACATTAATTGAAGAAAGAGCCCAGTAAAAATAACTACTTTACGAATATACTGCGAACATACGAATATACCCGCGAATGGTATGTTTCGCTGGTTCGGGTGCAGCCTTGCAGTATATTCGTAAAGTAGTTCTTTTTACAAGGAAATTAATGTGTCCTTGCTTTACGGTCGATTATACATACATAGAGATCACATTGCTTAGATTGAAAGTTATTTACTGATGGAGGATTTGCTTAAGAGGATGCAGGTGTGTGTGTTCCGTACGTAAACTATTTAGCGCACGATTATCCTCACGCTTTTGGTAGTCATTCAAAATGAACTGTAAATAATTTTGGTTATAATTTTCGTACATAAATACAGGAAAAAGAACTACATAGAGTGCATTTTTGCTTGCCAATAATTTGTTGACGCAAATGTTCAATATTTACACAGACATCGACGCTTGTGCCGTGGCTAATTTAGCAGAAACTTTTATTATAATCCAGCTATAACATTCGTAAGGCATGTGCGTTGGTGGTGTAATATTTGCCTTCCAAGCAGTTGATCCGAGTTCGATTCTCGGCCATCGCATATTATCTTTTTTGTGTTTTGTTTTAACGGTTTTTAATTTGCAGGAGTGGGGTTCTGCGCGGTGATGGTCGCATTCTACGTTTCTTTCTACTACAATGTTATTATTGGTAAGTTCTAATATTACTTTTTAGGGTTCCGTACCATCGTAAAAGATTCAATACAAAAAATCACGTTTTTTGTATTAAATCTTATACGATGGTACGGAACCCTTCGTGTGCGAGTCCGACTCGCACTAGGCCGGTTTATTCTTCAGGCGAATGTTTGTGAGTTTAGTTATTTTAATTTGTTAGTTTTCAGTATATTGAATATTTGTTAATTTTACTATTTAGGGCCGATTTTTAAATCCTCAGTTAGTATTTATCGGACTGATAGTACAAATTTACGTTCGTCAAAAGACGAATAGTCATTACCGGAGAGTTATATCTTCTATCACAATCATCCGACTATAGTTTTACTAATAAAAATATGGACCTACTATAACGGATCAAACGGATGGATAAGGAACGACGTTAATAAATCCGTCGAGTAGTTATCTGGCTGATTATGAGACTGTTGCAAAATCGGCCCTTATTGTAATTGTGTAACTTACCAATTACAATACTATTGTAATCAAAATATTTTAACAAATACCTTATTGACAGAGCAAGAAAATCTGCACGATGCATAAATGTGTGAACAATAATGGCTGCTTCACACGATGCGAGGTTTCGCACGGAAACAGTAATGACTGATTTAAACGATGCCATTTTGCGCCCGGAAACATTAATGGCTGAATTAAAAAAATACAAGGTTTCATGTGGAACCAGTAATGGTTAATTTAAACTATGCGAGTTTACGCGCAGAAAAGGCATTGGCTGATTAAAACGATGCGAATTTACGCACGGAAACATTAATGGCTAATCTACACGATGCGAGTATATACGCGGGAACAATAATGGTTCGTGGATTCACACGATGCGAGGCTAAGCGCGGAAACAGTAATGGCTGATTTAAACGATGCGAATTTACGCACGGAAACATTAATGGCTAATCTACACGATGCGAGTATATACGCGGGAACAATAATGGTTCGTGGATTCACACGATGCGAGGCTAAGCGCGGAAACAGTAATGGCTGATTTAGACGATGCGAATTTACGCACGGAAACATTAATGGCTAATCTACACGATGCGAGTATATACGCGGGAACAATAATGGTTCGTGGATTCACACGATGCGAGGCTAAGCGCGGAAACAGTAATGGCTGATTTAAACGATGCGAATTTACGCACGGAAACATTAATGGCTAATCTACACGATGCGAGTATATACGCGGGAACAATAATGGTTCGTGGATTCACACGATGCGAGGCTAAGCGCGGAAACAGTAATGGCTGATTTAAACGATGCGAATTTACGCACGGAAACATTAATGGCTAATCTACACGATGCGAGTATATACGCGGGAACAATAATGGTTCGTGGATTCACACGATGCGAGGCTAAGCGCGGAAACAGTAATGGCTGATTTAAACGATGCGAATTTACGCACGGAAACATTAATGGCTAATCTACACGATGCGAGTATATACGCGGGAACAATAATGGTTCGTGGATTCACACGATGCGAGGCTAAGCGCGGAAACAGTAATGGCTGATTTAAACGATGCGAATTTACGCACGGAAACATTAATGGCTAATCTACACGATGCGAGTATATACGCGGGAACAATAATGGTTCGTGGATTCACACGATGCGAGGCTAAGCGCGGAAACAGTAATGGCTGATTTAAACGATGCGAATTTACGCACGGAAACATTAATGGCTAATCTACACGATGCGAGTATATACGCGGGAACAATAATGGTTCGTGGATTCACACGATGCGAGGCTAAGCGCGGAAACAGTAATGGCTGATTTAAACGATGCGAATTTACGCACGGAAACATTAATGGCTAATCTACACGATGCGAGTATATACGCGGGAACAATAATGGTTCGTGGATTCACACGATGCGAGGCTAAGCGCGGAAACAGTAATGGCTGATTTAAACGATGCGAATTTACGCACGGAAACATTAATGGCTAATCTACACGATGCGAGTATATACGCGGGAACAATAATGGTTCGTGGATTCACACGATGCGAGGCTAAGCGCGGAAACAGTAATGGCTGATTTAAACGATGCGAATTTACGCACGGAAACATTAATGGCTAATCTACACGATGCGAGTATATACGCGGGAACAATAATGGCTGATTCACACGATGCGAGGCTAAGCGCGGAAACAGTAATTGCTGATTTAAACTATGCGAGTTTACGCGCAGAAAAAGCATTGGCTGATTAAAACGATGCGAATTTACGCACGGAAACATTAATGGCTAATCTACACACTGCGAGTATATAGGCGGGAACAATAATGGCTGATTCACACGATGCGAGGCTAAGCGCGGAAACAGTAATTGCTGATTTAAACTATGCGAGTTTACGCGCAGAAAAGCATTGGCTGATTAAAACGATGCGAATTTACGCACGGGACCATTAATGGCTAATCTACACGATGCGAGTATATACGTGGGAACAATAATGGCTGATTCACACGATGCGAGGCTAAGCGCGGAAACAGTAATGGCTGATTTAAACGATACGAGTTTACGCGCAGAAAAAACATTGATTGATTAAAACGATGCGTATTTACGCACGGAAACAGAATGGCTAATCTACACAATGCGAGCATATACGCGGGAACAATAATGGCTGATTCACACGATGCGAGTTCACGCGCGAAAAACAGTCCTTTCGAACCCTGTACCCTTATCAAAAATTGTTACGGTTAACTTCCCATGTACCGAGTACCAACATCAATTCAGGAACCTATTGGTTACATTTTAAATTCTTCTCATATAGCTTATTTTACTATCTGTTTAGCTTTCCTTTTGCCCATAAAACCAGAGAAGGCCCTACTAAAAATGTCTTTACATTGCAAGGTTGGGCTCTGTACTTCTTGGTGTCGTCCGCGCGCGCCGAGCTGCCCTGGATCCACTGCGACAACGCCTGGAACACGGACAAGTGCTGGGACGGAGGCCGACACAACACGAGCGCCGCCAACCGCAGCGACGCGACGCACTACCAGGGGCCCCTGTCGCACTTCACGCCCGCCTCCGAGTTCTTCCAGTACGTATTCACTGGGCTGCTCTTACTGGCCTAGTTGTCCCAAAAACCAATGCCGTCTGCGCGTGATGAACTGTCCAACACGAGCGCCGCCAACCGCAGCGACGCGACGTACTACCAGGGGCCACTGTCGCACTTCACGCCCGCCTCCGAGTTCTTCCAGTACGTGTTCACTCGGCTGTTCTCACTAGCCTAGTCGTCCCAAACACCGATGCCGTCTGCTTGTGTTGAACTGGCCTGGATCTACTGCGATAATTCCTGCAACACATACAAGCGCTGGGACGAAAGCTGACACGACACGAGCGCCGCCAACCGCAGCGACGCGACGCACTACCAGGGGCCACTGTCGCACTTCACGCCCGCCTCCGAGTTCTTCCAGTACGTGTTCACTCGGCTGTTCTCACTAGCCTAGTCGTCCCAAACACCGATGCCGTCTGCTCTTGTTGAACTGGCCTGGATCTACTGCGATAATTCCTGCAACACATACAAGCGCTGGGACGAAAGCCGACACGACACGAGCGCCGCCAACCGTAGCGACGCGACGCACTACCAGGGGCCGCTGTCACACTTCACGACCGCCTCCGAGTTCCTTCAGTACGTATTCACTGGGCTGCTCTCACTGGCCTGGTCGTCCCAAAAACCGATGCCGTCTGCTCGTGTTGAACTGGCCTGGATCTACTGCGATAATTCCTGCAACACATACAAGCGCCACACGCCAACCGCAGAGACACGACGCACTACCAGGGGCACTGTCGCATGTTACAACGGTAAGTTACCTCGCCGGGTGAATAGCAAGTGAACAGGCAAGAAGGCAAGAGAGCGATTAAATCTGAAGTTTAGTAGCGTTTCGTTCCATGCTAACTGTCAAACGACGTGTCATTCGAACAAGTTAACTGAAATGAACCAGTTGGCATGGTGCGAAATGCAACTAAAGGTCAGATTGAATCACTATTTTGCCTGCGATCCACTGCGATACGATTCAACACGAAAAAGCTGTGCTTCCAGTACGTATTCGCTGCTCTCAATTACCTGTCAGCCCAATAATCGATGCCACTGCTCGTATCCACTGGCCTGGATGCACTGCGATAATTCCTGCAACACATAAAAGCGCTGGGACGAAGGCCGACACAACACGAGCGCCGCCAATTGCAGCGAAAGCGACGCATTTCCAAGTTCATTTGTTGTACTTTAAGCCCGTCTCCGAGTTCTTCCAGTACGTATTTCCTGCTGTTGCTGTCCTTGCCGTAAGTACTTACTGGACAACTCTCATTGGCCTGGTCGCCTCTCACACTGGTGTCACTTGCGCGCGTCGTGATGCCCTGGATACGCTTTGACATGCCTGGAAACGCAGGTCGGCTCAAGCCGCTATTACCAAAGACCCCTGTCGCACTTAAGGTGGCCCAACCCGGCGGGCCTAACTCATTCGCGGGCACGGTACAAAACCGTGCTGTTGCGCTCTGGGACCTTCTCTGTTTCAAAGAATAAGACAGGCTCCGTGATGAGGAAGATGCAACATGTCCACAAAAAAGACAATGTGCATAATGTATGATTTGGTAAGATTTACGAAAATTTTAATTTAAAAACGACTTGTAGCTAAAAGGAAACCACGACCGCTGTAGTAAAAAATCGAACAAAAACCAAATAGATTATAAATATTGATTAAATAAGCTATGTCTGATGACTAATCTTTTTAAGATGTTCTTACTTTATCATTGCGTAATCCACCTCCAAAGTTATTGTATAAAACGCGCGAAAAATGCAAACTTCCGGACCTTAAAACTTAGAAACCAAACACAATTTTACAATGCCAACGGTCATCAGACATCTAGTTCGATTAAATAAATCTATTTTGAGCAAAATTTGGGATCTCTGACAAGAAATATCGGCGTGATCTTCTTTCCCCGTTTGTGTGGGGAGTTGAGCGGGACCGCCTCCAGTATGTATTCACTAGGCTGATTTCAGTGGACTGGTCGCCCGGAATTAGTCCATCGTCGTTTGCTTCGGATTAATTCTAGCAACGCCTGAAATGCCTGCAAATAATAAATTGGACAGAAAGCAACCTAGGTAGTCCTAAAACCAATTTTTTTAACAATTTTTATATCATAACACTGATGAGGGGCGGTTTTTTGTTGCAGCCGGGCAGTCCTAGAGATGCAGCATTCGGAGGGTCTGAACGACCTCGGTCTACCCAAATGGCAGCTGGCCGCTTGTCTCGGAGTCGTCTATTTCACGCTTTATCTATCACTCTTCAAAGGCGTCAAAAGTTCAGGTATGATGATATAATTTGTCAATTATTAACGTACGCCACAGGTATGATTCCATCTCTAGCCAATCTTCCAAGTGCTAGAAGGTAAGTACCTAACATTTATATGACGAACTAAATTCTCGAATCGACACCTGAGAGATAGTGGATTGTATTGTTTGAAAATTGATCGAGGTTTGACTTATTACCAATATTTTCGAATACTCCTTCCACGACCGTTCTTCTTGCTGGTGGGTGCCCTGAGGGCTTACCATGGTAACTTAAGGTGCCCCCGTAAGCATCAGAAAATTTCGCCTCCTGGTTTTCAACTAATCATTTGAAAACCACTGTAGCAATTTACTTGATATTTGGTATCACATATCTGGCAACAAATATCTGTGTCTGCATGCCTTTGTTTTTTCGATAAATGTATATTGAGTCAAACCACAGAGAAAACTAAATTAGTATGAAGATTTTGTTTTTGCTTTCATCTGATTCGGTTTGAATTTTTCAAAAAAACAAAAGCATGCAAACACAGATATTGGTTCCCTGATTTTAGATATTTAATATCAATTTAATTGTACAGCGGTTTTTAGTTGCATTTGGTACCGCGCTAACTGTCAAACGCCAAATAAACCGATATTTACCAGTTGGCATGATGTGAAATGCGACAAAACGTCAGATTGAATTGCTCTTTCATCTGGCGAGTTGTTTATCATGGTAACACCCCACGAGATGGTTCGCTCGCGCGCGAAAGTCTCTCGTTACTGATTTGAATGCCCAGGGGGCGTTACCATGGTAACCTAACTCGCCGGTAAATAACAGGTGAAAAGGCAAGAGAGGGATTCAATCTGACGTTTAGATAAATTTCGTACCAAGTCAGTCACTCAAACGACGTTTTATACGGCCAAGTTAACTGAAATGTACTAGTTTGCATGGCACGAAATGCAACTAAACAACATCACTCTTTTGCCTGTTCGCCGGCTATTCACCTAGCGAATTATTTACCATGGTAACCCCCCTTGTGGCTCAACGGTCAAGATGGGTGGACCGATCGCGACTTCGCAACGTTTCTGCATGGACCGAACAGAGGGGTTTGCGTCGCGCAGGCAAGGTGGTGTGGGCGACGGCGACGCTGCCGTACGTGGTGCTGTCGATCCTGCTGGCGCGCGGGCTGCTGCTGCCGGGCGCGGCGCGCGGCATCGCCTACTACCTGCAGCCGGAGCTGCATCGCCTCAAGGACACGCAGGTGGGGACTGTCCATGCGGCTCCCGACCTCGTGTTAGGTCGCTCCTTAACATTTTTGTGTGTGCGTCACAGTAGATGGCGCCATGGTCGTTCGTGGCTATTTCTGTTATAACTCCTTAAAAATTGCAAGTCACTAACTGTAAATGTTGTGGCGTGTTATGAAACTGATTTTAAAAAGGGCTAGCAGACGCCTGTCGAAAAAAGTTTATATTTTTAGGGAATGGCAGAAAGAACGACGAACGACTGTGACTCCATCAAAGTCAGGGCAGAAAGAACGACGAACGACTGTGATTCCTACTCGATCGATAAAAGATCTTGTGGATTTGTTATTTATTATTTCGGGACTGTCGACAATTAATGGTTCGCAAAGGGGCAGAGGGATGACAATATGCAGCTCCGACGAGCATTATGCATGGTAGAGACGACAAAACACAAAGAGAGATCTTACATTACCGCGGAGTTGAAGATTCTCTAAAGTTTTTGATAGCTTTTAGTAAAAAATTACATTGATAATATTGATCAACAATGCTGGGGTAATATTGCTTTAGGTGTGGGTGGATGCTGCAGTGCAGATCTTCTACTCGGTGGGAGCAGGGTTTGGTGTTCATCTCTCATATGCGAGCTACAACACTTTCCACAATAATTGCTACAGGTGAGAAAACAATTATCAATATAGGACTGATTTTATCGTCAAATAAGTACCTACTAGACTAGAAGATACATTTTAGGTGACGATGACATTAGGACTCAGTCAATGTACCTAGCCAATATCAGGGCGGAATTCCAGCCGGAAATTGTGCGAAACGCCTGGCGGTTTACTTCTCTTATTTCTTGAGTTGTAGATATATAATATGAGTTATAGATTCCATGCCATTATAAATTTGCCCTTGGCACAGTAATAATTCGTTGGCGTTTGTCAAGAATTTCTAGCCAGAATCACTTTCTGCGGATCTCATTTGCACCGGCGGATTCAGGCTTTCAATCGTGGAAAAGACAGATAATCTTCTATTGCAGCTACGACCATCCAAGCACCACGCTCCACAATTTTATATGGCCCATGGCAGCCTCCAAAGCTCGTTTGTACAAAAGGATGGTATAAATTCAGACCCATACATCATTTCATTTGCGTTAACAAGGCCTCTTCTATAACTCTTCTTTGCCCCTTAAATATTCCTTTTGAAACAATTTTGTTCCTGTAGGCCGCAAGGCAGCATTCATATCTCCCTAGACGTTGATGCATGTAACATGTCAGGGACTGCTTGGTGACGACGCTGGTGAACTGCTTCACGTCCTTCTTCTCCGGTTTCGTCATCTTCACGTACCTCGGCTTCATGTCGCACAAGCAGGGCGTGCCCATATCGGCCGTCGCCACCGAAGGTACGCTTCAGCAGCAACAAACTCATTAATAAAAGTCGATGTCTACTTTAAGCGGTCATAGCATTTTAAGAACCCATACAATTTGGTCAAATAATGCACTGTAATAAGGGAAGTAAGTTGTTCTTTCTTGAACCGACCTGTTCCGCTGGTCTGTTGGACTGAAAGACATCTCCGATACTGGCCTAGTCGTCAAAAAGGGTTGTCTGATTCAAGAGATGACGCATGTGCCTCGAAAGATGAGCGTACCGTGCAAACAGCTATCGTCGCTGGCAGACAGTTTCCTTGGTCATCCGTTCGCAGCTTCCGCTGCAAAAGCCCACCTACTATCATGAAATTATCTGCCATGAAGATAACCGATAAAATCCGCCAAGGTGGCAAGTCCTATTGCAGATGGCCCTTGCTAGCGCTCAATAGTGTGAACAGCTGCTCCCTTTGCTATAATATAAAGTACTCTAAGTTGACCAATGTTACCAATCATAAACAAGTGAAGGGCAAGTCGATATCCTAGAAAGTTATCTCTTAGATGCAATCTTGTAATCTCTAATCTTCTATTCCTTGTGCCTTGGTACAAAACAGCCTTGTAGGACTTTGTCGGAGAAATGTCTCCGTTCAGTCGGCACGATGGCGTCGCAACAGTTCCCTGGGGTGACGCGTGCGTCGTGTCGGCAGGTCCGGGCCTGGTGTTCCAGGTGTACCCGGAGGCGGTGGCGACGCTGCCCGGCGCCAGCATATGGGCCATGCTCTTCTTCTTCATGCTCATCATGCTGGGGCTGGACTCGGGGGTCAGTATCATCGATTTTACACACATATCACATTCGTTGAAGACGTACTTGCTTAATACGAAAAAGTATATTACTTAAGTTTAAAGAGTACTGACTTATTCTAGCTACATTAAAACAGACATTTATTTATATGTAGAAAAACCGTACAATTACTGCTAGTATTAATATATACACAAGTACACTTTTTGATACGTATTTATGCATACCTTATTGCCTTAATATATCATTCTTCCTACAAAACAAGAGCCAACACAGAGCACAATTTACTAGTGTGACGAAAACCACTGACTCTCACAGGGCCCACAGCACAGGGCATCCTTTTGTGGGCGCCAGCTTAAAATATGACCTATTCATCAAAATTATTTACTGTAACCCATTGTTTTAATTATACCAATATTGTTGCGCGATGAAACTTTTTTAAACTTTACTTTAATTTTGCAACAACTCGTCCTTCAACTTTACCTCCAAAACTGCTGTCCGGCGTTGCAGATGGGCGGTCTGGAGTGCGTGATCACGGGCCTGCTGGACGAGGCGCGCGCGTGCGGCGCGCGGTGGCTGCGCCGCGAGCACTTCACGCTGCTCGTCGTCTGCGTCTCCTTCCTGGTCGCCTGCATCAACGTCACGCCGGTACTGCCTGCCCCACTGTAGTCGCCCTATCTGAAGGACCCGACCAGGACCCCTAGTCCCACTTGTCACCTAAATTGGCGTTTACGCCAAACGATCGCCTAGCGTTTTCAAATGTATGAAGAAATTTAAGAGCGCGCAGCAACCTTATTTACCACACTTTGAAGGTTCCAGAAAGGTATATATTATGACTTTGAGTTTAGTTCACCTTATAGAGGTGAAAATTTACAGTGCAGTGTTGCAGGGCGGGATCTACATGTTCCACCTGCTGGACACTTACGCAGCGGGCATCTCGCTTCTCTGCTCAGCACTCTTTGAAGCTGTTGCTGTCTCCTGGTTTTACGGTTAGTCTTCTTCAGCTAAAAACCATTTCTTAAATGGTCTTCAAACTACGTGATCAAACATCACATTGATCACATCACTTGTCGGTAAAATGGCCAACTCTGACCATTTTACCGACCAACACCATATCTATCATTGCTATTTATTATTATCTATCATATCATCTTCGTTAATTTTTTTCAAAGAAGACATGTCGACTTTTACAAGACTCATTTCTTTCGTGGCTTAAAATATGTAGGCGGTTACCTATCGTCTAGAAAAAACGCGAAGTATCTTTGAACCTAGCCTTTGGTGCGTCAAGTGGATTCATGTTGTTATTTATTTCCAACCATACCACTGTGCTCAGTTGCGTATTGTTCAGTTTCTCACCCATCGATAGAACCATACCATCTGAATTCATACCACTATCAGGTAAATGTTTGGTCTGTTGTCATGCCTGTGGTCTCATGTGTCCACAACTTTTTCTATCGTAACCAGTAGTGTATGCACTACTTTCTTTGTTAACAGAAATTAAAAAGTTTTTCGTGTATAATACAGGTTACTTCATGTTCGGAACCGGTAAGACGGTATCAAATTTTATGCTTATGTACTAGGTAGAAGGTAGGGTAAAATGTATGATCGAAGCGGAAATAAATGTAATGTCCGGGTTTTCCAACCAGTTCACTATAGTCGTGCTAATATAAAGGGAAGGCCCTGGCATGGCACCTTATTCCTCCGGAAGGTGGTATTGGGTGGATATTGTGACAGTAGATGTCATGCTAGCCATATTCCATTAAAAAGTCCCCAGTATTTTAGTAAAATAAAGTGTGAATGGCGGCAGGTCTGGAGCGGTTCTCTGACGACGTCGAGGAGATGCTGGGCTTTCGACCGGGAATCTATTGGCGCATATGTTGGAAGTTTGTCAGCCCTGTCTTCATTATAGTAAGTTATCCTCAGAGTCCGTAGTCCGACTTTTCCCTAAATTGGCGCTTACGCCAAACCGATCGCGTTAGATAGCGTTTTCAAATGTATTGAGAACTGAAGAACGCGCGCAGTGAGCGTTGAGAGAACTAACAATTGCGAATCCGATCTTACGCATCTTCGAAGTAAATACGATAACATTGTCATTAAGGCCGACTCCGTAATTTTCATACGGTAGTCCGCGTTTGTTTTTGAACGGTTGAAGAAGTAAAACTGGTGTGGGTTTAACGTCTTTATGTAGCTTCGGAGTTCCGTAAACGCATATTTATGTAAGAATTCGGACTGCCCATACCGGTACTTCATCGAGGGTTATATGCTGCACCATTTTATTCCTCTCCTACACAAATACTATGCATTTTCAAAGGTGCATCCATGCCTTCAAGAAATGTCTGTGATGTTCCTAATGTTTGCACGTTCATTTAAATATTTTGTTAAACATGTTTCGCCATCCGAAAACGATGCACGCACGTGTTCAGGGCGTCGTTGTGTTCGGGCTGCTGTATCAGCAACCGCTCCAGTACCAGCAGTACCTGTACCCCGAGTGGGCGGCGCTGCTCGGCTGGGGTCTGGCGCTGTCGTCCATCCTCATGATACCGGCCTGCGCGCTGTACAAGCTGCTCCGCACGCCGGGCACCTTCAGGCAGGTCGGTTCTGGCCCCTTGGGGTAGGAGCTTGGTGGCTCACTTTCTAGTGTTTCTCAAAGTGAGGATAAAGAAAGAAAGAAAGACAATTCGTTCATTTGTTTCTTTTTGGCATTAAATTAAGTAACTATATAGTAATGATGAAAAATAAAGAACAGTAGACAAAATGGACCCTTCGCAGCATATGCTATAGATAATCAGTCTATAGCGCTGATATTATGGTGGGCCCGGGTGGTGATATTAATAACCACACAAGAACACATAGTAATGAACAAATAAAATTATACGAAAATAAATAATTCACAGGTGTTCTACATTTTACACTTAATAATATAGCTACAAGAAATTGAGTACTAGGTAATTGAGAAACAGGACTTAGTTACCAAACTTGATAACGGATAACGCCCCCTAGTGGGCGTTAAAGGCCTGCAGAGTGGCGGTAAAGATGATTTGTATTTTTCTAATATTTTAATGTACTTTCGATTAAAATTAAAACCTTACTACACTACATCGATTATCGTGGCTTTAAATATTTCAAGTACTTGAAAATATTAGAAAAACACAAATCAGCCATTTCCCCCTAAACCGCTTCAACGCCCCCCAATTTCCTAGTTATTGAAGTACTAATTGAAATTGTAATTGTGATTTGATGTGATAAAGTTACTCGTTTTTGGGGGCAATACAAAATGATAATTCCTCATAGTCGGCGTAAGACGAAAACAAATTTGAGAATCTCTGATCTAGAATGAGCATATTTTACGTCAAGCTAACCAACGCCTTCTATCCGTTGCAGAAGATAGCCTGCTGCATATCACCAGAGTCGGAACACGAGGCGATCCGCGGCGGCGCTCCGGTCTCCCGCTTCACCTGGCGACATTGGCTCTACGTTTAGACATCACTTCATGAGAAGACGCTTGGAAACATTCACTCTGTCTAGACAGATCTTCGAGGAAAGTCACCCGATAATGCTGGATCTATTTCTAGACATCGGTCCTTGTGGGAACACGCCTGGGATAGGTGGATCCGTATCTTTTGAAGGATCTTGGCATTACAGAGTCTAAATACGTCTGGCTAGACCATATAGATTCATTCCAAGGATGCCACCTCAAAAAACTGTATTTACGTCAAGGCATGTCTTTCATGGGACAACACCTAGGCATTACGTCCAATTATAAAGGTAATATACACGGAATGTCTCCTTGAGGGTTATGATATATGAAAACAATAGCTATTCATCTAGACCAGCGCGGAGCACGCCAGTTTTCGTTCACGGTAACACTGTTTCTGCATCTAGACCGTGCATCACAATGTATGTATGTTGAAGGAGCCTTCCGTACTTATTTCAAACATTTACCCGAATTAGGTAGATAACGTTAAAGCTAGTACTAAACTAGTAGTAAGCTAGTAGTAAACTGTTACAGCGTATTTACATAATAAACCCTTCTTCAGTTCCATGACCACCTAACTTTTGGACATATGTAGATGAGTACCTAAGTAATTATTAATCTATGGTTTGGATTTCTAAACCTGACCAATGGCCACCTCTGCCAGTTTATGATAAAAGAAGAAAAAACTTAAATACTTGAGAAGAACTTAAAAAACATCTGCAATAAATTGGTGATTGGCACTCGCTGTAAATTCAAAACATCTGCCATGTCTTCAGAGAAGTTACTTAACTTAAACCTTCGCCTAATTAACGCTATCAATGAAGAGTGGACAAAACTCGTAAAGTTTTTAGTAAGTAGGTAATTGTGTGCTGGATATTTTAGCCAAGAACTAAAATTGGTCTAGACTAGAAGCCTAGGCAAGATAAAAGGCCTAGTTTCTTTAAAGAACCTACAACTCCTGTGCTTTGTCCGTTTGTAGCGAACAACTCTGTGGACAATAATTCAATAATTCTTTGGAATCTTTTGGCGCGAACGCTGCTTTTGTAGAGACAACTCTCTGCACAAAAATTCAAGAATTCTTTGGAATATTTTGGCGCGAACAATGTTATATCTATCAAATATTTAATCGATATGGTATTATTTTCCTTATTTCCATCCTTCTAGTCAAAATATTGTCTGTCTGCATAAATATAGTCAAAATATAGAGTGATGTATGTTAGAATTGGCCGTGCGTAGGTAGGTACGTTACATGTACCTAACCAATTATTTTATCTAAGGACGTTTATCAATGTATGTATGTAACTAGATGGTATGTTAGTCAAATGCTAATAAGGTGTATAAAAAAAATGTGTGTTTAAAAGGCGATTATATAAAAAAACCTGTATTTTTATTAGTATGCTTGTAAAGATATTTGTTATAGATAATTTAAGTGCTATAAATATGTTCCGTAGATATATCTTGTAATGTATGGCTTATTTTTTATTTTTAAATGTGTATATATAGTACTTATTCAAGAACGTCCATGCATCTGGACCAAAGTTTGTCGAACCAATCTGTGGCGTACAATAAATGAATATATTCTACAAAAAAAATCAACATTGTATTCTATAGATACGATTTAATAATTATAATATGTAGTACTTATCTAACAAAGTTGTATAGAAGAGCATAAACCAACCCTCACATATATATTTTGTATGATACATTTCTACAAGTTTGCTTACTACACATGTAAAGCAATGTAGCTATGCCGGCCAATATTAATAGAATTTATAGCAGTGTCCTAATCGTAGCATCGTAGCTATAATATACTGGGTAACTTATTGATTACTGATTGAATTTTAATACTATGCTGGAACGACATTGTACTCGAAAGGAAGTCAAACTTTAGTCAGAAGTAATAACACAAAAAATAAGAAAAAAATGATAGTATTGCTTGAAATTTTTTGAGAATTGGAATACGAGAGATCGGCTTGTCGCCTATTTATTAATTTTAAATGAATGTGTGTATGTTAGAGAAAAACTATTGTCATTTGATTCCTATACATTCTAATAAACGTTTTAAT
Organism: Incurvaria masculella; assembly: GCA_946894095.1. Classification (NCBI taxonomy): domain Eukaryota; kingdom Metazoa; phylum Arthropoda; class Insecta; order Lepidoptera; family Incurvariidae; genus Incurvaria; species Incurvaria masculella. Next base: position 4,909,222 of record OX335663.1, on the reverse strand, counting down.
AAATTGCTTACGGCAATATTACATAATGGATAAATATAATATGTAAATTGGGGTTTTGTTCAACAGTAATTGTAATAATAGAGAAACTTTATTAGGCACATAATATTATGCTCTTGAAGAGTAAAACATTGTCCACAGGTAAAATATATGAAAAATAATACTAGAAAAAGGTAGGTAGGTAAAACATTGATACGTAGTTGACTTTAAAAAGTATTTCCGGAAAACTGTGTTCTTCCGTGTAAATATTTAAATAAATATAAATATATTATATAGTTATTCCTCATAAAAATCTAGTCGTAGCTATGTGGTGAGTATATTTACATTTGAACAAAATGTGTGTGTTCATTACAAATAAATGGTACTTAGTAGTAACATTTTGTTTTTCATTTGTCAGAGTCGAACAATATTAAAGGAATGAAACAAGAAAGATGTGCCTTTTTGAAGTGAAACTTCTTTTCTGGCGAGCTTATGTAAAATGTTCAAGCATTACAACTAGCGTACTATTCATACCATTCTCAATAATTTTTTGCTTATTTGTCAATGAAAAATAAGCATAAATTATCTCTATCTACATACACATTGTTTAGAGCTCTACGAGAGTAAGTGGACTGTATTGTTTGCAATTTGATTGAGGTTTGACTTAGGTACTAACCTTTTCGAATAAACCTTCCACGACCTTTCATCCCGCGCGCTGGCTCAGGTTGGCGGCGGCGGAGGCGGCAGCGGTGCGGTGCAGTCTCTTCGACGTAACACGGCTGATAGTCACTGAGGTCACTGTTCTAGATGTATACAGTCTATGCAAAAATGTTCATGGTTTTTGTGAATCTGCGAAGGCCAGAAGATGATTCGCTTGCGCGCGAAAGTCAGTTGTCACTACTGTTTTATTCGCGCCAGCGGCGCGGAGACGCGTTGGTCAGGATGGATGGACCAATCAGGACGCCGGAAACATTAGGTACGTTTCGGAGACTTCGGGTTGTTTCGAGCGTATTTTAAAGGGAATAGAAAGTTCAAACTTCAAATCATTAACAATTTGAATTGAACGGAAAATACTCAAAATTGTGCAATCACGTCAGAGTTGACCCTTTCCGTACGGAACACATATGATGAGCAAGAAGTTTCTCAGGAATGTGATATGTATGCACGTGTAATCGGCTGTGAAGCCAGGACACATTTTGTTTAGGAGGCGTAGTCACCGCGCCGAATTTGTTGCGCTGTAGACTGGAATTCTCCTACAGTCCCTCCCCCCCCCCCCCCCCCCCCGTAAACAATACCTCCTACTAACACAGTGTTTAAGATTATTTCATTTTCATTTCATCTATTGACACTTTTTGGTAGTCAAACCATACTTAGTTACGTCACAAAGATCCGCGGATTCGATCAACCCAGCAAAGAAGAACCCGCAAATAAACTTACATGTTAATGCTACTGCCAAACAATAGCATCTAGATCTATAATAGCATTTACGAATGCGAGCTCCATGGTTCAGAGCCCATGTAAAACTCTAGGTACCCTACCCCCACTAGGTGGGTTAAGCCCGCCTTGGTATGTACCACCGCATTGGATGAAACTATAGTTGAGCGGCAATGAAAATTTGTCCAGGCTTATATCCAGGTGCTCATAAAGGGAAGATAATAGCATGACACTAATTCTAATCCCTCGGGAATGTGGTATACTGGGCTAATATCATGACGGTAGTTGTGTGGTATTAGCCATCCATGTCAGGTTGCGTAAAAAAAATGGCTTTTAACATCATGTACTTCTTGCACTACGAACCATTGGTTGTATATTTCGGTTCAGACAACTTGGTAGCTGCATGTTAGCACAGAATATAGTTAATGTATAGGATTACATCCAGTAGCTCAACTCCATACAAAGTACAGGCACATTTCGCTTGTATGGCCTCTAAGCTAGTTTCACTGTGCTGAACTGTCTCGAATAGTCCTTCGAGGTCATCTTTATAAAAATAACAGAACCAGCAGTGCTCCGCCAATATTGACATTGAATTGGTGACAGCCCCGACACTCGATGATGGGAAGGTATTTATCCCAAAATCGCCTGAGTTGAGCTACTGCTGTGGCCCCGGTATCTACTGTGATGTTAGTGTCACAGGCTGCGCGGGAGCTGTAGAACTTTGACACGATCCAGAATGGGGCACTATTTTCGGATAATAAGGCACCAAGTGATCTATTCAGGTAAGAGTGACTTCGAGTTCGGGAGTGAGTTAACCTAAAAATAGCTAGGACATATATAATTATTTAAATAATGGAACTGTTATCTATACTTCCAACGTATTTATGGAACAAACCAGATTTTTTCCAAACTAAAATGATGTTTAAAGAGTATGGAAACATGAACTATTTATACAAGTGAGTTGATATTTAGCGACGAATTCGAACTCACTCTTACCTGAATAGACCCCTTGGTATAAAATAAAACGATTTAATGCAAGCCATGGAATGTATATAGTATAATTGCATTACAAATACAATATTTTTATGTTGGTAATGACATACCTACCTATTCTGTAAAAATCGTTACACATTTTATTGTACCTACTGCCGTGGAAACATTACCGATATTACAGTTCATTGGATAGCTTTTGAGAGATTACAGTTAAAATGAAATGGTTACAGCTATTTAGATGATTTCAATAGATTACAGGGCTAGAGATGATTTGAACGGATAACAGTGATTTAGATAACTTTGAACAGAATACAGTTATTTAGATAAGGTGGTAAAGATTACAGTGATTTCAATAGCTTTGAACAGACTACAGGGATTTAGATGACTTTGCACAGATTACAGTGACTTACATGAATCAAACAGATTACAGTAATTTAGATACATTTGAAAAGATTACAGTGATTGAGATGATTTGAACAGATTATACAGTGGTTTAGATAGCTTTGAAGTAGCAAAAATATTTTTATCATATTAATTATTGCCGTATCGTACCGTCAGCCTCGGTAGACCAGTGGCGCAACTCCTTCGGTCTTGGTATTGAGTTTCAACACTGGGCGCAGTCGGGTTCCGGATGGGTGACCGTTTGACCGTTGATGAGGCCGGGAATGTATGAGCAGAATACCCCAAAAACATTTCCTTCAATACTATCTGACAGATGCTAGATCGGTAATATATCCAGGGCCGTGGTATAGCTGCCAAATTTTATTATGTTTGTATGGCAATTATTATTACATGCCCTATATAACAAAAATCTTTGTCCATTATTCGTATTGTATACGGGCTAATTTTGTACATGAATGACCATCCAGGCTGTGCTGTGCGTCAAATGACAATTTTCAACTTAATGCTTCGAATACATCATTGTAACTTTGATTAACTAATCAAGAAAATATTAGCATCAAAACAATAGGGTACTTTTTCCCACAGATGAATCGCCGACATTGATCGATTAAAGGGGCTAATTTAAAACATATTTTTTTGACTAGTACTTACAAGCGCAGTCCCTAATAAGTTATTATGCGATTCAAATAAGAATGGAATAGGATCACCGTCATTTTGAATGACAAACTGCTAAAACCCTCACTTCAGTTCACAAACTTCAGTACTTTGCCGCGGTGTTGCCGCAATCGAGTAAAGTTAGTCACGAGCCCCGTCCTATTCTTATTTGAATCACATTGTACTAAATTAATTTAAAAAACCAATATGGATGGACTTTGCATTGAGTCTCATGAAATAGACACAATATTACCATAACAAATAAATTAAACATTTAAAAAAAATGATAAAAATGTTTTTTTATATGACAGTTAAATTGCAAATTGCTAACAATACTAAATAAATATGAAGTGAAAAAGGAGAAATTTTGTTTGTTGTTAAAGTTACACACAATTCTACATAAATATTTACAAACATAGAATTTCAATGCATTCGACCACACACAGCAAGCGGAAACTAAAATAATTTTCAACATTACATTTACAAGTCATACAAACCTTATAAAATGTTTAAAACAAGCTAGGTAAACGTATGTGGGTAGAATTAATATATGTTTCAAATCGTATTCTACTCATACCATAAACACAGTATACTTTAATATCATAAGTATAAAATGAATTATATGATTATCAGACACAACACGACCATTTAGTGCTTCAGACATTTTTTGTGCTTTTTTTAAGTATTAAATATTTATTTTTATTTAAGTTAAGTACGTGAATTCTAAGCCTCATTCGGAAAGGCTCGAATTGAATGAAATTGATAATTTTATTCTGAAAAACACAATGGTTAATCTTTGGGCAAGTACATCCAACGTACGGCCGTCGTGTATGCTTCGTATTAAAGTACAATACAATAAAAACACAGTACCATTATAATCTATTTTAATTAAAAAAAAACCAATGCAACATAATGTTTTTAACCTTTTCAAATAAGTGCGTAAGGATTATTAAAGTGGTCGCTTTTTCCAAGGAACTTGATATGTATGTATGAATAATCCATCGTGAAGCAAGGACACATTAATCAAAGAGCCCTGTAAAAATAACCACCTTATGAATACGACATGCTTGGTTAGTACGAAAAAGTATAATTACTTAATTCAACCTAGGGCTGGCTCTAGCGTCTGATGTCAAATACGATTTTGGTGACGACGGCAATATATTTGAATGTTAAATTTTTGGAGTCAATGTCCGCAGCGCAGGTGAAGTGTTAAATAAATGTGTTAGTAGGAAGCATTGATTACGGGAGGAGGTACTGTAGAATTCCTAATTATGGGTATACAGCAGGTGGTAAAATTGGTAGACGCAATGCCCGCGAATGGTATGTTTTGCTAGTTCGAGTCCAGCCTTTGCCAGTCCAGCAACAGTTCTTTTTATGAGGCTCTTTCTTTAATATTTTATCCTCGCTTCACGGTCGATTATACATACAAATCACATTCCACTAGCGTAATTGTTTTGAAGTAACGAGAACAATACCGGCCGCCTATGACCTTGAATGTTTTTTAAAAGGAATCAGAAATAACATTTCCTGATATTATTTTAATGGACAGCAATAAAATTATTCTTTTTTTGTACAAACACGCGTAGTGAAGGGTACTTATAAAAGGTTAACATTATAGTTTCATTTTTGGCTCTGACCAACTATTTCGACTTGAATATTGAGATTGTGTACGCCATTTTTAAACCAAATAACAAATACAATACAGCAATCACACTAGAAAGGTATTTAGAATTAATATATAATATTCTCTACACGCTAAGGTATTTAGACTTATTGTAACAACTTATATAGAATGTGTATATAGTTAATAATATATTTTATTATAAAGGTAGGTATTTATAAGTTGCCTATTTTAAAAAGAAACCGATCCAGTCGTAATTACATTTTTTTTCTTATACTATTAAGTTAAAATCTCGGGTCTATACAATTATTTCTGAGCTTAAGATGCTTGAATCCACTATGTGTATATAAAATTATTTATGTATAAAGTTTTCTGTGATATTTTGTTCTTATTGTTATATGAATGTCACACAATTACAGGCAGGTGTGATTAGATTAAGTAAAATTGTGGATACCAAATATACAAACTCCAAATATGACTTAGCTCCACATAATATTGCACTAAAACCTACATTAAAACCTAAATATAATTTGAACAAACCGCTTATATGATATTGAGTAAGTTAGTAACAGTTCAATATACCAATGGTTTCTAATTCATTCGAAATATTTTTAACATTATTCACAACCCAAATTTAGGATTGCGTTTTATGAAAATATGTGAAAGATGCATTTATAAAAAATCTCGGTTCTGGGTTCGGTGGTTCCGAAAATTCGTTGTTTGTTGTGTTTAAGTACCAAACTACTGAACCGATTTTGAAAAAAAATATTGGACCACCTGGGAATTATACACTTTCAATAAAAAAAAGAATTTTCCAAATCAGTCCAGGGGTCTTCGAGTAATCGGTGACCGGTACATACATAAAAAAAACAAAAAACATCCTTTTTGTAAGTTGGTTAAAAAATAGTTGTATAAGACAGAACACGATGTTCAATTTGCACTTTGAATAAGGACTGTGAATTTTAATAATCGGATTGCAAGTTGGTACAATACTTGGGAAGACCACCCGCCAGGTGGGAAGACGACATCAAGTGCGTCGGTAGAAAGCAGTGGTTCCGTGCCGCTGAGGGCCGGGAAGACTGGAGAAGGATTGGAGAGGCGTATGTCCAGCAGTGGGCGCAAACACGCTGACTGATTTGACTGACTTGACTTGACAATACTTGGAACCCTAGTCGCAAACCGAATATTAAAATTCAACGCAACGATAACAATGGAAATCTTTCCCATTGTAAGTTAGTAAAACATGCTAAACAAAACTAAACTTTTTAGTAAAATTATACCAAACAAACTTAACATAGAAATCCATACGTCGGTGGTTAAATTCTTTAGTATACGTTTACAATCAGTCTTCAACAAATTTTCAGACAATCCTGATGAGCTGCCCACAGCCATTCAGCATAAAACCGGTATCAACCAGTTTAAACTAGATACGGAAGTGCTAGGTCGAATGGTTTCCTTTTTAAATATTTTTTAAATAATTTAGAATCTTTAAACACTCTCTTTAATAAGCGCAGACAGATCAAATACCTCGAGTTAAAAAGCTGTCAACTGTGTTCAAAATTAAGACATCACGATCGATATTAACAAATCAATTTGAAACGAATTTGCAAACTCTAATGATTATGCTATACAATATTGAGAATATTGTAAAAAGTGTGTCAAAATTATCATTAAAATTAAGATTTTTACTAAGATAATGGTATACCATGAAGCAAGAAAAACATTTTTAATTTTGAATGTACATGCCTACGAATGGAAGGATTTGTAGGAACAAAGTAATGATCGAAGCTGCCCTAACACTTATCACACCCCACACTATAACATTTAAGGTGGCCCAACCCGGCGGCCTAACTCATTCGCGGGCACGGTACAAAACCGTGCTGTTGCGTTCTGGGACCTTCTTTGTTTCAAAGAATAAGACAGGCTCCGTGATGAGGAAGATGCAACATGTCCACAAAAAAGACAATGTGCATAGTGTATGATTTGGTAAGATTTACGAAAATTTTAATTTCAAAACGACTAAAAGTAAACCACGACCGCTGTAGCGAAAAATCTAACAAAACCCAAATAGATTATAAATCTTGATTAAATAAGCTATGTCTGATGACTAATCTTTTTAAGATGTTCTTACTTTATCATTGCGTAATCCACCTCCAAAGTTATTGTATAAAACGGGCGAAAAATTCGAACTTTCGGACCTTATAACACAATTTTACAATGCCAATGGTCATCAGACATCTAGGTCGATCAAATAAAGCTATTTTGAGCAACATTTTGGATCTCTGACAAGAAATATGGGCGTGATCTTCTTTCCCCTTTTGTACGGGGAGATGAGCGGGATGGGCCACCTTAATGAGATAAAACTCACAATCTGTTCTTATTACAAAGGAAAAAGGTCGCCTTTACAACTTTCAACACATCCAAATGTCTAATCTTTAAGCAACCTAAACAAAAACAAAAGCCAACCGCGGCTCAAATTTTCGTGGTGCCAGAACAGAATTTTATTTATTTTTCCACAAATCGTAGGCAATACAAAACATACAGAAATATTGGAGGCGAGCTGAGGTCGCCGGCTCCGCTCGGGTCGATTACGTTTTGGACATTCACCCGAGTGGAGCCCGGTAAAATGTGATTTCACACTTCCGGGCGTGTTATATATCTGGATATCGACAACAGCGCCATCTACTCGGACTTGAAGAAATGTTAAAAATAATTGCCGAATTGGTCCAGTCGTTCTCGAGTCTTGCCCTTAGCAACCATTTAGTCATTCATTTACCCAAAGGGTGCCAATTGAACCCTATTACTAAGCCTCCGCTGTCCGTCCGTCTGTCCGTCCGTCCGTCACAGGGCTGTATCTATTATATAGATAATTTTCCAACTCCCGAGTGCAACAGCCATTGCTGTTCTCGCCAAATTAAAATAAACACTCGATTCAATGCTTCCGATTAGAATTTGCGACGAAAATGCTCATAGACGGAAGCTCCATTTTCCGAAAAAGCTGAGACCACATCAAACCATCGATGGCAGTACACTTCTTTACGAAACACTATAAACACAGCGTTGCCAGTTGCAAATAAAAAACGACAGCTTTATGTAGTAATAGGTGCGTTTAGTTTAAGGGGGTGTGTGCGTTAAAGTAGATGGCGCCACGGTCGTTCTTAGCAATTTTTGCTGTAACTCCTTAGAATAAAGTAGTTACAAACTATTACTGTAGTGGCGAGCATACTAAGCGGTTCTGTATTTAATCTCATAAAATAAAAAAAAGAAGCTGGAATTTATGAGATAATTCTGAGCATGTGTGCAAAAAGTTTTTGCGATATACCTAAGAATAAACCCACAAATGCCATTGTTTTATGACATGAAATACACACTGCTTAGTGTTATCGCCAATACAGTTATAGTTTGTGTCTTCCTATTTTTGGGGAGTTACTGCGCAAATAGCGTCGGACGACTGTGACGCCATCTACATGAACGCACACACCCCCTCAAGTATGGTGCGATCGAATATATGTTTATGGTGAAGGACTACGTATGGAGAAAAATTGACACATTTGTACATTGTGTGACAGGACAATTGACATAATGGAAGACGGAAACCGAACCACAGGAATCTACCACACCACGTCAAACGATAAACATCAGTGAGGTGGAAACAAGTGAAAATCACAATACAGCCGAATATTTGATTAATTTTATGAGTCCTTAGGCTATGCATGTAGCATTGTTACGTATTATAAGAGATGTAATACGATAACTTCTTCGACCATTGATATCATGGCGAATCCAGCGTCATGGAAGGATGACTTTTACATAGCGGCGGCAACGCCCGAGTCAGTTTGCTTACGAATTAGCTCACTAATTTTTTTCTTTTTTCTCTTCACAGGACGCTGTCAAAGATTAATACAATATTCATACAATATGTGTTAAGCAAGCCGGCCCTCTATTGCAATAAACGTCGAACTAAGATGGTAACTTCTATTCATTAGATCACAACAAAAAGAGTGTTGGCACCAAGAGATGGCGCAGCTATCAGACAATCTGCTTTAAATCTATTAAAAAGTCGTTTGATTTTATGGGTTCTCAGAAAATGTGTGTATCGATTCAAAATTGTCTATTTTCCAACTTTTAAACAAAATTGTATTGTTAATCTATGAATAAATCCTATGTTCGTACAGCGTTATCTATTGGCTATTTTGCAAGTTCTAAGTAGGAAAGTAGCACCTATTTCCATAACCATGTACCCATGCAGTTGCGCCATCTATTGTTCGTCCCTTCGGCATTGACCTATTGGTGAAACATCGACGTCTTCATCTATGACGCTATTAAGTGCAACGAAAATTCGATGTTGAGCGTCCCGTATTCGTAAGCAAACTTACTTTAGTTAGACATTTTCACTAACTCGTCACTACGCTGCTGCCATACGAATAATTTTAGAGCGCTGCTTCCATCCTTCCATGCTCGCTGGGGCGAATCATACAGTTCATACAATTAATCATTCACACATACTTAAAAATACAAGAAGTCATTTTTTTGGTATGAATACCTATTCCCTCATAGCCACAATATATAGGTTACTTAGACATAAGTAGTAGCATGGAACTTCATACGATACATACGCTACGTGTGTTAAGGTGTCTGAGGGTATGTAGGGTGTGTGTATGGGAGGATGTGTGTGTGTGTATGGGACTATGTGCGTGCGTAGTAGTGGGAGGAGCGAGCGGGCAGCGGCGGGGGACCGTCCTGGAAAATAAATTATTTTAAATCAAATTATCCACATTTTATGTACATCATTGGTTTTAGACAGGCAAGTATAGATTTAAACTGATTAAAAACTAGCAAATGAATGAAAAATAAAATTTGAAAAGTTCAGTCACATTTTCTGTTGTCACACTGGAAAGAGAATAAATTCCCGAGTCACTATTACTTGAATGTCGACGTAAATATGACCGAAGGGGCGCATTTGTCTCCACTCCAGTGTAGTGACTTGAAAGATAGGCAACCGTGCGATAAATAAATGTGTACAAAAAACAAACCACAAACGAAATGTAAACAAAATAAAACGCACCCAGTCTCGCCCGTGACTAGCAAAATCAAGAATGCAACTCAACACCCGACTTCATGCTCTGAAAATAAAAACCAAAATACAAACATAAATAAAAACCTTAAAAATTACACTCAACAGAATACACCGCTGATAACAAAACGTTTTGGAGCAAGCTACCGTGCCGCTTCGATTTTCAAATTTAGAACCAAACATGACCATCACATTCTTTGTCATAATCTGTGTCACAAAAAACTTGACTCTGTGGCACTCGTCATTCTCTCACTATAGGCAAAGCAGTAGAAAGCACGTGCACTTCAATTTTCAAATCGCGTATTGATTCTGTCTAGTTGCATAAAAACGCGACATATGGCATACGATAAACCTAGGAGGAGCCTAGCTTTCGAATTTCATGGCGGGGTCGAAAACCATGCTGGGTGTCCAGGCGCTTATATGCTGGTTCTTATTGGCGAAATGTTATTAAAGTTATTTTTTTATTTAACTGGACATGGATGGGTAATACCAAACTGACCATCAGATATTAGCATAGCACACCACATGGGAACTAGGTGCCATTCCCAGACCTTCCTTATATTGCTCGGCTACATTGAACTGAATGGAAAACACAGACAATTTTTCATTGCCCCTTCAACCATAGTTTCATCCAATGCGGTGGTATCAACCCGGGCGGGCTTTACCACCACCACCTAGTAGGGGAAGGGGACCTACAGTTTTACATGGGTTCCGAACCATGGAACAGCTCGCATTAAAATTAAAAAAATTGTCAACGCGCGCGACGAGTACCTGCACAGCGGCGTCGTGGTGGTAGCGCGGCGGCGGCGGCTGCGGGCGCGGCATCGGCTCGTCGTCCTCGTCGTCGTCGTCGTCGTACTCTGCGGGGAGCCATGCCGGCGTCGATTTTCGAAATAAAGGGTACCAACGGAACCCTATTACTAAGCCTCTGCTGTCCATCCATCCATTATTTCAATGTCGCCATTTTTGGTATGAACAATAGTGTGGCCAGCTAATATTAAACAAGATAAGTGTTGCTACAGCCATCTTGCCGATTTTAGAGGCCGATTTGAAAATATACAATGCAGCGACACCTGATGGTCACGTGACAGCGCCATCGTCGCGTGTCCTCTACAAAAGTACCCAATACTACCCATGGTCTTTCGAACTCTCACATTGGGCGGAGAAAACCATGGTTTTTAGGGTTCCGTACGCAAAGGGTGCCAACGGAATCCTATTACTAAGCCTCCGCTGTCCGTCGGTCCGTTCGTCCGTCCATCCGTCTGTCACAGTGCTGTATCTCATTAACCGTAATATGTACGCATCTGAAATCTTCATACAGTGTGTATTTATTTTGCCGTTATAACAAAAAATAGGTAAAATGAGATTGTTTTGTGTTAAATCTTGTACGATGGTACGGAACCGTTCGTGAGCGAGTCCGACTCACACTTGGCCGGTTTTTTTTATGTTAAGTGCGGCATGTAGCGTACACCTGGACCTCACAGTGCCCGACGACGCCCACGGGCTTTCCAACATTCATGGGAGCTGCGAAAACCCTGGGTTGTACTTTGGGGGAAATATATCGGCAGGGAGTCGAATCTATAGTTACCGACCCTATAAGGTTCTGGCTAGAGGATTGGTCGGTTCTTATTATTTCAATGTCGACTGTAAATTAGTGCGTTTTCTCCCTGTTACGCGTTGAGCGATGGTAGAAAGGTTATGGAGGGGCAGCGTTATGTAGCTCCGAAGAGCACTCTCCGTCCGGCCAGGTGGTTCATCACATGATGTAAAAAAAACTTATTATAACGATTCAATGTAAATGTCGTTATTTAAACTCTGAGGAGATGTTTATCATTGAGATTAAACATGCAATAATCGAGAGATAATGCTCTCCACCACACGAACAAAGACTAACCTCGAAGTTTGCGCGCGCCGCTCCCGCCCTTGATCGTGTCCTCCGTGTCGGAACCCTCTGAAATTCACATGCACACTTTACTCACTAACAAACACAAATAAGTATTCAGCATTCATAATATATTCATAATACATACATTCGATTTCAGTGGACTTAGAAAAGGCAAGGTACTTTAGTTAGGTGTATCTATGTGAAGTATGTGTGTGTGTGGGGATGTGAGGGTGGAGATGTGTGTGTCTGATGATGCGAGGGTGTATGGGGTATGTAAGGGTGGGGATGTGTGGGGATGTGAGCGTGTGTGGGGATGTATGAGGGTAGGGATGTGTGTTTGTGAGCATGTGCGTACCGGAGTTGAGCTCGCGCACAAGGGTGGACATGGCGTTGGTGACGGAATCCGCCGCAAACAGCAGGTCGCTGCGTAGGCTGGCGCCGCCCGCGCCCGCCTGCTGCCCGCCCACTGCCACAGTCACGTGTCATTAGTGTTTTAGAAGAAAAAAACAAGAACCATCAAAAGGTGGCTAGTAGCCCAGGGGCTGGCCTCGTCTCTCATACGAGAGGTTGCAGGTTAAATCCCGCTTCGTTTAGGCACCATTTTCTTTCTCGTTCTGTGATGGAGTTGGACATTTCGTCACGAATGCCAGCTGATCGGTTTGGAATCTATGTAAAACTGTAGTCTGCTCCTACTTGGTAGTCTGGTTAATTCTGCCTGGCTTGATACCATAGTATTTAATAAAATATAAATAAAAGATTGTTAAATCTGTTCCATTTCAATGCAGCCGTGCAATTTGAGAAAAGTCCTGGAATAGTACCTATAGTTTCTAGTTCTCATGTGGTGTGTTGGGATAATATAATGACAGTAGGGGTGATGTTGGCCAATCATGTCCAGTAACATAAAAAAAAGAATTCTGCTTACTGTTGTTGGGACGTTGATTTGGATGGTAATTTCTTCCATCACCAACCATATTCTCCATACCTGTAAAAAGCAGAAGACATTGTAGGCGCAGAAAATAAGTTTCCTCAAGGCGGCCCATCCCGCTCAACTCCCCATACAAACCAGGAAAGAAGATCACGCCCATATTTATTGTCAAAGATCCCAAATTTTGCTAAAAATAGCTTTATGTGATCGAACTAGATGTCTGATGACCGTTGGCATTGTAAAATTGTGTTTGGTTTCTAAGTTATAAGGTCCGAAAGTTCGAGTTTTTCGCGCGTTTTATACAATAACTTTGGAGTTGGATTACGCAATGATAAAGTAAGAACATCTTAAAAAGATTAGTCATCAGACATAGCTTATTTAATCAAGATTTATAATCTATTTGGTTTTTGTTAGATTTTTTACTACAGCGGTCGTGGTTTACTTTTAGCTATAAGTCGTTTTTTTTATCAAAATTTTCGTAAATCTTACCAAATCATACACTATGCACATTGACTTTTTTGTGGACATGTTGCATCTTCCTCATCATGGAGCCTGGCTTATTCATAGAAACATAGAAGGTCCCAGAGCGTAACAGCTCGGTTTTGTACCGTGCCCGCGAATGATTTAGTCCCGCCGGGTTGGGCCACCTTAAGACCGGTTATGTGCTTAGTCCCAATAACTTATATAATTTTTAATGTAATTTAAGTCAGAGCTAAAGATGTGTGTGTGCGTGTACACTTGGTTGGCTGTGTGCACCGAGAGGCAAAAGCTTAGCATTAGACACGTGCTGTTTTACTTGCTGAATAATCTATTGATTCCCGACCTCACAAATACAAACCCAAATTGTATTTATTAGGTTATAATTTAAGACTTTTCACATTGTGGTTGGTTGTTTCCTCGTAGTTCTTAGTTTTTTGCCTTAAACCATTCTACCAATGTAAGTTTGGCAGCAGCACATAGGTATGAAATCATAATTGTGTTATATCATTGATGTGGACGAAAAAAAAAGGAAAAAAAAAAAACATATTTTTATAGACCAGTGAAGTTTCTTTGCGGGTTCTTCTTCACTGGTTGATCGAATCCGCAGATCAATCAAATTCTGACATGACTTAGTGTAGTTTGAATACCAACCAGAAGTTGAATAAATAAATGAAATGAAATTTTAATTAAATTGCATGGAAGATTTTTTGCATGCGATTTGCTGGTACAATTAGTGAAGGATCCTCACTGCGCGAGTCCCAATCGCACTGGACAAAGTTTCGGAACAGCAAATGAGACACAGAGACACCGTCGAGGCGTCCGCGGTACCCACCGAGGCTGTGCGTCATCGCGTTGGCGTCGAGCCGCTCGCGCTCGCCGAGCGACGGCGTCTGCGGCGCGCTGCGCACGAGCCCGCGCCCGCCCTGCTCCCTGCCGGCGGAACAACGCGCAAACATTCTGGTTAAGGGACTTCGTGGTCATTCACTAAAGCTTAATTAAACCAGGTTTGATTTAAACCCAAGGACTTTATTTCAAACAGTGCAATGGACTCCAGGAATAAATTGAACGAGACATATTGATCGGCATCGCTCCATCATTGTCGTGTCGCCCGTGAGTGGCGGGTCCATCGCACTGAATGAACGATGGTCGAAGGGGCAATGAAATTGTCCATGTTTTCCATACAAAGGAAGGTCCTGGCATGGCACCTAGTTCTCGTGTGGTGGTGTGTTAGGCTAATATCCGATGGTCAGTTTGGTATTAGCCATCCATGTCCAGTTAAAAAAAAGTTTTACGCATTTTTGAAAGTTTCACTTGAGATCTAATGGGGGGGGAAAGGCAAATCTCATCGACATCTCACCAAGGGGAGAGGGGTGGTCAAAAAATGGCCAACATTGTAAAAAAACCGTATCCTAAATCACAAAGCCTACACACCTCTCCTGGTGCTGCTGCTGGTGGTGCTGGTGCTGTTGCTGTTGCTGCTGCTGGTGTTGCTGCTGCTGCTGATGTTGCTGTTGCTGCTGATTGGCCCCCGGCAGCGGTGGACTCTTGGTAGAGCGAGGCGAGGAGTTCGGCGTCGACCGCGGGGATGATTGCTGCGTCTGAGTAAATATAGCCATCATAAAGATCTGATTTTACTTTGGTTTTTATCTACAGCTGAACAGCAGCGCAAGTATAAACACAACGACCGAAAAATATTTTTTTTGTTTCGTTTATCGTGCAAGTGGAAATGAGAAAAACATTTATCGGTCCAAATAGTCGTATCGTTCGTTTGTGCTCTTGCTGCTGATGGCATAAAGAGCCCAAAGATAAAGAGTCAGCTCACACTTTAAAGAGCCCACACATTGCGGAGCCCACACATTGAGAAGTCCACACATTGAAGAGCCCACACATTAAAGAGCCCACACATTGAAGAGGCCACACATTAAAGAGCCCGCACAATAAAGAGCTCACACTTTAAAGAGCCCACACATTGAAGAGCCCACACATTAAAGAGCCCACACAATAAAGGGCCCACACATTGAAGAGACCACACAAGTAAGATCCCACACAATAAAGAGCTCACACTTTAAAGAGCCCACACATTGAAGAGACCACACATTGAAGAGACCACACATTAAAGAGCCCACACAATAAAGAGCCCACACATCGAAGAGCCTACACTTTAAAGAGCCCATATATTAAGGAGTCAACGCATTAAAGAGCCCACACATTGAAGAGTCCACACATTAAAGAGCCCACATATTGAAGAGCCCACACTTTAAAGAGCCCACACATTAAAGAGCCCACACATTATAAAGAGCACTCACATCATAAAGAGTGAACACATTCAAAAGTCCACACATTACAGAGCCCACCATTAAAGAGCCCACAGGATTCACCTGTGATTAGGTTAGGTTATGATCGGTAACGATTGTGTTGCAAGGTGCTCACCTTGAGCATCCTCATGAGACCCTCGAGCTGCTGCATGAGGTGCTTGCGCGACTCCTGCAACGACGAGAGGTGCGTCTCGAGCTCGTCCTTGCGCTGTCGCAGCGCGCGCAGCTCGCTCACCAGCGGCGGCGCGTCACCCGAGCCACCGCCGCCGCCACCACTCGCCTCCGCCTCCTGCTGCCGCCTGCCGACATGCGTCCGCGCACAACCTCTTTAGCTCTCATCTGTTTGCGACATAAACCTAGCACAGCACCATAGATGAATGAAGACCTAGAAAAAAGCACACTACATAGCCCACAAGCTTATCTTGCTGGCAGAAGGCTACTACTTTTCCACAATATCCGATTCTTTTCTATCTTTTTACAGCACAACAGGCAATTCTCTCTTACATCTATTCCCCCTAGTGCATGCCTAGCAGGAAATACAAATGTGTCGTCTGTCACAATTTGTCAGCCACGTCCAAAGACAACTTTGCTCTACTCCGTGGAGATCTGGTAAGGGGGAAGGCAAGAACCTTTATCCATACAGTAGGTTCAGGTTTTTAAGAGATTTCCGGTGTTTTGGCCTGTTGTCGGGGATTTTAACCGATCTCGATTTTCGATGAATTTTTTTTTTTACTTTGAACTTTTATACTTTTTTAAGACATACTTTTTTCTAGGACGGCTGACTGTAAGATATGATGTTTTGACAGCTGACATTTTTTGGTCGTGCAGTCCATCGAGCTTGTTTCTTTTAAGACTGTTCACTCCAAGATTGGATTTTCTGCAAGTTCACCTTTGCGCGTGGAATTATTTGTTTTTGCGACTGAAATGCTCCGACTGAGAAAAACCGCCAGAGACACACGAGCTACATTACAGGGGTTATCTTGGTCTACGTGCATGACAGTCCCGAATGCCAAGGGCGGCTGACCTGAGTCTCGCGATCTCCCGCATGATCTCGCGGTTCTTGGCCTCGAGCTGCGAGATGAGCTCCCGCTGCGCGCGCGCCGCCTCCGCCTCGCCGCCCTCCGACGACGTTCGACCCTGCGCAAACAGTCGGGATTGGTGGAAGTCAGGCTACTACAGAAGCCTAAGGGCCGAGTGTGGGAAAAGAAAAAAAACTCAATCAATATCAACATAGGATTAAACACGTTTAGCCCGGTCGCACGTACGGTCTGACACATCAACATCACCGTCATTTCATTTAAATTATTTATTCAACTTCTGGTAGTCAAACTACACGAAGTCATGTCAAAATTTTATTGATCCGCGGATTCGATCAACCAGTGAAGAAGAACTCGCAAAGAAACTTCACTGGTCTATAAATTTTGTATTTTTTTTGTCTTTTTTTTTCGTCAACATAAATAATAAAACACAATTATGATTTCATACCTAAATGCTGCTGCCAAACTTACATTGGTAGAACGATCTAAGGCAAATAACTAAGAACTGCAACAACGTCAACGCATGATTAAAGCCTGATCAGTCAAAATTTGTATGGACAGTATGGTAGGAATGCCATACGGCTCACTAAAAGTGACGTGTTTGAACATTGATTAACTCAGTCGTCGCTTTGTGCAATCGGGGCTAAGTATGCTAATAGATAACTCCACTTCACGCGTTTCGGCTTAGTAAAGTGTCATCTCTCTCACGCGTAGTGACAGCGATTGTCATCCGACTGTCTCTTTCCAACGTCGGATGTGCATTATTTACCGCCGGGCACTGTGGTTAGACTACTCGACAGATTGGGGATATTTCTGGAAACCAAATGTAAGACCTTCATCGAGTTCACTTCAAAAGCCATCAAATTTGACAGCGCTATGTTGAGACTCAAACAGGAGACAATTGAGGTAGGCACCCGGATATTATATACCATGACCAAGTGACATTATATTCTTAAAATTTGACAGGGTTTTTGCAATGTCTTTGGGTAAAATAGGTCCAGTTTTTATGAAATCTGACAGAAATGTACAAGAGATCCGGAGACGGAAAGGTGACATTTCTTAATAACTGTTGCAACAAATTCATGAAATTTCGTTTTTTGTAGGGCAGCAAATAGATAACTTACATTTTGTTTAAGAGCTAGCTCAAGCTATAAGAGCTTGAAGTTTTTTTCCTGCTTCCTATGGAGATCAGTCAACAGACGGATAAGTAACAAATTCAAATACACACTCACCACATCCGGCGTGAGGGATGCTGAACGACCAGCGCGAGGCTGAAAGAGAAACAAAACCTGATCAGCAAAGACGTTTCAAGCTAATGGAATGATAACACATAACCCGTTCCATAGATCCGTGTCATGTAAACTAAACAACGCTGATATAGCTGCCGGGCGGGCCATAAACTGAGTCTAAGAATGGGAGGAAGAAAAGCTCTTTAAGGGCTCACCATGGTCCGATTTTCATGCGCGAGCCGCGCCGCGTAGCGCGCTATGAGCCGGTGTTCGTCGTCGCCGCCCCGGGCCATGTGCTCCGCTATACCTGCCACAGAACATTACACCTGTTACTGATAAACTCAGATCATCATCTGAATAGTTATACAGTGTTTGACCCTTTCTCTCGAATTCGAAACTGCATGTCAATGCAAAAGACAAGTACGTATAAGCTTGGCCTCACCACTCTACAAGAACGAAAAGAACGGGGAGATCTTATTGAAACATTTAAAATTCTCAACTCTTCTTACAACTCTACCAATCTACAAGATATGTTCACCCTTGCTAATACTAAAAACCTGAGAGGACACTCAAAAAAGCTGTATCACAATCGGTCGAAGCAGAACCCTCGACGACACTTTCTTGCCAACAGAATGGTAGAATCTTGGAACAGTCTTCCCAGTGAAGTTGTAAACGCTGCCTCCGTAAATTCCTTCAAAAATAAACTGGAAAATCATATAAAATAAAAAAAATAAAATTATGATAAATAAATAAATAAGTGTTGTGATATAGGCGCAGCATCAGCTTAAAGCTGCTAGCCTATCAATAATAATATAATATAATATAATACGTATTAGTAACAGGGTACGTGTACGGCCACCGGAAGATTACTGATTGCAGTGATTTAATGCTACAAAATGTTTACTAGCGAGACGGAAATTTTGGATGATCATAGAACCGCTGGGCACCCTGAGAGCGTGTACCGTTACTCGGGAACCAGAAACGGCACCCATGATGATGTGTACTTATTTAATTTGAGAGACTGTGGTACTGACTGCGGTGCGTGGCCCGGGAAGAGCGCGAGTCGAGCGAGCCCGTGTTGACGTAGCCGCCGCCCGCCGAGTACGGGTCGGGGAAGCCGTTGTGGGCCGGCACCGGCGACGGCGGCCTGCCGACACACCATACAATACTATAAATGATACATTTTGTACACACTGGAATCATTGTCACATTTTTCAACTGTCACTTCATGGCGAAATCTGAAAGTAAATAGCGAAGGACACTGAAAGGAATTATGGGACCAATTCTGATAAAAACTATGTTTGCATTATTGGATTTCTTTAAGAATGAATTTAATGGACATATAATATAATAAAATATAATAATAAAATAAATAAATAAATATAATATAATAAAGTTTTAGTTTCTGTTCAAATCGGTCCCATGTCTCCTTTGATAGACTAGGAGGTCGCGACAAAAATGGTAACGATAACGTAAATGGCTGAAACTGGGTTCACGGGATAAAATACAACCCTCTGAAGCTAAATGCGTCAGTCTGCCTGTTCCAAGTGGTTGCGTTACGTAGATAAGGCGCCCGAAAAAGTAGTTATGGTGACAAAAAATACATATGATAAGGTAAATGGATGCAAATGACGAATTATAAAAGTATCAATACATACTTGCTTAGCAATACCAAAACTGAGCAAATCTTTGGTTGCATTTAGTAGTTATAGGCGATTTAGGTTATAGATACAACTTTAGGTATATTTAAGTATTTAATTAAGTAACCGTCTGGTTATTGTTGTATAATTAATAGGTATAAATGTTTTTTAAGATAATCAGTATATTCATCAGCAGCTACATACCAGCATCTATTTTATATAGCCAATCTAGAAAACGCAACCACTTGGCACGGGCAGACCGACATATTTAGCATCAGAGGGTTGGTCTCTAACATGTGAACCCACATTCAGCCATTTACCTTATCGTGACCAAAAATGTCGTGACCTCCCGGAATATAAGTGTTTTTCACTAATTCTTATAGTTTCAGATGTGGCTATCAAGGCAACCTTAAAAAATTCACTCTATGTGTGGGATTTAACCCAGTTTTGGCAATAATACTATATATTCAAAAGTAAATTTGTAAAATTAAGTTAATCCGTACAGCAACAATTTTGAAGTGAATGCCGAACTTTGGCGGGTAGCACTTGGTATGCCTTTGTTTTTTCGGTAAATGTATTCTGGGTCAAACCATAGAGAAAACAAAATTCGTATGAAGATTTTCTTTTTGCTTTAATTTCATTCGGTTTGGATTTTAAAAAAAAACAAAAGCATGCAGACACAGATATTTGTTACCTGATATTAGATATTAAATATCAATTTAATTGGAAAAGCGGTTTCCAAATTATTAGTAAACTACGTTTGTATGGGGAGCATAGCTTACGGGCCGTTCTTAATAGGCCATTTCGAGCTCGGGTAGGACAACGATCTTTCTCCTCCCTTATCCTTACGACATAATGCACGCGAAGCTCCTTACACAATGTGACTGAGGTTGAGCGTCCGCTCGGGCTGGTCGGGGTAGCGCGGCAGCGCGGGCCTCGCGCGCTCCGGCACGCAGCGGAACGACTTGCGCAGCGTGTGCCCGATCTGCTTCGACGGCGATTTCTGCGTACAAACGACGGAGCGATAACGAGACAGCCTGCATGCCGTGGAATGATTTCCACCTATTCAGCAAGATCGGCCATTGGAAAAAAGAAACAACGAGGACATAAAACCAGTCATTAAAATACATTTAAAACAAAACACGCTGTCAAGAATAGACAAAGATACCATCATACAAGATTTAACACAAAAAATCACGTTTCTTGTACGGGGGGCGCCTTTAAATTTGATTATTTTTAAATTTTACCTATTTGTTGTTATAGCGGCAAAATAAATACATAACTCTGTGAAAATTTCAGCTTCCTTCCTATTACGGTTCATGAGATACAGCCCGGATGAACGGACGGACGGACGGACGGACACACGGACAGCGGAAACTTAGTAATAGGGTTCCGTTGGCACCCTTTGGTTACAGAACCCAAAAAAGCTGAACGGAAACTTCTTTAGTGATGGCGCTTAGCTCACTCAATCGGGTAAGGTTAGCTCCATACGATCCTACCAGTAGAATAGGCTGCTGCAAAAATTCGTTCTTGTAATCACATATCAAATAGTCAGTTCAGATCCCTGTGTTTTTTTTATGAAAAATCGGTATAAGTGGCTGTGCTCAAGATCAAAGGTGCTCAGAAAAGCCAAAAACACCTCGCTTCGAGAAACCAAGCTCAGCGAGACACCATACAGTTAGCAGTCTATCCCTACTATCCTTTGTCTATGATCTCACCGCTATACAAATGCAGGGTCTGTGGCGTCCTTCAAATTGGTACCAAAGTAGTCGATATTGGACACCGGGTGGCTAAGCTCAAATGGCAGTGGGCTGGTCACGTCAGCCGAAGAGACGACGACCGTTGTAGTAACCGTGTCCTACACTGGCGGCCGTGGACAGGAAAACGGAGCGTGAGAAGACCACCCGCCAGGTGGGACGACGACATCGAGTGCGTCGGCGGAAAGCAGTGGTTCCGTACCGCTGTGGGCCGGGAGGACTGGGAAAAATTGGGGAGGCGTATGTCCAGCAGTGGACGCAAACACGCTGACTGACTCACTGACTGACTGACCATTTGTTTTTGTTTATTCAATATCCATTGACAGTACACTGCACACGGATTTGTCATTAGCCAGTTCGGCAATCCCAGCGAAGAAGAACTGGCATGATTCATCAAGCTTGAAGATTGATGTATGGGTGAGGTGTACGTACGTAGGTGGTGTACTCCTTGACGTCGTGCTCGTTGGTGTGCGCGCCGGAGACGCGCCCGCGCCAGAAGCACTCCTGGCAGAGCGTGTAGTTGGCGCAGCGCGTGCATCGGTAGCGCAGGCCGGCGAGCGAGCCGCGGCGGCACGCCGAGCACGCCATCGGGTGGATCACTGAACGGATTTTACATTCGTCAATAGATTGAAGTATGTGCATCACTTTGGATTGTTCTGCTGTGCAGAATCGACCATGGAGCAAGGACATATTTATTATCGAAAGATATCTCTTTATAAGCTTAATGCAGTAAAAAAGTAACAACTACTTCATAAACTTAGTGCACTAAAAACAACTACTTTATAAGCATAGTATATAGTAAAAAAGAAGAACTACTTGATAAGCATAGTGCAGTGCAAAAGAACAACTACTTTATAAGCATAGTGCAGCACAAAAGATCAACTACTTTATAAGTATAGTGCAGTACAAAAGAAAAACTACTTGATAAGCATAGTGCAGTGCAAAAGAACAACTACTTTATAAGCATAGTGCAGCACAAAAGATCAACTACTTTATAAGTATAGTGCAGTACAAAAGAAGAACTACTTGATAAGCATAGTGCAGTGCAAAAGAACAACTACTTTATAAGCATAGTGCAGTACAAAAGATCCACTACTTTAGAAGTATAGTGCAGTACAAAAGAAGAACTACTTCATAAGCATAGTGCAGTAAAAAACAACTACTTTATAAGCATAGTGCAGTGCAAAAGAACAACTACTTTATAAGCATAGTGCAGCACAAAAGATCAACTACTTTATAAGTATAGTGCAGTACAAAAGAAGAACTACTTGATAAGCATAGTGCAGTGCAAAAGAACAACTACTTTATAAGCATAGTGCAGCACAAAAGATCAACTACTTTATAAGTATAGTGCAGTACAAAAGAAGAACTACTTGATAAGCATAGTGCAGTGCAAAAGAACAACTACTTTATAAGCATAGTGCAGTACAAAAGATCCACTACTTTAGAAGTATAGTGCACTACAAAAGAAGAACTACTTCATAAGCATAGTGCAGTAAAAAACAACTACTTTATAAGCATAGTATAGTAAAAAAGAAGAACTACTTGATAATCATAGTGCAGTGCAAAAGAACAACTACTTTATAAGCATAGTGCAGTCAAAAAAGAATACCTACTTTATAAGCATAGTCCAGTAAAAATAACAACTTGCTTCATAAGCACAATGCGGTAAAAACCACAACCACTTTATAAGCATATTGCAGTAAAACACTACTACTTTATAAGCATAGTGCAGTAAAAAAGAACAACTAATTTATAAGCTGAGTTCAGCCTGGCATTATTTAATGTGTCTGCTTCATGATCAATTCTTCAAAACAAGTTAAAGTCGAAAAAAATAGAATATAAACCAATAAGCGGTTACCATTCTCTACGCTGGCGAGTCGGTGGAGCAGTGGCAGCCAGACGAGGCACGGCGGGCCCGGCTCCGACATCATCGTGTCCATGAAGTCGTTCACCGTCACCTTGCCGTTCTGTGTCGCCAACAAACATAACATTTGGTGTCTATAGTAGGTTATTACATTTTAACATGTGAAACTTTTAGAGGGACAGAAGGGCAAGCTTGCCTGGAACAGACGATAAAACTCCAAAATGGCCAATCGTACTTCTATCGTAGATTTGTCACTCCAAAAATGTGCGCAGTGCGTACATCAACAAATGCTAGAGCCCAAAGCCGCGTTTTGACGATAAGAGTTGAATCTGACACAGTGTACTTTGGCGGTCACTCTGATGGTACTTGTATTGTGGAAACCGTGCATTAGAGTTCACTCAGACGAGTGTCTGCAATCATAGTGCACTAAGACCGTGCTCAACTTTTACGAGTGGAATAATCTCACTTTTTTCAGTGATACACAGTTTGAAATATTTGGGTTTTGTTTTTATATTCCATATTATTGTGTGTTTATGGAGCATAACAGTGTTAAAAATGGCTGATAGTCAAAAAAGTAAGAAAATGGTCTGAGCGCGAAACTATTTGTTTTGTTGAAGTAAATATGAATCTGAATAAGTGCTTTGGAACATAAGATTGAATAATTACAAAAACAAAGATGCGAGAGAGTCAGCTTTACAGAAAAAAGCTTTTAGCCTGTCAATTTCTTTAGATTACATAAGAGTGAACTATGAAACGTGTTAACCGCTATCATAGTACAATAGGACGGAGGCTCCTCTGTCATAGTACACTTGTCAACTCGTATAGTCGGAACGCGGCTTAAGAAACCTAAGAAATTTCGTAAGAGCGTTGCGCGTTGCGCGTTTCTTTATTTGTAGGGAGAAAAAACTGAACTCTAAAGGGTATGGTTGGGAACTTTCCATCATAAAAATGTGTACTACAATCCTAACGCGAGCTTTCCAAATTTTTATATATTTTGTAAAGCCTGCTTCAGTGCTCGACTGATGGTCGGTCCGTACCCCTTGACCATATCCACACACGCAGCGTACGCATAGCATAAATTCATTGGAGCACTAAACAGAAGCGGATGAAGAATTGAGATATTCAAAATCTCAACGGCTTACCCCAGTAAAAATTGTGAGTGCGAGTGAGTCGGTGTAGCTGAAGGAGGGAGACTCGTACACTGCGGCGGGCAGCGCCAGCACCTCGCGCAGGTAGTCGGAGAGCCGCTTCGTCATCAGGTGGCCGTTGCCGTCAGCCAGTTGGGAGAACATGTCTGCAACAACCGCAAGCAAGTTCCATCCATGTATGATAAGATGTGACTAAAATTATTGTTTTAATTCGGCCTCTGCCACCTTCATTTATATCAACTGTTCCCTAAGATAAAAAAAGAGTAAGACAGAACTGCGTTTTTTTGGATTATATAGCATTAAAGTTGGCACAGGTTTTCTTGCCAAAAGAAGAATGTTCATTGTCCTTTTCAACACAAAAAACGCCACGGAATGACGGTTAAGTGCCGAAACCAATCCTGAGAACAAGTAAATCCCCTTGTTAGCCTAGTGGTGCGACACCTAGCTGTTCGATATTCGAGCGTAAGCAACTCTGGGATTGGTCTGATTCTGAATGGATGGAAGGTTTTCGACCGTTGTGGTTGGCCGCAATTCGGATTGCTTACTTATTTTTTACTTTCATAGCAATGAAAGTTGACCGAGTTCTATCCAGTTCAATGAAGCCGTGCGGGCAGGCGCAAGGAAGGTTATGGAATGTAGTCTTGGGTCAAACATGTCCCTAGATTGTGCGAACATGTCAGATGTCTTTTGCCATCGCGAACTATAGTTCGGATGTATTTCATCTAGTTCAGTAGCTCACTGAATTGCAAGAGCTTCTGCCGTTCCGCAGTTCCATAGAACTGTGTTATGAAGTAGTTCGAAATGAATGTAAAATATTTTCTATGTTATGGAATATGGTATTTTATAAGATAGGCAAAGAAAAAATCAGCACTGATCTAATGATGGCTGAGATACTAAGGGATTTCGAAAGAGCGGAGTACCTTTATTTAGACTTTCACTGTTGTTACATATTATTATTAAAATGTTTTCGGATAGACAGTGTTATGAATCGCTTACTTGTTTAAGACGACGTCCACATTGTGGTGGACGAAACGTCGACTTACCTTTTCGTAAAGTGTTGACAAACAATATTTCTTTTACATATGTCCGTCTTTGCAGGATAGGCTACCGTGTAAATGTACAGAGCGCATCACCCTCTCAGCTCCACAGTAGGCATTGGCATTTGCAAGGAAAACGTATGTGGGTAAAAGTTCAATGTGTGGCCTCTGGGGTGATACCGCTTGTACTTTCATTGAGTGTGTAAGGCACAAGAGTGAAACTCACATCGCAGCTTGTCCATCAGCTTGCCGGCGCACATGGTTGCGAGGGCCACCTTGATGGAGAACACTCGTATCTTCCCCATATTCTCTCTGCAACATAAAGTTTTGATCACCCATATTAACTAGACACATGAATGTTTTAACTAGAAAGTTAGCTTGCGTTCAGTCTGATTTCCTATTAGCGTGCAAAGAATCTTGACTATGACTCCCGCTGCTGCCAATTTTCTAAAACGACTACCAACTCAACGTAAACGTACATGCCACATGGACATATAGTCATAGACTATATTTTAGTTTGTGTTGGTGGATAAACGCCTTTCGGGAGCATTTTTATGCGTGGCGGCTTTGTTAGGACTACACAGTCAATGAGCAAACCGCTTCCCATATAGACACAATATGTCTGTCTATGCAGAAAAAAAAATGTTTTAGATATGAACATTTTTTGGAGCTGTGTGAAAGAAGGCCAGACATTATTTAGGTTTGTTAGACGCAAGCTAAGCCTAATATCTGATGATATGCATAAATTAAGGTTATCCAAGACAACAGCAAGAACAAAAGCAGTCCAAAGAGTAGGCCAAAGGCCTAGAACGCACGCCGCGCGCTTACAAAACTAACAGTGCATGAATGAGAAATCAACTAAAGTATCACTACTGCGAGTTAGAGAGAGATGGAACATACCTACCCTATAAGCCGACTTTTTATTTCGCTAGAGGTACACAGTGTCACGGCTCATTGTATAAGATTTTCGATTTTTAAAATTTTCTAGGTTTTGGATTTACTTAAAGGAAGCATGTCTTTTTAAAGTTTTTTTGGTAAATTCAGGTTCGTTGTTTACCGTATTTCTTTTATTTTCCCCATTATTTCAAAGCAATGCTCGAAACTTAACTTCAGATCATTATTTCGATGCTACATGGTGATTTAGAGATTTTTTTTAGTAACATAAGAAATTTCAGCACTTATTATAGGAAACAATGTTGGCCTCTTCCGTCTGTTAACTCTGTGTCTTTTTACATTCTAAGGTTGCATTACTTTGAGATTTAGTCCATACAAAATTTGTCAAAGTGACGTCACAAAGTACTACTTTTTGTTAGGTTAGATTAGGTAGGTTTCTGTTACAACTTATTATCTCAGCCTACGTTTTTTTTATCCGACCTGACATAGATGGCTAATACCACACAACTACCATTATGATATTAGCCCAATACACCACATTCCCGAAGGAATTTGGTGCCATGCCAGGACCTTCCCTTTATGAGCAAGGCTACATTGAACTGAATGGAAAACACGGACAATTTTTAATTGCCGCTTCGACCATCTTTTCATCCAATGCGAAAGTACCGACCCGGGCGGGCTTACCACCTAGTAGGGGAAGGGGACCTACAGTTTTACATGGATTCCGAACCATGGAGCAGCTTTCATTCGCGACGAAATGCACTAATCGAACTTGGAAAGAGAAAGACAGTGGTACATGTCGGTATTGAACCCAGGCCTCTGGTACGCCAGGCCAGTCCCCGCGTCACTAGACTACGAGCCGCTCGTAGAGTATTTACGTTCACTCACCCGGTGCTATACGCCGAGAGCAGCCAATTGAGCAGCAGCGCGGAGCACGCCTCGACGGACACCTGGTGCTGCGGTGGCAGACGCTTGTTGAGGTTGTGGTAAAGCGAGGAGACGAGCGTCTCGAGCCGCGTCACATTGACGCACGCCGTCGCCTCCAGCGTGTTCAGGGCGTTCTCGCGGAACGCCTCAATGACGTTCCAGATGTCGATCACGTGCACTGTAAATTGTGTTTTATTAAATAAAAAAAAAATTGCAACTAAATTTAAAGTACAACTATTTGTATGAAATAATATTTCTAATCTTTGTTTTCTCTACGAACCGTTTTTGTTTTATCTCATCTTGTAATTTTGTCATACCTTATATAATTTTATCATTAAATTGTAAACATGGAAGTCTATTTTTTTCATTTAAAGGAATTTGTGAAGGGAAGTATATGCTAAATATTATTTACATACTAACTTGAAAAAAAATAACTTTAAAAAAACATTTGTTTTAATAAGATGATCAGGAATAGTAGAAAAATATTAAGGTGATTCTTGAGCGAAGCGAAGAGTGTCACAACTCACAGTTGCATTTCTTCTGGACGTAGCGCAGCTTGCACGCGGTCCGGTACGACGCGAAACGTATCAGGTCGAAGTTCTGCTCGCGCATCTCCTGCAGCAGCGCCGAGCGCGGGTCGCCGCAGGGCGCCTGCCCCTCGCCCGACATGACGCCGCCGCCGCGCGTCTCTGTCGGCAGAAAGGAACGATTGCATTCAGTTCCATAAGGGCTAAGTAAAACTCACTTTTAGTAAAGTTACTATGACGCTGTCCGTCCGTCCGTCTGTCACAGGGCTGTATCTCATGAACCGTAATAGGTAGGCAGCTGAATTTTTCACAGAGTGTGTATTGATTTTGCCGCTATAACAACAAATAGGTAATATAAAAAAATAATAAAAAATAAAGGGGCCCCATACAAACCCCCCGTTCCATCTTGAACGATGGTTCGGAACCATTCGTGTGCGAGTCCAACTCGCACTTGGCCGGTTTTTATTTTTAAAAATGACTACAACTGATTTCGAAATTTAAAAAAGATTTTGACTTTTTTATCATGTTATGTATATTTGCCTGATTTGAGCATTCCAAGCATCTGGATCATACAATTTTCAAGGTTCAAATCAGTCAAGGTTGTCACCTAAATTGGCGTTACGGCAAACTGATCGACTGGCGTTTTTAAATGTATGGAGAAATTGAAGAGCGCGCGCAGCGAGCGTTATGCGAACTTACATTTGCGAGTCTGAGCTTGATTTGACAGCTTACTCAACGTTGCAGTAAATACGTCGACGTTGCGATTTACGTCCACTCCGCGTTTTCATACAAATCGGAAGTCCGCGTTTGACTTTGACAGCTTGAAGGAGGAAAACCACAAAATATCTAGTAAAAACTTGCATTGAGTTTGGAGAAAACGCCAGTCGATCGGTTTGCCGTAAACGGCAATTGAGGTGAGAACTCAAACTGACCACTCTGTACTAAACACTTTACCGTAGGCAGGCCTATACTGGACCAGCTACTGAGGAAAATTGTACACCTGTAGGCTGGAACTTGTAGCAAAGATTTGGTAGCATGAAAGTATAATTTTAGCTGCTGGAATAACAAAGTAAATAGACACAGTCTTATCAGATAGCCTCGGAACCTGCCCAGTCACACGACGGTAAACTAAATTGTATAGAGACAGTCAACAACTTTGTAGACTTTGATTTGGTATAGTAGAAAGTCAAGTGAAAAACACTGAACTTGCACTCAGTAAAAACTCAATTTCTAGAAACTCTGCTCACCATCGCACCTAGAAGCCAGCGCAAATAAAACTATGATCAACAGTTATAATTTCACACTTAATTCTAATTAATTTTAGGATTTTTTACTTCAATAAGCCGAAGTACTAAACGAATAGGTTTATCGAATAGGTATTTTTCTGGCTTATTTATCACTGTAATAATGATGCGGACTTTTGTGTGAAAGAGAGGATTAAATTCTCGTTTCAGGGTAAATAAGATGTGTGACTATCCCTATGGTATTTCAATTATCTTTATTAGAGGCGAGAAAAGTACTGTCTAAAATCTATAATATAAAAATGAATCGCAAAATGTGTTGGTAAGCGCATAACTCAACAACGCCTGGACCAATTTGGCCAAATCTTTTTTTTAAATGTTCGTTGAAGTTCAAGGATGGTTTTTAAGGCGAGAAAAATTAGAATTATTGCTGGAAAAACCCTAAAAATAGCCCTTTTCTTTTTCCCATACAAATGATTTGTAACTAAAACGTAGTCAATTTGAGCTTTATTGCTATGGTATAAAGTTCATATTAAATTACAAGCACTCACAGTTGTCTAAGTAATGTAGGTGTGTTCCTAACGTCAAAGATCATATCTATCAAAACAATGTGCGTGTGTGCGTTGGAGCACAGAATACATAGTTGGAGGAGTTTAATGTCGCGTTCCGAAACTCGCGTTTCTTTTGTATTAGTTTCGGCACGCGAGATAAACTGCATCAGTTTCCACGTCATTACATCAGTCAAACAAAAATCGCGTTACCAACAGTGTTTTATTATTTTTAATATCCAAATTTTAAATAAATAAAACAATTCGTACGGCTTAAAAGGATTTGACTTCAAGTCATATCAAATTTTAAAAAAAAAAGTTGTCTGTTACCTAATCTACTGAGTTTGCTTTTGTCAACTGATACACGAAACAAATTCGTATATCGTGTTTTGTGCAGAGTGTTTAGTTAGTTAGTGTTTGTTTAGTTCGTGATTAGGCGGGCGGTCCGACGGGGGCGGGTACGGCTTGGTATTTCCCGCAACTTTAGGACTACTTGGCAAAATCCTTGAGAACCAATTACTCGATTTAGATGCGGATTGTATCTACGTCTAGCCTGATTCTACTCAAAACTTATAGGCTACATAATATAACGCTTCATTACCTGAAGGGTGAGTAGTGAGTGTTAAATTCTTATAACTTGCGAACCACTAACCCGATTTATGTGCGTATTTTATCAATGTATAGGATCTCTGGGAGCTGTCAGGTTCGAGATGGGTTACTGTTTTCGATGTTGAGGCTGGCTGTGGGTTGGAGTCCACGCAAAACTTACCTACATTACACGTTAGTTACTTACTAGGTAAACAATGTTGCAGTGCAAGTGCAGAAAGGTTCTGGCGGCAAATGCTTTTTTTTTAAATAGCCACCAAATGTCAACGAAGCTCTAAATGGGAATTATTGGATGTTTCTCATTAAATCATGCTATTTCATCTCGAACGATCTTGATTAAATTTGGTAGATGGATACATTGTCCTGGACCAGTTTGACCCTATTTTGGATCCGCCATGTCGGATACTTTTTATCCATGAAATAATTTAGCCGACGCTAACTCGAGCGGAGCCGGGTACCGCAGCTAGTAATTCTATAAAAATGTATAGACAAGTTAAATCATATAGTATTAGAGCCAGGAGGTAGTGAAATGGTTTTCAGGAATTGTTTTCTCAAAGCACAGCTGTCGCCTCTCCCAGGATTACGGACGGGCTTAGGTCCCTACTCACCACTCCAAGTGCCTTCAATGCCACCCGCCCCGCTCGGCCATCCTCCGATCATACAGAAGGCGCTGCACTTCGGCCACAATCAGAAATTTTAGCGAGCACAACACTCACGGCTCTTCGGATTATTGGTATATCGCACAGGTCGAAATGGTTATGTACTCGCAGTGTATCCACAAATGCCTACGCTTGTCTCGCAAAATAAACTATGATTTATGTTTTCAAAGACGCGAGATAGGTATTTTCGCGAGTAGATTTATGTTCTGTGATTTTCACGAATAAAATAAATTCACAGGAAAATTCTCCTCTAAAACGCCTTCGTTTTATGGCACACTGATGAGAATGCCAGCCTAGGATAATTTTATTGTTTTATTGGTTGGTTCTCTCTCATTGCATATTGAAAAAAGAAACACAGAAAGAAATAGATCTAGGCTCCATCAAATTGAAAGAACAGGCAACTGTTTTATGTTTTTTTTCAAAGGGAAAGCAAATGTTTTCATCCGTAGAGTTTCATTCTGACTTGGTCTTCGTCAATGTAGATAGATAGCGCCACGGTCGATCGTTTATTTCTCCTATAATATCATACAAAAAATATTAGAAGAATATTTACAAATGAAATGTGTATTAGTGAGCACATTAATCAGTGATGTTGTTAATTTCATCAAATAATTGAAAAACGTGCATTTATTGGATAATTCCAAAGAATTCCGAAAAGTAGCTGCACTCCTGATAATTTTGTGGAAATGTGGAAAAAGTTGCCACTTATACAATCATTAAAAATGCTAGCCTTTTTTATAAACGTTATCATTACTTAAATAACTTGCTATTTTGGGGAGTACATTTGGAACGACAAACGACTGTGGCGCCACCAACTTACACGCAAAGACACCGATTTGTTGTAGCCTGAGGTGGTTAAAACGGGCATAAATCCATTGCCGCGATGTGAAATACTGAAATACCTACCTACCCCTGTGGTTAGCAGGGCAAATATTTCACTCACCTCCGCACCGCTGCAAAATTCAGAATTCAGATAAGTAAATTATGATATGATAGGTACCTACCACTGTGTTTATACACATCGTAATGGTATCTGCTGTCACCTTTTGAGTTGGAAATATGTGTGATTAGTATTACCATAGCTATTCCGTGGCATCAAAGCCTTCTGAAGTAAGTATAAATTGAAACTGTATGTCAATAGAAATAAATAAAACCAACATAGTTCATAAATTGTATTTATACTTATTATCTATCCTTGTCTATTTGGCGGGTACGAACTATAGATCCGTTACATACAAATCTTTGGTACTTACATAGACTTATTTTAGCAGCCATGTTACGCATTCAATTCAATCTAAATGCATCTTATCTTAAATATATATATATCTTAAATAGCCTACATTTTATCCACATATCTGTCTTTATAGAATACTTATAAGTACATTCCATTTTTGAAAAAAATATATCGATGATTCCAATGCAAGATGGCGAGAATCCTCTTATTATGTACCTAGTACATTCAATTTTCGTAAATTGTGATTATGTGTCAAGCAAGATGGCGGAATTTGTCTAGTGGTCGTCGTCGTAGTCAAAGCCGAAGTCGTCCTCTCCGTCGGTCTTCTTCTCGACGCCTTTGTGCTGCTTCCGCATCTTCAGCTCGCAGTTGATGGCCTGCTTCAGCTCGTGCTGCAGACGAGGAGGAAATTGTATTAGTCGCACACAAAGAAATCATTCTCGAGCCAGGGGGGCTGCCACAGATTAGTAAGTAAGAGCTGGGCTGCCATGGTAAATTAACAACAGACAAGTGAGTGAATAAATCTGACGTTTAACATTACGTACCATGATCAAACGACATTTGTTCGGTCAATTTAACCTTTACCAGTTAGCATGGTACGAAATACAAAATGATAGATTCAAACACTCACTTTCCTTTTCACCCGGCGATTGCATTTATCATGGTAGCCGCCCTGGCGTGGAGCCTGATGTCGGGGGAGGGCAATTGGTGCAATTGCCCCATGATCACAACCTAGTGTCAGTAGAAGAAGTTGAATCTATAATTAATAACTACCTAGGAAGAAAACATTTTGCCATTCGTTTACAAGTTAAAAATGATTTTTTATGTCTGCTATTTTCATTGCTGCTTCCACTATCTTTGATTCGGCGGGATTAAACTTACCACCTGAATTACTGCTATTTGTATTATTTTAAGTGCCTGAACAATTTGATATCTTTGTTAAAGCGTCAACTGGGGTGATTGAACTATTCGATTATGAGTCCTGCAGAACTGGGGTCTACTCACGAAACTCTCACTTTCGTATTTATGAAATGACAGCCAGGAGTCACCCTAGTGTTGTCCCTTTCTAATTATTCTAATTATAGTGCGACAAAACTAACAAAACATTTCATGTTTGTTGGGCCCGCGCCCGCGCCACCTCTCTCCACACAATATACTCACGTTGAAGTGGTGGCAGATCCTGCTGAACTGGTCGCAGTCGATGGCGAGCTGATGCGGGTCGCGCTTGCCGCCGCCGGTCCAGTCGCGGCTGAAGGTGATCTGCGCGGAGACCGGCCCCCGCGCCCGCGCCACCTCTCTGTACATACCTATACTCACGATGAAGTGGCGGCAGATCCTACTGAACTGGTCGCAGTCAATGGCGAGCTGGTGCGGGCCCCGCTTGCGGCCGCCGCCGCCGGTCCAGTCGCGGCTGAAGGTGATCTGCGCGGAGACCGGCCCCCGCGCCCGCGCCACCTCTCTCTACACACTATACTCACGATGAAGTAGCGGCAGATCCTGCTGAGCTGGTCGCTGACGATAGCGAGCTGGTGCGGTCCGCGCTTGCCGCCGCCGGTCCAATCGCGGCTGAAGGTGATCTGCGCGGAGACCGGCCCCGCGCCCGCGCCACCTCTCTCTACTAACTATACTCACGATGAAGTAGCGGCAGATCCTGCTGAACTGGTCGCAGTCGATGGCGAGCTGGTGCGGGCCGCGCTTGCCGCCGCCGATCCAGTCGCGGCTGAAGGTGATCTGCGCGGAGACCAGCCCCCGCGCCCGCGCCACCTCTCTCTACACACTATACTCACGATGAAGTGGCGGCAGATCCTGCTGAACTGGTCGCAGTCGATGGCGAGCTGGTGCGGGCCGCGCTTGCCGCCGCCGATCCAGTCGCGGCTGAAGGTGATCTACGCGGAGACCAGCCCCCGCGCCCGCGCCACCTCTCTCTACACACTATACTCACGATGAAGTGGCGGCAGATCCTGCTGAACTGGTCGCAGTCGATGGCGAGCTGGTGCGGGCCGCGCTTGCCGCCGCCGATCCAGTCGCGGCTGAAGGTGATCTGCGCGGAGACCAGCCCCCGCGCCCGCGCCACCTCTCTCTACACACTATACTCACGATGAAGTGGCGGCAGATCCTGCTGAACTGGTCGCAGTCGATGGCGAGCTGGTGCGGGCCGCGCTTGCCGCCGCCGATCCAGTCGCGGCTGAAGGTGATCTGCGCGGAGACCAGCCCCCGCGCCCGCGCCACCTCTCTCTACACACTATACTCACGATGAAGTGGCGGCAGATCCTGCTGAACTGGTCGCAGTCGATGGCGAGCTGGTGCGGGCCGCGCTTGCCGCCGCCGATCCAGTCGCGGCTGAAGGTGATCTGCGCGGAGACCAGCCCCCGCGCCCGCGCCACCTCTCTCTACACACTATACTCACGATGAAGTGGCGGCAGATCCTGCTGAACTGGTCGCAGTCGATGGCGAGCTGGTGCGGGCCGCGCTTGCCGCCGCCGATCCAGTCGCGGCTGAAGGTGATCTGCGCGGAGACCAGCCCCCGCGCCCGCGCCACCTCTCTCTACACACTATACTCACGATGAAGTGGCGGCAGATCCTGCTGAACTGGTCGCAGTCGATGGCGAGCTGGTGCGGGCCGCGCTTGCCGCCGCCGATCCAGTCGCGGCTGAAGGTGATCTGCGCGGAGACCAGCCCCCGCGCCCGCGCCACCTCTCTCTACACACTATACTCACGATGAAGTGGCGGCAGATCCTGCTGAACTGGTCGCAGTCGATGGCGAGCTGGTGCGGGCCGCGCTTGCCGCCGCCGATCCAGTCGCGGCTGAAGGTGATCTGCGCGGAGACCAGCCCCCGCGCCCGCGCCACCTCTCTCTACACACTATACTCACGATGAAGTGGCGGCAGATCCTGCTGAACTGGTCGCAGTCGATGGCGAGCTGGTGCGGGCCGCGCTTGCCGCCGCCGATCCAGTCGCGGCTGAAGGTGATCTGCGCGGAGACCAGCCCCCGCGCCCGCGCCACCTCTCTCTACACACTATACTCACGATGAAGTGGCGGCAGATCCTGCTGAACTGGTCGCAGTCGATGGCGAGCTGGTGCGGGCCGCGCTTGCCGCCGCCGATCCAGTCGCGGCTGAAGGTGATCTGCGCGGAGACCAGCCCCCGCGCCCGCGCCACCTCTCTCTACACACTATACTCACGATGAAGTGGCGGCAGATCCTGCTGAACTGGTCGCAGTCGATGGCGAGCTGGTGCGGGCCGCGCTTGCCGCCGCCGATCCAGTCGCGGCTGAAGGTGATCTGCGCGGAGACCAGCCCCCGCGCCCGCGCCACCTCTCTCTACACACTATACTCACGATGAAGTGGCGGCAGATCCTGCTGAACTGGTCGCAGTCGATGGCGAGCTGGTGCGGGCCGCGCTTGCCGCCGCCGGTCCAATCGCGGCTGAAGGTGATCTGCGCGGAGACCAGCCCCCACGCCAGTGCGCATGCCACCGCTACCCACCAGCTTTTGCTATTGAAACAAACATCAATTCGATTTGATTAAAACAATAGTAAACTCTTGAACGTTATATGAAACGTCGTCCATCGGGTCTACTCGCGAAAAGAACGCATAAAGTTCTAACGTAAGAAGCTGTCAAACTCTATTTAAAAAAAATGTGCCTACTTTTTTCCACATATACTTTGAGAGCTTCTCACGCGAGACCTTCTCGTCTTCGCTTCCCGAATAGACCCTCGATGATGATGTGTCGACACACCGTGAGTGAGCCGTTCTTACGAACCCTAAGAAGTGTTACCACGGTAACGTGAAATCATGTATTGACGAATAAAGACCATTACAATAGTGTTCCACTTGACCATTGCTTCTAAAATATAATTGGACATATAGAGAAATATGATTCCTCCTCAAGTATTTCCGGTAAGTGTCATCCACCGTCTACTTTATTTTTACTGTTGACAGTCGTATTCAGAGTGAACCTGTCAAATCTTAATACGAGATTAGCTATATGGTTAGTCCGATACTAACCGTACAAAATCCGGTTTAGTCTGGACATAATCCGCTTATTAAAGTTAGTCCGCCTGTAGGTTGTAACAACCGTATTCAGAGTGGGCGGACAACTTTAACCGTAGCACTATTAGTTATTCTGTGCTTTAACAGGCCGGACTCAGAGACGCTCGTATTCAGAGATCACTTGCAATGGTGGAAGTGAGGGGCGGCAGGTATTTGCTTCGACAGATTTGGACAGGGACCAGCTGATCAGCTTCTCGCCAATTCTACCGATATGGTCGAACTTCGGTCGGGCAATTGTTCTCTTACGGGATCGAGCCTGTTTCAGCGCCTTGCTCTGTTTGGTGCCGAGGTTGTGCACCGCTGAAAAAACGTTCTTCCCTTTTTGTGCTTCCATTGTATGGTGGTGTGGTGTGACAAGGGGACAAGTAACGGAGATTTGTGGCCGAAGCGCACCTCTGTGGCTTCGTTGCTATCTGACTGGGATGGTGACTCGCCGACACGATGAACAGAAGGAACTCGGTCCCTCCCGGAAGTGGCCGCCGGAACCCTGGCACTCCGGTCACCAACCGGCACGATTGACCACTCCGAGATTATGTGTCTAGTAATGGAGCAGCCTTCTGTGTTTGTTGGACACTCGGCGGGCGGCCATCGTGTCGATCACTTACTCCCAAGCAGTGATTAAGCCTTGTAGTCACTGGACCACTTCTCTTCGCCGCGGAATCCCCCTTTTCATTCACATGATTCACGCCGGAACACAGCGAAACAAAACATCATTGGGCGAAAACGGGCGAAACTAGGTTTACAGTCAACCGCTGGACTCGCTAGCCAGAAATGTATTCATCCGTGATTATTTGTAAACTAGTTATCTAACGTTCCAATTACACAATGAACCTAATAGCGTTTCCTAAAAATTGCTGACTCAGTCAGGTCAGGTCCCTAATAGTCATTAAATGGCTTACATTACTCCACTAATAGTTCAACATAACTCACGTAGGTAATATCACATTCGTTCAAAAAACCGACATACTTGCTTAGTACGAAAACCCGCCAAGTACGAGTCGGACTCGCACACGAAGGTCCGTACCACGGAGGATAGGAGGGATGTTTTTATCTCATATTACTAAGGATCGCAGCGTGACACTGTGCGGGGAAGCGGGGGGAAAATCGCTTCATGGTGGGGTCATGCACCGCATGGTCTATGGTGGACACAGACCCAGTTTGCTTAGACCATCTCCTCTCTACCTCTATCCTCCGTGGTCCGTACCATCGTACAAGATTTACCACAAAAAAACACGTTTTTTGTATGGGGCCCCCCTTTATTTTTTATTATTTTATCATTTTACCTATTTGTTGTTGTAGCGGCATACATAATCTGTGAAAATTTCAGCTTCCTACCTGTTACGGTTCGTGAGATACAGCCCTGTGACAGACGGACGGACGGACGGACGGACAGCGGAGGCTTAGTAATAGAGTTCTGTTTTCACCCTTTGGGTACGGAACCCTAAAAAGTGTATTTTAATAAATATCCTTAGAAAAATAAAAAAACTGACCAAGCGCGAGTCGGACTCGCACGCGAAGGGTTCCGTACCATCGTACAAGATTTAACACAAAAAATAGGGTTTTTGTGTGGGGGTCTTTTAAATTTTAGCTTTTTGTTAACAACAAGCGGCAATATAAATACACACTCTGTGAAAATGTCAGCTGCCCACCTATTACGGTTCATGAGATACAGCCCTGTGACAGACGGACGGACTGACAGTGGAGTCTTAGTAATAGGGTTCCGTTTTCACCCTTTGGGTACGGAACCCTAATAACTTATGTAAACGCTACAATTGCCAGACTAAACCGGTTTTTGTATGGTTACTCCGGTTAATCCCGTACTAAGTTTTAACAGGTTCACCATGAATACAACTGAAAAATGTTTTCCCAAGTTTCTCACCTAGCGCGACACTCCATCTCGCTGGCTAGCTCCCAGTTTTGAGCGTATCCGCGGGAACAGTGCCGGCGCGGGAACAAGATATGCTCTTTTATACCCGCGGCCGGACCCACCTGTCGCTTTCCCACCTTTGCTTAGCACTGTATTGAGGGATTGTGGCATTTGTAGATCTACGTCACTTGTTTAGCAGTATGCTAAGCAAAACAACCAGGCATTTCGTGATTTAAAGGACTGAGCATGGAAGGACCACAATCGTCCGTCCGTACGTCCATACTCGCGGCTGTAGTGAAGTCACAGGAAATCTAAGCTTTCAAAATTTTAAGAAATGAATTCTTTGTCCATTGGCCAATGTCGCTCAACTCCCCATACAAACGGGGAAAGAAGATCACGCCCATATTTATTGTCAGAGATCCCAAATTTTGCTCAAAATAGCTTTATTTGATCGAACTAGATGTCTGATGACCGTTGACATTGTAAAATTGTGTTTGGTTTCTAAGTTATAAGGTCCGAAAGTTCGATTTTTTCGCGCGTTTTATACAATAACTTTGGAGGTGGATTACGCAATGATAAAGTAAGAACATCTTAAAAAGATTAGCCATCAGACCATCATCAGACATAGATTATTTAATCAAGATGTATAGTCTATTTGGTTTTTGTTAGTTTTTTGACTACAGCGGTCGTGGTTTACTTTTAGCTATAAGTCGTTTTATAATTAAAATTTTCGTAAATCTTACCAAATCATACACTATGCACATTGTTTTTTTTTGTGGACATGTTGCATGTTGTACCTAATTCCTTTGAGAATGCGGTGTCTTGGGCCACAGAGGTTGGGCTAATAAAATGACCACTTCCACATGGTATGCAAGCCATCTATGTCCAGTTACACATACAATATGTTTCCGACGGGTTTGTACTGATGCGCTGAAAATGCTATTACCGGAAATCGTTGTTGGCGCCAAAAGCGTTCAAGAAATGGTTGCGAAATTTTCAAAAAAGGTCTGAAGTCATTTTATTCCTTTTTCCTATGGTTCAGGATATCAAGACAAAACTAGCAAACATTTATATTCTAAGCGTTAGGAAAAGCTGCGGGTTTTCTGAAAAAAAAACCGTAGAAAGCACAGCGACTTCTCCGAACTCTTTGGAAAAAACCGTTTTCTGCCAAGTTGACCTTGGCTTTTGTTGTCAATGGCTCGTTTTCGAATGCACATGGGCGTAGCAACCGTTCCTAAGTGTTACTTATTCTGTGCCTAGGTGGTTATTTACGGTTATTTACTGAAACACAGCTACAGAGGAGGGCTAAAAGATGCTGCTCGGTTATTCACGGATGTAGTAATTCTAAATAGATTTTTTTGTCCTGCTAATATGCATTTCTTTCTTCCTATGGCTTCTCAAGCCAAAATCATTTCGTGCTGCATTCGGACGACTCATCGCCTCGTGCTGATAGACAAACACGTAATCATGTCAATTTATACATGTCACAAAGCCTTCAAGCGTATATTGCGCGCATCGACGCGCGCCAGGAACTTGTATTGCGCGTTAGATAAAAAAGTGATGCGCCATTACTAGGGTTGCCAGATGGTGTCCAAAAGGAGGACTTGTCCTCCTTTTCCACATTTTGTCCTCCCGTCCTCCTTTACCTACCGTGTGTCCTTCCTTTGATATATAGTCGTTACTTCATATTCACAAATTCATAGTTATTTGTTGAAAAACCAAGAACTTCTTCCAAAAATTGGCAGCTCAGCTAAATGTGGCGATTAAAATATAGTAAGGTTTTTTAAGGTAAAACATTGTTTTATCATGAATTTTACAAAAAAATCCTACTTTTTAGACCCATTAGTCCTCAGTAAAAATACTTATTCGTACTAAGCATGTACGTCGCTTAATCCAAGGAATGTGACATGTGTTTATGTATGATCGACCTTGAAGCAAGGACACATTAATTGAATTTCTTTAATTAATGTCCTTGCTTCACGGTCGATTATACATACGTACATGTCATATTAAAGTAATTACAATTAAATAAATTAAATTAATGTTTCCTTGTTTCACGGTCGATTATACACACATGCATCTCACATTCCATTAGTCCTCCTTTTTGAAATTATCGTCTGGCAACCCCGGCCGTAACTAACCTAAAAGTTTTGAAATGTATATTATTTAATTTTGCGACTAAAGGACTTGTATCCATGGTCAAGAATAAATAAAAAAAAAAAAACTAACCTAAAAGTAATAATATTGTACAATTCCCCGCGTTCCTCAGCATTCCGAGAATACAGCAAAGGGGCCGTTTAGGTACCAAAAAAGGGACCCCCACGCCGCGGGGAGGATCAAGGGAATATATTCACCCCCGCGCCGGGCTAATACGAGGCAACAGTCGCATTGTGGTGTTAGCCCATTCACAGGACACAAAGAGGCGGACAACGGACGCAAATAGATCGGCCATAAATTCCTTTTTATGCTGGACCGATACTATTATTCATAATAACCGGCCAAGTGCGAGTCCGACTCGCACACGAAGGGTGCCGTACCATCGTACAAGATTTCACACAAATAAATCACTTTTCTTGAATGGGAATTTATTTTTTTACCATCGGTCATGTGATTCCGAAGTCCGAAGGCATGTAGGTGTCCTTTCTGGTTCTATTGTCTCTACCATGAAGAATGCTCTTCATAGCTTCATCCCGCCATTTTTCTATCAGAGCTCAACGCGGAACTGGCAAGGAACGGGGACTTGCTTTTCATGGCTAAGGTCATGGGTTCAATACCCGCCGAATTCATGCACCACTTTCTTTCTCTATCTGAGTTGTATAAGTGCGAGGATAATAAAGTGCATTTTCCATAGTTCCCTTCCCCTACTAAATGATAGGGTTCAGTCCGTCCGGGTTGATGCCATCGCATTGGATGAAAAGAGGTCGAAACGGCGATGATAAATCGTCCGTGCTTTCCATCCAGTTCTCATAAAGGGAAGGTCCTGAAATGACAACTAATTCCGTAATGCGGTATAATAATAAAATATAAATATTCATATTTTTAATTTATTTATTTTTATAAATGTATTTGAGTTTATTAAAAGAACCAATCAAATAAAACAAGTTTTATTTGAAATCATGATATAGGTTCCGAGGAATGTGTTAAGTATGTATGTATAATCGACCGTGAAGCAAGGACACATTAGTTAAAGAAAGATATTTACTTAGAAATGAAATAGAAAGAAAGTATATTTCATTAATATTAGTTTCAGCGGCATCTGTATTTGAAGCATTCAGATTTTGAAAATAAATCTGAAAAAGGTTTTGGTCGTGACGAAATGTCGCTGAAACTCAAATTAATATGATAACGGTAATGGTGTATGTTTACTTGTGATATAGTATAAGTCTGTAGTCTTAATTAGTGACGGTCGACCTAAATAAAATTTATTAAATATGTATCAAACGTACTTGTATTGCTCTAACACGTGCGGAATAAAAAATATGAATACATATAGTTTTTTGTATCATTAAACATACCGTCTCATTATTTCCGTTTTGTTCCTATTTTCGGTAGGAATTTTCGGTGACAGAATGTAAAAAAAAATTAATTTTGAAAACACAATTTGATCATACATTTTGTAATACAGAAATAAATGTAGGAAATGTATTAGTGAGAACAAATGGGAACGGAAAGTTTACAAAATGCATCATGATATCGGTTGAACATCGAACCATTTATTTCGATGAATGGAGATGAATCCGCTGTGTGATCACGCACGAAAGGTCGGCTACATTTAGAATTTGGTCGACGTTGTCGTATAGTTCGCGCCAAACTCACGCACCTTTAAAGCTCGCACGTGTACTCTATTTCATTTGTCTCAAGAGCGTTTTTTGTACGCGCGAGGCGCATATAAGTTTGCCGCGCTTCCTCTAGTGAAAATGGCGACGGCTGTATCTGAGTCTCGCTTGCACACTATTGCCGACAACTCGCACACACTGCTACGGTCAGCATACTGTCACGCAGTGGCTTTCTCACACCTTGTTGCAGGCGGGAGAAGGGTAATCACAGAACAATTAGGAGTATTCCGTGGGGGTAACAGTGTCGGGGCTATGCTCCAACTGTGGTATCCACGAAGATCGCCGATCTCCGTGGTCGTATTAATCGCTGCCCGTGGCTACGGGCACGTCAAACGCTGGCCTAATATAGGCAGGTTTATGTTCGCAATGTGGCGATGGTGGTGCAGCCGTGGATCCGTCCCGTGTTCAGCTGTATGCCACCGGCACGCCCGCTGAGCGTCAGGTCTCGGCTGGCCGGAACTAGTAACGCGTCTGTCCGCGCGGCCTGCGAATTACACGTGGAGCAGCTCTGCACGTCGTGTGATGCCACCGGAAACCACCGAAATCGGGTCCGTTCCGGTTTGCAGCGCTAGCAGTACATCCCGCAGAACGTCGATCGCCATGGTTTTAGGGTCACCGTGCGTGGGGGCGATGCTTGCGTTCCACTGGCTTATGAGCTGGGCGCTGCTGCAGCTGTGAGTGTCAGAGCAGCTGGCGCGGCGACGGTAGTTTCCACTAGGCGAAGCTTATTTTCCTCACCCATGATGGTAGCGCTTTCGGCTGCTGTACCGTCACCATATCGTCACACATTAAGTACTACCCATAGACCTAGCATCGCACGCTGTGTTTGAAAGATGAACAGAGTGTGGGAGTGAGACGTCAACTCAAGTACCACTACCGCTAGGTAGAGAGAGATGAAACACATCTGCCCGATGAGACCACTTTTGAAATCGTTATGGGTACATAGGAGTCGCACGCGTGGAATGTTAAATGTTTTTTGTGAAAGCTATATTAATGGTGACTTTTTGCAAACAATTTTGGTCTCATTCGTCAGTTGACTCTGTGTGTCTATACATTCTAAGCCTATGGTGCTACCGACTTCCTCTATTGAAAATGGCAACGGCTGGATCCACAGAATAAGTAATAGTGGCTGGATCTGAGACTTGCTTGCACACCATTGCCATCACTGATACGGTCAGCATACTGTCGCGCTTCCTAGCAACTTGCTTTGGATTATTTACTTACTTATGGAAATATAATCGTCATAGAATTGTCATGTCAAGCTCGCGGTTAAAATTGAACTTATTATACAGGTATTTAATAAGTTGATTGATCAAACTAAAGAGGAGGTCATTGCAATCAAAATCCCCAATTTTCAATGGTTTTAGAGTTGTGCTAATACCATAAAATGACAGCGATGACGTAATGCGAAAGCACAATGAAAGTGATTCACTTCCACCCGTTCATGCATGAGAATTCTACGCTTATAGCAGCTGAGATTATCCCCGCGTGAAAGTATAATAATACAGAACGGATATCTACTGAATTTTGGTCAAAAGTTATTCTTTCTGTTTCACCTCAAATAGGTTATGAAAAATAGTATGGAAATAATGAGGGCGCTCCTTCGCCACATATGGCCACCCCGTACGCTGTTTTGTTTTATGCTCTTATTTTATTTTAGGTACTCATCAATCGAATACGACATATTATCCAGCCTCAATTTCAGCCAAGCATCAAATTACCCTTCCGAACAGTCTCGTTCATTTTTAAGTAGTCATATAGCAACCTAATAACTACTGATTTGAGTGTTCTGTGGCTGTACTGGACAGTTCGAAAATAATCGGAAAATAACTGTGGTAAGCCAATCTTAGACAATAGCAAATAACTGCTGTTGAACATAAAAAAATAATTAAGAATACATAGTTGTACTTTCTTAACGCAGATTTCTGGTGTTGTCATCAAGCAGGTCTTGTTATAAGTTAAAGTACATGCGGGTTTTGGAAATGGAGTCATCTTTTGATTTATTTATTAAGTATATACACAGAAGGAGTATTTACAAAAATGTACAGTCGTTTCCTCTGAAATCTATACACCCGAAATAGAGACAAATTTGTGATCTCTCTTTCTGTCATGCTGACGTCAACATAGAGTAAAAGGGACTTAGGAATTCCTGCTCTTGTGCATACATTTGATAGTAAACGAAACATTCAATGTGTTAGTTGAAATGTTAGTCTATTGCTTTAATAAGTCGAAATATACCAAGGAATCATTGGTTAGCACTTGGACCATAACTCCATTAACACCTGTATATTTCCAATGTTCACAAACGCATCCATTTACTCTCAACACATCTCAATTCGACCAATGCTAAGAATCCCAGAACAAACAATGCATCCTTCTTATCGTGAATCTGCGTCTTGTTTTTGTGAATGGGCCGTCAGTTGTCAACGGTACCTACGCACCGATGGCCGGCGCCAAACGATTCGTATTGTACAGTTTTTGTTGCATCGGTCACTGCATCACTGCAACTTTGCAGTGGAATGGAACTTTCACTCAGTCGATCGATTAACGTTAGTTACGCGTAGTTAGTTGTTTATAGAGTGTGGAATATTACATGCTGTGAGTTTTCTTTTTTAATTTTATTGTTTTAAAATATACGCATGCTTCATCGGAAGATTCCTAAGAGGAGGTGTTCTAAATTAATGACACCGCAGTTTGGAAAGGTTAGATTGCCAAGGTCATAAGATAGTGATGTTTTCGTATTAAAAAGAGTCTAGTAAAAATAAGTAATAAATACATATTAGTTTTGCACAAACAAACCTGGCTATATAATACGTAGGTAGAATAAAATACTCATATTTTTGCTTAAATATTATCATTTAATTAACTACCCAGTGTGTGTATAAAATATTCCTGAACTTACCTACTTGGAAAGTCAACAAAAAAGTTATGAGGTAACAAACATAAAAAAAAAATATACAGACGAATTGATAACCTCCTCC
The DNA here is from genome assembly GCA_946894095.1 of Incurvaria masculella. Taxonomy (NCBI): domain Eukaryota; kingdom Metazoa; phylum Arthropoda; class Insecta; order Lepidoptera; family Incurvariidae; genus Incurvaria; species Incurvaria masculella. The sequence continues at coordinate 4,864,376 of OX335663.1, read as the reverse complement.
TTTTTTGAAGTCGGTTAAAAAGACGGCACGCTATACTTGTGTTTCCATTTACATTTAAATATTTTGTTGTGTGCCTACATACTTGATTGTATCCATTTATCTGTATTTAATATTATGTATTGGACGAACACTAGTTAGAGAGGCGTGTGGTAACAAATAAGTGAATAATTAAAGAAACCTTCCAAGTGTTCCTACAACATCAGACTGACAGATACTGACTGCCTCGCAGTTCTATTTATATGTCTTTGTATTTTATTTGTTATCTAATGTTATCTTGGAAAAATATTTTCAACCATTTTAGGTCATCCATATCGCTAGATGGCGTCCGGTTGAAATTGTTTTTGTGATATCAATCATTTTAAGGATATCTTCTCTGTGTAAATATTAAGGTACCTACCTACCAACTTACTACAGGGTATTTTACTGTATTTCTTATTATTTATTAAGGGCCGATTTTTCAATCCTCAGATAGTATTAATCGGACAGGGGGTCCGTTATTTATACTTCCAACGTATTTACGGGACAAACCAGATTTTTACCTAACTGTTATGATGTTCTAGAAGTGTGGAAACAGTAACTATTTAAAAAAGTGAGTTGATATTTAGTGGCGAATTCGAACTCACTCCTACTCTGAATGGACCCCCAGATAATACTTTACGTTCGTCAAAAGACGGATGCCATTACAGGAGGATTACATCTTCTATCACAATTATCTTCCTGTAATTTTACTCATAAAAATAAGGACTTACTAAAACGGATGGATAAACAAAGGCGTAAATAAATCCGTCGAATAGTTATCTGCCTGACTATCAGACTATTGAAAAATCATCCCTAAGTAAACTAACAGTGCACACCACAAGCATTGTACCTAACATTACTGTACAATGTAATTCATTCGAAATTTTTTATGAAAGTATTTTTGAGGGTCCATAATTTGAGCTTGAAATCAAATAATTTAGAAACTTGACTGTTTCTGCTTAGTCTATAATTAGAGCTTAGAACCTGTTCTATCTATGCGAAGATATGGTATACCTACCTACTTTGAATAGTTTTAATGTTTGTCTGTAGTTTACTCATATCAATATAAACCTGATTTTACTGACGATTTTTGGAAGTTTGAATGAACCTTGGATTATTTCTTAAAATTTGTCAAAGTTCGTTTTTGCAATATTAAAATAAGTACTGCCTGAAGGCTGGTAAAAGACCTTTGAATCAGTTCTATTTTTTTGTGACCTTGTCGGTCACATAGGTGCTTACTCTAAGTTACTATTTTAGTTATCGGATTTTTTAACTAAGATGGCGCCAAAGTCGCTCGACCTATTTCTGCGATGATTCCGCAATAATAACGAAAGTTACAAATTATAACTCTATTGGCCAACGTACTAAGTAGCTGTGAATTTGATGTCATAAAACAGTTAGTAATAAATCTTGCGTTTGTGAGATATTTATCTATTGATTGCAAAAAAAAATATCAGTTGTAAATAGCAACTTTTTGCACAAATCCTCACAACTATCGAATAAAATCCGGCTTGTTCCGTTTCCGGCAGTAACTTATTTTATGAGATTCAGTAAGCTACTGTGTGCTCGCCACTAAAGTTATAAAGTCGTATTCAGAGAGCCCCTGTCAAAACTTAATTACCACCCGACTAACCATACAAAAACCGGTTTAGTCCGACGGATTAAAGTTAGTCTGCCCACTCTGAATACAATAGTAAGTTTGCTTTGAAGCACACACCCCTTTTTTATTTTACTGGAAACGGATGCTAATACCACCACAGAATACGTGATCCACCGTTATGATATTAACCCAAAACACCGTATTCCCAAAGGAATTAGGTGCTATGCCAGGACCTTCCCTTTATGAGCACGGCTGTATTGACTGGATTAGAAACGGGACATTTTGGACCACAGAAATCGGAATTATTAATTTCTGTGTTTTAGACCCACCCGTTAGCTTACATATTATTTCGATATTACATACCTTAGCCAACTGTCAAAGACATGTCTGCCCCGTATTTCGTCAACCTCGTTTATTAAGTCAACACCTACATGCTATTTGGATAGGATGCGAGGTTTTTCCTTGTAAATATTGTTGGCTTCATCATGCTTCCTCTGAACATTCTTGAATAGTGGTCAGTCCGAGTTCTCACCTAAATTGGCGTTGACGCAACTTCGAAGTTGTGTGGACCTAGGTGAAACTAGAAGTATTCTGTGGTTTTACTTCTTCAGCTGTCAAAATCCAACTCGGACTTCCGATTTGTATGAAAACCCGAAGTCGGCGTAAACGACAACGTCAACCTATTTACGGCGACGGTGAGTAAGCTGTCAAATCAAACTCGGACTCGCAAATGTTAGTTCTCTTAACGCCCACTATGCGCGCTCATAAATTTCTCCAAACATTTGAAAATGCAAGTCGATCGGTTTGTTGTAAACGCGAATTTAGGTGACCACTGGGGCTACGGGCTCTGACACATGTTCGAAGGATTGAAGCTACTGTAAAAGAAAACGCGGTACGTTTTTTTTTTCAACGTTTCCGTTCTGGAAATGGCCATGACGAGACGGTGGGTGTAGTGTTAGCCGTATAAAAACCGGCCAAGTGCGAGTCGGACTCGCACACGAAGGGTTCCGTACCATCGTAAAGAATGAAATCAAAAGAATCTCGATTTTTGTCCCTTTCATTTTAATTATTTCTTAATCTTACCTATTTGTTGTTATAGCGGCAAAATAAATACACACTCTGTGAAAATTTCAGCTGTCTATTTGTTCCGGTTACTGAGATACAGTCCTGTGACAGACGGACGGACGGACGGACGGACGGACGGACGGACAGCGGAGGCTTTGTAGTAGGGTTCCGTCGGCACCCTTTGGGTACGGAACCCTGAAAACAGGATTATGTCCTTCGTTCTAAAGCTCATAGATAGACGCGCATAGGTGTGTCAACATGTTGACGCATTATCTAATAGAAATAATTGAGACACTCACGGTCGTGGTGATACATCGAAGTGGTGAACCGACTGGCCGATAAGCTGCTGGGGTAGAACAAATGGTACAACTCCTCCAAGTTTCTTAGTAGATTTTTCTTCGAATCGTATACAAGAAGCTGGCGATTTTTAAAATGTGTGAATGTATGTATTAATAACGTTTCCGTGCCGCTGAGGGACTGGAGAAAATTTGGAGAAGCGTTTGTCCAGCAGTGGACGCAAACACGCTGACTGACATACAATTGTTGAATAGTAATATTAAAATTCAACAGATGAAGTTGCAATTCACATTTGAGAATACATTAAATACAAACCAATGAATATCAATGATATTTTTATTTACTACGACATTACTCGATTTGTAGTAAAAAAAAACAACGTTTTCATCATGCCTGCCTAGGCATTAAGGCGGCCCAACCCGGCGGGCCTAACTCAATTGCGGGCACGGTACAAAACCGTGCTGTTGCGCTCTGGGACCTTCTCTGTTTCAAAGAATAAGACAGGCTCCGTGATGAGGAAGATGCAACCTGTCCACAAAAAAGACAATGTGCATAGTGTATGATTTGGTAAGATATACGAAAATTTTAATTTCAAAACGACTTATAGCTAAAAGTAAACCACGACCGCTGTAGTCGAAAATCTAACAAAAACCAAATAGATTATAAATCTTGATTAAATAAGCTATGTCTGATGACTAATCTTTTTAAGATGTTCTTACTTTATCATTGCGTAATCCACCTCCAAAGTTATTGTATAAAACGCGCGAAAAATTCGAACTTTCGGACGTTATAACTTGGAAACAAAACACAATTTTACAATGCCAATGGTCATCAGACATCTAGTTCGATCAAATAAAGCTATTTTGAGCAAAATTTTGGATCTCTGACAAGACATATGGGCGTGATCTTCTTTCCCCTTTTGTATGGGGAGATGAGCGGGATGGGCCACCTTAAGCTTAGTTTAATAACGGTGTAACTTGTTCTGGCAGTGACGGAAGATGGCGCTGGTTAGAATATCATAGTACAAGCGAAAATAAGAAGTATTTAGCGAGTTTTGTGCGTTGTGTGACGTTAGCAGTCTATAATATCCCACTATCCTTTGTCTATGATGTTACTCACATTAATGTTCCATTCCAGGGTGTTGTCGAATCGCTGCTGCAGAGCCACGTGAGGTGAACTTTGACAACATGGTGATACTTCTCACGAGAATAACCAAAAGGTCCGTATACACTACACTAAAGAGAAAGGAAGTAGAAGTTGCGGTCGATCCCAGACGTCCTCTATTTTCTATAACGAGTCTATAACGAGTCTTTGCCGTATGGCCAAAGTGGCCATATAATTTTATGGGCATCCGGCTGCGCGTCGTATGACACATAGTCGAAAAATCGCCTCCGCGCGCGGATGGACGCTAAAATGCGTTTGTCAATTGGTTTGTCAAGTCAATTGTCAATCACACAAACCTTCCAATACGTTTGTGACTATGATTGCATGCATATGGCATGCACAGACGGTATCACACTAGACGCCACACATTGGATTTAGACCAACATATGTTTTCCTTTCAAATGCCAATGCCTACTGTGGCCATGGAGATGAAGAACTGTGGAGCTGAGAGTGATGCGCTAGGTGGCCCATCCCGCTCATCTCCCCATAAAAACGGGGAAAGAAGATCACGCCCATATTTCTTGTCAGAGATCCCAAATTTTGCTCAAAATAGCTTTATTTGATCGAACTAGATGTCTGATGACCATTGCCATTGTAAAATTGTGTTTGGTTTCTAAGTCATAAGGTCCGAAAGTTCGAATTTTTCGCGCGTTTTATACAAAATTTTTGGATGTGGATTACGCAATGATAAAGTAAGAACATCGTAAAAAGATTAGTCATCAGACATAGCTCATTTAATCAAGATTTATGTTCTTTTTGGTTTTTGTTAGATTTTTGACTACAGCGGTCGTGGTTTACTTTTAGCTATAAGTCGTTTTGCAATTAAAATTTTCGTAAATCTTACCAAATCATACACCACCACCTTAGAGGATAATCAGGTGATCGAGTTTCATACAATGGCTCGTGACTGATTCCTCACTCAAATTAAGAAATATGTTTCTTTCATTTTGCACATTAAATTTATTTACTGAGTGCTACGTCTGTGCTTTTTGATTTTTCGATAACTTATCTTATATCCATGATATAGGCCTCGAAGGTTTTGTAGGCCGCAGAACCGCGTGGCGCGCGCCCCGCGTCACTGTAGCCAGCCGCGGCGCGGCGGTTGGGGCGGCCGAACCGTCATCATGTTTACAGTTCGAGCGGTTTCCATACCGCCTAGTTACCTACTCAGCCGTATTCAGAGTGGGCTGACTAACTTAAATACGCCGGACTAAACCGGTTTTTGTATGGTTAGTCCGGTGCTAATCTCGTACTAAGTTTTGACAGGTTCTCCCCGAATACGACTGTAACAAGCTGTCAAAACTTAGTAAGGTATTAGCACCGGACTAACCACACGAAAACCAGGTAAATCCGACCTTATGCGAGTTCCAAAGTTAGTCCGCCCCACGGAGGAGGGTCCGCCCACTCTGAATACCGGTGTTACAGCCGTAATCAGAGTGGGCGGACTAACTTTAATACGCCGGACTAAACCGGTTTTTGTATGGTTAGTCCAGTGCTAATCTCGTACTAATTTTTGACAGGTTCTCCCTGAATACGACTGTATGTGATTCGTTTATAAGTAATAAGCATAATAGCAAACAAGATGGACAATTTCCTTGGAAAAGTCCATTGGTCTTTCTTCCCCAACATGCATGGAGGTGATAAATTCTTCACCTCCATGCCAACCTGCCCCCTTGGGGGCATGTTGCAATAGGCGGTCGTATTTACGGTGACATTGCTTTGCCGTGCCATCTCAGGAGACGCCAACGTTCGCCGGCCCTGATAACCCCGGGGGCGCGGCGACCGCGGGCGTGGCTTGCATCATCTCAGCTGCCACACGTAGCGTAATCTCGAGAGTCATAAAACGCACAAACACGTTATTCGACGATAGTCAGACAATAATAAGATTATGCCAAAGACAGATGTGCCATCTAGCGCGTCTACTATACATGGGTGCCCTGCAACTCCATCGCCAATATCTCCGTCGCCAGTATATGCACCGCTAACATTTCCATCGCCGGCAATGCATCCGTGGTGGCTGCAGCCCCTCGCAGATCCGTCGCCAGTATAGGTGTGGGCGCAAAAGCTTATGGCGGAATGGGGCATCTAACCTAACCTAATCTAAACCACATTAGATATGTAGCTATTCGACCGTGGCCACAGCAGTAGCTCAACTCAGGCGATTTTTGAAATAAATACCTTCCCACCATCGAGTGTCGGGGTTAACTCTTAAATATTGGCGGAGCACTGCTGGTTCAGTTATTTTTTATTTGTTTGTTACTATTCGCGGCAGTTCAGCACAGCGAAACTACATAGCTTAGAGCCCGTACAAGCGAAATGAGCCTGTACAGGTGCACGAAATCGAGACTGCCTCAGAACCCGAAGTCTCAGTTGTTACCTAAATTGGCGTTACGGCAAACCGATCGACTGGCGTTTTCAAATGTATGGAGAAATTGAAGAGCGCGCCCAGGGGGCGTTAAGCGAACTAACATTTGCGAGTCCGAGCTTGATTTGACAGCTTACTCAACGTTGCCGTAAATACGTCGACGTTGCAGTTTAAGTCCACTCCGCGTTTTCATACAAATCGGAAGTCCGCGTTTGACTTTGACAGGTTTAAGAAGTAAAACCACAGAATATCTAGTAAAAACGTGTATGGAGTTTGACGTTTTTAAGGAACTTCGAAGTTACGTAAACGCCAATTTAGGTGAGAACTGAGACTACCGACTCAGGAGAGAGTTCATTTATAGTGAAATCTTTTTTTTTCTCCGAAACGGGAAAGATTTAAAGATCATTGTTACTTTATCAGGTTCGTTTATGTTATAGATAAATAATATTAGGGAAAGATTGCTAATGTCATACAAGTATTGAATAGGGATAATAAAAGTTCACAGAAGGCGTTGCAATTCACATTTCAGAATACATTCAATACAAACGAATGCATATCAATGATATTTTTTATTTACAATAACGCTACTTAATTTATAGTTAATAAATGTAACAGTTTTATCAGCCTACCTTAGCAAATTTTGGATACAAGCTTAGTTTAATGACGTTGTGACTAGTTCTGGTTCAGTGACGGGAGTTGGCGCTGGTTAGAAATGTCATGATACCAGCCAAAATAAGAAGTGCTCGGCGAGTTTTCCTGCTCCCTATCCTTTGTCTACGGCTCCGTTTCCACGAGGAAGTAAACTTCCGCAAGAAATGTCGGACAGGCTGTCGCCCGTGTAAACACGTCTTGCATAGGCGTTTACATGGGCGACAGTGCCGTCTGACAGTCTGTCCGACATTTATCGCGAAAGTTTACTTCCTCGTGGAAATGGGGCCTATGGCGGTGTGAAGATAGGTACAACACGGGCGTATTAACTTGACGCCTGGCTCAGAAATCGACCTCCATACTGCCTTGAGCGGAGCCCGGCTGTCGTCGTCAGCCACTAAAGAATGCATCACGCGTTTTAAAGTTTTCGAGTCATTCTTTTGCTTCCGAGCTTTCCTAGATGCGTTTGTTAAAAGTCATAGTGGTCAGTCTGAGTTCTCACCTAAATTGACGTTTACGTAACTTCGCAGTTACGTAAAAACGTCAAACCCCATGATAAATGTTTACTACTTATTCTGTGGTTTTACTTCTTCAAGCTGTCAAAGTCACACTCGGACTTCCGATTTGTATGAAAACGCCATCGACATACGCGGATTCGGCGTAAACGGCAACGATAACGTATTTACGAGACGGAATCAAACTCGGAGCCCACTGCGCGCGCTCTTCAATTTCTCCATACATTTGAAAACGCCAGTCGATCGGTTTGCCAAAACGCCAATTTAGGTGACAACTGGGACTACAGGCCTAGATGTTAATTCGCCCGTGTTGTAGGTACTCCTGTACGCACAGATGTGTCCTGTGCTCACAAAGTCCAATGTCCTGCACGCATATTTCTGATTCACACTTTTTGATCCTTCGATCCGGGATCAAATGTTCAGATTGCATGTGCCATAAATTATTTGGTTCGAAAAGCTAATCGCCGTCACAACGCGATATGACGCGACGACGCTGGTTTCGCGTTGCTAAGGTGATAGCGGTCATATATGTTTATTTTAAACAATATAAGTATCCAACGAGAAACATGTTTAATATTCCGTAGTCATCCAAGATAAGGATCCAAGATGTATAGAAAAGTAGATGATATTTAGAACAATTTATATTCATATTTTAAAACTCACGCGGGACAAACTACAATATTTAGTTTGACGGCTTACCGCGCGTGTGAGGAGCAGGACGTGCTGCTCGACGTTTCGGAGCCTCACATGGGCTCCATCTTCAGTAGAACGTGCCTGTCGCGACGGAGGTAGGCACGTTACTGGCTACCCGCCGCTTTGCTTCACTTCTCAGCGTCCATGGCAAATGGCAACACTCGTACATTTTCTCGTACGTTCTCCTGAAGATGGAGCCCATGTGAGGCTCCGAAACGTCGAGCAGCACGTCCTGCTTCTCACACGCGCGGTAAGCCGTCAAGCTAAATATTACAATGTATATTGTTGGCAAGAGAAAAAAAGGCCGTCGTGTGGTTTGGTTTTCTATTGCCTTACACTTATTTATATCTTTTTTTTTGTAGGTATTTGTTTCTCTTTGGCACTTTAACAGTGCACTTGTCAATAAGCTTATGCCATATAAGTAACATCTTTTTGTACAATCACATCATTTCTGTAGAATTATAAGGCTGTTGTGATGGCAGCGAAAATCTAATGTTTGTAAATTATAAGAAAACCAATCTTTGTCCATTGGCCAATGCACGGCGCGGCGACTGCCAAAATCGTCTTCAATCTTCTTCTCCTAACGGTTCCCTACCCCTAAAAGTTATCAGATTTTAATCAATATTTTATTAATCGCTTGAGAAAGATTTATTCTATATCCCTATGATTTTATTTTATGTTTTAAATATTTGTATTGTTCCGTAAAAAAAATCTAAAATGAAGGTAAATAAATGCAACTTTTTTCCAATGTTTTTAGCCAAAAATGTCCAATCTAAAGGAAATAATACTATAAAATTAAACATACAGACGTAGATTTTGACAATATATTATAATCAAAAATTTCATAAACCTAGTAGTCTGTTAGTAAGCACCGAATCAGACCTTGATAGTCTGCTTCCAACATTATTCTCAAATGCTAATATTTAAGAACCGTGTCATGATAAATCTTTCAATAAAATTATAGCTTCGAAATGAGTGCCACGAGCTGGCTTCACTGTCACAGATAGTGAAGGGGCGACCCAGACGGGGGACTTTGAAACCTTCTTCAATTAATTACGATATTCTTATTCCAGTAAACATTTATTACTCATAAATGTTGCCTATATCTACTAATTAGTATGTTCTCAAGAATTGCGCTGTTTATGTTTTGATGTGATATTCCGAACGGTCTCTGGAATATACCGCTTGGACCTCGATCGAGGAGTTCAAAGTTGCGTGTAATTTCTAACGTCGTGTTTACACCAGAGTGGTCAGTCTGAGTTCTCACCTAAATTGGCGTTTAGGGAACTAACGTAAAAACGTCAAACCCCATTCATCGACATACCAAATGTCAATGACCCCGTACAAATGTTTACTACTTATTCTGTGATTTTACTTCTACACGCTCGGACTTCCGATGTGTATGAACACGCGGAGTCTCGGCCTCTCCGCTAACCAAGATGAGTAGATTGTGCTAAGATTCTAACAGTCGTATTCAGAGTGAACTGCTAGATTTTGATACGCGGATTAGCACCGGACTAGCCATACAAAACGCGATTTAGTACTGAAATAGTCCGCGTATTAAATTGAATACTGAACCCCTCTGAATACTAGGTACTGTAAGATTGCAACGAACCATTTATAACACATTCGGGCTCAGACCTTATTTATGCTTGAATTCCTACTTCGAATCACTATAAACAATAACAGTCCTACCTATTCAGAGTGGGCGTACTTGCTGATTATCTCCGTACTAAATCGCATTTTGTATGGTAAGTAGTCCGATGATAATCCGGGTATAAAATTTTTAGAGTTCACTCAGAACACGAATGTTAGTGTCCTAATCCTTCGCAAGATAATATATAGAAGTCAGCGTGCACGTATTCTTTGGCCCTCAATATATTTATTTTGGACAGGCCTCTTCTAGCTGCTTCCATTAATTTCTGTTCTTCGCTCGTCTTGACCTATCATGTGTCCATCTTTTCTTATCTGCCTCTTTTTCTTTTTCCATCTCGCGGTTGCAACTTTGTTATAATTTGTAACCGTTTTGTTCTATCTTTTCCAATGTCTCATTTTATTTGTTATGTCGTCAACCTTTGTTATATTTCTGATTTCTTCAGCTCTTTTGCAGTGTTTTAATGAGACGCCTTTCGCACTTTTTTCAATTCCTCTCTGGCACGTTCTAAGTTTTAGAAGGTGTTTCTGGGTTAAAACTTAAGTTTGGCACCCATATGTAAAGCATGAAAGTAAACATGAGTTTAACATCTTTCTTTCGGCTGCCATCGGAAAATATTTACTTATTAGTACATATCTCTTTCAGTAAACAATATCTTCTTGCATTAGCTACTCTTTTTTCTATTTATAATATCTGTCTGATCTAAAGGATATTCACGTTTTCGATATCTTTGCCATCTACTACAACTGGTATTTCTGCCTTGTTTGTGATTACTTTTGTTTTTATTTGTTCATGGCCAGACCCACTGCTCGACTTCAGCATATGTTGAAGCGTGTTTGCGTTGTCGGATATTAGAACTAAAACATCCGCAAACCTTAAAATGGTATAGCTACGGTTAAATATTTAAAGATTTAGATCTCTGCTTGCCTACGGTATCCCACTCAAGATCCCTGAATACTTTATCCAATATTGCAATAAAAAGTTTCGGAGCCAGCGGGTTTCCCTGGCTTACACCTTGGTCTATTCGAAACCCTTTACCAATTTTATTTGTGAAATACTAAATGAGTATTATGTAAATGTAAAACAAAGTCTAAGAACTTCAGATATGATTGCAACACCAGTATTAGGAAGGTAGACGAAAGCGGTAGCAATAGTGAATGCGTGCTGCGTACGAGCGCGGCGCAACCTTCGCACAACCAGTTACTTGTCTGTGTGGAATTCTAGAACATAGAGCCAAGTAAACTTCCACATACTGATTGTGAGCATGTTTAGCCATCCTACCTTCCTTCACGGCGAACTTGTATTGTATAGTATATGTATGAATGTTGTATAGCCGTATATTATACTTACATACAATTAGTATAAATTTTGAGCTGAGCCTGTAGCCCCAGTTGTCACCTAATTTGGCGTTTACGGCAAACCGATCGACTGGCGTTTTCAATTGTATGGCATAGTGTGGGCGTTAATCGAACTATAACATTTGCGAGTCCGAGTTTGATTTGACAGCTTACTCAACGTTGCCGCAAATACGTCGAAGTTGCCGTTTACGCCGACTCCGCGTTAACAAATCGGAAGTCCGAGTTTGACTTTGACAGCTTGAAGACGTAAAACCACAGAATATCTAGTAAAAACTTGTATGGAGTTTGACGTTTTTACGGAAAACGCCAGTCGGTTGGTTTGCCGTAAACGACAATTTAGGTGAGAACTCAGACTGACCACTCTGATCGTAGCGCAGGGGCGCGGCGAGTTGACTTGAATGTCAGATGTCATAGGTTCAAATATTCGCCCCATTCACGCACCACTTTATTTCTCGTTCTGAGTATACACTTTGTATTTCATCACGATTGCGAGCTGTTCCAAGGTCCGGAATCCATGTAAAACTGCAAAGCTTTAGGGAAAGGCCCGCCCGGGCTAATTTCAAGAATTTCATATATTTTTTGTCCACATTTCTAGACAGTAGTAGGTATTATGTACTTACATTGCTATCTGGGTTCAAGCGCGTCGTTAATTCAAAGTCCGGGTTCGCATATAGAAGATATCGGTAATTAGTAACCCAAATATAGAATAATAATGATATTAAAATCTAGTTTTAACTTATATAGGTACTTATTCCAATTATATTCCCATTCCATACGTTTAGCATACCTATTCTTCATAACATCTTCTGCCTAACTATAGTAGGTAACTATTATTAAAATGGTTATGGGTGTGTATGCACATTCAGCAAACAAATTTAAATAGACAAGGTCACCTGGGTTATAAAGTGAGAAACAGGAAACGAGGACTAACATAGAACGGCATTAAATTGCTTAGTGATCGTTTATGATGTCATCAAATACCTATTATATAAATACTAATTTTCTACATATTTTTGTAATTACATATTTCTCCATCCATTGAAAGAGTTAAAACTCCCAATTTTGAAAAATAAGACAATTCTATTCAGCACACTGCATTTCTAAAAAATAAATTGAAGTTTTCTGGGGGTCTACTCGAAAAGCGAACACGAAAAGTTCTCACAACCAATACCTGCGAGATGCTGTCGTTTTCATTGTTTTCAATATGGAGGATGACAGCTGCTCGCAGGTATATAATTTATAAACAATATATAATCGTTGTCAGAACCATAGAAATAGCTGCGCGCGCATACTAGATCTATGGTCAGAACCACAGAACATGCATCAGAACTTCTGGTGTTCGGTTTAGGTCCTAAGGCCTTTGAGAATGTGGATAAAAAAACAACTATAAACCAGTGGAGTCAATTCGTGGGTTCTTCTTCACTGAGTTAATCGAATCCTTGAACCAATCAATTACTTCGTGTTGTTAGACTGCCAGAAGATGATGTAAATTAAACTAGGAAAGGTTATTACATGGCACCTGGTTCCTTGCGGAATGGTGTGATGGCCTAATATCACGACAATGAATGCACGGAATGAAAGCCTCGAGAACTTATTGCATCCACTCACAATAAATCCCAACGCACACAACTTTATGGCTGACGAAACATCGATTCGCTGTTGCTACGAAGAAACAAACTTTCCGTGCTGGAACAAAAAAAAACATCTGATTCAAAAATACACACCCATCTGATAAGGTTAGCGAAGCAAAAACGAAGAAAACATGATTACATGTTTATGCGAATATATTGTTATTGTAAAACGAACGACGATTGCGAGCGATGACGCTTTGACATTTGGCGGGAACACACCCGCGCTCTCGGCCAATCAGAGGCCGCCGTTCGTCACACACCTCCCGTATAAATACAGACAATCCAATATTTCGACATCATTTTACGATCGCGCGTGTGGCATTGAGGGACAACACCGTTATTAAATGGGTTATAGAAGAAATATTACTAGTATTCTGATATTTCTCTTTTGCTTTAGCCATTTTGACAATATTTAGTTTTTTTTTTATTCTCTTTTTAAACGAATTAATTTAAGTATTGACGTGTGAATAGTCTTGTACAGTATTTATATTAGTTTAATAGATTATCAAATTTTAAAATAAATTTAATTAAAATTTCCAAAATGCTGCATTTTAGTAAAGTTCCGGAAGCGTACATTAAAACCTCTGCGCAGTAAGTTATCATTACCTTTATTCCTATCGTACATACATATTGATAGCAACCAGTTTTCTTTGTTCTTGCTTGACTATCGTCGCTATTCGATTTCAATTAATATTAATAAATAAATCATAGTTCCTAGTTTCGACATGCGAGCCGCGGGCATCTTTTTAGAGACAGAAAAGCATTGCATACTCTATTAAAACTATTCAAAAACTTATATACATAATTTGTATTTCGTAATTCGAATTTAATTTTCTTTTGCGTTGTTATAAAATAGTTCATACTTTATTACAAAGGACTACGTTTGAAATTGTTTCGAACAAACAGATTGGATTGTGAGTTACAGTCCAATTCTTGACACGAAGAGCTTGAAGTTAAGAAAGTATTTTATTATGGAATTTAACATCCACTGCGATTAATATTTAAGACTTGAGGATCAATATTATTTATTTTCTACTACTAAAAACAAAAGATTGTTTAAGTTACTGTAACTAATGAGCATTGCTTTGGTAGATGCGCGCAGGTAGCGCTGTCTTGCAGCCGCGCTGCGCACCAGACGGCGCTGCGCGGACCTTCCGCGGCGCTCACCAGTGGACACCTTGCTCTGCTGTCGCCCAAGGTACCTATCGCCCTCCCATCTTACTATCGAAGGCACAGCGACATATTTTTGCATTTACTTACAATACCTAGTGTGCCAACCTAAATGAGCAAGTACCTACATATTTTGAAAATGTGACGCTGACTGATGGATGCTCTTGGTTTTGTCCAGATTCTTGTTTATCAGAGTGTTATTTACGTATAAACTTACAGTAGTATTCAGAGCTTCGGCCGGACAAAATGTTGTGTGGTGTACGGAGATAATCCGCGTCTTAAATTTTGAACTCTGAATACGAATGTTAGTGTTCAATGTTGTCATGGGCAAATTAGATTTTTTACGAAAGAAGTGGCCCGGAAACTTGGAAATAAACATAAGTTTGCAATAAGTATATATTTAGCGCCAAATTCATTTCACTTTGCACTGCAATTGCTCGTAATCTCGCTCGTAACGTACTGCATCATTACCTATTTTGTATGAATTGCCCGTAATGTACTGCAGACCCCTTCTGTATGATAATCCAAAATAATAAAATAATAATACAAAACGTGCTGCAGAGTTGCATCAGCCTAGCCGGACTACCGTGACCGGACAGCCGTGCCGGACCAATGTGACCCCGACCCTGTGCGTTTGTTTGCAGGTGCGCGCGTTCGTTGAACGTGGCGCGGCGCTATGCCAGCCGGAGCGAGTGCACGTGTGCGACGGCAGCGCGGCGGAGGCGGGCTCGCTGCTGCAGCTCATGCAGCAGCAGGGCACAGTCAAACGGCTGCCCAAGTACGAGAACTGGTGAGTGACGCGTCGACTTTTCATATCCATGAATGCGATTCGCTGCTAATATGCAACGTGGATTGACCCATAAGCGGCCGACGAAAGCGGTCATGTTAGTCTGGATCCTAGAATTTTAACTAGCACCTAACGAACGCGTGACCTGCCACGCCATCTGCACAGAAGTCGATATTTGGGTATCGGAGGGTGGAGTTTGAGGTGCGCAGAGGGGAGGTATTCGGCCAGGTTCTTATTTGTGTTGAAGTACCTGTATACCCCTAAACTTCTCCTAGCTAATAATGTATTCTTATTCGTTGTTATTCATGACATTCCATTTATATCGTCCTACTTTTGTTGTGGAGATGAAATCGTGATCTTTGATGTAGTATTCGTATCAGTCTAGGTACACAACTACGCACTTAGCAACCAATGTGACATACGGTTGATAACGCCCATACGTTCCAAATTGCATCATGTAACACATTCTGTTATAATTATTTGAGTCGATTGCCGGAAATAGCTAGTGACGATTAAATTGAAATGGGGAATAACATTTATTTTCCCTATACGCATTCTGTTGACCAAGCTATGAGCCACTAATTTGCTATTTAGGAATCTATTAATGGATCTGTATTTCCATGTTTATACTCCTGCAGCAAAAAAATGTACAACGTTCTCAAGTACGGAAAAGTGAACACCTTTCTTCCAATATCTCATTTCTGTGTCACTGGACAGCTGGCTGGCGCGAACGGACCCGGCGGACGTGGCGCGCGTGGAGTCGCGCACGTTCATCTGCGCGGAGACGGAGCGCGCGGTGGTGCCTTCCGGGCGCGCGCGCGCGCGCTCCGCGCTCGGCAACCACATCTCGCCGGCTGACTATGACACGGCTATCTCCGAGCGCTTCCCGGGCTGCATGCGAGGTGGGCAGAGTTGATGACCTTCGAATACTGGATTTTAATTGTAGTTAAATATTCCTGGTAATGACCAACCGGGCTTAAGTGTTAATCAAGTCACCATTTCCCTTCGTCCGATACTAGACCAAATACTATACAGAATATAAATAAATCTAAAAAACGGATGTGTACCTATTAAAGAAATACATTGTAAATGTTCTGCGCAGGTCGGACCATGTACGTTATCCCGTTCTCGATGGGTCCAGTGGGATCCCCGCTGTCGAAGATCGGCGTTGAACTAACCGACTCCCCGTATGTCGTCTACTCTATGGGCATCATGACTAGGATGGGTAAGCATTTTCACAGGATCATCAATAAGGACTAAAGTAACAGTTGATGGATAAATACAAAACAAAAATTACGCTCGTTTCGATGAAGATATAGTTACATCACAAGTGATGCACCACATTAATAAATCAGGTTCCTAGAAATAGTTACATTACTTTATTTATGAATCAAGCTGTTAACCCTCACTTTGCTTGAACTGTTTTTCAAGCATATAACAAGCAAATTAGGTTTATCTTAGCCAATATTGTCATAAATGTTCATCAATTTCCGTAGGGAGCCGCGTGCTGGAGTTGTTGCAAAGCTTGGATGGCGAATTCACCAAGTGCCTGCACTCGGTGGGCGCGCGCTGGCAAGGTGCGGGAGCCGACGTGCCCGGCTGGCCATGTGACCCTGAACGCACAATCATCCTACACCGACCCGACGACAACGAGATCGTCAGCTACGGTGACTAAAATTATTTAATCCAAATAAGTACCCTGTTCAAGCTGTCGTTCTAAATCAAAGAACCACATCATCGTCTCCCAGGGAACTGGTGATTAGGTCCGAAGGACCACTGTATTTACATAACCACCAATGATTAAGATGTTAATAATTATTGCATTTGAAGTTTGGAAGTATATAACTGAACATCAATCTCGGAAGCCTTCTGTGGATATCAATACTTTGTTAATTAGTTTGCTACATGCTTCAGTTATAGTTATGGGGACTCAAGAAATTATAGACCGTTAAAATTTAAATATTCAGTCATGATTAACGAGGTGATTGGTTGACGTGTACAGGTAGCGGCTATGGCGGGAACAGCCTGCTCGGCAAAAAGTGTCTAGCGTTGCGGATCGGCTCCAACATCGCGCGCAAGGAGGGCTGGCTTGCTGAGCATATGCTGGTCAGTCCATTACTTTATGAAGCATTATCGAGCAAGAATTACTATAGTTATTTTACATAAGACGAATCCAGCAATACATAAAATTTCAGCTTTCAATACAGCAAAAACACGTAAATTAAAATGGCAATTAATTTTGTCTTAATCAAATTTCAAGCATCGATCTCATAGCTGCTAAAATATGTTTTTTGGATATTGTCTGTCTGGAGTACTGTTTGAAAGTACCTATAAAATAAAGTTCATTAAATCAGGGGCGAGGGTTATTTGTATCTACGCTTCCTCATAAAAACTACAATTATGATCAATTCAATGGCGCATGATTAATTCATCCTTCTTCTTGATACATCTTTAAAATGGCCTATCTTAGAGAAATTACAATGACAGAAAATCAATAATAATCATACATTAATAACATTCAGATACCTAGGACGAGAAATTCCACTAAACCCACATTGACTTAGTTTATGTCAATATTCTTATCGTGGGAACTACTTAACATCGCGTGCTGTTTAGCTTTGTTTGAATGTTTTTCTTGCAATGCAGTGTACACTTGTACAATATTCACTGTCCTACCTGTTTGAACAAAGTATAATCGTAAATGATCCATAAAATGACCAGCCCAGATATCTCTTTGTCTCAATAATAAGGTCCACATTACAGATTAGTGCCGGCTAGAAGTCATTAGCGCTATCGTTCAACTTTACTTTACTATGATATATATGTAAGCAAATTAAGGTCAAAGTGTCAAAGTGTTAAAGCCGCACTGTTGCTGTGCAGATCCTGGGCATCACGAATCCTCAAGGCCGTAAGCGCTACATTGCCGCCGCTTTTCCCTCCGCGTGCGGGAAGACCAACCTGGCCATGCTGACCCCTTCGTTACCTGGATACAAGGTAATCCATCATTTGTGCACTGGTACCCCATATTTTTGTCTTGGTATGTACAGTCGTTACTTATCAAATGTATACACTGGAAAGAGAAGGAATTTCTAAGTCCCTTTTACTCTATGGTTGACGTCAGCATGTCAGAAAGAGATCTCAAATTTGTCTCTATTTCCGGTGTATAGATTTCAGACGAAACGACTGTACCTGGGAAGTATATATTGTCCTTTTAAGAGGTAAATTGTGTCTATATAGTCTAGTGATGCTAATATCATTGCGCAGGTCGAGTGTGTTGGGGACGATATCGCATGGATGAGGTTTGACGAGAATGGGCAGCTGAGAGCCATCAACCCGGAGTACGGATTCTTTGGAGTGGCACCTGGTAAGCTTTTTGATACCTATATTTGATCAATGGCGAGGAGTTTTCATACATGTTAAACACCTTCTGCTATTTTGGATTACACGCTTTTTACAATCGCCGAATGTTTTTTGACGTTTCCTCAAATAGGCAGCTTATTAGGTACAGGTAACATATTTTCGAAAAAAAAATACATATTCGGCATCCCTGTCTATTCTATTGCCGTCGACCTTGGCGTAAAATCGAGTTTCTTGCTAGTTTAACGACATGGAAATATGTGAGGTACTACATAAAATCTGTTAACTGTTCACAGGAACATCCCAGGCGACCAATCCCAACGCCATGGCGACTGTGTTCAAAAACACCGTCTTCACGAACGTGGCGGAGACCGCCGACGGCGGCGTGTGGTGGGAGGGCATGGGCCCTGCTCCGGCCGGGCTCACGGACTGGCGCGGCCGGCCGTGGGACGCGGCCACAGCTACCGCGCCCGCTGCGCATCCTAACTCCAGGTAAGATCGCAAGATGGCGCTGCTAGGAGATTCTACCTTTTTTTGTGTTAACTGTACAACTTGGATGGCTCCAGTCATTTATTATATATTCTCTGCTCCAGTGCCGTAGAAACAGAATGTTCGAATTGACTTTACCATTCAATCTCATTGAGTACGGTTCAGACCAAAATATACACTTAGGAATTGATAAACAGTCAAAAGAAGTTTTGAATAACATTACATTTACAATCCGGTTTTGCTATATTTTCAATTATGCAAGCATTTATAGTAAGACAACTTATTTTAACTGTTCACCGTTTTCTTGGACAGGAAAGTTAGTTGGAAAGGAAAGGACCACTATTTACCTAAATAGACACCGAGTTAACTCATTTCTGTCAGACTAACTTTAATCCTCCGGACTAAACCGGTTTTTGTATGGTTAGTCCGGTGCCAATCTCGTACTAAGTTTTGATAGGTGCTCTCTGAATACTAATAATAATTACGATATTCTATTAGTGTTGTATTGATAGTGTGCAAATGATCCTCTGACCAAATGACTGACTCAATCTGATCGAATCACATTTCCGCTCTGAAAAATACTTTCGTAGCGTAACGAATCCCGTTGCCGCAGGTTCTGCACGCCGGCGGCCCAGTGTCCGATCATGGACGACGCATGGGAGAGCGCCGAGGGCGTGCCGGTGGACGCGCTGCTGCTGGGTGGACGGCGGCCGGCCGGTGTGCCGCTCGTGTACGAGGCGCGCGACTGGCGGCACGCAGTGTTCCTCGGCGCGGCGATGCGCTCCGAGGCGACCGCGGCAGCCGAACACAGCGTGAGTGCACTCTACTTGCGAGATAGAGACATGACAGCTTTTAAATTTGACCACGAGAACGGCTTTTTCTTTGAAGCCAACGGAATTTCTATGCCCCCTAGATACTGACGTGGCATTAGTGTAGCTACAAATAACTCAATCTTTAGTGTAGCTGTACTTAAGCGAGTACCTAGTACTTGTCTCGGACTGTTACCCAATTTTATGGAGCTAAATTTACCATATTTCTCATGTACATGTCGCTCTTAAACCTCAAATTGCACTTGCACCGAGTGCACGTACACGGGACACCTTATCTGAACTCAGTACTTTGGAAGTACTTCTAATATGAATGTTCATAAGACGAATTTGGATAGTATGGAATACTACAGAATGCGCTTGGGTTTCGTGAAAGCAACACGACAATGCGAGCCAGCGTTCGCTCAATCAGTGACGTCATGTTCAGGGCAAGGTGGTGATGCACGATCCGTTCGCGATGCGGCCGTTCTTCGGCTATAACTTCGGCGAGTACCTGCGTCACTGGCTCAGCATGGAGCGCCCCGGGCGCCGCATGCCCAAGGTGTTCAGCGTCAACTGGTTCCGCAAGAACGACAAGGTAAGCGCTTCAGGGCCAACTACCCAAGTAGCTACATACAATTTTTATGATATGATCCTGCAGGTTGAGGTTTCGCATATCAAGTGGCCACCTTAATTATCTACTTTGCTGCAGTTTTGTGCGTTATGTTTCGTATCAAAATTCATTAGCCTGTCTTGAGTAGGACAGTTGCACTGAACCATTCCTCCTCTCACTTTCTCAAAACTCATTCACATAAAAATAATACTTATTAAGCTGGAATTCGTCTTGATCCTACTTCAAGAGCGGAATCACATGCATCATGTAGTGATGAAAACGATGTGTGTTGTGAATGCGTGGAAACCTTATGCATGTAACTGCAATCATACAACATGCATCATCGTGTAAGTTCCTGAGATGGAACGGACGATCGCCTCCTTAATATTTAGCAGTATCCCAAATTATTAAACCTTCAGATAATCTAAAACAATCTAGAACATACTAAATGACACGAGACTCAACGAGCATAAATAGACACACCAGCTCAATGAAGATACTTTATTCTATGATATTACTAGGATGTTACCGGACGAATGGTTCAACCTAACAAGGTATTCAAAACATAATGTTATATGGCTTAAAAATCCAATTTTTTTTGTTTGCAATAATAAAAAATATGGAAAGGATTATTTTTTAAGCTGCACAGCGAAATGTTAATTACCTTTCAGCCAAAATATGCCAAGGAATACCTTGTTAAAGTTTGGATTATAAGTTCGTCAAAAATCGTAAGTGTAGAACTGTTACCTAAAAAAACGTTATACAGGGTGCATTCCTGTGGCCCGGATTCGGCGAGAACGCGCGCGTCCTCGACTGGGTGCTGCGGCGCTGCGACGGCGAGCCGTGCGCGAGCGACGCCGCACTCGGACGCGTGCCGGCGCCGGGCGCGCTCGAGCTCCGCGGCCTGCCGCCCCTCGACATGGACGAGCTGTTCCGGATACCCAGGGACTTCTGGCTGCAGGAGGTGGGTGTCGCTTTGTAGGGCCCAGCTCACTGCATATGATGCTAGTTCAGTGCGCCAGATGCTAGGTGGCGTGTTGATCGTTATTCCTATATAGCGATATCGAAGGAGATATTAATGTTATTTTGTCACATCGACCACATATGTCACATATAGTAGTGGCGATGACGTGTATGTACATGTTTGCCTCTATTCTCACTACCATCTGATTGAACTGTGTGCACTGTGCACGTATATATGCGTAACTACAAGCAAGGTCCATGTGACAAGATAAGCTAAAACGACAATATCAAGACAACCAGCACATAGACAATCTGCGCAGTGGTGAGTCTCCACAAGTGGCCTTGTATCTACAGCTTCCAACTGCTTATAACTGGTTCCATGATGGTTGACTAATGCGAAACAAAACAAAAACATAAGAAATTTCTACGTTTTTTAGTTGACAAATGTCCATAATGAATGAAATGATTTAATAATGGCAGGAAAGATCGAATCAATCTAAGTGATCCAAATCAAAAAGATCCCTGTGTAGACCAATCACTCGCGTCGTTAACGGTAGACGTAACTAACGAACAATTCTCTGATTTTGCAGGCAGACGATGTCGAAAAATACTTCAAGGAGGAGGTAGCGGACGACTTGCCTCAGGAGATGTGGGAACAACTCGCTATCCTCAGGAAAAACATCAACAGCTTGTGAAGCCAATATCAACCTTGACGGCAAGCAATAAATATCTGATTGCTGTGAGATTTATTCATACTTGAGTACTTACGTGCAGTACATACTATACTCTTGGCGATAGATGAAATTGTAATATAATGGGTGTAGCCACATTTTGAATTGCACCATCACTGAATGGAATTTGATGCTAAACGGCATTGAAGTAGAGGTTCCATCTCTGTTTTACCATATAATAAAATGAGATAGATATGTCTTACAGCATTAAATAAATTAAGAGGTGTATGTGGAACTGGCCTGAGTCGTTGTACATTTCTAAAAGGTAACCTCGTTACAATTTACCCAATAACCATTTTTACAAATGGGACCCAATAATGTATGTATCTTAAATATTGTACAAAGCATATTTATTATGAGTATGTTATGTTCTTATGATATTTATTCGTTCTTCATATTACAACTGTGTTTCAGTTCAGTGTTCAGGTAAATTATAATTAAATTATATTTGTAAGTATGTTATTAATTTAACCATTTAGACCAATTAAAATCTTTAACCCCAAGATGTGTTAAATTGTTATGACAATTCACGATATTTTATGGTGTCATATGTAGTGGTGTTTTTACTCTTTCGTTTTAATTTCATAGGACTATACGTGGATATATCATGAACTTTATACCTGTAGGTACGTCGGTATAATACCATCTTTTTTAATTTAAAACGAATAAGGCCAAATCCTTCAAGGTTCAAATCACATTTAGCGATGTTATTGCAGTTCGCCCAATGAAAGTATTGTCGCACAATGGATGCATAGAACTATTTCACATCACTAGTTTAAGAAAAAACATATGTATAATTATATATTCACAAAGTATGCTATAGCCGCGAAAGATATGTGTTGTATATTCACAAAACATGCTATAGCCTCGAAAAATATGTAATGGATTCACAAAGCATGCTATAGCAGTGAAAGCTGCCAAAATGATCAAATTGTAAGACTGCGTTTGCACAATATCATGAAATCTGTTCAGGATATTATTTAATTGTGTTAGACTATTAATGTTTAAGGAAGAAGACGTAAATTAAGTAATTTTATCAAATAAAACACATTTTAATGAAAAATATTTTTGTTTTATTTTTACTTTTGTCAATTGTAAAAATACACACAAAACAACATAACATTGTTTTTGAGATATCAGTCTGGAATATTTTTCTCTTACTCTACCCAATATTTTGTAAAATACCAGACTACAAACAAATGACAATTTGTAAGTTGTCACGGGGGTTAGTTTAACCAGGGTGACTCCCTCCGACGACCTACCTAGAAGGTCCTAGACCCAGCATAGATAATTGTCGCCTCTCAGGGGGGTAAGTACCCCCAATTGTGAATGAATGAGGGACTCGTCGGAAGGCGACACTGAGGGCTCTCCTTTTACCAACCCCCTTTTTCAAGCCCCCTTGACATGACCCCTTGGCTGACAACAGGGTTTGGTATATTTCGTTAATGCTACTTGGTGTGCTTGGCTGAAAATACCCTCACACCGTCTTGTGTCGAAGCGCGCGCGTGTTTGGTAAGCAGGGCATTCACGTTCATCTTGTCCGTTGCGTAGCATCTGCAAACATATTTCATAAGTATAAAAAAAACGCAACTTATAATCTGTCCAAACATAAATTTTAGTTTTGACATCTCGAGTACTAATCGAATTTGATTCGATTAGTACTCGAGATGTACGTAACAACTTTTTCATCTAAGCGTAACAATCGATTTTATTTATGGAGAAGAAGCCTTAAGTTGTTTTATTTTTGCTCGACAAATCATTAAATAACAGCATCTTGCAAGTACCGATATATTGTTATATTTTGTCTATTCTTGCCTGCCAATAATTATGGAACTTTTTTATTTACTTTTGACATGCTTACGTCAAAAGTAAAATAAATGGTTCGACCGACTAAAGTGAAAATGTACTTTGATTACCAACATTGAATGAAAGGTAGGTCCAAAAACCGATACTTTTTCATTTCATAGGTTGTGAAACTATGAAATGAAAAAGTATCGATCAAACTGATCGATCGATCTACCGATTCGATCAACTATATTAAGAAGAACCCGCAAATAAACATCATGGTCTGCATGTAAAACCTAACCAGAGCAATATCGTGTTAAATTATTAGATGAAAAAGGAATACATTGTGGTGTGCGACAGTGTCGCATGCTACACCGTGTGCGTCATGGTTACATGTGCGTCATGCCGCAAGCCTTGTCGCAAGCGTTTCTGGATCCGTGTGACGTGTGGCATGCATAATCAGAAATCAATGGAGTCTATCATAGACTATATATCAGCTGACGTGTTGTGGGACGTGCGAAATTCCACTACAAAAGTAATCGCGTGAAACGAGAAGTAAAGAAACAGTTGAAATGAACATGGTTATTATTGATGGATGCATGCAGTCGTATTCAGACTGCATGCCTGTCAAAACTTAGTACGAGATTAGCACCGGCCGAACCATAAAAAACCGGTTTGGTCCGACTTATTAAAGATAGTCCGCCCACTCTTAATACGGCTTTTAGTGATTAATGATTAGCAAATACGAGTTTTGTAGAATTTGCCTTTTCCACCACCTTTTTCGTTCACAGGGATGTAACAGATAAGCTGCGGCAGCAATTACTTCGTGAGACATTTTTTCGCATCTCAAATGATTTGTTCCTTGGGTGTAATTCAAACTGTGGCATGCTGCAAAAGGCGCAAGGCGTGTATTTTCGTGGCACGCCACACAACAACTTTAGCAGGTGACAAAATGTGGCATGCCACAATGTAGTACAGTGTTGCTCTGGCGTGATATAACAAGCACATTCATGTTTCAGCGTTTCCTTTAAATTTAAATGGCGTAACTACCTACCAACAATATCATCATTTCATTTTCATTAGCGCAAATCACATAGAACAAAACGCCAAGTCCGAACAAGTCGGCAACTGGCGCATTAGGAGGATGTCATTGAATGTGATATTTATGCAGAATTTACCGGGAAGCAGGGACAGATTAATTAAAGAAAAAAAGCTGTAAAAAGATCGAATTTATGGATATACTGCGAGGATGGACTTGAACCAGCAGGCAAACCTTTCGCGGGCAGTGCGTCTACCAATTCCGCCACCTGCTGTATTCAGTACTCATAATTTGGAATTTTCTACAGTCTCTTACTAACTGTCCCTGTTACTAATAAGCCCAGATCATCCTCTGAATAGTTAGTTATACAATATTTTATTCCTTTCTCGAATTAGCAAATGCAAAGCACAAAACATTGCATACATTGTACATTCAGATGATGATCTTTTAGATCTTTTAGGAGAGGTTTATTATTAACATGGGTGTTTGAAATTATACATAGTTACATTGATTTAACACTTTACCTACGTTGCGGACATTTACTGCAAAGATTGAACATTCAAACATAATAATACTGTCATATTGCGAAATTCCTTTCGGAAATAGCTTTCTGTAATATATGTATCAAATGCAACATCCGGGGGCAAAGATATATGTAAGTAGTGAAATTATTGATTCGCTCATTAAATCGGACTCAGTGCTGCCTTGCGGTTCTTGGCAAATTGGACTTTAACAGAGTTAAACCTTGACATAGATCAAGATTTGTCTGCTTATGATAAGACTGCAATGAGAATTTTTTACATTGTTTACTTTAACCAACTGATAAGATAATCAAATACACATTAAATAAGTAGGTCCTACCTAAAATCTAAAGTTGGAGAGTTGGAGGGTCTCCAAATTCTGCGATGACATGCACGGCACGACGCGCAGAACAGGTAGGTACTTAGCTGAGCCATCTTAGAAATGCGAAAAAAACACAACGCAATACCTCATTTGCGCGTTGTAGAGAAGTCGTTTTTGGTCAGGCGTGAAATACTAACCCACCTTGTTTGAGGACTCCCAGCTTTTTCTATTTCAGAAATTCAGTTAAGCGTCGGGTTGACACCAAGAATCCCTAAGTGGTCGTCGCTATGCAGAGTTGTACCCTGGAAGATTGGAGCTGGACGGGCTCCGTTCAACTGAATAGTTACGCACGCCTGGATCTTATCGTTAGCGTTAAGCTCAACGAGAATCAGGAGACCCCATCCGAAAAATTATTCGAGTCTAAAAACGAGGCACTGCCTATCCTACTCCACTTCAACCCGGCTTGCGATCCGGTGGCTGGTGTACCTGGCTAGCACCTGCAATCAATGTCGCCCAAATTGAGCAGATCATTAATTTGCAGCAGAAAAAGGGTTGGCGACAGCACCGAACCCTGCGGTACGTAAAATTGACTAAGACGTAATTGACTAAGGGAGAAGTACTCGTAACAATCGGAGATATCCGAAAGGGTGTTTTCAAGTTCATGCACGGCTTCAGCCGTCCTCCTCTTGTCGTTGTAGGTCTTTTTGTAGACTGGTGTGTGTCTATTCCTTAAATAAATACATAAAAAGTGTACTGACTCGATGTACGGA
This sequence comes from Incurvaria masculella, assembly GCA_946894095.1. Lineage (NCBI taxonomy): Eukaryota > Metazoa > Arthropoda > Insecta > Lepidoptera > Incurvariidae > Incurvaria > Incurvaria masculella. The sequence continues at coordinate 4,838,015 of OX335663.1, read as the reverse complement.
GAGATCTGATCGACCGTCCACTTGGCGCGCGCGTGGAAGAGCCGCCGAAAGCGCTCGTCGATGTCTTCGGGCAGCTCGCACTCGGGGAAGCCCCACACGACGGGCGGCGTCGCCGAGCGCTCCACCAGCGCCACTCCGCGCAGCATGCTCTCCTGCCGGCCAGAGGGTAGCATAGATAAAGGATAGTAGGGGTGGACTGCCAACGTACGAAACTCGCTGAAAACTGCTTATTTTCGCTGGTACTATGACATTTCTAACTAGCGCCATCTCCCGTCATGCTAGAACTAGTTACACTGTCACCGTAGACAAAGGATAGTAGGGATGGACTGCTAACGTCATACAACGTACAGAACTCACTGAAAACTGCTTATTATCGCTGGTACTATGACATTTCTAACTAGCGCTATCTCCCGTCACCGCCAGAACTAGTTAAACAGTCATTATAGACAAAAGATAGTAGACATGGACTGCTAACGTCATGTAACGTACAGAACTCGCTGAAAACTGCTTATTTTCGGTGGTACTATGACATTTCTAACCAGCGCCATTTCCCGTCACGCCAGAACTAGTTACACTATCATCATAGACAAAGGATAGTAGGGATAGAATGCTAACATCATACAACGTACAGAACTCGCTGAAAACTGCTTATTTTCGCTGGTACTATGACATTCTAACTAGCGCCATCTTCCGTCAATGCCAGATTTCGTTACACAGTCATTTAACTAACCTTAATTTCAAATTCTGCCAAGGTAGGTGTGATGAAAATGTTACATTTTAATTATAAATTAAGTAATTGTAATTAAAAAATATCATTGATATTAATTGGTTTATATTTAATGTATACTGAAATGTGAATTGCAACGCCATCCGTGGACTTTTATTATCCCTATTCAACACTTGTATCACGTTAACAATCTTTCCTACTATCATTTATCTATGGAAACGGTTATTGTTCACTGTTAGTAGCCCAAGTGGATTAGCCAGGTTCAGATTGCAGTCGACGTTGCTGAGAGCTGGAACCCAACTAAGACTACGATAAATCATTATTGTACTTACATCAGTGACCATTCCCTCGGGCACAGAGTCCCTCCACGCCTGAAGAAACTCCTCTAGGTTAAACTTCCCGGCGCTCTTCAGCAGCACCCGAGCCAGGAACTGACAGACCTTCCCCTGCTTGTACCGGTAGTAGATCACACCTTCTTCTTCCACCGACGACTCCGTGTAAAAGTCGAACACACTCGCCAGTATCTCCGGCGGCACCAGCTCCTTGAGACTATCCAGCGTCACTTCCTTGGATATGTGGTCGAGATCCCAGGAGTTCTCGTCTATTAGGTCCAGCATGTACGACAGAACACGGAATTCGTAGTCGAACTCCAATAGACGGTAGAATCCGTCGATTTCGATCGCTTGAATATTGATCAGGGCTTCGTCTAACTCCGCGCGAGAAGCCTGCACTTTGTCGAACAGCTTGTCGTGGTCGAAGAGGAGGGACTTGTCGACGGCGTATTCGTGCTCCGAGCCCCGGTACCTGGTCGATTCCAAGAGTTTGAGAAGCTTGGCCAAGCGCGGTTTGCATGGGCGCAGTTCGTAGTAAGTGAAGAAGGTTTTAACAATCTCGCACTCTTTGATTTGCCTGGGAGGTCGGTTGCCGTCGTCGGATTCCGTCGACTGATTCAAACTTCTGTTGGATTTGTCGAATGAGTTGTCCGAGTCCACTTCCATGGAGTTGTTCTGGCTCGTGTCCCCCTCGGCGAGGGTGCCCGCGGCGAAGAGAAGGTCGGGTATGAGAAGTAAGCTATTGGAAGTCTCAGTTTCTTTGACATCGTAGGTTTTGCTGTCCGTGCATAGGACAACGTTCTCGTCGTCTTCACCTGGAGAAGATGGAAGAAGTAAAACACCCGATCAAGCGTGAACGTGTTCACGTGCCGTGTGTCCCGTCACTGCTACACAAGGACATGTTGGGAATATCACTACGAGACAGAGTGCGAAACGAAGAAATTCGCCCTCGCCTGATGACCTGACTAACCTAACCTAACCTAACCTAACCTAACCTACAATTTCAAACAAAGCCCAACGCCAGCCAGAAGGGGCCCTTTCTTCGCTTTTTGCGACCGGCAGTGAGATTACGAAGCGCGACATGAGGTGTAGGTGCCGCACCTACCCCAACTTGACACCAAATTGACGGCTTTCGAGTACAAAATATGTCAGCTTGGGGTACTAACCGCACCTACGCCTCATTTCGCGCTTCGTATTCGCACTGCGGTTGCCGGTGCTTCCATTTCGTTATCGCAATAGCTGTCAGATACAACCAACCTCCCCCGTTTCGTGCTTCGTAATCGCACTGCCGATCCCAAGAATGTAAATTGTTTTGGCGGCGCTTGCTAAATATACAACCTAGCATGATTTATTAAAAAGTAAGCCTCATAGCCAAGAGGCGCATCGATAATCGAGGTGATGCAATTGTTGGCGCGGTCTGGTTCTGTGGTTCTGGATGAGTGACCATTAAGGCTGACTGGGGTTCGGATTCCATGTAGGACCCCTTCTTTACTAGGTAGTACTATATATATATATATATATATATATATATATATACATACTACTAATAGAATGTTTTGAGTTAAGAAAACGAATCATGGAAACCTAAACAATAAATAAAGATCTCAATTTCTCAATTGAATTTGTCGCGTTACTGTACGTCTTCGCAAGTTCCGCAAAATAACACAGAACATCGCAGCTGTGTAGCAATGTTCGTAACATAGTAGCGATGGGTCATTCGCGAACGAACGGGTCAAAAGACCCGGGTCGTCTGTAGTCAATGACCGAACGGGTCTTTTGCTTGTAAAAACCCGTATCTTTGCAACCCGTGTCAAAAGACCCGGGTCGCGAGCGGGTCAAAAGACCCGAGTTGCGAACGATGCAAAAGACCCGGGTCGCGAATCGGTTAAAAGATTGGGATTGTTCGTACTGAATGACGACCGAATGAGTCTTTTTTTGCTCAGTCGATGAAATTTCGGAGAAATGGAACTTAGGACTCCTTGACCTTTTTTTGCTCATTTAAATTGTTTGCGGAAGAGAACGACCCGTTCATTTTCCGGCAGTGCGATTACGAAGCGCAAAATGAGGTGTAGGTTCTGCACCTACCCCAATCTGACGGTAAACTGACAGATTTTGTATGCTAAAGCTGTTAGTTTGGGATAGGTGCCGCACCTACACCTCATTTCGCGCTTCGTGATCGCACTACCGGTTGTTCGGTCAGACCTGGGTCGCGAAAATCTGGCGAATCTCCCATCGCTGCAACATAGATCAATATACGTTGTATGTTCGCAATAAATCGGATTTTGGCGTTACAAGAACAGCCTATTCTCATTCGTACACACGCGTAATCAATGTATTATAAATACATGTAAATAGTGTCCTTATGATGATTAAAAATAAACATCACCATTCCTACTAGTGTTCTGTCATACCTTTGAAGACGAGGTGATTGCCAGCTTCGATCTCAGCCAGCAACGTTGGGTCCAGCTGCATGAGCCGAAGGTTCTCATGCTGCGACGGTTCCTCCGAGAACCTTAGCACTTGTGATAGCCTGGTTAACTCCGATTCGTGGAGCTTAGCAGTCTTGATAACCGTACGAACATCTTCAGCTGTTCGTTCCGCCCTGAAACGAAAACAAACCCTGAAAAACCTTATAATTACCATAAGTTCCATCATTAACAAAAGCTGTAAACAAACGTGTATTTCAGCTCTTCTTAAAAAAAATCTGAGCTTGTCTATGATTAAAAAATAAGAAATCACATCACATTTGTCTACGGCCGTGTGGCCAGAATACGTTAAAAATCTTCAAATTCCGGCGATTTTGTATATTTCAGTAGTGCATTACATTGATACCGATAGTTATTAATGCAATATAATCGCATTAATAACAAATTATGAAAAATTATGGTAGGATAATATTAAAATAACGTATAACACCTTCAAAGATTAAATAAAAAATAAGTGTGTTTTCAATTTTACAGCAATTTCAATGGATTACCCTTGCAGCACCGACCTTTCGACCACATAACCTAAAAAATTGACGTTTCGTAACAAAATTCTCGATTTCATTATTCGCAGTTTCGCAGTTTACCGATTCGCGCTCGCGTAGTGCTGTGCAGCGCGATGTCCCTGCTGGGAGACATCCTGCCGCTCGGCCGGGGGAGCGATGACAAGCCGAAGTCGAGCGGCGGCGGCGCCGGGCTATCGCCGTACCTCAACTTCGATCCCCAGTACATCCCGCGCATGCAGCCCGAGTTCCTGTACCCCGACGACTCGCACATGGCGACCACGGCGCGCCGCTCCAACGTCGCCCTTCCTATCATCGGAATGTCTTTTATGACTGGCTCCGGTGGGTAACATGTTCTACCTAAAGTAAATTGTCGTATCCCTACCCTTATTTACTTATCCCCATCTGAAGTACTCGATCAGATGGAATTCGCAGCGCCAACTACGGGTTGCGCTGTTAGAACCAGGATACTACGAGCCCGCCGTCGGCTTCCGCCTATCGGACTCCCCAACGATTGGTGTCGGAAATGTGGGGTATTGGGTTAATATCATGACGTTACTTGTGTTTTCAAATCTCAGATAAAAACTGAGTAGAAAGCATTGATTATGGGCAGAGGGACTTTATAAGGATACAAATTTTAAGGTGGCCAAATTGGAAGAAGCATTGCTGCCAGCAAAAGGTTTGCTTGCTTGTTTGCGTCTACGGCTGAGATAAATTGTTTATTGTTTATTCATCATCCATAGACAGTACACTGCACTCGGATTTGTCATATTTTAGCATTGGCCAGTTCAGCAAAACAAAACAGCGAAGAAGAACTGGAAAGAAACTCCGCTGTTTTTTTTTTCAACTTCCACTTAGTCTAAGTTTACAAAAGTGTTTGTCAATTATTTTAACAAAAACATAGGTAAAACACTAAATTCACATGAATACACAAAATTTACAATCCATGCCGTATGCAACAGTTCATGACAAATATCATTTTATTTGCAAAGACAATCCCCTCCAACTAATATGTTGCCAATTGGAGCAGGTCAGTCCCCACAAACAGCACCCGTTCACAAGCATCACGCCGTGCACAGCCATTACCTCTTTCAACCATATTTTAGGGAAAGAGACAACCCGAGCCAAGCGTCACCGTAAGCAAGGGGACCTTTAAGCGATGCACTGCTCCAGTGGCAACACAACACTGTGAAACACTTGCACATTAGGTTTTAATACTATAAGTTTTGTCATAAACTACTACTGTCAGCTGATCACTTAGTTACATATCCCTTTAAATGCTACCACCTACAGAAAATTAAGAGTATAATGGTTTGAGAGCATCCCTATCAATAAAGTAATAATAGATTCCTATATGAGATCTTGACCAATACCGAGAAACTAATAATGCAAAAATAAAATAAAATTCGGGTGTATAGAGCCCTCGTCATTATTTATACGAAGTTGTATCAAATCAAAATTGCTTGGTTTCATACTACAAGTAGTACTTATCATAAAAGTAGTAATGATACAAAATGTATTATTATTTATTTTTTTTTTATTTATTTATTTGATGAACGAGCAGCCTAAGCTGATGTGTTCATGTCTGGGCTCACTGGTGCTTTGTTATTACGGTTACTTTAGTTTAGTGTTTTTAGGTGTTTGTCAAGCCTGTTTTTAAAAGAATTGGTGGTGGGTGCTTCAACGACATCTTCTGGCAACTTGTTCCACATTTCAACTGCTCTATTCGACAGGAAGTGTTGTCTCGGGTTTGTTGAGCTGACAGTGGCATTGAGCTTTAGGCTATGACCACGGAGATGACTATTTGTGTTTCTAGTGAAGAGGTTCTGCAGTTCTGGACAGTCGTAATAGTCATTGAGAATCTTGTATGTTTCTATGAGGTCGCCCCTTTCTCTTCGTTGTTCCAAGGTTGTCAGCTTGAGCACTTTTAGTCTTTCCTCGTATGGTTTCTTCTTCAGTACTTAGTATTAGTATTAGGTGTCAAAAATTAGTAAAAATAAAATTAGTCAAAATAGTAATAATAATAGGATACTTTTTGTACCCAGTCAGTGGCAGTCAAAATCTCAGTAAATTCAAATTTATCAGCTAGGGCTTCTTTAATACAATAGTAAGCCTTCTGTGTTAGCAACTTCTTAACCTTAACTTTAAAAGAATTTTCAGATAAATCTCTCACCTCTTTGGGCAATTTATTATAAAATCTAACACTGTTACATATAAAACTCTCATATGTTTTGGCTAATTTATGACTAATTACTTTAACATTGTTCTTGTGTCTTGTGTTATAGTTATGAACATCACAGTTAAGGGTGAAATCATTTATATGTTTTCTTGCATAGCAGATGTTTTGAAAAACGTAAGCACTTGGCAAAGTTAAGATTCCTACGTCACCAAACACCTTTCTACAGGAAATTTCTCGTCCTCATGCCTAGCATGCATCGCAGTGCTCTTTTCTGCAAAACAAATATACGATTTACTTCAACTGCATCACCCCAGAACATCAGCCCATATGACATTATGCTGTGAAAATAGGCATGATAGACAGATTTAGCAGCTTCTAAACCACAAAGCTCCTTAATTTTTTTTACTGCATAGCATGCAGAGCTAAGCTTAGCAGCAAGCTGTTCAATATGTGGTTTCCATGTAAAACGATTGTCAAATACTACACCAAGAAATGTTATTTCCTTAGTTATACTCAAAGACAAATCATGTGCTGCATTTAAAACATCATGATTCACATAGCGTTTCTGGGTCCCCAGCACAAAGTGCATTAAGTTAGTTTTACTTAGATTTAAAAGAAGGTTATTGGCTTCAAACCATAATTTTAGTGAGTTTATGGCTTGTATAAAGGACACCCGCAGGTCCGATATATTTTGATCTTTTACAATTAATGATATGTCATCAGCAAATAAAACCATCTCGATGTCTGTTGCGATGCAGCTTGAAATGTCATTAATGTAAATCAAAAAGAACAATGGTCCCAGAATTGAGCCCTGCGGTACACCCATAGTGATCGATTCTACATCAGAATTAGTGCCGATTACATCACAGACTTATTTTCTATTTGATAGATATGATTTACATATACTTAATTCTTTTTCTCTAACACCATAATGTTCTAGTTTCCCTGAATTACGTGATTTACACGGTCAAATGCTTTTGATAGATCACAGAAAATGCCGTAACACAGAAAATAGTTGTAACAGAAACTAAACGAAAAGTACGTATTTGATCATAATTGTATGACGTCTGGAATGATTGCACTGACCGGACTGGCTAAACTGGCAGGAACTGTCTGCGCGGGTGCCGTTCCTCATACCTATAACCTGGGACTCTAAGTGTAATTTGAACAAGCTCGGTAGCTCAGCAATATTGTAAATCTGCTGGTATGGTGCCTCGCTACGCGCGGTTTTGCGGTACGAGTTGTATTTGGCTTTTCTGAGCACCTTTATTCCTCAGCACAGCCACCCATACTTTTTTATTTGTTTATTTTACCTATTTATTGTTACCGCTGCAAAACAAATACACACTTTGTGAAAATGTCGAGCTGCCTACCTCTTACGGTTCATGATGTACAGCCCTGTGACAGACGGACAAACACATGAATGGGAGGACAGCGAAAGCTTAGGAATAGGGTTCTGTTGTTACCCTTTGGGTACAGAACCTTAATAATAATAGAAATTAAAGGGGGCCGCCACACAAAAAAACCTAATATTTTGGTGGTAAACTTGTACGATGGTAAGGAACCCTTCGTGTACGGTTCGACTCGCACTTAGGGTCTCTTCCACCAAGTACCGATTAGCTTAATCCTCACATTTAAGGACCTTTCTTACCATCTCGCGATCAATATCCGCACAAGATAATCAGCACTTTAGTAATAAAGGCCCTTTAAGTGTCAATTAAAATAAATCAGCACTTGGTGAAAACCAGCCTTAGCCGGTTTTTTACTGCTACTTTGGTTGCATAAAAAAATTGTGCACAATCACACCAGATTTTCCTTCACTTGTTGCAGGCCTCGGTGGAGTGACGGGGCTTTACAAGGGCCTCCGCGCGACCACACTCGCCGGGCAGACTGGGAAGGTGCGACGCACGCAGGTCGTCAACTATGTCATGAAGCAAGGTAACACTCATACATACATGCATCAAGCGGCTTTCCTTGAAGGGCAGAAAGGTGATATGAGGCAGGCGGAGTTTTAGCCCCGGTTGCACGGAGAAAAGGCTGAGTTAATCAATGTTCAAACACGTCACTTTTAGTGAACCGCTTGGAGTTCCTTTCATACTGTCCATACAAAGTGACGTGTGTAATCACACGTTGATGGTGATTAGGATTTTTTGTCCTTTCATGCACTCGGCCCTTCCCCCTCCCCCCAAGGGTTCAAATTAATAAAATTTATAATATATGTGACATGTATGTAAGTATAATCGACCGTGAAGCAAGGATACATTAATTGAAGAAGGAGCCCAGTAAAAAGAACTACTTTACGAATATACTGCAAGGCTGGACCTGGACCAGCAAAACATACCATTCACGGGTATTGCGTCTACCAATTTCGCCACTGGCTGTATACCCATAATTTGGGATTCTCCTACAGTTCCTCCTCCCGTAATGAATGCCAGGAGAATTCCAAATCATGGGTATACAGCCGATGGCGAAATTGGTAGACGCAATACCCGCGAATGGTATGTTTTACTGGTTCGGGTCCAGCCTTGCAGTATATTCGTAAAGTAGGTATTTTTACTGGGCTCCTTCTTCAATTAATGTATCCTTGCTTCACGGTCGATTATACATACATACATGTCACATTCCTTGGAATAAGCGACGTACCTGCTTAGTACGAAAAAGTATATTTATTTGTAATTTGTATTTTCAATTAATATTCAATGTAATTTTATGTGTGTGACAGCGACAGTATGCTTTTTAGGGTTCTGTAGTCAACAAGAAACCGTTATAGTTTCGCCATGTCCGTCCGTCTGTCTGTCTGCCATTTTCCACAACCCACAGCATGATGTTAGCTAACTCCACACTCCCCCAAGAAATTATGTGCTATACCAGGATCTTCACTTTTTTACTGCTACTTTGGTTGCATAAAAAAATATTTATTTATAATTTGTATTTTCAATTAATATTCAATGTAATTTTATGTGTGTGACAGCGACAGTATGCTTTTTAGGGTTCTGTAGTCAACAAGAAACCGTTATAGTTTCGCCATGTCCGTCCGTCTGTCTGTCTGCCATTTTCCACAACCCACAGCATGATGTTAGCTAACACCACACTCCCCCAAGAAATTATGTGCTATACCAGGATCTTCACTTTATGAGCAAATGAATGGCAAACATGGCCAATTTTTCATTGCCGTTTCCATATTCTTTTATCCAATGCGATGGTACATGGATTCCGAACCATGGAACAGCTCGAATTCGTAACGAAATGCTCTTATCAAAGTCAGAAAGAGATAGAAAGTGGTGTATGAACTGGGAATGGATTTGACCCCATAACCTCTGGCACGTGAGGCAAGTCCACGCGCTCTGAGCTACGAGCCGCTTACTTATTTCCTCTAAATTTTGAAACCATCTTAATTCACGTCAATTGTTATCTTACCAAGTTGGTGCCAGTCCTATTCATTCAAGACCAATTTCGGTTTCAGTGTAATACAAGACTGATACAACTCATATAATAAATATCTGAGCGGATAAAGCTGGATTTCCTTTATCTAGAATGTCATAAATGTAGGATGCGTACAAACTCATTATTTTATCATGGCATCGACAGAATTTAGCAATGCAAGTGTGTTATCGGTATTTTTCTCTGTTCATGTTATTGTGGAATTCAATAATTTAAAGTACCTACATACTAACCTTCAGTTGTTACATACTATGTGCACGGTTCCTGCTTCTGATAAGAGTATCGTAATCTACCGTATTTACGAGAAAACTCATGATAATTTCTTCTTTAATAACGTATTGCATCTGTTTCTATCGGTGCGTAATACTAAAACTCCATATTATCTGTCCGCTAGAGAAGAGTTCGGTACACTGGATATTTTTTGCAGTGAACATATTTCTTGTGAGTTTAGAAGCAAGTTCTGTGCAGAAGCATATTCTTAAGGTGGGCCTTCCCACTCAACTTCCCATACGAACGTTGAAAGTAGATCATGCGCAATCATGTTCACGTGATTTTCATTGGATGAATTTACAGGTTAAAGACCAACCTTCTGATGCTAAATGTGTCGGTCGGCCTCCTCCAAGTGATTGCGTTAGCTAGATTGGCTATACAAAATAGATGTTTGTATGTGCCTGCTGATGAATATACTGATTAACCAGTCGATTTTTTTTTTATTAAATACTTAAATATACCCAAAGTTCTATCTGTAACCTAAATCGCCTATAACTATGAAATGCAACCAAAGATTTGTTAAGTTTTGGTATTAATAAGCAAGTATGTACTGATACTTTCATGCTTAATGTTTTTTTATCACAATAACTACTTTTAGGTGCCTTATCTAGGTAATGCAACCACTTGGCGCAGGCAGCATTTAGCTTCGGAGGGTTGGTCTTTATCCGGTGAACCCTGTTTCGGCCATTTACGTTATCGTTACCATTTTTGTCGCAACCCCAGTCTACTAGCCCCTACACTGAGCTGTACAGAATGGGTGCCCTGCATCTACATGGCCAATATCTTCATCGCTGGCGACGGATCTGCGGCCGGACCGCTTAGTTAGTTGTTAGTTAACCTAACCTATCCAAACCTAATCCAACATAATCTAATCAAACCTAACCTAACCTAGCCTAATAACCTAACCAAACCTAATCCAACATAATCTAATCAAACCTAACCTATCCTAACCTAAATAACATAACCTAACCTTACTTAACCCAACGTAATTTACATATCACCATACCCGCTTTTGCGACGCATCTGCGCCTCCAGCTTATGGCGACGCATATGCGTCTCCAGTCGTTGGCGAGGGATCTGCGGTCCGGCCGCAGCTCCGTCGCTGGCGATGGAGATATTGGCGATGCATATGTTGGCGGTGCAGATATTGGCGATGGACATATGCTTAAGAATGTACCAAATGCAGAACGACCGTTTGCAGGCTCAACGACCGGCTGCACGCTCGGCATCATCGCGTCCTTCTACTCGTGCATAGCGCTCGGCGTGACCTGGCTGCGCGACCGCGAGGACAGGCTCAACACGTTCCTCGCGGCGGGCGCCACCGGCGTCATCTACAAGAGCACCGCGGGCGCGCGGAGCGCGGGCCTCGGCGGCGCCGCCGGCCTGCTGCTCGCCGGCGTGTACACGCTCGCCACGGACGACGACAACATATGGGCCAAGTTCAAATACAACCGATTGTGATCCGTTTAATTGTTACGCGAACTGTACATATTAGTTAATTCGTTGTCGGCGACGAGGTGCGTTGTGTGAGTAGCGGCATGGAAACGTGTGATAGGAAAGAAAACTGCTTATTTATCACGAGTCTACGCGGACTCACCTAAAAGACCTGTCAAAGCTTTCGGCTACCGTACAAAATAAAACAAAATAGATATAAAAATGTTATTTATTTCTCCATGTTATTCCGAAAACAAATTGTTCTTCATTATGCCAATCGAAAAAGTCATGGGAAATATCACAAAAACATAACCTATGTTTCGTTTCATGTGCTGGTCATTTACATCAAAAATATTTTTTTGTAATTATATGAATAGCTAATACTATTTCATGATATTGATATTAAACTAGGTGCCATTTCAGGACCTTCCTTATATTGCTCGGCTACACAGACAATTTTCATTGCTGCTTCGAACATCGTTCATTCAATGCGATTGTACCAACAAGGGCGGGAATAACCCTACCACCTACGCCTGTTTTGACCACCTCCAGCTACAAAAATCCCAAAGTTATCTTTCAGTTACACCATATAAATATGCAATGTAACCAAACGTTAACTATGCGATTTTGGGTAGCTGGAGGTGGTGAAATCAGGGGCTAGTAAAGTAAGGATCTACAGTTTTACGTGGAATCCGAACCACGGCCAGTCTCATTGGTTGAAAACGTTCACCCATCTATAGCTCAACAGCAGTCAGTTGTTTCACCAAGGTTATCGGACCGCAAGGCGTTACACCACTGGGCTACTGAGGCTGACACTCCTTTCTATCTTTACGTAGTGAAACGGCAATGTGATTTCAACTTTCTTTACTCTTGAGAATAAATTTGAGGCGTTCAATCCCCGCCCCATTCATGCATCACTTTCTTCCTCTTTCTAAGATGGATAAAGTAGTAGCCGCGTTGGTACCATTGCATTGGATGAAAATATGGCTGAAGCGGCAATGAAATTTATTCCGTGTCTTCCATCCAGTTCAATGTAGCCGTGCTCATAAAGGGAAGGTCCGATAGGCCGCGAAGGGCGAAACATTTCGGCCAAGCACGGCATAGCACACTGATAGAAACCGTAAGCTTTCAAAACATTGTAGTAATTAGGTATTCTGCAATCATATCAAATGAGTATTGTACAATACCTATAAATCGCACCTCCGTCGACACCACAGTTTGTAAATGTTAGTTATGCTCTAAATTTAATTTAAAAATTCGAAACGATGAAGTCGCTCTTGATCGATCATGCGTATGTCTTTTTTTCATCGATTACAGGAAAACCAAACCAAGGGAAAAAAGACATACATTACGCACCACGCAGGCCTGCATGAGTGCACCGATTGTGATATCGAGACGAAACGGTAATGAAAACGTTATTTGTAACAATCTATTCGACACATTCGACAATTATTCCCAAGAATCTTAGTCAATCCAGAATCGAAGGGATATTGTCGTTTTACGACTTCGTGTCGAGGTCTATACTGTATTTCGATTATATTTTACCATTTTGAATTACAGCGACTGCACAAATAAGCATGTTACAAATAAAACGATGAAAGTAAAACTAAATGGGTTTTATTTCTGATACATTAGAAAAATATTTACATTCAGGGGACCAGTTCTACATACAAATACCTTATGAGCATTTTTAAGAGGTTCTTTACATTTAAAAGTTACATTATGTAGGTATCAGTTTTATAGTACCCATGAGCATATTTACATGACAAAATATTTTAGGGCTTACCTACCCTACCCTTAGCCATTTTCGTGATTGCAACATCTAGTCAAGAGTTATTGAGAGGTAACATGTTTTCTATATGATAACATCTTTATCATTTATACACGGTGTTAATTTTTTTCGCGACATTACTATTTTAATACCGATTATTTAACTATTTCGTATACTGATCATTTTGTGGTATTTAAAAATTTAATCTAAAATAACAAAAAAAAATTGCAGATTTAATCCAAACTTTTACCTCAGCGACAATTTCCCTTTGGAATGGTGTAAGCACGCCATGTGTACGCGCCACTGCCAAGGTCACGCGTTTCCTGTCTCGCAGCTGACTGCGCGCCGCCGCCAATTGTATCGCGTCGATCCGAATGTAATTTTTCACATTTATTTTAAAAAATGTCCTATTTTAGAACTTTTTATGAATGCAGTGCGATTCCTATTACGAAATATTATGTTTTCATACTAGTATTAGAAATCGAAAATTTTAAAACAAAAGCTCAAAACAAGAAAAATCTTTCGTTTTCAGAATCAGTATGCGACCCAAGGGGGTTACCTTTCGGGAATGTCGCGAACTTGTTTAACACCGTGTATAACATCTATATGAGTCTTGTTTTAATTAGTTATTTTTACTTGTTTTAATTACTTGTTTTTATTAGTTTCGTTCTTCACTATTCATCATATTTGACTTAATCCAAAGATAAATAAATCCATTAACTACTTCCCTTGCCATGATTTATTTACAACTAGAATATGCCCTTGGTATCGGGTCATCAGAAATGGAGGTTTACTGGTTCTGTAGTGAATCAGAAAATAGTTGAAACATACACAGTACACTCAAGGTGACCCGTCCCGACGGGACTAGTCATTCACGGGCACATCACAAAATCGTTCTGTTGCGCTGCACTGTCTCTGTTTTAAAGAAAAAGACAGTCCTCGTGACGAGGAGGATGCAACACTTCCACAAAGCAAACAATGCACATAGTGTATCATTTGGTAAGATTTACAAAAAAAAATCTATTTCAAAACGAATTATAGCTAAAAGTTATTATTTTTTTCCCTTTCCTCAAAAAAAACTAAATTGATTGTGAATCTTCATGGAACAAGCTAGGTTTGATGACTAAGATTTTAAGATTTCTTTGTTTTATCGTTGAGTAATCCACGACCAAACTTATTGCATAAAACATGCGAAAATTTCACAACTTTTTTTTAGAGGTTCGTAACGGTCAGTTTTAGGTCCACACGCACCTGTTTTTAACGATGTTTAATCATGCATAAGAGGCTATCGTTTGGCAAATTTTACATATTCTTAACGACACGACTTGCACACTTCACGTGATGCAACTGGGCCTGCATATCAGAGTAAAAAAAGTATACTAATGAAAATCATGCTCGTATTTATCATAGTCATAAATAAAAGGTAAAATGATTTTAATGCATCCTTTATGAGGGCTACCAACAAGCAAGAACTCATTTCTGTCTGTACGTCTCCATTTTCAAGCTTTTGGTGAAATCTTGGAATAATATGGATACAACCTCAGATCAAAGAGGAAGATATGCCATGTAGCACACCTACCATGAGACCAGCTGTGTCCAGTTTTCTGATACCATCAAACCAACTTAAATTTACATGTCACAAGCAAACATAGTTGCAGAAAAACTTGGCGAATTAATCTCTGGGGCACGCTGTAGCGATGTTTGGACTGTCTGGCATATGACGCCAGGCCAGCTTTCCATACGATTTTATGCACATTTTGCACACTTTCTTCATACGGTTGAATCGCGAATTCTCCTTCTTTGCACTTCTGTGCAAGTTGTAGATGTAAGTTGTAATATCGTGGCTATAATATATTATTCAATAAAAGTTCTCCAACCCTAAGTTCAAGCTAGTCTCATTCCAACTGGGCCTTCCCGCTAAACTTCCCATACAAACGTGGAAAGAAGATCATGCGCATATTTCTTGTCAGAGATCCAAAACTATACTCAAAACAGCTTTATTTGATCAAACTAGATGTCTGATAACCATTGGCATTGTAAAATAGTGTTTGGTTTCTAAGTTATAAGGGACGAAAGATCTAATTTTCACACCTTTTATAAAATACCTTTGGACGTGGATTACTCAACGATAAAACAATAACATTCTAAAACGGGTAGTCATCAGCCCTAGCCTGTTTCATGAAGATTTATAATCAAAATGGTTTTTGTTCGATTTTTACTGCAGCGATCGTGACTTATTTTTAAGTCGTTTTGTAATTAAAATTTTAGTAAATCTTACCAAATCAAACACTATGTGCATTGTCGGTTTTGTGAACACGTTGCATCCTCCTCATAACGGAGCCTGTCTTTTTCCTTGAAACAAAGGTCCCAGAGCGCAATAGCACGATTTTGTACCGTGCCCGCGAATGAGTTAGTCCCATCAGGAAGGGCCGCCTTAATTAAGGTTATCAACACAACAATTCATGCCAAGTTGATGCCAAATTAATGAGATTCTAAAAATATTCCGTGGCACACTACGATAACACATTCACTTGGCGTAGGATTACACCTGCTTGAGCTCCTTGTACAATTTCAAAGTAGAAACTACAATTTTTCAACCTTTGTTTATGCATGTTTAAAATCAATTACGATGCCCTTTCTTATGTACATTGTTAAAAATAAGTAACTAACATATAATTAACCATTACTACAAATATTTTCTAGCTTATTACGTTTAAGAATTTCAATAATTAATACACCATTAATTGACACATAGACTTAAAAATAATTAATATTGCCTAATTTGAATTCATCGGTTGATATACAATGGTTGACAAAGGTGACCGAGATAGACTACCTACTCCCGACAGAAATGTGAATGTAACAATACCTGTACATAAATAGTTTTTTAGAAAAATATCTTTCAAGCGAGGATTATTGGCAAAGGCCCTCAATATTTGGCAATTTTTGCTTTTCAGGCGTGCATTACATCAACATAAACAATCCATGAAATTCGGCAAACAATACCACACATTGTTAAAGTGCTCCTTGTGTACAATGTTTACTAAATTCTAAAAAATTCTAGCTAAACTACACTTTTACAACACCTTAACGACAACACACACATACAATTTGGGCAGTTTGAACCACATTTAAGTCCACTAGAGATCCGGGGGTTACCATGGTATGTGAATTCGCCAGGTGATTAGCAGGTGAACAGGCAATACAGTTATGGAATCTGAAGCTTAGTTGCATTGTGTACCACGGTACGACTAGCCTGGTATCCCCCCTGGTCTCCATCTCCCAGCTATTGATTAACTTTTAGTAAGATACTTGATTAACTTTTAGTAAGATACTTGATTAACTTTTAGTAAGATACTTGAGTAACTTATAGTCAACACACCTTCACCAAAATTTGACACATTTAAATGGAAACATTTCAGCTCGGAAAGCATTTGGCGCTACTGCCGCAAGGTCACTGGTGCCATGCATATGCTTATGCACCTACAGAGCACAGGTAAATGTCATCAAAAAACGTATCCATACGTCACGTGCGTCAATTGTCATGCAAATGATGAGGAACGTTAAGGTTGAACAAGCGAGATATGTGAAAAAATTTTAGGTTATAAGCTTAGAAAATTGAGCAGAAGTTTTTTTGATCCGACAGAGAAGTCACACACGTCAACAATTCTAGTGGATAGGTTAGTTACTAAAGCAGCAGCCGTGTAACCAAATTGTATTCCAGATAAATCTGTATCAGAGCACAGGACAAGATAGTGGACTCTCCGGCATTGTCAAGGAAGATCGCTTTAATTTGTCCTGATGAGTGACGCCATAGAGTAAACAAGGCTTCATAGGGATTCTTTCAAGTAATTGTTTTATTCAACACTACACATCACACCAGTTCGTTAATGCAACTTTGACCGCTGGACACACAAGCCCATGCTCTTCACGTGTAGCACTGAAGCGTGACGGTGCTCGGGCAAGCAACGCAGCGAGAGCCGCAACTGTCCGGCATGTGTCACGTAGTCGTGTTGAGTATCGACTTTAGGTCGTCGGGCAGCACGCATGTTATGTCGTCGAGCCGCCTCGCCAGCAACGTCCTCGTGTTGTCCGGAACTGGGGCGCTCGTCGTAAGCACCTGACGGAGCTTTAAGACCATGTCGACCACTTCCACTTCCCTTTTGTCGCTAGCCCAGTGCTTCAGGTCGCTCTCCGCGAGCGCTTCGAGCTGCAAAGCTTGCAATTTGCTCGTTAGCTCGCCGTGGCGCTGGTGGAACCAGGCGCTGAAGTTCGGAGTCCTGAAGAACGTTCTGTACAAGCCGATCCAATCCCCTTTGATCCCAGAGGTCAGCTGGGGTCCTGCCTGCTGCAGGGTGGCGAAGAAGTCTTCCGGATTGAAAGGGTTGGGAAGTGGCGGCGCGCGAAAGGGAGATATGTTTTTCTGGAGCGGCATGAGCGATGCCATGTAGCGCTCCAGCGGTATCATAAAGCTTTGTGTGAGTTCCAGTAGATGGCGCCGTACCATCGCAGTCTGAACTTCGGTGGGTCGGTCAGTCCGTATTCCGTTGTGCAGCTTTTTTATGATAGCTTTATCTTTGATGAGAAATGGTTTATACTCTGTGAAGACTCCGGGAGAACTGTCCAGAAGTTTGATATTCCCCACTTTCCGCAGTTTCGTCTTCAAGGTCGATCCGTCACCAAGTCGGATGGTATGCGGCCAATGCTGCAATGTCTTGGCGAAGAACGGGTTGGTGACTCCGAGTATGACGGACGGAGGGTTGTATTGTTTCTTAGTGAACTCTTTGAATTCACTGTCATGTATTGTAAAGTACGGACGGTACTCCGCAGCGTACGGCAAGGGCTGGATGAGGTTCGTCAGAGCCTGCACCACGGCCGAGCATTCCGTCGGTGAACTCGCCATCACGACAATCGGCTCCGCAGTCAAAACTAACTCCCACAGCAGGTGGAGATGAGAAACTACGCTGACTAGCGCATCGAATACGTTCACGTCCTGAACGGAGGCCAACACGTTAGGCACGTCGGATGCCGCCACTTTTATGGAGTCCGAGCGGGCGATTTTTCCCGTTGAGCTATTCGGTATGTAGGACTGGAAGACTGTTCCGAGGAGCGGAAGTAGCACATTGCAACCGGCCTCTAGCGGGGGCCAGCGGTTCATGTCGTGACACGCCGCTTCCAAGCCGGTTATTCCGTCCTCGAAGTGCCGCGGCGCAATCAACCGCACGACCTTGTAGAACAGGTTAACGAAGGGCAGCCGCGTCAGCAGAATGATGCTCTTCTGGAAGTAGCCGCGTGGCAACGACGGGTCCTTCACCTGGCGGAAGTAGACGAAGCCCCAGTAGTGCGCGGGGTCGGCGCGGAGAGCGGGTGCGGCGCGGTCGTTGTACGCGCGGTGGCGGCCCGCGAGCCGCGTCCGGCTGCGCAGGCGGACGTGGAACTGCGTGTCGCCCATGCAACCAGAGTTGGAGTCGGGGAAGGCGAGGTAGCATACGTCGCTGCGCTCGCGCTCGGACAGGCGCACGCCCGCCGGCTGCACGCACTCCAACGCTTGCCCGAGCTCGAGGTCGAAGGTGACGACGCACACGCAGTGCAGCCAGTCCGAGAGCCGCTCCCAACCGGGGCCCGCGCCGTGCGCCTCATCGGTCGCGGCGCTCGATGCCGCCGCCATCGCTGTCCGCTACCAACGCATCCTTCGGCTGACAAAAGCGTCGACACGGAGACACTAGATTTAATTCCTACTTTACTAAAGTACCAAAGAACTGCTAACGCAACCACAACAGCAGACAGCCACAGCGCACAATATCGCGTGAAAATCGCGAAACAGCTGTTTCAACAAACATGGCCGCTGGCAAACGAGTAGCGCGCCAAAAATGACAGATTTGACAGTCGTGCAAATATATAATAAAAATAAAAAGTATACACGCAAACGAATACCTACCTTCGTAGCATATCTCCTAAAATCTGCACGGATACCACCAAATTCAACACACAAATATTTGACCAGAAAACTATTTTTAAATGTTTACGCTTGTTTAGCAACTTTCGGAACAGATAGCATAGACTATTTAATTCCTTATCATAGAATATAGAATATATTCTGCTGAATAGCTGCCACAGAACATAATTAATCTCGCGGCATGGTCCGATTTGAACTTGCCGAAAACGCGTTCACAGATGGTCCGACTCGCGCTAACAGCTCTCATACCCCGTATATACATTAGCGCGAGTGGTGAGGAGAATAGCGACGCGGTTAGGCGAACGCGCACCTGTGAGTCTCCCTATGAAAGCGAAAATAATGCCTCCTGTTTTCTACTTAGAGTTTGACAGAAGCAAACAAGAGAACTTCTCGCTTTCGCTTTCCTGAGTAGAAAGGCAGTGCGCTATTCGCCTCGTGACCCACCTCGTGACTCGCCTCGAGCTTGCGCGCACGCTTTGGGAGCGGTGTTTCGGGCGAATAAATGGGCACGAGCGGCGAACGCGAACGTAGTGTTTACACATTCGCCTCCCTTCAGTCGACAGCTGAATAGTAAAGATTGTATACAAGTAAATATGAGATTATGTACTTGTATACAAAAATATTTAAAAGCTCTAATTTGAATACAAGTGTATTAAATCAGTACTTAAGGTTTAGGCATTTTTGAGAAACAGCCTTTTCAAATGGGCATTGTTCTTTGAAAACTTAGACTAAGTGGACGGGGAAAAAAAAATCAGCAAAGTTTCTAGCCTGTTCTTGTTCGCTGTGAATGCTAAACTGGCTATGATAAAATATGAAAAATCCAAGTGCAGTGTGCTGTGGATGATGAACAAACAATTAACATTAAAAAACAATAAACTCTTGCTAATATTTATGGCACTAACAAAGGGTATGTTTTCGATTTATTTTAATAAAGCATGTCAGGCTATTTGTGCAGAAAATAAATACTTTGGCAAATACCTAGTACTTACTTCTCAACCAATCACTGCCCAATAAAAATAATTGGTACTATTTTATTAACATTTCGAGACAAGCATGCTAGGACCTTCCCTAATTATCGGGATTAAATTATTGCTCGGCTACATATAGCCGGATGGAAAACACGAACAATTTTAAACGCCGATTTCACCATCGTTTATTCAGTGCGATGGTATCAACCCGGGCTGGATATTTTATATTCTGCGATGCGGCGAGCGTCCACGCGAATGTGTGAACGGTCGTTCGCTTCAACACTCGTATGCGAACCTTTCGTGGAGAGTGGTGACGAGCAGTATGGCGTACCGGGAACGATATGACGTCATGGTTACGTCACACGTCACAAAATCGTGCAGAAGACTCAGACGACGGCAGGGTCCGGCCTATCTGCTCATGAAAGCGAAAGACAGAAGTTATCGTGTTCGGCTCTGTCAAACTTTACGTAGAAAAAAAGATGCCTGTATTTTTTCTGCTACGGAGCCCAAGCGTGCGGCTTTGCTATTACCATGTTGTGTAAAGTGTACATTTATTAATTGGAATATTATCTTAATTCTTATTTATAAGAGCTTTTGGGTTTATTAACTTTGTAAAGTAATTTTAGATATAGACTTATTATATAATTAGTTGACAAATTTTAAATTAAACGACTTTTTTTGAGCATTTTTATTAAGGAACGAGGAAGTATTTTTTCCGATTACAAACCAGTATTTATTCATCTATCTAATTGTAAGATACATTTTGGAATAAGTGTAACAGTGATAATGTTGCATAAGTGGGGCACCACACCAATTCCTATGCCAATATATATTGTTTTGTAATGAATGACTTCAGTATGTCACCAGAAGTGAACCCGAGTCGGTAGAAGTCGACATTTGTAACCTAACCTAACGTTTCCCTTGTCAGAAACTGTATAATACTACAAACGGGCGCCCCGGACCGCTCCCGTCCGGCGCCGCCCGCTCCCGCTTCGCTCTGTGTGACCCATGCCATAGATAGTGGTGCAACACAGCGCCCGCGCCGGTATACCGCCCCGCTTTACCGCCGCCTCTTTGTCACGCCGGGAGTCCCGCCGCGGGGCCCGGCCCGGTACCGCCCCGGACCGCCCCCGCCCCGGCTTCTGTGTGACATGGTTCATACTGTTAGGAGTCAGGATATGGATTCCTACCTAGTACAGGCGATCACCACGTAAGTACACGCATAAATAATGTGTCACCTACATGTATGAGAGGCACGGATATACTTATGCGAGCCGAGGTGAGGTATTAGCACTCGGCCCGGCAGTAGGACTGGTCGCAGAATTTGTGTAATAAATGTATTTTTTTCAAAGAAGTAAATAAAGTGTTTGAATAATTTTCGAGTTTTGGTGAGCGGCGTCCTTTCAATACAAATTCATACTTTACAAAAATTCCCGGCCCGGTACCGCGCGCCCCGGACCGCTCTCGCCCCGGCTTCTGTGTGGCGCGTGCTTTAGTTGAAAATTCAAGTTCAGCTCAGAGCAGCGGAGGACTTACACATTTGCCGCCAGTAGGCTATCCAAATTTTGCCGCCCCTACAGACCTCTACAATTCGATACCCTAGTTCAGAATCATATTAATCCTTTAATTAAATTAAATCTTTAATTTTTTTTTATTTTTACACTATCGTTCTAATTACACAACCTCTTTCCTCTAATAAATATGATTGTAAACTAGGAGATCGATGAGTCAGTTCCTAGAATATTTTTACAACCCAATGACTTGTGGTGTGCGTTAAGATTCCACAAGAAATAGTTTTTGGGAAATTTCTAAGCTAATAATGCTCAAATACTAATGCATAGAAATAAAAATGCGCAAATACTACTTACACAATTACATTTCATTCGGTAAATGTAATAAAACATTTTCTTTATTGCGCTTCTTTCAACTTAACAATGTGCATTTAATTAACAAATGCATTTTGCGCGATTTTCTATTCGCAAAATCATCATTTATGAAAAATCTGTTTTCGCAGGAACAAAGATAGACTTTTCAGTGATCCAGAATCTAGTTTTACCAAACTCTTTCAGAAGAAAGGTAGCATTGAAAACTAAGTCAGTCTCTAAATTAGTAGGAAGATTTTTTTCTAATATAAGAGCTGTTTACGGAAGGTTTGATGATGAAAATGCACTCATTTTGGTCGGTAATTAAAACTTTTATTGAAACTGTTGAAGGCCTCCTGCCATTTTTATAATTCGCATGAGAGTCTATCTATGAGGACGAGAAATGTGTTAATCTTGAAACTATCCCTTTCATTCATTCTCATTTCTTCATCGGGTGTTTCATCTTATAATTTTTTCTTTCTCGGAAATATAATGCCATATAAATATAATCCTTCGACATTCTTAATTCAATAGCCTTTTCTTTTAAATACTCATTTTTTCACGTCCAGCTGCACAACACTTACAGACAGATAGATTCGTAAATATCGGCAACAGTGATCAAATATACGATAAAGCATGAATTTAAATTTTCATTTTGTTTATTTCTTTAAAAATCACAAAATAGCAATTACCGCTGTTCTCAGTTTTTCTAAATTTAAACGTATATCTGGGCTTCGTTTCGGGTTAGAGGTTTTGACTCCTTGATTTATTCCAAAGTTTTAACGACTTGGTGCCAATAATCTCTCATACTTCTGTATGCGTCCTCTCTAGTTGACCAACGTTACAAATGTACTCTCTTTAGCGTGCCAGATTTGAGTCAAAAAATGTTTCCCCGATGTTTCAACATGAAGCGTGCACTGTGCATGATTCAGCAGCCGCAGATACTACTAGAGCAAAGATCGAAAAAAGCAAAAGAGGCTTGGCTTTGTAATTATAGCCTGTAAGCCATTTTACACACCAGACATTTTCGCGGCATTACTATATGATGGTCCACGACGGTCTTTAATATTTATGCTCAGTGTTTTGAGTTCCGAAATAATGGCAGAAAACATTTCTTCAATTTTAGCACCCACTGAGAGGAATCACAACCTTGAGACAAACCACAAACTTGAGAATTCTTTCACACGGTTCACCTGTTTCTTATCCGGTTCACGGTTTACCCGTATCTTATTTTGTCCACATGTGCTATATTTGGTGTTGAATCGATTATCAAAGATTTTGGCCCTTCTATTCTCCAATCCCATCCAAAGAATAAACTCATCGCAAACGGTATTCGATAAGTAGGAACTGGTACTTCCACATCCTTGATTCCTCATATAACTCAGCTAAAAGTTCCTAAATCATACAATAATTTCTTCAACTGACTCCCGCAGCGGCCGCTCATGCAGTAAGTTCAGCCAGACGCACTTAGCGATGAAATCATTCTTTCTCGCGCCGCAAACAAACACGACTACAAAAAATGTAGAAAAAAATATTCAAGTGGTGAAATTACACATTGATTTGTTTAAATAATAATATGCATAACGCACATATCAAAACGTCAAAACTGCACTATCGGGCCACAAAAATCTGAAAGTCGATCAAAAAGCGCTGTGACTATAGCAGGCCACAAAAGTTCCGGCGGCCGGGATGGTACTTTAGGGGAAATATAAAAATTTCGGCCCCAAATTTGCCGCCCCTGAAATCTGCCGCCCTAGGCTCCAGCCTACTCAGCCTGCTGGTAAGTCCGCCACTGGCTCAGAGCAATTGATTAGATTCAAAGAGGTGAACTAATACAACAAATGTTCAACGTGGTTGGAATTCTGGGGTGCAGTGGGCGACTCCCAAAAAATGTTCTTGCTGCAAGAACGTGCAATACGTATTATTTGCAAGTCCGCTTGGTATGAACACTGCACACCACTGTTTAAGAACTTAAATATGCTAAGCATGTATGACGCGTATGATAAGAAAGTGGCGCTGTTTGCGAGGTGTAACACATCGGAGTACAAAACACGCATGCATTCGTACTCCACGAGGCAAAAACACTTATTGCAAACACCAAGCCAAAACACTACGAAATTTCAAAAAGGGCTAAAATGCAAAGGTGCCATGATTTATAATAAATTGCCTTCTGATATACAAAACATAGCAAGTGACCAAATATTCAAAGGAAAGTTACATTCATGGCTCCTAAGCAAAACCTTTTACAATTTAAACTTTTTCCAGGACTAATGTATAATAATATCGCATTATCAGATCTAATGCGATTTTGATTTGACAAATGTGAATTTATAATTATTTTTTCTGATATTTAATGTACAAATTTAATTGTTTTTTTAATTAATTTATTTTATGTTTTGATAACTTTGACGATGTGTGCACAAGATCTAACATTTAACTGTAGTGTTCTTGAAATCACGGAATAAAAAAATTTTATTTTGATTTTGACAACGAATGTCATTTGTTCCATGTTTTTTGTTTCGTCCGAATCGTTTGTGCGTTCCATCTGATTCGGGTTCTAAACGGACCATAGATAATATAATATTACTGAAACGGACCACGGTCGGTCTTATTCTGTGCCTAAGACATAAATTAAAAAACTACGCCATCTGTAGCTGAGTATAGCGAACTGCTTCTCTACGTGATGTAGGAGCTTTTTGGCTAAGTCATATTCTGATAGGACTGTAGATGTCGCTACCATGACATATTTTTCTAGTTTCAAATGTAAAATGAAATAAAACAAAATGACTGTCTGTAAGGCTGCGGACATACATCTTTCCTAGAAAATCAAAGACTTATCTATTTGAATCCGGACCACCGTGGCCCCGCCCATATTACCTGATCCGGAATGAATGCTAGCCCGTGCGTCCGGAATTCAGATTATGAAAAAAACATTCCGAATGCAGCAACTCGTACATTTTCTATCATCCGTCACACACGTCCGGAGAGAAACCGTACGGAATGAGTAATTCTGCGCCACAGACTAGCAACCATCGATCAATGCCAGCAACAGATTCCATGCGGGTGACCGCGGGTCATATAAGTTGAAATAAACATATTTTACGTGCATGAAATGGATTTTACTTGGATGGTTACTACCACACAACTACCGTCATGATATTGGCCCAATACACCACATTCCCGAAGGAATTAGGTGCCATGTCAGGACCTTTTCTTTATGAGCACGGTTGCATTGAAGTGAATAGAAAACACGGATGATATTTCATTGTCCGGGCGAGCACCCTACCGTTTTGCATGGATTCCGAACCATAGAACAACTCGCATTATCAACTAAATGCACTATCCAACTCAGACAGAAAAATAAATTGGTGCATGACCGTAGCGAGGATAGTCGTGTTCAGGGAGAACCTGTCAAAACTTAGTACGAGATTAGCACAGGACTAACAATACAAAAACCGGTTCCGGCGTATTAAAATAGTCCACCCACTCTGAATAAGACTGCTACAGTCGTATTAACAGAGAACATGTCAAAACTTAGTACGAGATTAGCACCGGACTAACCATACAAAAACGGATTTAGTCCGACCTTAATACGCGTACTAAAGTTAGTCCCCCCACTCTGAATACTACTGTTTGTACCATCCACATGTCGTGAGATTTGGCTGGACCCACTCCTGATCTCAAGTGAGATTTTTTCAAAACGTAAATTTTGAGCGTAAATACTTGATTGCGTAGGATTAATTCAAACGGTCATTCATCTTTTTAATTTAATTTCATTTATTATCATATTTTCATTTACTATTTGCTAGTCAAACTACACTTAGTTACGTCACAAAGATCCACACAGAAACACTGTTTCTTGCGAAAAAATTACGTGATATTTGCCAACGACCCCCTTTCTCCCCCTAAACGCCTCACGTAACTAATGGACTCCCCCTAGGTATTGAAACTTCTGGTATGGACGGACATACGTATTTATTTTATATTCTTTGGTACATACCTAGGTACGTAGTCAAACTAGACTGTCTATACGTTGATAGACAGTCTAGTTTCGATAGCGGACTCGTTGAACTCAGTGAAGAAGAACCGGCAAAGAAACTTCAATGGTTACCGTATTTTTTTTTTCACGGAATATTAAGGAAATATAGATTAGCACATTGCAAAGAACACAGAACGATAGAAACAGCAACCCTGATCGGCTTAAAATTTAAATTACTTTGTCTAAGTTGATAATACGATATGAGTAGGTATTACAAGTATGAATGAGGTACCGAATTACTATAGTTACCATTTACCTGCTCAAGTGCCTACCTACACGCGGTAGGGTACGGTAAGCCCACAAACATACTGAATTCATCGATGCCTGCATTGAATGAAAGCTTTACCAATTTAGTCTGGCGTCCACTCTGATTACGGCTGTATCAGTCGTATTGACAGAGAACCTGTCAAAACTTAGTACGAGATTAGCACCGGACTAACAATACCAAAAACTGGTTTAGTCCGGCGTATTAAAGTTAATACGCTCACTCTGAATACGGAATGATATGGGGAATTTATAGGGTACTTATATTCCGGGAGGTCACGACATTTTTGGTCACGATAATGTAAATGGCTGAATTTGGGTTCACAGGTTAGAGACCAACCCTTTGATGCTAAATATGTCGGTCTGCCTGCGCCAAGTGGTTGCGGTATCTAGATTGGCTATATAAAATAGATGTTGGGAAGTACCCACTGATAAATGTACAGATTTACTAGAAATATTGATACCTATTAATTATGCAATAATAACCAGTCGGTTTTTTAATTGAATACTTAAATATACCTAAAGTTATATCTGTAACCTAAATAGCCTATAACTACGAAATGCAACCACAAATTTGTTCAGTTTTTGTATTGCTAACCAAGTATGTTCTGATACTTTCATGCTTCATCATTTGCATTCATTTACCTTATCATATTTATTTTTTGTCACCATAACTACTTTTTCAGGCGCCTTATCTACTTAACGCAACCACTTGGAATAGGCAGACTGATACATCTAGCTTCAAAGGGTTGGTCCTTATCCCGTGAACCCAGTTTCAGCCATTTACGTTATCGTTACCATTTTTGTCGCGACCTCCTAGTCTATTAAGAGAGTCGTTACCCTATCAATTCCCCATACTACGGGCGATAACTGTTTACAGGCTCTTAATGTTTTACTAGGTTTTAGAAATTTTGGATTCTAAAATATGTTGTCGAAATCTACGTCTGTATGTTTTATTTCTTTTAATAAAAATTTTATACTAAACTAATAAACATTAGAAAAAAGTTGTATTTTTTTACATTAATTTAAAAAAAAATCTGAAAAATACAGATATTTACGGAAAAATCAAAACATACGGACGTAGAATTAAGATTTCTCAAATGAAAAAATTACTGAAATTTGACAACGTTTACGGGTAGGGAAACGTTAGGGCCCCGAAGTCTATTTCGCTAGTTTAAGGTGGCCCAACCCGCTCATCTCCCCATACAAAAGGGGAAAGAAGATCACGACCATATTTCTTGTCATAGAACCAAAATTTTGCTCAAAATTGCTTTATTTGATCGAACTAGATGTCTGATGACCATTGGCATTGTTAAATTGTGTTTGGTTTATAAGTTATAAGGTCCGAAAGTTCGAATTTTTCGCGCGTTTTATACAATAACTTCGGAGGTAGATTACGCAATGATAAAGTAAGAACATCGTAAAAAGATTAGTCATCAGACATAGCTTATTTAATCAAGATTTCTGATCTATTTGGTTTTTGTTAGATTTTTGACTACAGCGGTCGTGGTTTATTTTTAGCTATAAGTCGTTTTGAAATAAAATTTTTCGTAAATCTTACGAAATCATACACTATGCACATTGTCTTTTTTGTGGACATGTTGCATCTTCCTCATCACGGAGCCTGTCTTATTCTTTGAAACAGAAGGTCCCAGAGCGCAACAGCACGGTTTTGTACCGTGCCCGCGAATGAGTTAGGCCCGCCGGGTTGGGCCACCTTAATAAAAGTCGCCGCGCAAAATCGTGCCTTGGCCAATGGACAAAGAATGCATTTCTTAGTGCCGCGATAACGCCCGATTGCATTTAGTTTCTCAAGGGCGTAAGTAAACCCGTATATATACATATATTTAAATATACCACTTATTTTGGAATTGGAAAAAGATGAAAGATGCATTGCAAGCTATATTTGTAACACATAACGGTAAATATCTGACGCTAAAACACTTTTTGGGTTCCGTACCCAAAGGGTGCCAATGGCGAGGCGTACCCAAGGGTGCCAAATAACCCTAGCGTCCGCTGCTCGTCCGTCCATCCGTCCGTTCGTCTGTCACAGGTCTGTATCTCATGAACCGTAATAGGCTGGCAGCAGAAATTAATAAAATAAAAAAAATATAAAAATTAAAAGGCCCCATACAAAAATGACGGTTTTTTTTGTGACCATACGATGGTACGGAACCCTTCGTTTGCGGGTCCAACTCGCATTTGGCCCGTTTTTTTATGATAGTACATATTATGATATATAATATTTGTATCATTTTCTAACACAAAGCACCAGTGACTTAGGGTATCTTCCACCAAGTACTGATTAGCTTAATCATCGCATTAAAGGGCCTTTATTACCATCTCGCAATCGATACCAGAACAAAATAATCAGCACTTTAGTAATAAAGGCCCTTTAAGTTTCGATTCGAATAAAGCAGCACTTGGTGAAAACCAGCCTTCGAGATTAATCTTTAAATAATAGCAAGACCATCAATCTTCACTTTTACTTTTTTGATTATCGAAATTCGTCGTGGTTATTTTTGAATAAAATTAAATTATGTTTTACCTACTTACGTCCTTATCAAACCGAACGCAATCGGATCTTATCACGTCATTAAAATTTTCAAATCTTAGATTTCCTGTGAAAATCCAGTTCATGCAGCCATGCTCACAATGAACGAATGGGCCTGGCATGGCACCGCATTTCTTACCGAATGTGGTGCTTGAAATCATTACAGTGTAAGTAGGTGTTGTAAGTATTATCCATACGTGTCCAATTCCATAAAAAACTTTCATGTTGTTACAATGGAAAAAGGACGTCAGTCAGTATGAGCCTAAAGGAGGTTTTTTTTTTCAATTATTTGCTGTACTTATAACAACATTTCACGTAAATTAAACCGTTTCTCACGAAAAAATGCGGTTCCTTATATGATCACTTTGTTGTCCGTCTGTCTGTATTTCAAATCCTTTTTCTCAGGAACGCTCCTATATTAAGTGCCTACGTTAAAATTCATATCAAAGACTTAGGTCTAATATTGAGATTTATAAGGCTTACTTGTACTTGCCTAACGCCCGGTTTCACCACCTCCAGCTACAAAAATCTCAAAGTTACCTTTTGGTTACAATATGTAGATATGCAATGCAAACGATAGTTAACCATCGGATTTCAGGTAGCTGAAGGTGGAGAAATAAGGGGTAAGTCAAAGTTCTTATGCCTTCCGGCTGTCAGTTTTGACATAAAATGTATGGAACTAATCTCAAATTTGACAGCAGTCAGAAGCTATACTTTAGCTAAGTCAAGCACGAGTAAGGAAATCTCAGCATGTCTTCTTGGAGCTGTCAAAAAATCAATCTACCGAGCCAACACGATAAAAAAAATACGGCCAAAAATATGCCCCAAATTGTATTACTCGCAAATATGCATATAATTATACAATTTACGCAAATATGCAGTAATCACTGATTATAACCTATACACAGAGTAGGTGTACTTTCCGTTAACCAAAAATCATAAATGTTGCCAAAGGATTTTTTTTTGTGTTCATACATAATTTCAAGACAATTATATTAAACTGAGGTACCCGGCTCCGCTCGGGTCAATGTCGTTTTTAAATGATTTCGGGCTGGTCAAGTTCAGCCTGCGTTTGCTATGTACCTACCTAAGCGGATTTTTTAAAATTATTTACGACATCACATTAGAAACCTCAACATTAACAGTATTTCTCCACTATTTAATTGATGTTTTTATACGTATAAGCCTTCCTCTTCAATCACTCTATCAATAAAAAAAAACCGCATCAAAATCCGTTGCGTAGTTTTAAAGATTTAAGGATACATAGGGATATAGGGACAGAGAAAGCTACTTTGTTTTATAGGTACCTACTACTATGTAGTGATGTTCAATGGTCCGTGAAATCAGTCAGATAACTATTCAATACATTTATTTACTCCGCTGCTTATCCGCCCGTTATACCTGGTTAGGTCTTACGTTTATTAGTAAAATTACACTAAACCCTGTTTTCACCACAGCCGAAATCCGAAAAGTAACTTTCGGTTACGTGGTATATTTGTATCGTGTAACCGAAAAGTAACCTTGGAATTTTGTAGCTGGAGGATGGTGGCAGCGGGCGTAATAGGGGATATATCCTTCGGTAATTACTATCTTTGACAAACATTCGGACGATTGAAAAACAGGCTAAGTGCGAGTCGGACTCGCACACGAAGGGTTCCGTACCATCGCACAAGATTTACCAAAAAAAACCACGTTTATTGTATGCCCCCCTCCCCTTTAATTATTATAATTTTGTAATGTTACCTATTTGTTGTTATAGCGGCAAAATAAATACATAATCTGTGAAATTTTCAGCTTCCTACCTGTTACGGTTCATGAGATACAGCCCAGTGACAGACGGACGGACGGACGGACGGACGGATGGACAGCGGAGGCTTAGTAATAGGGTTCCGTTTTCACCCTTTGGGTACGGAACCCTAAAAATCGGCCCTAAATGGTGTAAGCTAGCAAAATCGGTTATCGAAGCGATGTGGTCACAGAATACCAAATAGTATGTCGTGATAAGGTGATACCTACTCGTAGTACCTATAGGCCTAACTCTACATCATGACAGTTGGATGGTCTCCGATTTGTGACCGTCAATGGACGAGACTTGGGCGAGATAATGGTCAATTCCATTAGCAATATTTTTTCAATCCTGTTTTTGCATAATTTACTTAGGTATTCTAGTACCGATCCGCAACGATTTAAAACTCGATTTGCCAAGAACATCGAAATCACAATTTTAAAACCGAAAACCGAAGATTAGTCAAGCAAAAAAAGTAACCTACTCAGTTAATTTTTTTCAAGAACATATTTGTTTGTAGCTGAACAAATTAATTAGGTTAGTAGGTAGGTATCAATTTTCCGCGTAATAGCCGCGTCGACCATCATTTAATGCGATGGTATAGATCCGGGCGGGATTAACCCTACTACCTAGAAGGGATCCTACAGTTTTACATGGAATCCAAAAACTAAAAAACCCTAGTCGCCTCTTACGACATGTACGGGAATTAATGCAGTGGGACCACTTTTTAAGTGCCGGAACCCACACGGCACAGACCAAAACGAACGAAATATTTCGCCCTGCTATCCAAACCATCAGCATTTTAGATTTATGTATATCGATTATGAAAACTGGAGGTCATTGACATAACTATAAATAGTCCCTTCATTTGAGGCTGAATGCGTGGCACATATTAAAAATAAAATATTTTACCTAATTATCAATTTCCATTTACTTTGCTACCCAACGCTATATTTATTTCACGGGAAGCGCGCGCGCCGCTTCACATCCCGCTCTACTGCAACTCGCCGTGATGGTGCGTAATAGGTATCCAGCAACAATACATAATCGCGCAAACACACACACACATCCAAACGAAACTAGATTTCCCTCCCCCCGATCCGCGCAGCTGGCGGCGCGCGGCAGCGAGCACGTCCTATCGTATCGACCGCTTCGCTTCGTGTCATGTTTGATTATCATTA
Organism: Incurvaria masculella; assembly: GCA_946894095.1. Classification (NCBI taxonomy): domain Eukaryota; kingdom Metazoa; phylum Arthropoda; class Insecta; order Lepidoptera; family Incurvariidae; genus Incurvaria; species Incurvaria masculella. Next base: position 4,806,265 of record OX335663.1, on the reverse strand, counting down.
CCTACTTTACTGCGCCTTTGAAAACAAGTTATATTACCAAATTAATACTGCATACTACTGTGACGTTCCGTTACAAACCTATCCCTTATTGTTGAATTGAATAATCGGGTAAAATGAATCCGCGAAATGACTCTAGAACAACGAAATGTCTACGTCCTTCCCGCCCGACGCCTAGCAACGGAATGATTCGAATCGACTGCAGGCGGTGGGGAAGAGAGACGGAAGATCGCCTCGCGTCCTCGTGCGGAGCGCGGTCGCGCGACGCCATTTTCTCGGTCAGTTTGAACGCGGCAGGCTACGCAACAACTAGTTAGAAAAAAGAGGTGTAAATTTCGTGCGCTTGTTGTCAATTTGCCAGTGATTTTGATATTGTTCTAAGATTACAGCTCAATTTAGTAGTGTGCATTCATGTTCACACTATTAGTGGTATTCTAAAGAGTATTTGATGGCTTAAATTAGCGCCAATCCTCAAATACTATGGATTTTGATACTGCGTGTGCGTTTCGACATCTAACGTGTTACAAATAGGTGTATCTGCTCAAATTCAGTTTAGATAACAAGTTTTGGACACAGAAAGAAGACGTAAAATGTACAGCTGCGGGACAGAATTTGTTGCGTGGCAATTGTGGCTTCGCCCGTCGCACGTCCGCCGCGCGTGGAGTGATACTAGTGAATAAGAATAATAGTGAATACGTCGCTCGGTATGACCGAGGAGGGAAGGCCTGCCGTTTAAGCACGGAGATACGTTGATAGACACAATGCTAGAGGGTATTTACCTACCTAGTTTCGAATGCTAAAAATGCACGAACTCTGACTGGAAAGAAAAGGAACAATTTAAATAACTGAGAGTTACCTACCTACCTACATAAGTATGTTGCCCAAACGAATGTGTCTCTACCTCTAACCATTTATTTGTGCAACACAAAGATCTACGGTTTTGGAACAAAATGGTGGTGTGTTCAGTTGTAAATTGCTCTAACAAAAGCGAGTTACAAAACTGCAGAGAACATGGTATTTCATACTTCAGGTAAGTTCAATTTGTTTATTTATTTTGCTGAAATTAATTTTCGCAGGGAAACAATTGAAAAAAAACCTTTAGTTAATTCCGAAAAAAATTATTGAAAAAATTAAAGGGGGTCCCATACAAAAAACCTGATTTCTTGGTGTTGAAGGTACGGAACCCATCGTGTGCGAGTCCGACTCGAACTGGGCCGGTTTTTATTATAGTTTTCCATACAATAAGAAGGTAGGTACCTAGATTCCTAGGTAGGGTCAAGAACGTTAAAAACCGGCCAGGTACGAGCCGGACTCGCACGCAAGGGTTCCGTACCATTGTACCATATTTAACAGAAAAAATCACGTTTTTTGTATGGGGGGCCATAGTAAAAGATTTAATACAAAAAATCACTGTTTTGTATGGGAACCCCCCTTTAAAGTTTATAATTTTTTAATTTTACCTATTTGTTATAGCGGCAAAATAAATACACACTGTCAAAATTTCAGCTGCCTACCTATTACGGTTTATGAGATACAGCCCAGTGACAGACGGACGGACGGACAGCGGAGGCTTAGTAATAGGGTTCCGTTTTCACCCTTTGGGTACGGAACCCTAAAAAGGAATAGATGCTAGATGCTCATAATATGTTTGGCAAGAAATAGAGGTATCGAAAATAATTTATAGAAACATCACAGATGATAGATAGTTTGGTAATGTTTCTAATTTTTAATTTCTTTGGTGTTTTCAAGAATGTATCCAACACCATTTTACATCACAGCAAGACTCGTTGCATAGAGTTTGCATCTTCAGGCAAACACTCGGAACACGGTTGCCGGGCGTGTCTCTATTCATTGTATGGAACTTGATTACCTCATTATCCTCTTAAGCATGTTAGTTGTAACTCGAGTTTTACCATAGATAAAAAGGAAGGAGATATGCCATTTAGGACGACAAAAACTGCCAACCCAATTTAATCTTATATGCCACAAGCACACATAGTTGCAGACGTATTATAGGGTTTGTGTGGGTGGGAACTGACTTGACGAACGCATTTTTGGAGCACATTCGCGCGCGGTGGCGATGTTACGACTGTGTGGCATACGAAGCGCCTCCGGATGTCCATACTATGATCTCATATATGGTCACTTTGACCATACGGCGGATACGCGATATCGACTGCATGTCACTTCTACTTCCTATCTCTGCAATGAGTTTGACATTAAGGTATATAAATTACATTACAATAAATATCAAAAAGATGAAATATATTATGATGATCTAGAACAGTTCTATTACCCCCTGCCTAGTGTTATACAATAAATAAAATTAATCACTAAAACCAGTTGTGGAAAAAAACTGTTTATTATATGAGATGAACTTAACCCTTTTTTTCAATTTCAATTTTAATTCAGTTTAATACTATGTACATTAAGAATAAACGAACCAAAGGAAGTAAAATAATACTTAAACACTGTAACACTTCCCTATTTAATCTACTCAACCTATAAAATCAAATGACATGGAGACATAAATATGTGATAACGATCGATTATTTTCGTGTTCAGATAAATCTTTAAAAAACCCTACACGAGGGTTCTTTACGTTTGATTGAATCTTCCTTTTACTCTAATTGAATTTCGGAATAAAATTTCCTGAAGCAACCAAACTATTTGAACCACCCTATGAAACCAACATACTCAAGACGAGATTTGGAATCTCATAATGGAATCGCACACTACAAAAAATATTTTCATTTCCCGGATTCTAAGAAGGACCTAGTTAGGTATGTACCTACCTATGGGCCATCCTTTTATCACGTGAGGGTTTTGGGCCACTTTTATACCTCCCTTCCCCATGGTGATAGGTCGTGAGGTTTTAGGCGACCCCCCCCTCTCCCCTCCTAGCATCGCGTCTATTTTTTTATTGAAAATATAATTTCAATTTAGAATCTGCCTTTACTATTATTATGGAACTAGATGCTGAAAAACCATAAAAATATTTAAAAAAATGTTCTTATTTACTTCCAGGCTGTCATGAGGGTTCCAAGTTTGCAAACTGAAAGAAAGTGAGGTATTTTTTGATGTTTTATTGAAATAGCTCCATCTAGCGGCGACAGCGAGGACTAAAATGTTATTATGCCGGATAGTTATCGAATCCTCTCACCAGAGACACGCCGTCGACACTCCTCGTCTGTCTGTGTGAGATTCACAGTCTCCGCAGCTATCACTCGACAAATAAACCAGACTGTACGAAATGATTATTATTTATTGTATGTTCTTTTTTCAACACATGTTTACATCATCATTCGTTTAACTTTTAACAATAAACTTTTTATACATTGCTCACATTATAAGAACATAAACATTATTTTTAAGCTATGTTAAGGTACATAGGTAATATAAATGATGGATCAAAGTACTTTCAGGGGTTAACAAATACTTTATAATTCCGCTTTTTCATATTTAAAGCTTATAAGATTACTTAAACCCATTACTTGAAACGAAGAAAAAGCACACACACACAACCACTCCAAAAAATCACCACATTGGTCGACTATGCACGTTAAAATAATAAATAACTCGGAGAGTACCAAACTAACGCGAGGTTGCACAGTCAGAAATGAAATGAAATGAAATGAAATGAAATTTATTTGTGCTCTTATGGGTATTACAGAGTTACTTAAAAAACTTTTCGGTATCTCCACAAGATTGCCAGCTATGGCGTACAAAAATTAAATAAGGATACATATTTATATGCAAACAAGATTAAACATAATTTACTTATACCTCAGTGTCAACCTTTTAACGCAGTATTCCTGGGAAGACGCGGACTCGCCCCGCGCACTCCGCGCACCACGCACACGTAGCCGATAGCACACGCATAGAAATACACTCATAAGTGTCGCTTCTGTTACGTTAGTTATTTATTCGATGCCCATATTCGCTGCATGTACCTGTCCGCTGCTGTCTGTGGTCGTCAACGTTCTTGCGACCCGCTGCCAATGCACGGTACGTTGATATCCGTGCTTCTACTAGTTAGGTAGGTAGATATTTGCCATGTGGACTTTTGTAGATGCCTCCGCGCGCCGCGCGCCGGGGCGGAGGCGGCCGCCTGCTATGATATGAGTGCATCTCTAATTTCCCCATACAAACGCGGAAAGAAGATCATGCCCATATTTCCTGTCAGAGATCCAAAATGTTGTTCAAAATAGCTCTATTTGATCGAACTAGATGTCTGATGACTATTGGCATTGTAAAATTGTGTTTGGTTTCTAAGTTATAAGGTCCGAAAGTTCGAATTTTTCGCGCGAATAAAACTTTGGAAATAGATTACTCAACGATAAAATAAAAACATCATAAAAAAAGATTAGTCATCAGACATATCTTGTTTCATAAAAATTTGGTTTTTGTTAGATTTTTTACTACAGCGGTCGTGGTTTACTTTTAGCTAGGTATAAGTCGTTTTGTAATTAAAATGTTCGTAAATCTTACCAAATCAAACACAATGAGCATTGTCTGCTTTGTGGACATGTTTGCATCCTCCTCATAACGGAGCCTGTCTTTTTCTTTGAAACCGTGAAAGTCTCAGAGAATCGCACGGTTATGTTCCGTGCCCGCGAATGAGTTAGTCCCGCCGGGAAGGGCCACCTTAAGGTGGCCCAAACCGCTCATCTCCCCATACAAAAGGGGAAAGATAATCACGCCCATATTTCTTGTCAGAGATCCAAAATGTTGCTCAAAATAGCTTTATTTGATTGAACTAGATGTCTGATGACCATTGGCATTGTAAAATTGTGTTTGGTTTCCAAGTTATAACGTCCGAAAGTTCGGATTTTTCGCGCGTTTTATACAATAACTTTGGAGGTGGATTACGCAATGATAAAGTAAGAACATCTTAAAAAGATTCGTCATCAGACATACCTTATTTAATCAAGATTTAGAATCTATTTAGTTTTTGTTAGATTTTTGACTACAGCGGTCGTGGTTTACTTTTAGCTCAAAGTCGTTTTCAAATTAAAATTTTCGTATATCTTACCAAATCATACATTATGCACATTGTCTTTTTTGTGGACAGGTTGCATCTTCCTCAACACGGAGCCTGTCTTATTCTTTGAAACAGAGAAGGTCCCAGAGCGCAACAGCACGGTTTTGTACCGTGCCCGCAAATGAGTTGAGGCCGCCGGGTTGGGCCATGTCATAAGCAAACATAGTCGCAGACGTATGCGGCGCGCGGAGACGTGATTTCGACCGCATGCCGCTCCTTCCTTTCTCTCCTGTGTATAGCAACAATCAAACTTTCTACGCGTTGCAATTGGAATTCGAAATACAGTGGAAATACCTTTCGTTTTACGTTTCCAAATGTAGGCATAGTTGGCATCTTTGTGTATTTGTTCGGTAAGCAGATATACGTACCGACGTATGTAATGTTGGTTCTCATCGAAGTTAGATATCATTGTATTGTATTGTTTTATTGCATTTATAGGTAGGTAACCTACACTTAAACATGTCAAGAATCGTTATGCTAGGTCTATGTCAAAAATATAAATGTCGCATACTCTATTTCCATGCATATAAGAACTGGCAAACATACTTTGCCAGTCACAAAATAAGTTTAAAACTTAAGTACCTAGTTAATTAATCAATACCACCGCTCGCAAGAAAAACATAAGGAGAAACGTAAACAATAAATATAAAAAACAATAGATTTAAAAAAAACAATATTATGAATCTGAATTATGAATATTGAACTTAACCTAAATCTGGTGTATAGTGCCATCGTCAATGTAATACATTTTGCATAATAGGTCGGGGAAAAAGTCTTTTCGCATTATAGTATGTATGAACTTGTAATAAAATCTCTTTGGCTATACTATTTGTATCTGGCTGGTTTTGGTATCATTGAAAGTTTAAATTTTAAAGAACATAATTCCAAATTCAAATTAGGAAAATGTGTGATTCTCATTTGTTTTTCGTGCTGTCAAAATGAGTGAATCTAATGAAGAAATTCGATACATTTTAAAATTTTACTACAAAAAAGGTAAAAATGCAACGCAAGCCGCGAAAATAAATTTGCGATGTTTATGGACCTAGTGCAGTGTCTGTGAGAGTAGCACAAATTTGGTTTAAGCGTTTTCAATCCGGAAATTTTGATGTCAAAGATGCACGTCGCTCTGGTCGCCCTATTACGGATAAAATGGATGCCATTTTTGAAAAAGTGGAGCAAGATCGGCATATCAGTAGTTACGACGTAGCTGAAGAACTAGGAATTGACCACAAAACAGTTTTGGCGCATTTGAAAAAAACTGGGTACACAAAAAAGCTCGATATTTGGGTACCTCACGAGCTCACTGAAAGAAACCTAATGAACCGTGTACTCATTTGTGATTCTTTATTACGACGTAATGAAACCGAACCATTTTTGAAGAAGCTGATAACTGGTGATGAAAAGTGGATCACGTACGACAAGAACGTGCGAAAAAGGTCGTGGTCAAAGGCCGGTCAAGCTTCACAGACTGTGGCGAAACCCGGGTTAACTCGCAACAAGGTGATGCTGTGTGTGTGGTGGGATTGGAAGGGCATTATTAATTATGAGCTGTTACCACCAGGCAGGACCATCGATTCTGAACTCTACTGCGAACAACTGATGAGATTAAAGCAAGAAGTTGAGAGAAAGCGGCCGGAATTAATCAACAGAAGGGGTGTGGTTTTTCATCATGATAACGCTAGACCTCACACATCTTTGCCACTCAGCAAAAACTAAGAGAGTTTGGCTGGGAGGTGTTAATGCATCCGAGGGGTCACTCACTCAAGGAATCTGGTGTACAATCGTTTGGGAATCTCAAGAATCTTAGGTGGGAGTCCGAGGAATCTGGTGGGAGTCCGGAGAATCTCGGAAATCTTATGTAATCCCGAGTAATCCTAAAGAATCTGGAAATCCCAAGGAAATCATTGGGAATCCTATCAAATTCATGGAAATCTCGGGTAATCTTAGGCGGAGTCCGAGGAATCCGATGGGAGTCCGAGGAATCCGATGGGAGTCCGAGGAATCTGGAAATCTTATGTAATCCCGAGTAATCCTAAGGAATCTGAGAATACCAAGGAAATCATTGGGAATCCTTTCAAATTAATGGAAATCTCGGGTAATCCTGGGTGGGAGTCCGAGGAATAGGAAAATCTTGGGTAGTCTCGAGTACTCCCAGGGAGTGTAGGAATCCTAAGGGAATCATTGGCAATCCGATCAAAGTCTTTGTAATCTCAGATAATCTTGTCGGGGTCGGACTAAGCCGGTTTTTGTATGCTTAGTCCGGTGCAATTCTAGTACAGTACGTAAGTTTTGACAGGTTAGTTCTGAATAAGACTGTAAAGGTTTTTAAAATAAGAGTACCTTATCTCGAGTACGTGAAATATTTACTAGGTTTTTAAATATAGACTTTTATAACGGCCCAGGCAAAGAAATAATCAACTTTGACCTAATGATGGCTGAGATACTAAGGGATTTCGAAAGATCGGAGTACCTCATCGTGAAGTTGAGTATGTCAAATATGTATTATGGCTTCAAAAATGGTATTGCATAATGCATCAGGCAAAAAAAAAAACAGGGCTGACCTAATGATCGCTGAGATAATACGGGATCTAATCTAACAATGATAGCGCAGCCGTGGGCGCGGCCGCCAGTTTGCGAAGAAATCACGCACACGTGTGCGCACGAGTGTGCGCAGCGCGCACCCCGCGTGTGCCCGACGACCCAATTCCAAAACATATTCAGTCGTATTCAGAGTAAACCTGTCAAAATTTAGTACGGGATAAGAACCGGATTAACCAAACAAAAACCGGTTTAGTCCGACCTTAATACGCGTACTATGCGAATAGAAGGTTATCATGCGTATACTACTTTTTAGGGTTCCGTACCCATAGGGTGAAAACGGAACCCTATTACAAAGCCTCAGCTGTCCGTCCGTCCGTCCGTCTGTCACAAAGCTGTTACTCATGAACCGTAATAAGTACGTAGCTGAAATTTTCACAGAGTGAGTATTTAATTTGCCGCTATAACAACAAATAAGTAAAATTTAAAGATAATAAAAAAATACAAATAATATTATTTTTTGGTGTTAAATCATTTACGATGGTACGAAACCCTTTGTGTACGAGTCCGACTCGCGTTTGTTTACTGTGTATTGGGTGGGCGACTTTTAGTCAGTGATTTTGATTAAATAATTAGATGATTGTAGGTATGTTGTGAACCGAGCTTGGGGCGGACTAACTTTACTACGCGTATTAAGGTCGAAGTAAACCGGTTTTTGTAAGGTTAGTCCGGTGCTAATCTCGTACCAAGTTTTTACAGGTTCACAGTGAGTACGACTGCAAGGGATTTCGAAAAAGAAGAGTACCTACCTAATCGCGAAGTTTTCTACGTGAAATATTTGCTAAGGTTTCAAATATAGCCTTTTATAATGACCCAGGCAAAAAAAAATCAACCCTGACCTAATGATGGCTGAGATTCTAAGAGATTTCGAAAGAGCGAAGTACCTCATCTTGAAATTTTGTATGTGAAATATGTACTGTGGATTCAAAAATGGTATTGTATAATGCCTCAGGGAAAGAAAAAATCAGCGCTGATCTAAAGATCGCTGAGATAATATGGGATCTAATTTAACCGGATTCCGCCTGGGTGAATATGTCCAAAACGAATATCGCACCAACGCGCGCCGGCCGGCCACGGCGCGGGGGCTCCCCGCTCGGCGCCGCCGCCCGCGCCCGCGCTGTTGCCGCCTCGCGCGGACGCCGTGCCCGTGCCGAACCCCCCCGGCCGCGCCGCCCGCCTGTCTGCGATGACGTCACGGACACGTGCTGCGCGCAACGCGCAATTATAAGTCTCTATGAATCGTTGGTGGTCACTAAGAATCTTTAGAAATCCCGAAATCATTGGAATGTACCAAAAATGTGTTGGTAGTCCTTAAAAAATCCAGGTAATCTTTGGTAGTCTCTAGGAATCTTTGGTAGTCCTCAGAAATCTTACGAAATCCCAGTATATTTGAAATCTCCAAGAATCTTTGGTAGTCTTTGGAAATCTTTAGGAATCTCCAAGAATCTTTAGTAGTCTTTGGAAATCTTTAGGAATCTCCAAGAATCTTTGGAGTCTTTGGAAATCTTTAGGAATCTCCAGGAATCTTTGGTAGTCTTTGGAAATCTTTAGGAATCTCTAAGAATCTTTAGTAGTCTTTGGAAATCTTTAGGAATCTCCAGGAATCTTTGGTAGTCTTTGGAAATCTTTAGGAATCTCTAAGAATCTTTAGTAGTCTTTGGAAATCTTTAGGAATCTAGAAATCCCAAGGAAATCTTGACTACTGGGAATCTGGTGTACACTTTTTGCTCGAGTGACTAACCCCTCGAATGCATCCGCCGTATAGTCCTGACCTTGCACCTTCAGATTTCCACCTGTTTAGGTCTCTTCAGAATTCTTTAGGCAGTGTCAGGTTAACATCACGAGAGGACTGCCAAAACCACTTGTCGCGGTATATTGATCAGAAGTCCCAATATTTCTATAGCAATGGGATCATGTCCCTACCTACAAGATGGCAAAAAGTTATCGAACAAAATGGTACCTACATACTTTAGTTAAATGTAAATAAACCATATTAAAAAATGTTTTGAATTTTCTTAAAAAATGCGAAGAAACTTTTTCCCCAACCTAATATGTTAAACCCAATGATTTCAAAGGTAAGGAAATCTTCTCCATACAAGCAAAAAGAGTAGCGCCATCTATCCAAACTCGGAAGAAGTACATGAGCGCCGTGTCAAAGCAATGTTGACAACTCGCCGCCATGTTGCATTAGGTCTCACGATGTAACCTTGTACCTGCGTACGTAACTGTTTTCTTTTTTTAGTTTAAACTTTTAAGTTCATTTAGTACAGTCGAAAAAAAAATTAAATATCATAAAATAAGGTGTGAATTTTTTTTTTGTAATTTTAAGGTATTCGAGTAAAATTCAATTTCCTGGGAAACACTGGTCGTAGACCTATCATGCGACCGCTCGAAGTAAATGTCCCGACCTGATCTACCTACCTGTTATGTCAAAATTTGTTTTAGTTATATCTTGGGAAACACTGGCCAATACCAATCATGCGACCACTCAAAGTAAACGTCCCGACCTGATCTACCTGCCTGTTATGTCAAAATTTGTTTTCGTTATATCTTGGGAAACACTGGTCGTAGACTCATCATGTGAGATCCATCTCTTCGACCTACGACCAGTGTTTCCCAAGATATAACAAAAACAAATTTTGACATAACAGGCAGGTAGATCAGGTCGGGACGTTTACTTCGAGTGGTCGCATGATAGATCACATTACAAAAATTTCTTTGATTACATACTTATACTCTTACCACTCCAAAATAAACCAGAAATAAACAGGACGCCCGTACAAGGTTAGTTCAGCTACACGTGCGACGCGCGGCATGGCGTCACTTGCCCGCTTATGAACTTTGGTGGTTAATAAAATTATCGCTTGAAAATGCAATTATTCAATTGTTAAACATGAAAAAATATTATTTGAGTTTACTTACCGATGATACGTTATTCCATGTGTCTTTATAACTTTCGTATCGTATTTTATGCACCCTTTTACTACGCAACTAGGCATTTTCACGACTCAACATCACTCTGCAGTGGTCCGCAGACGACTGAGTCGCGTTGGCCCTAAAACGAATATTTTAGGGCCAACGTACTGGTGCCATTAGTCGTGCGCGTTGACCGGGTCCTTACGAAGTAATATATAACTCAATGGTTAAACCTGAATGAATAGGTATGTCACTTGAATAGTTTTGATAAAAATCGGCCTTATAATAGCGTCATTTGAGCTAATTTGCCCTTCCCGGCGGGACTAAATGTCTGATGACTAATCTTTTTAAGATGTTTTTATTTTACCGTTGAGTAATCTACCACCAAAGTTATTGTATAAAACGCGCGAAAAGTTCGAACTTTCGGACCTTTTAAATTAGAAACCAAACACAATTTAACAATACCAACGGTTATCAGACATCTAGTTCGATCAAATAAAGCTATTTTGAGCAAAATTTTGGATCTCTGGACTAGAAACATGGGCATGATCTTCTTTCGTTGAGCGGGAAGCCCCACCTTAATGTATAGCCTATGTTATAGAAATCGGCTTATTATTAAAATTTGCCTTCACGTTCAAAGACACACCGTTATTCTAGGTTTCGGACCCACAACATTGTGGCGTGGGCGAGAGCGACGGGTCGCGGCGACTCCTGGGTGCCCCTCGCTTCAAGTTCGATCTGCTCCGAACACTTCGATGTATCGTGCTTCGAGCCGGTGGCGCTGCGTCGCCGTCTCCACCACTGGGCGGTGCCTACCCTGAAGCTGCCACCACAACATGGGCAGGTGAGTCTTTGGGTCGCACGATCAAGACGACTGACCTTCCAAGGTGCCCACGGTCGATGCAGTCACCACCACGAAGGTGGGACGTAGAGAGGAGTTGGTCTGAGCAAACTGGGCACGTGCCCACGAACTGGGGCTCTGGGTCACAGCCCACGTGATAGGAAGGCGTGGCTTATCGTCAGTCGCTGGTGACAGATGGTGCGCGGTGTTTTTTTTCGTAAGGTTAGAAATGTTACAGAGAACACATGGATATACAAATCCCTGAGAACTCTGTGATTTCTTTTTGCACTCGACGCGGCTCGCGTGATAAAATTATCGCTCGAAAATGCGATTATTAAATTGTTATAGCATAAGAAAAAATATAATGTGAGTTTTCTCACCGATGATACGATATTCCATGTGTCTTTTTAACTTTCGTATCGTATGCACCCCAATTTACTACGCAACTAGGCATTTTCACTCTCTCAACAGCACTCTGCAGTGTTCCGCAGACGACTGAGTCGCGTTGGCCCTAAAACGGATATTTTAGGGCCAGCCGACTGGTGCTATTATATCCTATTCGTCGTGCGCATTGACCGGCAGTGCGATTACGAAGCGCGACATGAGGTGTAGGTGCCGCACCTACCCCAAATCAGGCATCCGTCACTCCTAAATACCTACTGAGATCTTCACCTACGGCGCTTGGGAACCCGAGGTTCCAAATTCAGTCAGGGCCGCCGCGCGCACACGCTCGCACGTCCACTACGTCCAGTCGATCAGTCGCTTCGGAAAGCGCACTTTCGCCGTTATTTATCGTAATAATGTCTAATCACCATAGAATTAAATATGATAACTGTTGCGTGAACGGATGCTATAGTACACAGAAGAATTTGAAGTTACCTTTCTTTACGCTGCCGAAATATTCTGAAAGTTAAGTTGGTTTTTTTAGTTTAGGTTTATTGACGTCTTTCCTTTATGTAGGCAAGTATGTGGTATCGTGTTATGAGCCTATTTGGGCCTATGGGCCTATTGAATTGACACGTATTTAACTGGTATCAGCACAGCACTTTTTTATACATTAGCTAGTATTTATCCATGTATTACAAGGAAAAACAACATAAATTGGTTTCGTCCAGTGAAAGTATACTGGGTAATCATTCGTGCCAGCTCCAGGTACTTATTGCCTATTCTCCTTTGCTGCATGTTGTTTGTTTTTTGCCGTACCAGGACCTTCCTTTCTTGAGCACGGCGATATTGAACTGAATGGAAAACACGGACAATGTTTAATTACCGTTTCGACCATCTTTTTATCAAATGTGACTTAATCAACAATTCTATTGCATCTGTTGGTCGCATTTTTGGCATGTGAAACTAGCAGCTCTCAGTAGAGGGCGCTAGGTCGCTACAATACCAAACAATACTAAACCAAAGTACATCGAAAACACCGAAATACACAGAAAACATCAAACTAAACTGTTAAAGCCAATAAACAACACATAACAGCACCAGGCATATTTGTGACGCAAAATCTAAAAATAATAATGTCTACACACATTATAAAAAAACAATTTTAAAAGTTTTGTTTGTATCTTATTATACTTTAAAACAATAGGCGGCGGCAGTGTGTGATAACCCTAGCGCAAGCCGCATTCCAGCGACATAGGGTGGGTCAGCGACGACGCGTTTCATCTCGCCGCCGCGCCGGCAACGAGCGACGTAATAAATACTTCAGCATAACGAAAATTAGGATCAAAATTGAAAAATTACTGTCGGGGAGTGCAACTTCTGTGCGTAGCACTATTAGTTATTCTGTGCCCAAATTGACAGCAAACGGACGGCTTGCGATTACAAAATATGTCAGTTTTGGGTACTAACCGCACTTAATTTCGCACTTCGTAATCGCACTGCGGTTACTTCCATATCATTATCGCATTTTAGCTGTTAAATACAACCAACCTCCCCCGTTTCGTGCTTCGTAATCGCACTGCGGGTCCTTACGAAGTAATATCTAAGTCAATGCTTTCTGGCTTGTGTCGGTTGTAATGACGAACCCACTGTGAAGTAAATCATCTTCCTTTAGAAGTAACAGGTCGTGATAAGAACAGAATTTTTTATTTAAAAATCTTAAATCGAATTTTAAAAAAAACTTGCCTATGCGATTCACTATCTGAAACCGTACTTCTTGCCTTCGGGTGTTCGACAGGTTTTTTGTTCACCATGTAAACCAGAAACGAGATCTCTTGCAATAATAGATTCTTCTCCATACAAGCAAAAAGTAGCGCCATCTATCCAAACTCGGAAGAACTACGTGAGCGCCGTGTCAAAGCCATGTTGACAACTCGCCGCCATGTTGCATTAGGTCTCACGATGTAACCTTGTACCTGCGTACTTAACTGAATCTTTTGCAATAATATCTCTTGCTTTTAGTCACTAAAGCTAAGAAATTAAAATAGTTACTCGTTTCCAGAATGAAGATGTTAAAGGATCTGCAAAGCCGGAAAAATCTGAGGACGAACCCCGGACCTACAAAGGACCTAAAACAAAACCGAACGAAGAAGTGCCTGAAGCTGGTAAGATTGTTTTCTCAAAGTTAGTCGGATTTTGACAAAGTTGAAAACTTGTCCCAACGTGACTCGTCAAAAGATGCGTCAAGATCAATATATTTTCAGTTGTTTTTATTTGGTACCTATAATATGACATCAGTCAATATTAAAACTTTGGGGTTAAATATAAAGGAACATTTGAATGCCATTTTGCTGTATTTTAAGCATAATACAATTTTAATATTCATAACAACACTTCATAGTTTCAAACTGTTTAGCAATTAGCATAAAGAAGCGTAGTGTAAAATAAAGAAGTAAAATCAAGCAAGGTGCACACGTGAAATACTTTATTACTCTGTTATGCCAGTGGGTCGGAATTTAGAATGACACCAATTTAGGTAACAGCTGAGACTAGGGTCTCAGGCCTGGCTCTTCTTAGGGTTCCGTACCCAAAGGGTGCCAACGGAACCCTATTACTAAGCCTCCGCCACAGAAATCTGAATATTAATAATTCCTATTTCTGTGGCGTCCGCTGTCCGTCCGTCTGTCACAGGGCTGTATCTCAGTAACCGTAACAGATAGACAGCTGATATTTTCACAGAGTGTGTATTTATTTTGCCGCTATAACAACAAACAGGTAAGATTAAAAAAAATATTAAATTTAAGAGGGGTTCCCATACAAAACAGTGATTTTTTGTATTAAATCTTTTACTATGGTACGGAACCCTTCGTGTGCGAGTCCGACTCGCACTTGGCCGGATTTTTATGTTTTCATTCCATAAGGTTCAGGAACACCATACGCATCGGCTAGTATAATATTCCATGGCATGTTATAGCATGTGTAGCCAAGAATGGGGAAACTTTACCACCAGATGGCGCCACATAAAACTATACCAAGCTATCACTTTGAGGTTATGTTTATCGCAGGCAGTCACATCGATCGTGTTTTACATCCATTCAAAGGTAGCTATTCATATTAACTCAGTTTAATTGGTCAACAATCTATACCCTTGAAATGAAACCGTGGCATAGTTTTATTTGGCGCCATCTGGTGGTAAAGTTTGGCAGCCGTCCTCCCCATTGACGTACGCGTGTACCGTCAGGCGCAGCCCGGCCGATGGATCCTAGCGAGCTGGAGCGCTTCAAGCGGCGCCTCATCCGGACGGTGGCGCGCTTCCGCGAAGAGAAATGCTTCGAATGGGTGAAGGTCGAGCAGAACATGGGCAAGAGCTGCCGGTCGATGTGGTAAGTGTTGCGTTCTGCCTAAGGTCTACCTGAGTTGTATCCAAGTAATTGTCTAAAGCAGCTCCAAAGCCGGCGACACGCCGGAGCGGCTAAGGGCCGAGTACACGAAAGGACAAAAAATCTAAATCAACGTCAACGTATGATTAAACACGTCACTTTGTACGGACAGTATGGAAGGAACTGCATGCGGTTCACTGAAAGTGATGTGTTTGAACATTGATTAACTCAGCCGTCTCTTCGTGCAATCGGGGCTAACTATCGACTATGCTCTAGCTCAAGAAACGTACAATAGATATAGATCCCCTATCAATAAAAACTATACCTACGAGTATCCATCTATCATTGATGCATAGCTTGGGGGGCGTCCATAAATTACGTGAGATGATAAAGGGGGGGAGGGGGTCAAGTCAAATCTCAACTAATCTCACGTTGGGGAGAGGGGGGGTCTCGACAAATATCACGCAATTTTTTCTCTGATTGAAACAAAAAAAAATACTATTTTGGTCCATTTAATCCACATTGTATGTACATGCTTGAAAATCATATGGACATGTTGGTTCCAATAGTCTCTCTTGAAACCGCGCATAATTCTCCATGGACTGAATAACAGTAGTATTTTAAAACAGTAGTCATGATTTAAGTATTCTATTGTTAAATTTTTATTAAATTCATAACTCTCAGCAATATTGATTAGGTACTAGTCTTAACTAGTCGTAAATAAAAGCATGAAGCAAATTGTTTTTTTCTTTTTACAATAACAATCCAACGCGTTTACGTAAAAACCCACATTCTGAAAAATCTCACGTGAGATTGGGGGTTGGGGGAGGGGGTTGAATAAAATCTCACAACATCTCACCAAGGGGGGGGAGGGAGGGACAGAAAATTAAAAAAAACACCTCACGTAATTTATGGACGCCTCCTTGCTCACTCGGGGCTCGCTTGGCGGTCAGACAGAACACTCGCCGAGCGGTCTATCGTCATGGAGGTAAAGAATGTAATTTCTTCACCTCCGTGTCTATCATGCGGTCATTCTACTCTAGAGTGCGGAACTGCGGATCTGAGTCACAGTGTGACTATACGCCGCGGCCTACCCCGAGCGAGTGGCGCGAGTAATCGCCCTTCGCACCCGCACAGTGACTAAAACATCGGAACTCCACACTCGCTTCTCGCTGCTCGCCAACGCTGTGACGTCACTTTGACATATATTGTAAGGACGAAATAATCTCAAAGTAAAAGTGACGTCACAAAGTACTACTTTGTGACGTCACTTTGCATTACTTTGAGACTTCCTCCATACAAAATGTGTCAAAGTGACGTCACAGAGTTCTACTTTCCGTTAGTCTTAGTTTCTGTTACGACTATTTATCTCAGCCTAAGACTAACGAAACATAGTACTTTGTGACGTCACTTTGACACATTTTGCATGGACGAAATCTTAAAGTAATGCAAAGTGACGTCACAAAGTACTAGTTTTCGGGAGCCTTCGTTTTTGTTACGACTACTTATCGCAGCCTTGCTCTATTCGCTTTAAGTTCATCGTCGGGCGGTGTGACAAGTGGCGTGCATGGTGATTTCAGTCTAAGGCTGAGATAAATAGTCGTAACAGAAACTAAGACTAACGAAAAGTAGTACTTTGTGACGTCAATATGCATTTCTTTGAGATTTCGTCCGTATAAAATGTGTCAAAGTGAAGTCACAAAGTACTACTTTTCGTTAGTCTTAGTTTCTGTTACGACTATTTATCTCATCCTAAGATGTCAGTCATAGTTTAGCCCAGAACCGAGAAGACAACGGTAAAAGTGGCTCTCTGTTTTGTGATAATGTCAGTAGGAAGCTCTGTATTATAAAGTACCGTACATTCTAATGTCATTCAATGAACTAAGAGGAAGCAGAGTGAATTGGATAGAAAAAAGACAAGTGAATCCCAATTCAATTTCACCAGCGAGCATGGAAGGACGGCAGTAGCAACTGATCGTTTGGGGGCGGCGGGGCGCGGAGTAGCAACTTTAACATATAAAAACGGTATCGCTGGCAAGTCAGTTCGCTTACGAATTAGCTTACTATTGATTTTATCGAGTTCCAACGACGCGTAAGAACACGTAAGAACATTCGATGTTTCACGTCCCGAATTCGTAACCTAACTAACTACAGTTAGATGTTTTCCACTAACCAGTGGCTACGTTGCCGCCATACAGATGAGTTTAAAATTTTCCAAATCTCTTCTAACAGGCGACCAAAGGGTTTGTCTTTCGTGGTTCCTTTGTCACTATTTAATTCTTGTTGGTAGGATAAATAACTCCCGGGTTGTTACAACCACACTGAATGAACGATGGTCGAA
The DNA here is from genome assembly GCA_946894095.1 of Incurvaria masculella. NCBI lineage: Eukaryota > Metazoa > Arthropoda > Insecta > Lepidoptera > Incurvariidae > Incurvaria > Incurvaria masculella. The sequence goes on along the minus strand of OX335663.1, from coordinate 4,788,764 downwards.
GCGGCAATGAAAATTTTCCGCCTTTTCCATCCAGTTCAATGCAGTCGTGCAATATTATACTTAGTGCATACTGAAAGTTTCGGGATTCTGATAAATCAAACCATATGTTATACTTGTGATGTGATACGTTTATTGTTTTTAAAAGTGTATGTACATTCAGTCTAAAAATTATCGGGAAATAATCATTTAATTCAAATTCCAAATGTCTAATAAAAGAACGGAGGTGCCTGAATGAATGGAGGGAGTTGAATTAGGTTACACAAGGAGCCAAGTTAGCAAATGGAGGTAAGTAAACTAAGTTATCGAATTGGGCTCATTTAATGCAAAAAGCTAAATTATTGAAGAGGGCGCATTTAATGCAGAAAGCTAAGTTAGCGAAAAGGGCTCATTTAATGCAGTGACCTAAGTTATCCAAGAGCACTCATTTAATGCAGTAAACGTAGTTATCAAAGAGAGATAATTTAATGCATTAAGCTAAGTTATCAAAGAAAACTCATATAATGCAGTGAGCTAAGTTATCGAAGAGGTCTAATTTAATACAGTGAGCTGAGTTATAGAAGGGAACTCATTTAAGAACGGCCCGTAAGCTATTCTCCCCATACAAACATAGTTTACTAATCATTTGAAAACCGCTATTCCAATTAAATTGATATTTAATATCTAATATCAGGTAACAAATATCTGTGTGTGCATGCTTTTGTTTTTTTGAAAAATCTATACCGAATGAAATGAAAGCAAAAAGAAAATCTTCATACGAATTTTGTTTTCTCTGTGGTTTTACCCAGAATACATTTACCGGAAAAACAAAGACATGCAGACACAGATATTTGCAGACTAATATTAGATACCAAATATCAAGTAAGTTGGAACAGTGGTTTTCAAATTATTAGTAAACTACGTTTGTATGGGTGGCGAAATTTTCTGATGCTTACGGGCCGACCTTAATGCAGTAAGCTAAATTATCTAAGAGGGCTCATTGAATGCAGTAAGCCATGTTATCGAAGAGAACTAAGTTCACGAAGAAGATGAGACGAATGCCTGCTCTGCGGGTGCTATCCATAGCTAATACCAGTGATGAAGTGAGGACAGGACCGGCAACCGAAACTAAATGGTATGGGGGCGGCGCGGCGCCGCGGCGTAGCTACCTGTGCAGAGTTCGCTTACGAATTTGCTCACTACTGATGTTCTCGAGGTCTAACGATACTTAAGAACACGTAAAAACTTCACAGGAAAAACTTCGCTATTTAGTGCGACGAACATTTAATACCGCGCATCCCGAATTCGTCATTGTTTATTGTTTATTCATCATCCGTATACAGTACACTGCACTCGGATTTATCACATTTTATCATTAGCCAGTTCGGCAATCCCAGCGAAGAAGAACTTTTTTTTTTTAATCTACTCTTGGGATGTAGGAAAGGTGCAAGGCGGCAGACAAAAAAAGATAAAAGAAGTAAGATTTTTTATCAATAAAGATATACATATATATACTTAACAAGAATAAATATACTTACATTCTAATACTATTACATACAGATACATATAATACATAGCTTGTAATAAATATTTAATTTAAATATAAGTATACCAATATTTGTGTATATACATTTATACTTATATGAACCTATTTTTGTAACAGAGAGCGAGCAAGAACTTATATAAATGATAAAGTTTAAATATAATTTAAATAATAGGACTTCAGATGTTTTTTCAAAATATATACATAGGAAGAGGACCGAATTTCTAGGGGAAGCTGATTTCAAAGACGAGATGCGTTTACAGAAAATGAGTCACTATAATACGTGCTGCGATGTGTAGGAATGGCTAACAGTAAGGTATCAGCAGACCTAAGTGGAACGTGAATATACCTAAGTGGTAAGTGAATATAGCAATTTAAAGCGATCCTGCAGGTAACTCGGAGCAGCAGGGTTATTCAGTGTGCAGTAAAGAAGTGATAGGGTGTGAACATTTCTGCGTTTTCTAATGTCAAGCCACTGGAGTCGATTACGGAATTCGGAAATATGATCAAACTTACGCAAGCCAAAAATATATCGAATGCATAAGTTAAGGAGACGGTCAAGTTTGTTAGGGAGATCTTAATGAAGATCTAGGTAGCAGATATCAGCATAATCAAACAACGAGAGTAAAAGGGATTGTGCTAACGTAGTTTTAGTGCCAACGGAAATGAAATTTTGCAATCGCTTAAGAGAGTGCATGCTACCCATAAGTTTTCGACTGACTTCGCAGACCTGTGTGTTCCATGATAGTGTCTCGTCAATCCATAGACCCAGATTTTTTACACTCGTACTGTACGGGACTGCAACACCATCAAACACCACTGGAGGTAAAGTTGACTTGTCGAGTTTGGCCAACTGCTTACCAGTCCCCTATGATGATTGTCTGAATTTTAGCCGGGTTAACTAAAAGGCCAAACCGAACAGCCCAGTCTAGTGCAGAATCAAGATCGATATTCATAAGTGCAACCGCGGTGTGAACATCACTGGAATGGAATTGTCGATAAAGCTGCAAGTCATCGGCATAAAGATGGTAAGAGCACATAAATGGGACAACAATACTATTGATAAAGATGGAAAAAAACAAGGGAGAAAGTACGCCACCTTGTGGGACGCCAGCGGTGAGGTCAGTCCATAAGGAGTATACGTTGTCTACACGGACGCATTGCTGGCGACCACGTAGATAAGAAGAGAACCAATCGAGAGCCGACTTCGAAATATTAAGAGAATTCAGGATTGCAATTAAGATGTCAAAATCGACCGAATTCGAACAATTCATGTCATATGCAACAGTTCATGACAAATATCAGTTTATTTGTAAAGACCATGCCCGCCATCTAACATGTTGCCAATTGGAGGAAACCAGCAGCCAGCCCGCGTTCACGAGCATCACGCCGGGCACAGCCATCGCCTCTCTCAACCATATTTTAGGGAAAGAGGAGACCCGGACCTAAGGACCTTAAGGTGGCCCATCCCGCTCATCTCCCCATACAAAAGGGGAAAGAAGATCACGCCCATATTTTTTGGCAGAGATCCAAAATGTTGCTCAAAATAGCTTTATTTGATCGAACTAGATGTCTGATGACCATTGGCATTGCAAAATTGTGTTTGGTTTCTAAGTTATAAGGTCCGAAAGTTCGCATTTTTCGCGCGTTTTATACAATAACTTTGGAGGTGGATTACGCAATGATAAAGTAAGAACATGTTAAAAAGATTAGTCATCAGACATAGCTTATTTAATCAAGATTTATAATCTATTTGGTTTATGTTCGGTTTTTTTACAATAGCGGTCGTGGTTTACTTTTAGCTATAAGTCGTTTTGAAATACAAATTTTCGCAAATCTTACCAAATCATACACTATGCACATTGTCTTTTTTGTGGACATGTTGCATCTTCCTCATCACGGAGCCTGTCTTATTCTTTGAAACAGAGAAGGTCCCAGAGCGCAACATCACGGTTTTGTACCGTGCCCGCGAATGAGTTAGGGCCGCCGGGTTGGGCCACCTTAAAGCGATGCACTACTCCAGTGGCAAAATAAAAAAGTTGTGAAAACTTTGTACGATTTAGTTTGAATACTATTGTTTCTGTCGTGAACTACTACAGTGACCTCTAAACAAAGGGAATACTTTAATATTCTTACAGCTAAAAAAAACTATGTAATATTAACCTTAGCAAGCGAACTAACTACAGTCAGTGCTTTTCCGTCAAGTCCTGGCTACGCAGCCGCCATGCGAATGAGTTTCGATCGCCACCCCCGTCCTTGCTTGCTCGCTGGCTGACACGGAGGATGCACAGGGCCCGAATGCGCCTGCTGACCCTGAAGAAGATGTCGCGCCTGCTGCATTGCAACGACCTGCCGGCGCAGCTCTCGCCGGTCGCGCGGCTCAGCATCACGGACTGGCTGCTGCTGGACCTGGTGCTGGTCCACGAGGACATAGACTCCACGCACTCCGTGAGTGTTGCTTTCCATTAACATTTCCATTTTGGGGCTCGTAGACTAGTGGCGCGGGGACTTGCCTAGTATACCGGAGGTCTGGGTTCAAATCCACGCACCACTTTCTTTCTTTCTTATTCTGATTTGGATAAGGTCATTTCGTCATGAATGCGAGCTGCTCCATGGTTCGAAACCCATGTCGAATGAACAAACACTAACGAAAAGGAGTACTTTGTGACGTCACTTTGCAATTCTTTGAGATATCGTCCATACAAAATGAGTCAAAGTGACGTCACAAAGAACTACTTTTCGTTAGTCTTCTTTTCTGTTACGGCTATTTATCTCAGCCTAAGACTAACGAAAAGTAGTGCTTTGTGACGTCACTTACATTAATTTGAGATTACGTTTTTACAAAATGTGTCCAAGTGACGTCACAAAGTACTACTTTTCGTTGGTCTTAGTTTCGGTTCCTTTTTTAGGGTTCCGTACCCAAAGGGTGAAAACGGAACCCTATTACTAAGCCTCCGCTGTCCGTCCGTCCGTCCGTCCGTCTATCACAGGGCTGTATCTCGTGAACCGTAATAGGTAGGCAACTGAAATTTTCACGGAGTGTGTATTTCTTTTGCCGCTATAACAACAGCCATGACAGAAGGTGTGGTATTAGCCATCCATGTCCAGTCACATAAAAAAAAAACTACAAGTCCGAAAATACAAAGTGCGTTGCAGGTAATCCTCATAAATCCCTCCAATAACAGCAATTTTACTAAAAGCACTCACAGAAAAAAATTACAACATTTGAATGGAATAATTTGAAATGCCGCAACCATCTATAAGTCAAGGGCCGCGACCACTGATTAAACTTTCTTAATCTAATCTGATCTGTCTGTAAGCCGCGACCTAAAATTGCGTTAAAAGTCGAACCAATTTCTAACCGAAAAGCGGCAAATCCTATGTAATCACAGAATCGGCCGAGAACTTAGAAAATGGCAACCAAAACGAAACCCCGTCAGGGCCCAAGCGACCCGCATCTCCGAGAGATCTGATTACAATGATTGTAGATATTTCTTAGTTCCTTAAATCAATAAAGTCACTTTTTGACAAAATGGCTCCTGCACCTATGTCATTATGTTAACCACAACGAACCTTCAGATCTTAGGACGTACGTGGTTTGTTCGAATCTTCCTTTCTCTTCAATGCTTTAAGAATCCACCAATATGTCAAATATCCCTATATAAAAAAGGGGCGGTAAAATAAAAAAATATACATTTTGGCTGATTGGCACCAATGGTGTCCTTGAAGATTTTATTAACAAGTGACGCCTGCACACGATGCGCGGCAGCGTGCGGCCGGGCCAGTTAGCGAGCGTTTGACGTGAATTGACTGGCACCGCACCAGGGGGTCCATTCAGAGTAAGAGTGAGTTCGAATTCGCAACTAAATATCAACTCACTTTTTTAAATACTTAATGTTTCCACACTTCTAGAACATCATTACAGTTAGGTAAAAATCTGGTTTGTCCCGTAAATACGTTGGAAGTATAAATAACGGTTCCGTTATTTAAATAATAATATATTTCCCAGCAATTTTTAGGTTAACTCACTCCCGAACTCGAACTCACTCTTGCTCTGAATGGACCCCCAGTAGTGGTCGCGCGATTCACTTTGCTTTGCTATTCCTAGGTGCTGTTACAAAATTATCAGTGGTGCAGAATTTATCGATTTCACTGCTTTATTTATTATGTTTTAGGTAGGTACGTCGTCCTAGGTCGCCCTGAAACGAAAATTCAGTTCACTTCTGCTCCGTAATATAATTTCGTCACGCATTTGCTCTATATTTCCAACCCATTGATAATACCTAACATCTTAAGGCGCTAGGACTAGCCAACTACTCGCGCCATACAAATGCACTTTTTAACAAATGTAATAATATGTAGTGAAACGCTTCAGAAAATCCAAATAGAACTCCAGACTGATAATGGATTGTTAATATTTTTTTATTCCATTATTTATTTAAATAATAATAAAAATAAAAAAAGTTGATTTTTCTCATTAGAAATCTGAAAGTCATTCGATTTCTAGATATAAGCAAAAACAGCATATATGCATAAACAAAAAATTCCATTTGCTTTTAGATTTCTACATTTAGTCAAAAAAGTTCGGAAATGGACACCGTTTCCGCAATGTATTTTGTATAGAAAAAGGAAACATACATTAACGAAAATCATTCGATTCCTAGACAAGGAATCATATATTGTAAGGATGACACTTATAATCGTCAGACTTAGTTAGTTTACTTGGGGTGCCTCGTCTAACTTTGCGATTTGGCTAGTACCAGGCCCTTAAGGCTTAAAATTAATCAGGTACCTATTCCTAGGCATTGTTGAGCAAAAAACGTAGATATAAACATTTTGTTGTACGACTTTAAAAAAGAATCCTCCCGTGGTCCTCCCCATACATTTTTACATACTAAAGGTGTAAAAAAAGGCAAGGTACCTAGTTGCAAGACCTGCAGAATATAGCCTGAAAAAGATGTTGAACGTTTGATTCAAAACAACGCGGAAAAATCTTAGATGATCTAAGGGAAAAATACATAGCTGCCATATCGCTGGCTGATATCATAATAGACAGTAAGCGCCAACGCTCTTGAGTCAAGGGCATAGAGTACACGGGTGAGCTTCACAGGCTCCTTTAAGTTTGGCGCGAAATGTATTTGGTTGCCATCAGCTGTCAAAATGCATAGAAAAGAAAATACTGAATTGTGCTGAGCTGAGCGAGCAATAACCCAAGGACGTTTGGATGGGGAAATAACGCTAATATACACTTGTTGTTGTTATTGTTGTTGTTGGTTGGTCGCTTCCTGCGCTGGGTCCCACGTTGCATGGTCCTTTTGTGCAACACCCCTTCAATTCTTGCTAACCTAGCCCTTAGATAAAAAAGGAATCGAAGTCCTAGCCGGCAATGTCGTCCAAGAAGGCGTAGCGGCCCGGGTGCCTGCAGTCCTGCGCAATAAGCTGCGCAAGCGATGTAACCGAAAGTATATCAGCCTGCGTCGCTCGTTCGCTGAGCACGTTGCGCTGCAGAAACACGTATTCAGCGGTACTGTTTTCCTCCATGTAGGCCCTGCACAGCTGCACAGAGGACTCTCTGAATCATTGACTATCTGTAATTCCAAGTGTGTGTTTGTTTAGTAAACAGTGATCTGTCATCATACCCACAAACATTTTAAGTTTTATCCTTTCCAGCCTTGTTTGCGGGCCAGCTCCTTGTTTAGGATAGGTAGGTAGCTCAGCCCGAGGCTCAGCCCTAGATTGCGTACAGTCTGAACGGTTGGCCCACCTGCTCGCTTGCTTTTTGGATGTATAATATACAACGAACACCACGTAATGCAGAATTTATACTGCCTTACTAATCAACATTTCTTATTACACTGCTTATCACCAGAACAGTTAAGCCAGAAATGAAGATGTTAGGAATATGATTCATGGATTTATTAGTAATCATCTCGGAATGGAAAAGGAATAATGAAACCTACGCTCACTTGTCTTCATACGAAATGGACTCAAATTAGGAGCTGCTGCGACCACCACCTACTGCAAACGTACTGCACAGAATTCTCCATCCTGGGCCGCTCGGTTCACTGATTCTACAAATCAGCTAATGCGTAAAACCTTAAAGAGTCCGTGCGGAAAGAGAATCGTCGTAAGATTTGAGGGCGCACATGTGCACATTTACCGTATTTGTCCTGTTGACAACACTGGCACGTCATTATAGTATGACTGTTACAACTTGATGTTTTGCGGCTGTGTTAGAACATAATCTTAATGTTATTTCCATTGTACGCCACGCCGGTTCTCTTTCCGCATGGACTCTACTGCTCTTATTTGACAGCTAGAAATATCGGAGTTACAGTTTTTTTTTATCGCAACCTGACATGCATGGCTAATACCACACAATTACCGTTATGATATTAGCCTAATACACAACATTACCGAAGGAATAAGGTGCCATGCCAGGTCCTTCCCTTTATGAGCACGGCTACATTAAACTGGATGGAAAACACGGACAAGTTTTCATTGCCGCTTCAACCATAGTTTCATCCAATGCGGTGGTACCAACCCGGGCGGGCTTAACCCTACCACCAGTAGGGAAAGGGGACCTACAGTTTTACATGGGTTCCGAACCATGGAACAGCTCGCATTCGTAACGAAATGCACTTATCCAACTAAGAAAGCTAGACTTGAATCATCAATATTTTTTCACATTTGAAAAAAATTAAAATTTCAACATCATTTTTAAAATTACTACTAATCTAATTTGTTTTCTGAAAACTAGATTTGTCTTGCTATAAATGATCGAAACACTTGAAAAAAATATTATGATTTAACCTATTTAAAAAATAACTAGGGGCCTTGACTGCTTTGTCAAACCTACGTCTTGTAGTACCACCATGGGACCCATTTGTGGTTGTGCAGATTAGAATGGGCTTTCTAAAAATACAAGGTTGCCTGACCTAAACTTTTCTTGATGACCTTAACCGATTGTGCCAGGTCTCAGTTGTTACTCGATGACGTAAATTTCTACCAAAAACATTATTAAAATTACCTACTGCACAAAACCTTCCAGTTTTGGGTCAGGCAACCTTCTATTTTTAGGAAGCCCATTATAATATGCACAACCACCAATGGTTCCCGTTGACGTAGGGTTGACGACGACGGTCCGTGCTCAGGCTATAATAGCGATGGTCTAATTTATTTAATTATTTAAACTTTACTGGTAGTCAAACTACACTAAGTTACGTCAAAAACGGATAGATCTGCGGATTCGGAGTAAAGAAGAATCCTGCTACAGCTACACTAGTTCTACCAAGAATAGTGTAGTAGCAGTTTCTTTGCGTTTAAGTAATTTTTGTTTTTCAATTTTATTTATTTAAACTTTTTGGTAGTCAAGCTATACTAAGTTACGTCAAAAGCTTATCTGCAAGAACAAAAACAAAAGAAACAGCAACCCTTAGTGCAAATGGAATATAAATAGAACTACTTAACTAACGAAGTTGCTTATACAATAATATTCTCTGGTGCAAAATCCATTGTCAACTATTTAATTAAATTTTCATTTCATTTTTCATTTAATTTTTTATTTTAAATTCAATTTAATCGAAAACAATATTTCATTTGTTTATTCAACTTCTGGTAGGCAAGGCTAAGGGCCGATTTTCAATCCCCAAATAGTACATATCAGTCTGATAGCAAAATTTACTTTTGCGAAGAGACGCATATTCACTACCAGGCGATTATATCTCCCATTACTATTAACTTAATGTAATTTTGCTAATATAAAAAAAAAATAAAAAAATAGCCGACTTCAAAGGAAAAGCACTAAAAAGTAAAAAATCATTACCATTTTTAACCGACTTCAAAAAGGAGGAGGTTATCAATTCGTCTGTATGTTTTTTTGTAGCTACGATTATTGTAATTTTTTGAGTCGGCATCAGCCGAGCACGCGCTGCGCCAATCAAGATACCCTTGGCTACCTTGGCTGACACCGACTCAAAAAATAACAATAATCGTTGCTACAAAAATCGTAATTACTTTTTAGTGCTTTTTCTTTGAAGTCGGTTATTTTTTTTTTTATTTGTTTTAGTAAATCTGAAGTACACTAACTAATTTGTACACGTCCTTTCCAATAAAAAAAGAATCACCAAAATCGGTTGGCGTTATATTGAGTTATTCGTCCATTTGTCGCTCACATCTTAATACAAATTTAAGGCTTATATGATTTTCTCATGGATATCATTGTCAGAACTTAAACAAATTGAAATGGGACCACTTGGGAAGCACTAGCTTTAATTTAAAAAAAAATATCATCAAAATCGGTTCACCCAGGCAAAAGTTATGAGGTAACAAACATAAAAAAAAACATACAGACGAATTGAGAACCTCCTGCTTTCTTGAAGTCGGTTAAAAATATAGGCTTGCTGCAACGGATGGATAAGCAGCGGCGGAAATGAATTCGTCGAATAGTTATATGACTGATTATCAGATTATTAAAAATCGGCCCTAAGTCATGTCACAATTGAATTGATCCGCGGATTCAACCAGTGAAGAAGAACCCGCAAAGACACTTCACTGGCCTATAAGTTATGATTTTTTGTTTATTGTTTATTGTTTATTCATCATCCATAGCCAGCACAACAAGACTCGGATTAGTCATATTTTATCATTAGCCAGTTCAGCATTCACGGCGAAGAAGAACGGGCAAGAAACTTCGCTGATTTTTTTTCAACGTCGACTTAGTCTAAGTTTACGAATTTATTTGCCACTGCTTACAAAAATACGGGTTCTTGGTACCCGTTTATGAGAATACATTAAATTAATATTAATTCACAAAAATCTACCGTTCATGCCGCATGCAATATTGCAAATATGACAAATATCGGTTTATTTTGAAAAGTCATGTCCGTCATCTAACACGTCGCCAAATGGGGCAGGCCAGTCCCCACAAACAGCACCCGTTCACGAGCATCACGCCGGGTCCAGCCATCGCCTCTCTTAACCATATTTTAGGGGAAGAGGTGACCCGAACCAAGCGTCACCACAAGCAAGGACCTTGAAGCGATGCTCTACTCCAGTGGAAAAGAAAAAATAAATATTGTGTTACATGTGCACGTTTAGTTTTATTACTATTATTTCTGTCATGAACTACTACAGTGACCTGATCACATAGTAACATAACAAAGAGCTTATTTCATACCTAAATGCTACTGTCAAAACTTGCATTTTTGGCAGAACGGTCTAAGGCAAAGAACTAAGAACTATAAATAAACAACAACCCACAATGTGAAAAGTCTTAAATTATAAATTAGTTAACCTAATAACCTTATTTATAAATATTGATAATTTTAGCGAGGCTTTTCAGGTGTAAACGCCTTTGTCAACTTAACACTATATGTATAAAGCCCTCGTCAAGTTTGATTAAGTTTTTAGTGTTAAGGATGTTCCGACCCATACAATGTTTTTTTTACACAGAATGCAAAAAGTATTGCACTTTAAGGTACGAATTCGTCAAAAATATTAAATATAGCAGTAGTTGCAGCGAAAACATATTCACAATTTCAGGTTTAATGGTTTCGTTGTAATTGCCGATTAGAAGTTTTACACCGTTAGATGGCGCTGTTAAATAAAAATCGTATTTAAATAAATTGTTACAAAACCAATAATCCTGAAATTGTGAAATTGTTTTCGCTGCAAGTTATATGACTATATTAAACTTTTATTATTAATTCGTGGCTTAAAGTGCAATACTTTTTGCGTTCTGTGTAAAAAAACATTGTATGGGTCGGAACATCCTTAAATGTTTATTAGTATGGGAGATAAAGTAAAATGTACGGTGACGATGCACAGACGGGGGAACCGAACGGGCCGGAGTCGCGGCCCCTGGCGACGGCGTTGCGGCCCCTGGCGGCGTTGCTCGAGCTCGTGCAGGAGTTCGACCTGGAGCACAACGGCACCGCCGAGAACTGGGCGAGGGCCGCCATCCACTACAACCAGCGGTCAGTGTCGCCATGTTGTTTTAATGAAGAAGCAAACTCAAAGCTTATTGTAGATGTCGCATGAGCGACCTCACCTTAAAAACGTCGAAACATCATCCCTGTCAAGTTTGATTAACGAGGTTTTTGGTTGAACGATTTACTCCATGATGCATTTAGAATAAGTTTTAGAGGAAGCGAAGAACCTTTGTTTGTCTTCAAACGAATTTAATTGTTATTGATCAGCACAACGTATGAAACGAAATATTGTGGGTTTTTTTACCCACAACTTCTTTCGATCAGCATAATTGAGAACAATTTATTTGCGGAATAACATGGAGTAATTTAAATTACATAGATTGATTAAATACAATTTTCAAATCTATTCTGTTTTATTTTGTATGGTATCTGACAGCTTTGACAGATCTTGAGATCAGAGGTGAGCTCGCTTGGACGCCACCTGTTGTGTTAAATAAGCAGTTTTCTTCTTCATTACTTAGATGTTACTTTATTATTGTAAAAAAATATGAAAAAATACAAATATTATTTTCATAATGAAGTGTCAACGTTAGCAGACAATATATTTTTAAATCATGATTCAAACAAACAATTTGTTTTTCTTAACCTATGTTCGTGTTTAATTTTGTGACAGCGATGAAAAGGATGCTTATTCAGGATTACATTATTAAAATAAATTTTGCGAAATTGGGAAAACTGTTATCACAGTACCTGAATATGTGGTTCAAGACGTAGATTATCTATATTTTTCGATTTTCCAAGCTTTTCCAAAAAAGCCTATTGGCACTAACCATGCGACATTGATTTTGTTTTTTATTTTTGCAAGAACTGGAATAAAATACCCAGTGGCTGCTTGACTTCGAATTTTGGGACACTCTGTATAACAAAGTAATTATTATCAAAACGGACCCAACGGCTCATACAAGCACAAGATTAACAAAACTTTATTAACCATTACTCATAATACACCTCAAAAAAATCTTACAAACAAAATAGATTCTAATCAAAGTACAACTTCTATTCACTGATTTTCAACGCATTCCAATATCATCCAGATTTATATGAATACCTACTTAATAAACTTGACCGACTTCTAAACCTTTGCATAAGATATATATATGGGTTGCGTAAGTTTGATCATATTTCTAATTTTTGCGCCTCACTTAAATGGCTTAACATTCTTAAACGCAGAAATACCCATGTTCTTTCCCTTCTCTTTGGTTTATTGAATAATCCAGCTGCTCCTAAATATCTTATTAATAGGATAGAACTCCTCTGTTCTCATGGCCTACCTCTCAGATCCTCATATAATTTGCTTCTTGCTATTCCGGGACATAGTTCTTCATTCTACACAAATTATTTTGCTGTCAGCTCTGCGCGTATATGGAACCAGGTTCCACTTGATGTACGCACATCGCAGTCAATTAATATATATTTAAAGAGCGTCTTAAATGTAATTTCCTTGCTTCCTTATTGTTTCTTGTCACATTGTTCTCAAAAAATCAAGAGATTTATTTACCTCTATTTATCAAATGCCTATATGTATATATGGATTTTTGTATGTGTGCATCTGTTTATATGCTCTATAATAATATATGTGTACGTGTCTTTTGTGTCTATTAATATGTTTAAGTGTACATAGTTATGTACGTATTTGTATGTAAGTTTTTTTTATATATGCACGGTGTTTCTAATACTAGTATGAATACATAGTATTTCGTAATAGGAATCGCACTGCATCAACAAAAAGTTCTAAAGTAGGACATTTTTTAAAATAAATGTGAAAATTTACATTCGGATCGACGCGATAAAATTGGCAGCGGCGCGCAGTCAGCTGCAAGACAGCAAACGCGTGACCTTGGCAGTGTCGTGTACACATGGCGTGCTTACACCATTCCAAAGGGAAATGGTCGCTGATGTAAAAGTTTGGATTAAATCTGCCATTTTTTTTACTAGTTTAGATTTAATTTTTAAAAAGCACAAAATGATAGTATACGAAATAGTTAAATAATCGGTATTAAAATAGAAATGTCGCGAAAAAAATGAACACCGTGTATAAATCTATATTTTTACGTTAATTAATATTTTCTCTAATGCATTTTGTTTTATTTTTATTTTTTGGCCGCCTCACTGCACCTCTCCTACATCTCTAAGGTTGAATGTTAGAGAATGCCTTATGGCATTAATTTCCGCGTTATTGTACCTTATGGGTGCCAATAAAGTTTTTTTTTTCATTTCATTTAATTTCATCAATATATTTCAAAGCAACCAAACTTATACCCATGGTTAACTACATTTAGGGTCTCTTCCACCAAGTACTGATAAGCTTAATCCTCACATTAAAGGGCTTTTCTTACCATCTCGAAAACGATACCAGTACAAGACAATCAGCACTTTAGTAATAAAAGTCCTTTAAGTGTCGATTCAAATAAATCAGCACCTGGTGAAAACCAGGCTTAGGCGTTTTCCACTGACTGGTGGCTACCCTGCTACTTTACAAATGAATTTCGGTCGCTACTAACGTCCTTCGATACTCGCTGGCTTGGACATACATCAACAAAGTGTGGACGTCTGCAGAGGCAGGCAGTGCTCTCCGATGCTACTGCAGCGGCGCTGGTTCGACCTGAAGCTGTTAGCCAGGAAGCGCTTCTACCACTACTGGGACATGCACCGGAGAGACCCTGAAGCGGTGCAGCCCAGCAAGCTCGACATCGAAATCGCCAGGAGGTCTGTCTTCGTTCTTAAGAGGGTCTATTCGTCCATGTAGATAAAGCCACAGTCGTTCGTCGCTTTTTCTGCTATAAATACCCAAAAATAGGAAGCGGTCGCGGTGACTTGTCTCGTATATCTACTCAGGAAAGCGAAATCGAGTTAGTCACAGATGAAAGTGAAACGCTTTCGCCTGACTTCATCAAACATCAAATGTTATGTTGTGTCATTGCACTCTAATTAGAATAATTCGAAAGGGAGAACACTAGAATGTCTCGTGGCTGTCGATTGATGAGTACGAAAGCATTGCGACTCACCGGTGACACACTGGTGAGAATCTCATGAGTAGACCGCCTAGTGCAAAAAGTAGCCAGTAACATTGGCCAGTGCAGCAAAACAAAACATAGCGAAGAATGGCAACAAACTCCACTGTTTTTTTTTTCAATGTCAAAAATGATGTAAATTTTTAATAAAACACTAAGGGCCGAGTGCACGAAAGAACAAAAAATCAAAATCAACGTCAAAGTATGATCAAACACGTCACTTTGTGTGGACAGTATGGAAGAAATTCTATGTGGATCACTAAAAGTGACGTGTTTGAACATTGATTGACTCGGCCGTCTCTTCGTGCAACCGGGGCTAAATTAACATGAATTCAAGACAGTTAACAATTCATCCCATATGCAACAGTTCATGACAAATATAATTTTATTTGCAAAGACTATCCCCACCAACTAACATGTTGCCAATTGGAGCAGGTCAGTCCCCACAAACAGCACCCGTTCACGAGCATCACGCCGGGCACAGCCATCACCTCTCTCGACAATATTTCAGGGAAAGAGATAACCCGAACCAAGCGTCACTGTAAGCAAGGATCTTAAAGCGATGCACTGCTCCAGTGGCAGCAAAACATTGTGAAACATTTGCACGTTTGGTTTTAATAATATTGTTTTGTCATAAACTACTACCGTGAGCTGATAACATAGCTACATATCCCTTTAAGGCGGCCCAACCCGGCGGGCCTAACTCATTCGCGGGCACGGTACAAAACCGTGCTGTTGCGCTCTGGGACCTTCTCTGTTTCAAAGAATAAGACAGGCTCCGTGATGAGGAAGATGCAACATGTCCACAAAAAAGAAAATGTGCATAGTGTATGATTTGGTAAGATTTACGAAAATTTTAATTTCAAAACGACTTATAGCTAAAAGTAAACCACGACCGCTGTAGTCAAAAATCTAACAAAAACCAAATAGATCATAAATCTTCATTAAATAAGCTATGTCTGATGACTAATCTTTTTACGATGTTCTTACTTTATCATTGCATAATCCACCTCCAAAGTTATCGTATAAAACGCGCGAAAAATTCTAACTTTCGGACCTTATAATTTAGAAACCAAACACAATTTTACAAAGCCAATGGTTATCAGACAATTAGTTCGATCAAGTAAAGCTATTTTAAGCAAAATTTTGGATCTCTGACAAGAAATATGGGCGTGATCTTCTTTCCCCTTTTGTATGGGGAGATGAGCGGGTTGGGCCACCTTAAATGTTACCACCTACCATGATATTCCGGGAGGTCACGACATTTTTGGTCACGATAAGGTAAATGAATAAATCTAGGTTCTCATGTTAGAGACCAACCCTCTCATGCTAAATATGTCAGTCTGCCTGCGCCAAGTGGTTGCATTGTCTAGATTGGCTATATACTATAGATGTTGGTATGTACCTGCTGATGAATATACTGATTGTCTAGAAATATTGATTCCTATTAATTTTACAACAATATGCATTAGGTTTCATAGTTGAAAACTTAAATATAACTACTTGAAAGTTATATCTGGAACCTAAATCGCCTATAATTACGAAATGCAACCAAATATTTGTTTATTTTTGGTATTGCCAAGCAAGTATGTACTGATACTTTCATGTTGCGTTATTTGCAGCCATTTACCTTATCATATAATTTTTTAGTCAAAATAACTACTTTTTCAGGCGACTAATCTAGGTAACGCAACCACTTGGCACAGGCAGACTGACACATTTAGCTACAGAGAGTTAGTTTTTATCCTGTGAACCCAGTTTCAGCCATTTACCTTATCGTTACGATTTTTGTCGCGACCTCCTAGTCTATGACCTCTGGCATAGAGTGGTTCATTTTAATGCCTGGAATATGTGGATTGAAGATATGCCCGCATTCCCAAGATACCCTCCATGCACATTATGAAACCCGTGTCATAATCACTCATTAAAGAATGTGTTGGTGTATATTGGATTTCATAATAAGATTGACGATGTCAGAGCGGGAGATATTAACATTATGTGATGTTCTTTTAGGTATCCGCATGTGGTGACAAAGGTGCTCCCATCTTGGAATGAAATGCGGATTTCCGGGCGTGTCATCTTGCCCAATGAGTTTGTAAGTTTCGCCCACCAATTTACATCAGTGCCCGGTGAATTCAGGATTACCAGATTGTCCAGTTTATAATTTTGAAATGTCAAAAGACTTTGGTAACGGATATAAAGTAATATGTGATTTTTGAAGTTAGACTTCTTTGTTGGAGGGTATTTTTTTTAACAACATTGGTGCATTTATTGTGTTAGTAAATATGAGAGTGTTTGTGTGGGGGTGTATGTGACGATTTTAGAGTGAGGGTGTGTGCATGTTTGCATGGGTGATTAATTATTGATTATATGATAATTATGTTTGTTTCGCACACAATTAGTATTTAGGCACACAGAAAGTATTTGCTTCCTAATGATGTTTTCCATCACCGTAAGCATTTGTAATGTAGAAATGCACTTACCAAGCTCGAAACTAGAAATAAGAGTTTTGCAGTCAATTGCACCAACATTGTCCCGCCCGAGAAGTTTGTCATTTCAATGAAGGATAGAATCGAGCTGTGCTTATAATTATCTTCTTTTGAATAGGTGTTGAATACATTAATGATCGTTCAAAGATAGTGTTTTGTTTTTTCTAAATGTGGTCATACTTTCTGTTTCAGGAGAAAATACTCAGGTTTAACCAAAACCCCAAAGAGATTGGTAAGTTTGTTCTTAATAAACATTCATAAAAAATCTATTATCATACTGCTATTTAATTTCTAAATTGCATTGAATGCAGAGTGGTATGCTGGGATATATGGTCGAAATGTTAACTCAGTATTCCTGGGCATATTTGGATTCATTTTTTATTTATTTTATTTAGAGCATCTTAACATGTAATGACACAAAAACAAGCATAGTAACACAACAAATAATTACACAACACCAGATGCCACAGAGTTCAAAAATATGGTTTTTAAATAGCTGACAAAGTACCTAGGTGTCTATGTTTTTTTTTGTGCACTGAATAAACTAATCAACGAATACATACAGAAAACATTAAGACTGCGATGTATTTGTATATTTAACCACTAAATATATAAGTATTCATAAAAAGATTATATATATTTATATACGTATACTAGCAAACCCGGCGAACTCCGTTTCGCCACCAAATGGCTTCATTTTATATAACATTTCATTTTATGTGATTAAAAGATGAAGAAAAATTTTTTTTTTCTTTTTATATTTGAAAAGGAAAAATTTTATTTTATTTCACAACAGTAATCAATTCATTTCGATTACATTTACACAGTTTTTTTTTACGATTTCACAGTGAACACAATACCCGTTTTTCACATGAAATTAACTGAGCAGAGAGCAATGAGTAGCTGTCAAACAATGTATCACGCACCGGCGCCATCTACTTAAAATATTTGTTTGTAGTACATGCTATGTATCAGAGATGGCGCTGTATGTAAAAAAAGTTTTTCCCGCTTTTTCAGTAATGAGTAGCTGTCAAACAATGTATCACGCACCGGCGCCATCTACTTAAAATATTGGTTTGTAGTACATGCTATGTATCAGAGATGGCGCTGTATGTAAAAAAAGGATTTTCCCGCTTTTTCAGTAATGAGTAGCTGTCTAACAATGTATCACGCGGATTTTCCCGCTTTTCTGTTGAATTTTTTCCTGAATTGTCTTTGCTGTAAACCTCATCACGGAGCCCGAGACCTTTTCAACGAATGCAAAACCGTGGAAATCGGTTCGTGCGTTTCTACTTAAAATATTGGTTTGTAGTACATGCTAAGTATCAGAGATGGCGCTGTATGTAAAAAAAGGATTTTCCCGCTTTTTCAGCAATGAGTAGCTGTCAAACAATGTATCACGCACCGGCGCCATCAACTTAAAATATTGGTTTGTAGTACATGCTATGTATCAGAGATGGCGCTGTATGTAAAAAAAGGATTTTCCCGCTTTTCTGTTGAAATTTTGCCTGAATTTTCTTAGCTGTAAACCTCACGGAGCCCGAGACCTTTTCAACGAATGCAAAACCGTGGAAATCGGTTCGTGCGTTCTGGAGTTATAGCGTCAGGAAGGAAAAGCCGACTTATTTTTATATAGTAGATTATTATATTATGATTTATATATTTAAAAAAACAGACAATATAAAGATAATATGTGTGCCTACATAAATAAAAAAACAATAAAGACTACTGTCATTCCAAAATGTTTTTAATATATTTTTTAAACGAAACATGATTGCAATTAAAAATATCAACGTTACTAAAAGTCTGGTTGCATGTCTGGAACATTCTGTAGAACGGTTTCCTTTTGCCTGCGTTGGTACGCGTACGCGGAAGAAGAAAGAGAACTTGAATGAGAAAGAGAGAGAAAGAGAAATGTATATTTTTTTTGGTATTTTTGATACTATGTTAATAATGTACATAGAACCATTACAAACATTAGAAATTGTATATTTTTTAATATAAATAAACCCTAACATACATCACAAGAAGACCATATTTTAACACCTTTTATATTTGCTTCTAACCGGAACTGTAAGCATTGGTCTGTTTATTGTTGACTTGATAATTTAATCTGTGTTTGTTTTGATTTCAGATGAAGATCCAGATGATGTGGTCCTAATTGAACCCAACATTGAGACTATTGATGTGGACCTTGTATCAGAGTTAGAGGAAGCGGCCTCTGAAATTGTTACCGAATGTAATACTGAAATTGTTGATAATTCCACTGACAATTCTGCAAAGAAATTAATTGAAAATGAATTAGCTAATCTCGAAATTAAAAAAGAAGAAATAAATCCAGAGTATTTGGAAATCGAAGATTCTGAATTTGCAGTTGATGCTGAAAATGATGAAATCAATATTTTCGAAAATTACTCTACGGAACTACTTCAAACTGAAAAAGAATTGTATCCTGACAGTTCAACCGGTACAATAGATCATGAATGTAATAAAAGTGATTGTCAACACCATGTTGCAGCGCTACCAGTTATACTTAAAGTGGAATCTGTAGTTGAAGACCGGCAGACTGATGTTCAAAATGCACATAATTTCCCATTGAACATACAGTCAAAAAGGAACGATAGTGTTATTTCTGAAAACATTTCTATCTGTGGAGAAGATCAAGATTGTATTAAACCAGAAATCATAGATTCACCAAGTGAAACTATTGAAGGGTGTTTCGATACACACACTCAAAACTCACTCGTACAAGAAGATTTAGAACACCCTCAACCAATTATCCCTTTAAGACCGGGGCCAAAATCTATGAAAAAAATACTATCGACAAATAGAAAAACTCTAAAAGTTATAAAAAAAGCATTTCAAGAAAATACCTGCCAACCAATTTCTGATAGACCAGGACCAAAATGTTCAAAAAGCTCCTTGTATATAGAGGTCAACAGTGGTTCATTTTCAAAATTATTGGTCCGTGATTCGGTGTCACCTATCAGTCCTGTGATGGATGGTGAGGCCAGATCCCATAATGACAGTGTAGACTTCCCAAAGTCCCCTATGACCAAAGAAGCTTCCTTCGAGTCTGATGCGCCGAAGCCATCAACTTCCAAAGAATTTTATAATCAGATTCATAAATCAATGTCATCGACATCAATAGATGAACCGGTTGTGTTTGAAGAGTTTAACGAATGCGACTCTGACTTTACGGACGATGGAAACGAAGAAGCCGTCCATATTGATGAGGCAATATTAAAATCGATCCAGCAACAGCATATAAATACAGTTCTTCCAGAAGAGAAAGGTATGCAATTGAACATTTTTTTTTTCATGTTAAGTGCTGCATATTGTATACGCCAGGCCCTCTCATAAGTATTGACAGACGATACAAGTGGGCTTTCGATCTTTCATGGGAGCTGAGAAAGTACACCGTGTTTGAAGGACACCAGTTTGCACCCCCGGGAAATACCTCGGATACCTCTACAGGATCACTTGATTATTATTTTGGGCTTGTTGACAGTAAATGAGTGCACTGCTTGTTCCGCGAGGGACCGCATTATGCAGCTCCGACGATCATTCTCCGTGGAAGAGACGATGCACCTGGCTAGCATCGTGCTGTCATCTGCATAGCAATCAATGTCGCCCAAATTGAGCAGATAATTAATTTGCAGAAGAAAAAAAAAATTAGAGAGCACAGAGATCCACTCACACAGTGGAAGGTCATAGGAGGGCAGCTTGCAAAGCAGCCCAAGCGATATCCAGGCCAATAACCATACTTTTGCCAAGATTTTTCATCACACCGCCCATCTCATGTGAGACGTACCTAAACTAGGAGCAAATCGATTTGGACAAAGCAGTATTTGTGACCGCTGAGTCATTGCTCTCTAGACACTTCATTAACTGAGATCATATCATCACTTTGTAGAGATGATTAGGACACGGATGGTAGTTTTCCGGGAAATTATTTCTACCCAATACTATCATTGTTATTAGATTGGCTTCATCTAGATTCATAATATGCTGCTGTAGGTGCTGAATTATTATTGTGTAACATTTACATACTTATAAAAGAAAGGAAATTTTGTGTGGTAATTTTCTTTTCTTTTTGGCAATATAAAAAAAAATACTTAAAAGTTTGTGGTATTATAAAAAAAAACCAAATGACCACACATAGAAATAACAAAGTTCAATTGTTATTTTTTCAGATAACAATGGTACCACTAGTTCGTCTCCCATCAGTGTTCCATCTTCACCGTTGGCTTTCCGACAAGAAGACGACTCTTCATCCATAGATGAACACATTTCGCCAAAATTTGACCTAAAGCTTTTGATGCTGCCTGTGGTGTACACAAAAAAACTGGATGATATGGAGATCTTTAAAACCAAATTTGAAATAAATTGTACAGTTTTTAATAGTGTTGCATCACATGAAGAAATTGAGACCCAAAGCAAACCTAAGTCGAGCAAAGGAGTTGAACTAAATATTCACCAAGAAATGGACTATTCTAATGCTGAGAATGTGTCTGATGTTTATGCCGAAGAATGTCTCAACGATAATGATAACTATGCGGAAGTTTCAAATGCAAATAATAGAGAAGTTAACATTCAAAAGGAGATACAAGTGATAAAAGAAAGTAGTTATCATTTCCAAAAACCAATAGCTCGGTGTTATACCCCTATCAATCTTTGTAAAAATCCCGACTTTAACACCAGGTTGAGAAGACTTTCCGTAGCCTTTTATATGAAGGCTCGGAACCGTCAATTAATAAAAGCATGCAAACCCCTTACAGTTGATGTACAAAAAACATTTGAAGAAAAATTAGTGGCAGGTATGCTGTTACTAAAACGTTCAGATAAAAAACCAGCGGAAAACACCGACAATAACATTGTTACGAATGATATCGATTGTCAAAGTGTAACTGTCACACCATCGGCAATGCCAGCACAGTCCCTCTTTGATAAAGAAAAAGTGGACATAAATGAACTAACAAAAGTTGTTAAGGATTCGAAACAAATTGAAGATGTTGTCCCGCTAAAGGCTCGGCAAAGTAAATCAATTAATCTACCAGATATTGAAAAAGTTAGGCTCATTAATAAGCAACTTTTGACTGCTCAGGTTCCCCCATTACAAGTAAGTGAGCAAAATACTACTGAAGACAGAGTGGAGAAAAATAAACATAAGTTGCAAAGGCCAACTGAAGTGTATGAAGTGCTTCGTGGGCCACAAGGTGTGGAGTACAAGAGACAAGATGATACGAAAATCAAAGATAACCCCAAAATTAAAGAACCGAAGCCCAAAACGAAAGACCTTAAACGTAAGATATCAAAGCCATTAGACGTACCATGGTACCATCCTGATTACCGAAAGATATCTAAAGAAAACTATCTACTCAAAGAGGATGCACTTCAAAGGATGATAGTCGCTCTTACTCCCGAAGCGGTGCCATATAAAGGTACAGTTCGGAAGCACTCCTACTGCTGTACGGCGAAACGACACAAGGTGCTGAATGATGCTCGCTGCCGATTGCTCATTACAACTCAAGGAAAGTTGCAGCGCCGGAAGTTCCAGAAAGAACTGAAGATTCACAAATGTTTACCTCAAGAGTGCAAATGTTGCTGCAAATCTTTGCTGCCGGAACAGGAGCCGAAGACATCTCCTGAACTCCAACCTCGGGAAGAATCAGAAATAGAAATGCTAACCATTCAACAGGCACTTGACCCGGATTCTGAAATAGCTAATGCTCTAGCAGGCCTCGAACCGACACTTGATCCTAGCCCTGTCCCGTTTCCCGAACCGGCGGTGGGGCTAGCACCCATCGTGAAAACCCCACAAAAACAGCAGCAAGATCCAGAGACACCAACTAAATCCCCACCGAATGATGTGCACCATAAAAGTATATCTCACTCTGTTCTAGTACCCACTAAGTCCCACGATTTTTGCACAGGTACTGAAAATGATAAGGAAAATCCGAAGGGGGGTGTAGGTGATGTGATTGCAGATGTAATAGAATTAGATGATGATAGTGATCAAGACGCTATTGAATATAATACAGTTCACAGTGATACTGTAACACTTGAGTCCGCAAATAATGCTGAAGATAGATTAGATGCACAAATAAGTAAACACGAAAACAAAAAAAACGGAAAGAATGTTGATAAGTCTACAGATTTTGACATGACACAGGGGTCAGTAGATAAATCCATTGATTTATGTGAAGTTGGTGAAAATAAACTCCCTACAGCAGATTTACAGCAGGTAACGTCTATTCCCAAAACTAGACGTCGCCAGGTACGAAAAAAAAAGGATAAATCTGACACCATAAGTGGTGGGAAAAAAGCTCAGCTCCGTTATTGGGAGAATGTAAAAGAAACATCTAAAACCGCTTATGGGTTTAATATAAAAAAAGGGACACACCCAAAAATACCTACTAGAGTGATCATGCCTCAAATGGTCCCTCAAAATAAAATATGTGATACTTCACCATACAATGCAATAAACGAGTATCCTTCCCCATCTTCTTATACTGGATTTAACCCAAGTATTGCTGAAAATACTCTAGATTTTCCACCAGGAACGAAGTTTATGTTACTTACAAATGGACAAGTATTTGCAACTACTGCCGATGGCATACCAATACCACTGACGGAAAGTCAGTATGCAGCGCTGCAATTGGTGATAAATAATGTACATGGGCAGTCTAATGTGCCAACACAAAACATGGGCATCTCTGATGAGACTGCATCTACCATAGGAACCCTTTCAGCTAACGGGCAGGTAGAAAGTTATTTCCCTAGCTTAGAGATAAATGATAGCAATTCTTCTGTGAATTCAGATCAACTATTGGTTAATACTGCACATGAAGGTGTTTCAATACAATCTAAAACAAGTCCTAGACATAAAAAATTAGGAAGTACAACTGACGCTCAAGTTATAGATAATACAAATATCAGTATCATTAAAGAGTTAAAACAAAGCAATCATGCCGCAACGCAAGTAAGTGGGGAAGAAAATGAGTCAACCATGGAAGTTCCCGATAATGCCACGGCTTTAATAGAAATAGCGGATAGTCCAGAGAACAACACAAGTTGTATACAAGATAACAGTCAAACTACCTCAAACAAGTTCCTAACAGTGAAAAACTTTGCAAAGATGCCGTTAACAAAAACTGACTCTCAAGGATCTCAGAATCAAAGTAGTGTGCCTACAAACAAAAACTCCATATTATCGGATTTGATGGAAATTTCAGGAATTTCATCTGAGGATACCAATGTCCCCACAACCACTGATTTGGGAGTAACGCAATGTCTTGGTGTAGTTCAAGAATGGACAAGCGTTGGTAGCAATGACCCAAATTCCTTGGTATTAACTCCTAACATGTGTACTCAGTTAAATACCGTCGGTCCTAAAGGACAATTTTACATGTACAATTCAGTAACGGGTCAAGTGAGCCCCATCAGTGTTGTCCTAAAATCTCCTGTAAAACAAAATATTCGAAAAGTATCAAAGAAAACGAAGTCTACAATCAATGTTGGAGTAGTGGAAGTTTCTGATTCTGAGTCTGAAACTCCCGCCGCTACTCACAACCCACTTTTAAAACTGTTAAAAAGAAAGAAAAAATTAAAGAGGGTATTTGTAATTAAACCCATGAAGAATTCAAACAGAAATCTACCCTCGATATTAAAGAAACAAAGTACCCTTGGGAAATATGAACATGCGAAGTATTCAGAATTCAATATGTCGAAACAATCTAAGAAGAAAAGAAAAAAAATACAAGTGGAGGCAAAAATAGACCTAGTAGACTCAGATGCTCCTATGGAAGAAGAATACTTAGTCGATAGTCAGGAGAGTGATACTGGAAGTAATTCAATTTCAAATATACGCACGAGATCTTGTATGAGAAAGCGGCATTTGTCTTCAAGTGCAACAATATCAGTTGACATTGATGATTCATCTGATGATGAACCATTGTCTAAAATAGCTGCCAAAAAGATTGCAGAAAAGCTGAATGTTTCGCCAGCTATTACAGAAAGTCCCAAAAATGGAGAAACTTTACCCTTTACCAATACAGAAATGATTGAAACAAGAAATGCTACGAGTGGATCACCTTTAGAGTCAATTGATACTGAGAATGTGGTGGCTCAGGATGACACAGTTAGTGAAGATGCTAATCCGAATATATTAAATAAGAATAAATGTAATAGTTTTAATCATAATGAAAGTATGCTGAGTAATACAGTGAAAAGCTTAAGCAAGGGCCCAAGCGATAAAGTTTATTCAAAATTACAGGCAGCACTCACTTGTAATGTAAACTATGATAATTCCACTATAATTAATGTGGTGGTTCAAGAAACAGAGTCAAATGTTACTTGTGGTGACATTAATGCTGTATGTGAAAATGATCCGGGTATAACAGACAATGCTATAAATGATCATACAGACTCTCAGCATGTTAACTGCCTTAATGTGAACCCGGAGGATTCTGCTATAAGTAATGTATTTGATCGGGAAACAGAGTCAAACGAGACTCCAGGTAACAATGATTTAGGTGAATTAGACGATGATACAGAATCTCAGGATGGTGATTGCATATTGGGTATGTAAATATTTAGCCTTGTTGTGATTTGGTTGTCATCAATATGCCTTGCTTATGTTGGGCATAAAGTTTCAATACGACATTAAGTTATAGTTGAGAAGTTTTTAAAGTTATTTTTCACATGTTACATTATCAATCAATATCTGTGTCTGCGAGCTTTTGTTTTTTTTTGTAAAATCAAATCAAAGTCGTATGACAACGAAGGACAAACTTAATACAAACTTTTTTGTAGTGGTTTATAGTGGTTTGTAGTGGATACTAAAAATCACTTAATTATAACCCCTTTTTTAATAAAGAAACAATTTAGAAATGGCGGCTGCATCTCGCTCCCACTATATCGTTATCTATACTCACTGTGCGGTACTGCCTGCAAAACAAAATATCAACTCAGAGCGCACAGTTATGTACTCAGTTGCGTTGTTAGGTCGGTACTGTGTTTCACTGGTTGAACTGAACTGAGCTTCTCGAAACCGCAGGAAGATTCTTCGGAGTGTCGCACATGAAATTGTGTTAAAGTGTGTTTCTGCCTTTGGTGATTACTTGGTTCAGATCAATCTTCTGGACATTGTGGCATGCAATAATGCCTTTTTATACATAACTAGCTGCGGTACCCGGCTCCGCTCGGGTTAGTGTCGGCTAAATTATCTCATGGATAAAAAGTAGCCCACATGACTGGTCCAAAATAGGGTCAAACTGGTCCAGGACAATGTATCCATGTACCAAATTTAATCAAGATCGTTCGAGCCGAAATAGCATGATTTAATGAGAAACATCCAATAATTCCCATTTAGAGCTTCGTTGACGTTTGGTGGCTATTTAAAAAAAAAACATTTGCCGCGAGAACCTTTCTGCACTTTCACTGCTACATTGCTTACCTAGTAAGTAACGTGTAACGTAGGTAAGTTTTGCGTGGACTCCAACCCACAGCCAGCCTCAACATCGAAAACAGTAACCCATCTCGAACCTGACTGCTCCCAGAGATGCTATACATTGATAAAATACGCATATAAATCAGGTAAGTGGTTCGCATGTTATAAGACTTTAAGACTCACTACTTACCCTTCTGGTAATGAAGCGTTATATTATGTAATCTATAAGTTTTTAGTAGAATCAGGCTAGACGTAGATACAATGCACATCTAAATCGAGTAATTGGTTCTCAAGGATTTTATTCTGTTGGTCGCTCCTCCGGCGATTTAGCGTGATGCCAAGTAGTCCTAAAGTTGCAGGAAATACCAAGCCGTACTTCAGTAAAAGTAAGCGCTGCCGCCGCAAAGCCGAGCCGTGCATAGCATTGCAGTTTGTATGACAGCCCCATCTTAGCGTAAGCGGAACTGAATTCTATTTAGCCAATCCTAATTCCCGGGTAGTTAAATGTACATGTACTAAGTTTTACAAATCGCTAGTGCCTTGAAAATTCGCCAAACGGACACCAAACAGTCACGACGTCTGCCCTCCCCCCGCCGCCGCTCCCCGCCACCGCCACCGGCCCCGCTCCCCCTGGTGTGAAGTAGCGCTACCGGCATCGTTTTCGCAGCCCCGTGAAAGTTCTAAAGCCCATGGGCACATAAATTGTAGCCTATGTGTTATTCTGATGTATAAGCTATATTATTGTAAAGTTTCATTAGAATCCATTCAGTAGTTTTTACGTGAAAGAGTAACAAACATCCATCCATCCATCCATCCATCCATCCATCCATCCATCCATTATTACAAACTTTCCCCTTTATATTATTTATTAGATTATTAGATAAATACATCTAAACGATCTACAGGTTTATTAACCTTTTCCTACCTCTTGAACTTAACTTGATCTTAAAACATAAATGTATACTTGGTAACAATATTATGTTGTCCGTACCGTCCATTCGACAAGTAGCAGTCACCATTTCTATATCGTTTCTTTATTGAACTGGCTTATAGGCACATTTATTTTTGGTAAAACATTTGCAAACACATACATTTATTAGCTACTATAAATATAAATACTAAAAATCACGTAAATAGGCAAATGACTGAGGAATAGTGATTGTACATAATTATTTTAGTTTGTCATGTGATTTTAAAGATGTTGCGTTTTCTATGTTAAGTTAGTATTCTTACAAAGGATTAGGCCAATATTTTTCTTAATTTGTTTCGATCATAAAATGGTAGAAATTATGCATTTATAAATATAAGTTTTTTTCCACAACTGTATTCTGATTTTTAGCACATTTTGGTACAAATAAGACAAACCGGTTTTTAAATGACACTCATGTACACAATTGTGTGTAGTGTTTGTATTTTTGGACAAATTCAAAACCTTGTTTAGCTGTAAGAAAAAACCACTTCACTAAAGACAACGCTGAACTATATAAAAGTTATCTAATGCGTGTTAGAAATTACTGCCAAGTCCCTTTCACTCGAAGGACGACGTCAATATATTAAAAAGGAATATCGTATTTGTCTCTAATTCCAGTGCAACAACGTGAGAGCCATGTAGATTGTACAAAGGGCCCAGAATTTCATTCTGAATTTATGAATGGGTGTCCTATTCAATCCATTTCGTACAATCATATTTGCAGATCCTAAGAAAACAGTGTATCTGAGACGCTTCTTAATACATTTTGTGTAGTGGTCATTTAAGTTAGCTTATTTTAACTTATCAAATGTATGTTACATTAGTGTACCCATAATTTAAATTGTGTTATTATTTTTTGTGCTAGGATAATTTGTTTTTCTGCCCAATAGGCTGCTGTGAAGTGATAAAACCTCTTGTATAAGAATTTCGGAATAATAAATAATTTTAAAGTAATTTTATTTTCATTGAAATCCCACTGAAAACCCTCCGTCCGTATGCTGGCTAGCCGTCCGCATAAAATGAAATTAAATATTTATTTTGTTACAATTATGGTCCTGACAGTATATTTCCAAAATTTGCGTATTACATGGTATTACCGCGTACAAATACTTAAAAATAAAAAACTCACTATCTGACATTATTAAAATAAAAAAAATCTTCAACACTGTAAAAACTTTTTTCTATGAGCCACTTATATAAGTTTTTCCTAAATTTAAAATATGGCAATCGTCCCAGTGTCTCTGGTATATTGTTAAAAAAATTACACTATGTACAGTACACACTTTTTTTAAATACTGTGAGCTTTGTGTTCGGAAGGGTAAGATTATGTCCCAACCCTGTATTATAGCAATCACTGGAGCTTAATAAATTGAAATAATGTTTATTTCTTTTCATAAAATTACATATGTCATAAATATACAAGCAGGGAAACGGCATTATATTTAACTCTTTAAACAGAGGTCGGCGACTATCGAAATAACCTGCACCACAAACAGAGCGAATGTTTTTTTTTTTTGCATCTTAAATACTCTGTCTGCATTAGTTGCATTACCCCAAAGTGGTAAACCAATTTGAACACTGAGCTAACATATCCATATCGGCGGTCAACAACATAACACGAGGTAACAGAACTCATTTACATAGAGTCTACGAGCCAGGGGCACAGGCTGCGGATATTAACAGGTTTCAGCTGACACATGGAGGTGAAAAAATCTGGAGAAATGACGTCCATACAACGAGCGCGCAAAAAATGACCCCACGCGACTTACAACATTATATCGCCCTACACATTTGTAGCGCAGTGATGAAAACGGAGAAAAATCCAATTTGAAGTCTCCCAAATTGGAAGGTAATTGGATAAAGCTAAGAATTATTTTTCAATAAATCAGATGGCCGTTACGTCATCCTTCATTCGTAATGATGCATTCAGCGAGTGCCGAAACCAACGAATATATGCCGAAACAAAGTCCAAATTCCTCCGGCGGCACAATTAACGTGTTGACACTTTTTTAGTTCCATCCGTTCTCCTGTTATTTCTACACCTCCATGAGCTGACATGGATCATTTTATTGTTTGGAAAAAAAAAACATACATTTATTAACCTATTTATTAAATAATTACAATATCAAACAGATACGAATTTTAACTAAAATACAAAATATGAAAACCAGCACCGTGTTCCACAAGTAATTTACAAGACATATTTTAATTTTTAACCCTATCATAAAATCAATTTAAAACTCCAAATACAGAAATCGGCAGTACTGCGATATGAAATAAGAGAAAAAAAAAACATATAAAGAAAGGAAGATATACCACAGACAATAAAAGCATAAACAATCATAATATAATAAATAACACAATATGAGGAAATTCTCCACCAACACAAACCTGCCACTGAGAAGAAATAATCTGCAGGCTGTCGAAAGGGCCAGTACGTTAATTTCGCCAGCATAATCCTCAGGTTTTCCGACATTTCTTTTTCTGAAGTGTCGTGCCGTGAATGCGAGCTGCTCCATGGTTCTGAATCCTGTAGTCCCTGGAACTGTAGGTCCCGTTCCTCACTAGGTGGGAAGGGTTTAAACCGGCCCTGGTACCATCGCATGGATGAAAAGATGGTTGAAACTGCAATGAAAAATTGTCCATATTTTCCATCCATCAGGGGAAGGTCCTGGCATGGTGGTGTATTGGGCTAATATAACGGTACTTATGTGGCATTAGCCATCCATGTTGCATAAAAAAATACTCTTGCTAACTTTTTGATAAAAAAATTTGTTTATTTTGCAATTATGTATACACGTCCACGCTTGACCAGTTTATTATGTAACTGAACTGAACTGAGCCATCCAGGCTAATATACCATCATATTGGCCCAACACACCGCATGAACGAAACACACCCACCCAATGAACCTTCCATGCTAATACCAAATAATAAATACTGCTAATACTCTGTGGTTGGACCATTGTTACTAAAGATCAATAAAATTAGCTTAACGCGGACCATTCCGGTCAATTCCCATACAAACGTGGAAAGTAGATAATGCGCATATTTCTTGTTAGTGATCCAAACTAATACTGAAAACAGCTTTATTTGATCAAACTAGATGTCTGATGACTATTAGAATTGTAAAATTGCGTTTGGTTTGCAAGTTATAAGGTCCGAAAGTTCGAATTTTTCGCTTGTTTTAAGTAATAACTTTGGAGGTGGATTACTGAACGATAAAATAAAAATATCTTAAAAAGATTAGTCATCAGACATAGCTTTTTTCATGAAGATTAATAATCAATTTGATTTTTGACTACAGCGGTTGTGATTTACTTTTACCTAAAAGTCGTTCTGTAATTAAAATTTTCTTAAATCTTACCAAATCAATCACTATACGCATTATCTGCTTTGTGGACATGTTGCATCCGCCTCATCACGAAGCCTGTCTTTTTCTTTGAAACAGAGAAGGTCCCAGAGCACAATAGCAGGGTTTTGTGCCGTGCTCGCGAATGAGTTAGTTCCGCAGGGAAGGGCCACCTTAATAAAAACAGGGACTAGCCTTGCACTAAGGTTCAGATAACAAGTGGTAACTGAAACTGAGACTAGCCAAAACTATTACTAACCAAACTATATGCAGTGATAAAAGTGATATTCGGCCATAGAAAATGTGTCAGTGACGCAAAACAGTAGGTACCTAGGTTTTTTTCATTTCAGTTTCGTACAAAATAAACTAGTGGCCATCTGAGCTGTAGACCTTTGTAAAATTTTAAAGATTCTTTTTGGATAATTTTTAAATCATTTCAATAAATTTGTCATCCATTATGTCTCACAAATGTATCCTCGTCCCGCCCAGCTACCTCGTACATTTTTGGTGGAATCGCAACCTAACAATGGCCCGTAAGCTATGGTCCCCACTTTAAATAACACTGAGCAAGTTTTGCGAACAAGAGAAATGACTAATTGTGATGTCGCGCACGCTGTGGATTTTTGCAGGTCGTAAATTGAAAATTATTCAAACATGGCCTAATTTTTGATGTTGCAGGAGACGCATGATGTTCTAAAACCATGTTTGCGAACAATATATTTTGTTTGAACTAAACGTGGCAGCAGACCCACATTTGGACGCTTGCACGCGGAGACGCAACCTGACCGCCAGTCCACCAACCTTACAATAAAACCATTTGTTAAATTTGACACTTTATTAAAAAAAATACAGCACAATTTGATCAGTCTTATTAATATCTTATCCTAATTGAGATTTCAGAGCTTGGCCACAGTGTTGCTTTCCTTCCTGACAGGTCCCGTATGTTGTACGGGCACTATCCTCTCGCCGGGCCCCGCCAGCGGTACCCTGCGGGGCGCCTCCACGGTGAGCACACCGTCCGAAGACAGCCGGGACTCCACCCGACCCTCCACGCAGCCCTCCGGCAGCGCGTAGCGACGCACGAACTGCCGCGATATGTAACCGTGCTCATCTTGCCTCTCTTCATGTTTACCCTCGACTGTCACATAACCGTCCGCCGTCTTGACAGATATTTCCTCGGGGGCGAAGTGCTGCACGTCTACGTTGATCTGGAACTTGTCCTTGTCGCATTTTATGGTGGACCCGGCATCGCCCAGGTGGCGCCACGGTCGGCGACGGTCTCCGGTCAGCAGCGCAAACGGAGTTTCGAATGCGGAGAGGGTGTCTTCAGGTGTCGGACGGAGACCAAAATGCTGGTCTAAAAGGCGCCTGGGGCGCAACTCTCGCTCCAATAAGTACGGAAGAAGAGACATCTTCAGCTCGTTCGTAACGCGTGTATATCAGCAACGAATTCGATCAAATCTGGCTCAACTCAGCACAATCGAATGACTTCACTCACTCACGAATCTTTTGAATCTGGCGCATTTTCTCCCTGACAGTTGTTTTATATCACAGCGTAGCGCCATCTAGCAAGTAGTAGAATATTCTTGAACATACGGCTCCAGACAAACTTGGACAAGTCATATATTTCCATTTTTAATGCACGATATATACGCATCAAGCAATTAATAGTTTGACTAAACCCGTGAGTTCTGTTTTATTCAGAGTTAACTGTCAAAGCTTAGTAGGTTGACTAACAGCTTGTGGACATCAATGGTTGATGTCCACAAGCTGTGATCTTCTTACAATAAAATCGTAAAATTATAGCACAATGATGTTAATAAATCATCATAGCCCTAAAATCCATCATACCTACTCTTTTTGACGTGTTATTGAACCGGATTTCAACGAAATTTAATTTACTAATAATTTGAAACCACTCTTTAATTTAATTCGCTTTAAATCCAATTTAATTAATTTTTAGATCTAATCAGGCATTAAATAATTTGTGCAATTTTATTTTATATCAACCTAAGCAAATGAAAGTAGAAAGAAAAACCTTCATACACATTTTGTTTTCCCTGTGGTTTGACCCATGATACATTAACCGAAAAAAAAAACATGCATGCTTTACAATGCTCCTTCCCTTTACTTATTTCGTATAAATGTCCTGATATTAGGCTATACAGCAATTTTCAGGCAGAACTTTCGGTTGGTTTTGACATTTTAATTCGAAACCGATACGGTCATAACCTAGGACCTCATTTTAACACTTTTGGCTTTGACAGTTATTGACAGCTGGTTTTGTTGCCATCAAGATTAAATTCCCCTCTTCAATATTTACGGCTGGCTTGACAGACTATATCAAGTTAATTCGGATGCAAATTTTGCAAATCTTGCATTAACTATGACCGTTTTCATAGTCAAAGATTACATATTAATAAAGGCTAGATAAATAACATATCTAGGATAAGGTTATTATTATTTATTGTATCATCCATAGCTGCACCTCTTTCTTTTTTTTAGGGGAAATTCTTTAATTAATAGTTGAATAAAACGGTCTAATTTAACAATTATATTTACGAACCCACCTAAGCACAGTTCCGTGAATGCTCTTCCTTACCTTATGATATCGATACATTTGCTGGCATTCTTTACAAGGTATAAATTAACCAATACCATAATGGTTTTCTTTTCAGACAGCTTAACATACCTACTTCTAACCCAGATACAGGGCTGTGAAAAGTGTGTCGTTAACAGACGCAAACGTTTTCAGTTCAAATTATGCAATAAGTTATTTTGCTCTTTTACTTTTAAATGAGATACATTTTCAATAAAAATAGCCTTAGCACGCTTTCATCACGGTTTAACATTTTGAAGCGCCATCTGTGAATGAATAGCACAGATATGTGCAGAGGTGAGGCGCCAAACCTTTTATTGCTCTGACCGTTAATATGTTTTTTTAAAACATTTCTATAACTATTTCGTTTTTGCATCGTTATTTAATCTCACACATATTTGCGTTGAACTTGTCTTTGATAATCTATTTATTTTGGTGCATCCAAATATATTGTGCCCATCATATTAATATATTGTATAATCTATATCTATATATACATATAAAATGCTAATGTGCGTACGTAAAGACAGGATTTTCTCTATCTCCACTAACTCCAATCAACTTCCCGTTGGGGTGGTAAATACCTCTTGGTCTCCCGGTGGGAGTAAGGGAGTTTCGTCGCGGTGGGTGGAAGTGGGTGATTGTGGGTGGTGAAAATGTAGAAAAATATATATCTGCCCTTTTCTAACTTATGAGAACTTCCGGAAATGATATAAAAAACACTTAATTGTGTGCAACTGTTATAGTCGATCTGGAAGGTTTAGAAAGTTCTAAAAATTTCTGGAATGATCTAGAAAGTTCTAAAACTTTCTGGAATAATCTAGATAGCTCTAAATTGTGTACAACTTTTGTAGTCGATCTGGAATCTTCTAGAAAGTTCTAAAAATTTCTGGAATGATCTAGAAATTTCTAAAATGTGTAAAACTCCTGTAATCGGTCTAGAAGATCCAGATCGAAGTGATCTACATCTGAATGTTCTAGAGTGTTCTGGTACTAGAAATTTCGATATGCGATGGTATATAAACCGAAACTCAGCTACTTTTCGTCAGTTAAATCGTATTTACAGCCGAGAGAAGGTTAATCGGAGTTAAGAGTGAACAGTGGTCAAATGAATTGAAGTGATTTTGACAAGTGCAAAAGAACAAACTATTTGAATGTTCTAGAGTGTTCTGGTACTAGAAATTTCGATATCCGATGGTATATAAACCGAAACTCAGCGACTTTTCGTCAGTTAAATCGTATTTACTTTTTATTCAGGAAATAATTCAGACCGAAATAAATACATCACGACATTGATCCGAGCGGAGCCGGGTACCGCAGCTAGTAATATATATAATTACCTAATATATTATATCGATTTTCAAGAGAAAAAAAGTGCCGACAGAAGTGGACCTTCTACGTATTTTTGGGCGAAAGTGGCCCGAGTGGGAAAGAGAGAAGAAGCCCTTTTATTATTGAAATTGATCAAATGGGTACATACCCTGAAATTTACTAATATTTCAAAAATTTTAACAGGAAATTTTTGCTCAGTTTTCCAATGAAATAATTATTTTTAGTACTAGCGCAAAACAATGGTTTCAATAACAATGGAAATTTGTTCTATTTTTAAGTC
The DNA here is from genome assembly GCA_946894095.1 of Incurvaria masculella. NCBI lineage: Eukaryota > Metazoa > Arthropoda > Insecta > Lepidoptera > Incurvariidae > Incurvaria > Incurvaria masculella. The sequence continues at coordinate 4,753,766 of OX335663.1, read as the reverse complement.
GTTGGCAACAAAACGACCAGAGAATAGAAAATATATGTAAGTTTTTAGATTACCGTGGTTACTGTTCATTATAAAAGATTAAACGGCTTTCGGAATTGACAGTTGGCCGCCGCTGGACACGGGATCTCACCTGAAGACGAGCCAAACGTTTGGCTCGAAACGTCGTGCTCCGCACAAATCATGCCGTGAGTAGAAAGCCGTTTAATCTTTTAAAATAAAAAATATATGTCTGAATATGTCACTTAATTACCACCACAGACTATAGAGAGACGATCGCCACATCTTTCGCCAATTAAGAACCAATAAATCTACTTTCGCCGCGTTAGTTGTGTCCGCTTAGTGAAGCGTAGCTTTTTGCGAGTTCTGGATGGTTTTGGCGATTTATGTGGCATGATTTCGATTTAAGAAACTTCCTAAATCTAGCATAAACATCTCTGTTCTACATTAAGGACCGTATGATTTGGGGTCACCATAGTAAATTAACTCGATAGGTGAACAAGCAAGTAAGTGATTACATCTTAATTATAGTTGAATTTCGTACCATGCCAATTGTCAAACGTCGTGTTATTCGGCCAAGTGATCCGAAATTAACCAGTTAGTTAGCATGGTTCGAAATGCAACTAAACTTCAAATTTAACCACCCACTTACCTGTTCACCCGGCCAGTTCATTTACCTTTTCAATGTCTGCATTCGGGACGAACGTCTGTGATATCAATCAAAGAACGCAATTTTAAGGCTCCGTATGACGCTAAATCGCACTTAGCTTTGTCTTAATTTCTCAGAGAATATTGAGAATCATGCTAAAATTGCGTTATATGAAACTTCACTTATATCCGCTTAATCTGAATGATTATTGTTCCAATAGCATAACATTGGCCCGATAGAAAAAAATCGCGAAAATAGGTCGATTTTTTCACATTATGCTTTATTTCTCAGAATTGGTGTTAATTACAGTGCTAGTAATCTCACATTATATTTGCATCATGATTTTCGAATTTTTGAATGATTATTGTTGCATTTGGACACAATTTTTCATTCAAAGCATCAAAAAAATGAATTTTGGACTTACGACAAAATTTCTGAGCACCGTAAAGTATCCCTTTCCCTTTCGTTCTCTTGGCGACTATCTATCGCCATTTCGGTAGCCTCAGTCCGCTGCGATGTTTCGAAGCGGGCGCACGCCTCTCCGCACGACTCTCCGCACGCGGAGATCGCTTTCGGTATCGCGACAGGAACAAAGTTCCGAACCAAATTCCTACGAGCATCAGCTGAACTTCATAGATGGCGCTGTAAAATTCTCAATCAAATGTTATTGAGGTCTAAAGCCGAAATAATTGACACTGGTTAGTAACGTTCGGTTAGCAAGATATAAATAAATAAAAATATCATAAATAAATAAAATATTTGTTATAATATAAAAAAAGTGATGTTTCCAGGAACCGAACTTCGATATGTGTGGTTCTTAACTTCGCAGCAAAAATACGACACTAAAACCATTGTGCCACGACTGTCGTTACGTAATTATGCTAAATTCTCCTTCTCAAGCCTAGCGGGCACTACGAGTATTGGGGCGGTCGTAAATATCGGCCTCCCCGTGGAACGTGCGTCTGCAAGTACGTCCATTGCGGACGGGTCGCAACAGGACAAGTCACATGACCTTGGCAGATAGCTCGGCGGGCGGATTTTTGTAGTTTTTGTCGGCGGCACAGAATAATTAATAACATGAACAGAAGGAAAACTCCGTGAAAAGCATAAATGACATAAATAATATGTTTTGTTTTGTTGGTTCGTTTTTAGGGTACCGTACCCAAAGGGTGAAAACGAAACCCTATTACTAAGCCTCCGCTGTCCGTCCGTCCGTCCGTCTGTCACAGGGCCTTAGGTAGGCAGCTGAAATGTTCACGGAGTGTGTATTTATTTTACCGCTATAACAACAAATAGCTAAAATAAAATAATAATAAACATTAAAAATATAAAAAAATAAAATAAAATAAATTCTATGACGAAAAGAAACTCCAATATTAATCTCGGAGGAACGGTTCAGTTCAATTTCATGTGTTGTACATGTCAAGTCATGACCAAATATGTTTTCGCTATATCTGGGGAAACATTTGTCGTAGACCCATCATGCGACCACTCAAAATAAACGCTCCGACCTGATTTACCTTCCCTGTCATGTCAAAATTTGTTTTCGTTATAGCTTGGGAAACACTGGTCGTAGACCCATGATGCGACCACTCAAAGTAAACGTCCCGACCTGATCCACCTGTCTGTCATGTCAAAATTAGTTTTTGTTATATCTTGGGAAACACTGGTCGTAGATCCATGATGCGACCACTCAAAGTAAACGTCCCGACCTGATCTTCCTGTCTGTCATGTCTAAAGTTGTTTTCGTTATGTCTTGGGAAACACTGGTCGTAGACCCATCATGCGACCACTCAAAATAAACGCCCCGACCTGATCTACCCGTCTGTCATGTCAAAATTTGTTTTCATTATATCATGGGAAACACTGGTCGTAGACCCATCATGCGACCACTCAAAATAAACGCCCGGACCTGATCGACCTGTCTGTCATGTCAAAATTTGTTTTCGTTATATCATGGTCAACACTGGTAGTAGACCCATCATGCGACCACTCAAAATAAACGCCCCGACCTGATCTACCTGTCTGTCATGTCAAAATTAGTTTTTGTTATATCTTGGGAAACACTGGTCGTAGATCCATGATGCAACCACTCAAAGTAAACGTCCCGACCTGATCTACCTGTCTGTCATGTCTAAAGTTGTTTTCGTTATGTCTTGGGAAACACTGGTCGTAGACCCATCATGCGACCACTCAAAATAAACGCTCCGACCTGATTTACCTTCCCTGTCATGTCAAAATTTGTTTTCGTTATAGCTTGGGAAACACTGGTCGTAGACCCATCATGCGACCACTCAAAATAAACGCCCGGACCTGATCGACCTGTCTGTCATGTCAAAATTTGTTTTCGTTATATCATGGTCAACACTGGTAGTAGACCCATCATGCGACCACTCAAAATAAACGCCCCGACCTGATCTACCTGTCTGTCATGTCAAAATTAGTTTTTGTTATATCTTGGGAAACACTGGTCGTAGATCCATGATGCGACCACTCAAAGTAAACGTCCCGACCTGATCTACCTGTCTGTCATGTCTAAAGTTGTTTTCGTTATGTCTTGGGAAACACTGGTCGTAGACCCATCATGCGACCAAAATAAACGCCCCGACCTGATCTAACTTCCTGTCATGTCAAAATTTGTTTTCGTTATATCATGGGAAACACTGGTTGTAGACCCATGATGCGACCACTCAAATTAAACGTTCGACCTGATCTACCCGTCTGTCATGTCAACATTTGTTTTCGTTATATCATTGGAAACACTGGTCGTAGACTAGCGATAGGCGATTGCGAATAAAATCAATCGAATTATTCGATTGTTCCCGTTATTCGATTCATTCGAATACAAATCTACATTATTCGATTGTTGCACAGCGCTGCTCTGTGGTGCTACAGCGGAGCGGACGAGCGTCCAAATATTATATAAGACATTTCGGCGCGGCGCGACCGCGCGACTGACGCGAGTGAACGAGATACGAGTGAGAGAACAACAACGAACAACGACGACAACGTCGCCAACGTCGAACAAAAGATGTTCAAACGACAAAAGACGCGGCACTCGCTGCCGCGGCAAATAGCAGCTAAATAGAGGATACTGCGTACCAGGCGACCACAGGAAAGCAAATTGAACTAAAAAAACGGGCCAAGTGCGAGTCGGACTCGCACACGAAGGGTTCCGTACCATCAACACCAAAAATCACGTTTCTTTAACTTATATATAGTTTTTTAATTTACCTATTTGTTGTTATAGCGGCAAAATAAATACACACTCTGTGAAAATTTCAGCTGCCTACCTATTAAGGTTCATGAGATAGAGCCCTGTGGCAGACGGACGGACGGACGGACGGACGGACGGACGGACGGACGGACGAACGGACGGACGGACGGACGGACGAACGGACGGACGGACGGACAGACGGATGGACGGACGGACGGACGGACGGAGAGCAGAGGCTTAGTAATAGGGTTCCGTTTTCACCCTTTGGGTACGGAACCCTAATAAGTGTCGACACTACTTGTTACATTCCTTGGAATAAGCGACGTAGGTACCTGCTTAGTACAAAAAAACCGGCCAAGTGCGAGTCGGACTCGCACACGAAGGGTTCCGTACCATCGTAAAAAATAAAACAAAAAAATCACGTTTTTTGTATGGGAGCCCCCTTTAATTTTAATTATTTTTTAATCTTATCTATTTGTTGTTATAGCGGCAAAATAAATACACACTCTGTGAAAATTTCAGCTGTCTACCGGTTACGGTTACTGAGATACAGCCCTGTGACAGACGGACAGACGGACGGACGGACGGACGGACGGACGGACGGACGGACAGCGGAGGCTTAGTAATAGGGTTCCGTTTTCACCCTTTGGGTACGGAACCCTAAAAAGGAAATTTACTTCACTTGTGCCGCGGGAGGAATTTGGCCTTTGTTTCGGCTCTCACTACTAATGAAGAATGACGTAACGACCATCAGGTTTATTGAAAAATAATTTTTATTTTTATCAATTTACCTATCAATTTGGGAGACAAAAAATTAGATTTTTCTCCGTTTTCATCACTGCGCTACGGCGCTATGCACGGCGATATAATGTTGTAAGTCGCGTGGCGTCATTTTTTGCGCGCTCGTTGTATGGAAATTATTTCTCCATCGTCTCACGTATATCCTTTTTAAAAGTGTTATTTTACTTTTTATTGTATCAAATGACGTTTATAATTTTTAAAATTGTTTCTCAGGTAAAAACTTTTACCAAAACCTATTATTATATAATATTTTTTTATATGTGTAAATCAATTAAGTCTAACCCACGCTATAATTATATACTATACACCATTAACAATAAAAAGTAAAAAAACAGAAAAAAAAAATTGTAACCTACAGGATTCGAACCGACACCCCCCAACGAACAATAACTGTAGATAAGACGTCTCACGCGCTACACCAACCAGCTAGTGACGATCAATGTGAAAATAGTAAATCCTTTCATGAAGTAGAGATCTGACGAAATGGTGGCTGTTTTCTAGCAGCAATGTGAATAATATGGCGGGTGATTCCGAGCCTTGTGATTGGTTGTATGATCATTGACGACTTGCCGCGGGATCGATACAACTTTCACGAAGTTCCAGCGACGGCGTATAGGTGTCGCTCTAACAATATCTCATTTCAGTTTTGTCCTAAGATTCACGGCGCCACTGCTGCGTCGGCGTCTAGCGGAGCGGTGGGGGGGAAATCGGGAATTTGTCTAGCTTATTACGCAGCCTTAACGAATCGTCAAAAACTAACAAGTCAGACTGCTGATTTAGTTCTACAAGACAAAACACTTCAAATGTTACCTTTTACTTAAACTTAAATTAAATTCGTCAATTTCAATGTAACGACATGAAAATACGTGATGCGTACCATTCACCACACATAACAAGGTACCTACGCGGTACCCACCTCTTAATCAATAAATATATTTGTTGTAACACCTGAGTCATTAAATATACAAATATATACATACACACAAATTTTGTACCTGGTGTGTAAAGTTGCAAAATAAAATATTGAATAAAAAATATTGAAATTTGATGAAAACATGGAAAAGGTTTATAACTACTTAATAATAAAAGACGAGTCACCTACTCAACGATAGATGGCGACGTTCAGCCTTTGCTAGAATTTTCTAGGCTATATCCGTCACTCTCTCTCCCGTACGATTTTAATTTGTCATATCTCTATGTTTTTTTCCAGCTATTTCTAGTCCGTCAATAATATTATCTCGCTCTTTCGCACCTATGGCGGCGACGACGCGGCATCTAAATTTAGTGATTTCTCGAACGTTCGCAGTGCGATTGGCGGAGCCCCAGAATGTTCTCGACGTTCATTTGTCGGGCGGTCAGCATATATAAGCCGCGTGGCGGCGCGGCAAATCATTCTATTTTGAAACACTGAAGTGAATAGTACGAAGAGATCGAGGAGAAATTCTCGGAGCAACTGCAAATCAAACGCATCTGCCTACAGTGAAAGTGAATTGTTATTTCTCAAGTGATATAAGAGCATCTCTGAACAATATGCCAGCTATCGGAATCGACCTGGGCACGACGTACTCGTGCGTCGGCGTGTGGCAGCACGGAAACGTCGAGATCATCGCCAATGACCAGGGCAACCGCACGACGCCTTCATATGTCGCCTTTACGGACACGGAGCGGCTCATCGGAGACGCCGCCAAGAACCAGGTCGCGCTCAACCCGAGCCACACAGTGTTCGACGCCAAGCGACTCATCGGCCGCAAGTTCGACGACCCCAAGATCCAGCAGGACATGAAACACTGGCCGTTCAAGGTCGTCAGCGACTGCGGCAAGCCCAAGATTCAAGTCGAGTACAAAGGAGAGGCCAAACGGTTCGCCCCGGAGGAGATCAGCAGCATGGTGCTCACCAAGATGAAGCAGACGGCGGAGGCCTACCTCGGGGAGTCGGTGAGGGACGCCGTCGTTACCGTTCCCGCCTACTTCAACGACTCGCAGAGACAAGCCACCAAGGACGCGGCGGCGATAGCCGGCCTCAACGTTCTCAGGATCATCAACGAGCCCACGGCCGCCGCGCTCGCATACGGACTCGACAAGAACCTCAAAGGAGAGAGAAACATTCTCATATTCGACCTCGGTGGCGGCACCTTCGACGTGTCCGTCCTCACGGTCGACGAGGGCTCTCTGTTCGAAGTGAAATCGACCGCCGGCGACACGCACCTCGGCGGAGAGGACTTCGACAACCGCCTCGTGACGCACCTCGCCGAGGAGTTCCAGCGGAAGTACAAGAAGGACTTGCGCGGGAACCCGCGAGCGCTGCGGCGCCTGCGCACGGCCGCCGAGCGCGCCAAGCGGACGCTCTCCTCCAGCACTGAGGCCACCATCGAGATAGACGCGCTTTACGAGGGCGTCGACTTCTACACGCGCGTGTCGCGCGCCCGCTTCGAGGAGCTGTGCGCGGATCTGTTCCGCGGGACCCTGCAGCCGGTGGAGCGAGCGCTGCAGGACGCGAAGCTCGACAAGGGCGCCATCCACGACGTGGTGCTCGTCGGTGGGTCGACGCGCATTCCCAAGATCCAGAACATGCTGCAGAACTTCTTCTGCGGGAAGGCGCTGAACCTGTCCATCAACCCCGACGAGGCGGTCGCTTACGGTGCGGCCGTACAGGCGGCCATTCTCACGGGAAACCAACACGACAAGATCAAGGACGTGCTCCTAGTTGATGTGGCACCTCTCTCGCTCGGCATTGAGACTGCCGGCGGGGTCATGACTAAGATCGTCGAGCGCAACGCGAAGATCCCGTGCAAGCAGACGAAGACCTTCACCACCTACTCGGACAACCAGCCGGCCGTCACGATCCAAGTGTACGAGGGCGAGCGAGCGATGACAAAGGACAACAACCTCCTTGGCAAGTTCGACCTAACGGGGATCCCGCCGGCGCCACGCGGGGTGCCGAAAATCGATGTTAGTTTCGATCTAGACGCTAACGGCATCCTGAATGTGTCGGCGAAGGACAACAGTTCGGGCAGGAGTCAGAACATTGTTATCAAGAACGACAAAGGTCGGCTGTCACAAGCGGAGATAGAGCGTATGCTCGCCGAAGCCGAGCGCTACAAGGAGGAAGATGAGAAACAAATGAAGCGCGTGGCGGCTAGGAACCAGCTCGAGGCGTACGCGTTCGGAGTGAAGCAAGCACTAGAAGACGCCGGATCCAAGCTGACGGAAGATGACAAGAGCTCTGCGAGAACAGCGGTGGAGGAGACGCTCCGCTGGCTGGACAACAATGCGCTGGCCGATCAGGAAGAGTATGATCACAAGCTGCAAGAGTTGACGCGCTCGTGCGAGCCGGTGATGAGGAAGATGCACGGGGCAGGCGCGGACGCGGGCGCGGGACACGGCGGTGCGCAACAGCAAGGCTACCAGCAGCGACCAGGCTATGAGGGACCCACAGTTGAGGAGGTGGATTAAACTTCGACCTCACCTCTCGGTTGGATTCAAAACCATCAAAGACTGATTAGTAATTTATATTCATGCGCTGCTGCGGAACATCTAGAAATCTCCAAAGTTAGTACTTAGGTAATTTGTTTATAAGATGATCGTTAACTAATTTAAGAACTTTAAAGTAAAAAAATAAAATATTTATTTCTAACTTTCTTCTTTTATTTAAAAGTCAAAGTAAGACATCTTTGTTAATTTTGTTGGAAACATAGACTACGCGCTAATTGTAGTGTGGCGTATTGAGACGGATTATTCCAAAAAACCTTGGCGGTGAAAGGGTTAATAAGTTGCAACCCGAAACTCAATTTGGCATGCAGTGTCTCTTAGGTGAAAAAGATTACTTGTCAGGTGAATATAGGTGCACAGCCAAAAGAGTGATATCTGACTTTTTCATTCCATTTTGTACCATACCAACTAGTAAATTTCTGTGTCATTTCACAGTAAGCCTTTTCTCTTGCCTGTTCACCTGGTCTTCACCTGGCGAGTTAACTTACCATGGTAACCCCCCAGGCAAGTGTGTGATTAATCTGAAGTTAAGTTGCATTTTGTTGCGTACGTAACACAACTAAAAGCAGTTTAATCACTCACTTGTCTCGGTAACCCTCTGGAAAAAGCTCTCTTTTTTAATAGAGCCGTCGTCAGTAAGCTGTGATTGCAAAATCCATTCCGTATTTGGAATTACATTACAAAAAATAATGGTCAATTTTGTTTTTTTCTAAAATTTCTTTGGATCATTTTAATCCCAACTTGTTGGCGCCAGTAAGATGTCCTAGTGTAAGCCATATTCCACGCTTAAGGTGGCCCAACCCGCTCATCTCCCCATACAAAAGGGGAAAGAAGATCACGCCCATATTTCTTGTCAGAGATCCAAAATTTTGCTCAAAATAGCTCTATTTGATTGAACTAGATGTCTGATGACCATTGGCATTGTAAAATTGTGTTTGGTTTCCAAGTTATAACGTCCGAAAGTTCGGATTTTTCGCGCGTTTTATACAATAACTTTGGAGGTGGATTACGCAATGATAAAGTAAGAACATCTTAATAAGATTAGTCATCAGACATAGCTTATTTAATAAAGATTTATAATCTATTTGGTTTTTGTTAGATTTTTTACTACAGCGGTCGTGGTTTACTTTTAGCTATAAGTCTTTTTGAAATTAAAATTTTCGTAAATCTTACCAAATCATACACTATGCACATTGTCTTTTTAGTGGACATGTTGCATCTTCCTCATCACGGAGCCTGTCTTATTCTTGGAAACAGAGAAGGTCCCAGAGCGCAACAGCACGGTTTTGTACCGTGCCCGCAAATGAGTTGAGGCCGCCGGGTTGGGCCGCCTTAACATAAAAAATAATAATCTATGCTGTCGCTATAAACAATTGATTTGTTGCATTTATCTTGTGTTCCTTTGGTGCATCCACATTACCAATATGCACGGTGTTAACTTTTTTCGCGACATTTCTTCGTATACTCTTTAAAGTATTCAAAAATAAAATCTAAAATAAGTAAAAAATATTGCCAATATAATTTGAAATTAACTCGGCGACAATTTAAGCTCCAACCCAGAATCAAAAGTGTTGCTTGTTGATCAGCAAGATCCTATCGGCTGTCATTCTCTTTTTAGCCGTGCTAACAAATGAATTTTGGATTACAATGTCAAAAAAATTCGAGTTAAGAATGGTCAAAATGTCGCAGCATCTGTAAATGATGAAATAATGACAAACCTGAGTACCGTGTAATGCCTATGGACGATGAATATACAATAAAAAACAACAATCTGGCTTTAGATGGCAGGCAAGGATCTTATAGGGATTGCAGAGTCTACTTTCACTATTATATATATATTTTTTTCTTTCACTATTGGGATGGAAGGTTGCATTGACATAAAATATTTAGTTTAGACCAAGTAGCACCAGTAACACGGAGGATGGAGTTAGAGAGGAGCTGGTCTAAGCAAACTGGGTACATGCCCACGAACTGGGGCCCTCAGACACAGCCCACATGATAAGAAGGGGTGGCTCAGCTTCGGTCGCTGGCGGTGATGGTTAGAAATATTAATCTCATAATTTTGTCATTTTAAAATGAAAATGATTTAAATCCATGTGAAAGCATAGATAAGCTGTGAAGGTTTTTGATTGAGAAAATCAACAGTAAAATGCAAACGCGCCATCTCCTTTCAGTCTTGGAACCATTAACAATCCATTGACAATAATACAATTAGTCTTACGGTTGTCCGGTGTGGAGAATCGGTTTTCGCAGGACAACCGTAAGTGTTAACAGTTATTATGTGCAGCGACAGTGTAAACTTAAAAACTTATTTCAATTACATCAGTAACCTTTCCATTTCTTCCGGTAGATGGATTTGATTGATAAAGTGTTTTCCACCCGCTTCCCCCGCACTAGAGACACTGCGCTCTCTAGTAATATGAGCCTTCAACATCTCTCTACTTCCCTTCCCTGTGACCAGAAATAATGAGTACAGCACGGACCAAACTTTGTTGCCGATGTTAACCTGGCACTTTTCGCTGCGCAGAACACAAATTATAGGTTTGCGAACTGGTCCGGCAAACCAACTCTTCCAAACTTTCCTTTGAGAATGCATTTCCACAGCATTTTTTCCACATTTGTGCATACCCAAGTCTCGCTTCCAGACATAAGTGTCAATATGAGCTACTATTCCAATAGCAAAACAAGATGGTGGCAGTGAAACTTCAAATTAACAGAATATAATTTTATTGCACTATTCTCTTGTCTTCTTCATCCAATAAATGGTTATTATTATTATTAAAGTACCTAATTTATTATATAAATCAACGAGCTGTCATAAAATACATATTGTAGAAAGAATAATCTGTAAATTCCATGCTTATAGCTAGCCTTAACACATTAAGCCCCAGTTGCACGATGAGATGGCTGAGTTAATCAATGTTCAAACACGTCACTTTTAGTGAACCTCATGGAGTTCCTTCCATACTGTCCATAAAAAGTGACGTGTTTAATCGTACGTTGAAGTTGATTTTGATTTTTTGTCCTTTCGTGCACTCGGCCCTAAATCTCACATTTCACTATCCGAAAATAAACCAAAAACTTCCGAGGGACATAATCATACGTGAAAAAGATATATTTTTCCATAACAACTTCGAACTGAAATAGCTAGTATAGTAGCCATATGACCGCGCATAATAATTTTAGTATCTGGGGGTCCATTCAGAGCAAGAGTGAGTTCGAGTTCGGGAGTGAGTTAACCTAAAAATAGCTGGGAAATATATTATTATTTAAATAACGGAACCGTTATTTATGCTTCCAACGTATTTACGGGACAAACCAGATTTTTACCTAACTGTAATGATGTTCTAGAAGTGTGGAAACAGTAACTATTGAAAAAAGTGAGTTGATATTTAGTGGCGAATTCGAACTCACTCTTACTCTGAATGGACCCCCAGATCTATTTCAAGTGAGTGAAAGGCAAGAGTGATTGAATCTGACGTTTAGTTGGATTTTGTAGCATGTGTAGCTCGAGTAAAACGTAGAGCAACAAAAATGCCAACTACCTAATGTTACTAGGAGGACCTTAACATTTTAAACAGTTATCAATTTTTGAGAAAAAATCCCCACGGTGGACTCTGTATATATAATGTCAAATCGTCCTCCCCATACCTTATATGTGTAGGTATTTGCATTTGTTATTTACTTTTTTTGCTCCAAATATGCTCAGGAATACCCACATCAAAGAATGATTACTTTAAACCGTATATTTATTCGCAAACGAAAATGTTCACCACAAAATATCACCGCCAATGTCCCGCACAAGATCGTAGAATTTGTTGCTCGTAAACGTATCAACGTTTAATGATTCACAACTCTTCTTACAACTCTACCAAGCTACAAGACATGTTCACCCTTGCTAATACTAAAAACCTGAGAGGGTACTCAAAAAAGCTGTATTATAATCGTTCAAAGCAGAACCCTCGACGACACTTTCTTGCCCACATAGTAGTAGAATCTTGGAAAAGTCTTGCCAGTGAAGTTGTAAATGCTGTCTCCGTAAATTCCTTCTAAAATAAACTGGATAATCATATAAAACATAAAAAAATATATATATAAATAAATAAGTATTGTGATATAGGCGCATCAGCTTAAAGCTGCTAGCCTATCAATAATAATATAATATAATAATAATAATCATGGTAACTGTCAAATGGGGTGTTATTTGGCCAGATGAACTGAAATTTACTAGTTGGCATGGTACAAAATGCAACCAAACGTCAGATTTCATCATTCTTTTAACTGTTCACCTGCTATTCACCTGGCGATTTATTTACCATGGTAACCTCCTGAAACAACAACACTTTATATAATTACAATCTATCTCACAACAACACCAAAGGTAGTCTTTGCCGCTTCCTCTATAGCCCTGTGGACGGAGTTCACCTCCGGCTGGCTGAGCGTGCGCTCCAGGTGGCGGTACACAATGCTGTAGCACAGGCTCTGCTTGCCGGACTTGGGGTGGACAAATTTGTCCTTCAGTCGAACCTGCAACCGAGGTTTGAAAACTCTGGTTAATTAATACTACACACTGACACTTGACGCAAAGTGGGAAGGAATTCTTCTGTATCGGTGCTGAATGCCAACGCGGAGGAATGTAACTAAATAGTAGTATATCCTGGTTCAATAAAGAAACTATATAGAAATGGCGTACTTGCGAATCGCATGCTATCTCGCTTCCACTATATCGCTATCTATACTCACACAGTGTAGTACTGACTGCAAAACAAAATATCAAATCAGAGCGTGCAGTGATATGTACTCAGTTGCATTGTTAGGTCGGTATAGTTTTTCACTGGTTGAACTGAACAGATCTATGACTTCTAAAAACCGCAGGAAGATTCTTTGGTCGATTCGTCCGCCCCGCCCCCGACGCCACTTCCGCCGCCGCCCCCGGCCCCGCTCCCCCTGGTGTGAAGTAGCGATACCGGCATCGTTTTCGCAGCCCCGTGAAAGTTCGAAAGCCCATGGGCACAATATCTTTATAAATTGTAGCCTATGTGTTATTCTGATGTATAAGCTATATTATTGTAAAGTTTCATTAAAATCCATTCAGTAGTTTTTACGTGAAAGAGTAACAAACATCCATCCATCCATCCATCCATCCATTATTACAAACTTTCCCCTTTATAATATTAGTAGGATTAGGAATACTTTTTCGTACTAAACAGGTTCGTCGCTTATTCCAAGGAATGTGATATGTATTTATGTTTAATCTATCGTGAAATATTACAAAAACCTTAAAACATAAATGTATACTTTGTAACACTATAATGCTGACCGTACCGTCCATTGGACAAGTACAAGCCGCCATTTCTATATGTTTTCTTTAATGCACTGGCTTATACTGTTATATTTAGGGGCTTTCGGTCTTAATCCTATATAGGGGCGATTTGTCAATTGTCTGAATCAATAAGATAACGATTCGACGAATTTATTTATGCCGCTGCTTATCCATCCGTTACAGGCAGGCTATATTTTTTTTAATTAAAATTACAGTAAGATGATAGTGATAGGAGATCCGATACTATTCGTCTTTTGAAAAACGTAGAATTTGTGCTATCAGACCATTAATAATTGAGAAATAAATCCCCACGGTGGACCCTGTATAATGTCAAATCGTCCTCCCCATACATTATATGTGTAGGTATTTGCATTTGTTATTTACCTTTTTTGCTCCAAATATGCCCAGGAATACCCAGATCAAAGAATGATTACTTTCAACCGTATATTTATTCGCAAACAAAAATGTTCACCTGTTCGATAATATCACCGCCAATGTCCCGCACAAGATCGTAGAAGTCGTTGCTCGCAAACGTATCAACGCTCAATGACTCCGGCAACCAAAACGAAATGTCATTCGTGCACTGTGGGTAATTAGAAACCGGCTTGTATGTTATCTTCTCGTTCAGATCTTTCCCCTCAAATTGACTCAAAAAACCCGAATCGGAGCTCCACATCAGTCTTATGTCTTGTATCTTGTAGAGAGCCATCGCCAGCCGCTCCAAGCCCATTCCGAAAGCGTAAGCGATCGTATTATTCGGGCCCGCGTGCCTCAATATTTCGTTTCTCACGATACCGCAGCCCAGGACTTCCATCCAGTGGTTTTCGTAGAAGATTTCCAGCTCCCAGGATGGGTGTGTGAACGGGAAGTACGCGTCGACCCATCTGTGTTCGACCTCCTTTCCGAATAAAGCCTCCACTAGACCGATGAGGTGCGTTTTTAGTTCGTGCTCCATGAGCTTGGTGGCTTCTAATGTGTGGCACGCTTGCTTGTAGTTATCCAGTGTGGCGTCATTGGGGTTGGGTGGTGATGTTATGGGTTTGTCTATGAATTTTTTTTCGAATATCTGAAGGTTTGTGTCATCGCCGAAGAGTTGATCTCGTGTTCGTGACCTGAGCCCGTCGACCTGAAAGTAAATCACGATGTTGAGAATGTGGTTGAAAAATCAGGAAGGTAGAGAAAGGATTATTTTGTAAGACAATTAAAGTTGAACCAGAGAGTAAAGAATTCAAAATTGTGACCAACTTCTTTAACAAGTCTCTTGCGCTGCACAGCAATTGATAAACACAAAACATTAACTATGGGCTGGCATAGCTAAACATGGCTAAAACCCTTAACAAAATAATAAAAAAGACTATATTTTTTATTCTAAAACGATTGAAAGTAAAGAAACTCTACCTGTGATATGTGGTTACCGGCACGTAAAAAGAATGTGGGAAAAGGGTTGGTGGATTCACATTCAATGAACGATGTTCAAAATGGCAATGAATATTGCCCATATTTTCAGTGGTCAGTCTGAGTTCTCACCTAAATTGGCGTTTACGGCAAACCGATCGACTGGCGTTTTCTCCAAACTCCATACAAGTTTTTACGAGATATTCTGTGGTTTTACTTCTTCAAGCTGTCAAAGTCAAACGCGGACTTCCGATTTGCATGAAAATGCGGAGTGGACGTAAACGGCAACGTCGACGTATTTACGGCAACGTTGAGTGAGCTGTCAAATCAAGCTCGGACTCGCAAATGTTAGTTCGCTTAACGCCCGCTGCGCACGCTCTTCAATTTCTTCAAACATTTGAAAACGCCAGTCGATCGGTTTGCCGTAACTCCAATTTAGGTGACAACTTAGACTACCGGCTCTGTTTAATGTTGCCATGCAGTATAAGGAAGGTACTGGCATGGCACCTAGTACCTCAAGTGTTGGGCTAATATCATGTCAGTAAGTATGGTCAGTTCATCAAACAAACCCTGTTACTAATAAACCCAGATCATCGCCTGAACAGCTAGCTATACAATGTTTTGTCCCTTTCTGTTGATTTGGAAACTGCATGTCAAGGCAAAGGACAAAACATTGTATAACTATTCAGACAATGATCAGTGTTGGAATGCAAACAAAAAGTCCTGGTTTGTAATTTGGTAAACTATATGAAAACTACATATAGATAAAAAGCATAAGATGTCTGCTGCTCGCTGCAAATTTGTGTGTTGTAAAAAAAACGTAAAAACAATAAAACGTCTCGATAAAACTCTGCCTTTAATTCGCACTCCCGCTGCCGATTTCCAACAGGTTATGGGCCCAGACATGTGGTGAGTGCGAAGGATTCGGGATCAGAGGTCGTGCGGAGGCGCGGTGGTTGGAGTTCGCGTTTGGCGAATCAACAGGACCGACGCTCGCAAAATGGAGACGGCAGCGACGACGGCTGGTGTGCCGGTTTTGAAGTTGCTGGGAGAATGTAACTGGAACGTATGGAAATTCCAAGTACGAGTTCTACTGAAGTCGGCGGAACTATACGGAGTTATCGACGGGACCATAAAAAAGGACAGCGAAGGCTGGAGCAAGAAAGATGCCAAGGCTCAGGGCCTAATTGTGACGCGGCTCAACGAGAGCGTCATGTTACACGTAATGACATGCGAAACCGCGGCAGAAATGTGGCAAAAACTAAACAGTGTATACGACTCCAAGTCGGCCACAAGTCTACATCTTATTCAACAACGTTTCTTCTCACTGAAGTACGAAGGAGAGGGAATGGCCGCATTCCTGGCAAAGGTAGAGGTGCTGGTAAATAAATTACGTGAACAAGGAGAAGAAATATCGGAACGTATGACAATAACTAAGGTAATCATGGCATTACCGGAGGAGTACAAGTATTTTGTGTCAGCGTGGGAGTCTGTACCAACTGCGGAGCAGACTCTGTCAAAATTAAATTCAAGATTGCTTATTGAAGAACAACGAAATGGAGAATGGAAATCTAAGAATGTCTGTTCGGCACTGGTGACTTATAAGAAAAATGTAAAATGTTTTGCATGTGGCAAATTGGGTCATTTTAAAAGGGATTGTAAAGTTACAAATACCCCGAAAAAGGAAAAATTGTGTTTTTGTTGTAAACAAGCTGGTCATGAAATAAAAAATTGCTTTTTTAATAAAAATAGGATTAAAAATTAAACAAAAATGACTAACAGTAATGCGTTGCATGCATCTGATGAAGGAGAGTTTGCGTATGCGAGCAAATCTTCATATCAGATAAATAATAATGATATATGGATCATGGACTCGGGAGCGAGTGATCATATGTCTCATAGAAAGGACTGGTTTATGGATTACTGTGAGTTATCAAACCCAAAATTCGTGCTCATAGGAGACGGAAGTAAACTTGAAGCAATTGGCTATGGAACAATAATGGTGGAAGCGTACGATGGTATGCATTGGAATCAAAAGGTGATTGAAAGAGTTCTTCATGTTCCGGATTTGAAACCTAACCTATTTTCTTTGAGTACGGTTGTCGACAAAAATTATATGGTGGTGACGGACAGTAACCTGAGTAGAATAAAAAGAGCCGGAGCGACGGAAGCGCTTGGGGAACGAAACGGTAAGCTGTATTTTATGAAGTTCCGTACAATACATATTCCGCCAGAAACTGCATACGTGGGCAGTGCAAATGATCTAAGTTCCTGGCATAAAAGGTTAGCTCATCAGAATGTTGCTCATGTAAAGAAGATTTTAGAAAAAAATGACATAAAGTATGACAATAGTGATGATAGATGTACTGCATGTGTGGAAGGAAAACACACTCGACTACCGTTTAATAATAGTGATTCAAAGAGTACAAGTCCAGGAGAACTTATCCATATTGATGTCTGTGGACCAATGGAAAAGGAATCAATTGGAGGTTCGAGATACTTCGTTCTTTTTAAAGATGATTTTTCGCGCTTTAGAACAGTATATTTTATTAAAAAGAAAAGTGAAGTTGCACAGAAATTAAAATTGCACATATTGATGTTACAAAAAGAAGGGATACCTGTTAAAATCATTCGGTCGGATAATGGAAGAGAAATTATCAATGAAGACATTAGTAAACTGTGCAATGATAATGGGATAAGGCACCAGACATCGGTGATATATACTCCAGAGCAAAATGGAAGAGCCGAAAGGGAGATGCGAACTATTGTGGAGGCAGCACGGACTATGCTGATCGCGAAGAACTTCGGGAAGGAACTGTGGGCAGAGGCGGTCAATACTGCTGTATTCATATTAAATCGCACTGGTAAGAGTCCGATAGAAGGGAAAACACCATATGAGTTACATTGTGGAAAAACATTTGACATTAAAAGGTTGAAAGAATTTGGGTCTGATGTGTATGTACACACTCCTCATCAGAAGAGACTTAAATGGGACTCGAAAAGCAAACCGGCCTTTTTTGTTGGATACGGAGAAGAAACAAAAGGTTTTAGGGTATTCTATCCTAATACCAAAAAGGTCGATATAGTACGAGATGTAATATTTCTAACCAGGACAAACAGTGAAAGCAGAGAAGAAACAATGGTGAAAGCTATAACTGAAAAGGTGGAAATACAAGATGATGAGGACCTACCGTTACAAGAAGAAAAACAACATTGTGTACAACAGCAAGGTGAACAAAAATCGCCTGCGGATTTAACACCGGTTCTCCCCGAGACTGATAGCGAAGAACAAGAAATGAATTGTGAAAGTGACGAAATTTATGAAAATGAAAAACGCGTGCGCAAGAAACCTGTATGGCAGAAGGACTATGACATGAACTGTAATAATGTGTTCATGGGTTTGTGCGAAGAACCCTTAACGTATGACGAGGCTGTAAGTAATGCGGCTGCGAAACATTGGGAAAGTGCTATGAAGACAGAGTTGCAGGCTCTGCGGGAAAATAATACATGGACAGAAATGCCCTTGCCAAGTGGCAAACATGCTATCGATACTAAGTGGGTATATAAAATTAAAAGGGACTGTGAAGGAAACAGTATGTATAAAGCTACGTTAGTAGCAAAAGGCTTTCAACAAAAGGATTGTATGACCATGTCAGAAATTTATGCGCCTGTTGCTAAATTATCAACGTTTAGGATTTTAGTAGCTGTAGCAAATAAGCAGAAGTTGCCTATTTATCAAATGGATGTTAAAAGTGCTTTTCTCTATGGAGAAATTGAGGAAGAAGTATATTTGAAGTTACCATTGGGTAAAAAATCAGAAAAAGTGTACAAGTTAAATAAGGCTATATATGGCTTAAAGAAATCACCTAAATACTGGAACGATAAGTTTGACAGTGTCATGAAAAGTGAAGAATTTGTAAGATCTCAGTCCGATTACTGCCTGTATACGAAATATGCAAATGGGAACTTCTTATATGTCCTAGTATATGTCGATGACTTATTAATTTTAGGTAATAATGTCGATGATATAAAAATGTTTAAGTTGGTATTGAGTGAAAACTTTAAAATGAAAGATATGGGTTATATCAAGACTTTCTTAGGCATAAATGTAAAACAAAATTTGGAACAAGGTATTACAGAACTAGATCAGTCAACATACTTATCAGATGTTCTTGAAAAATTTGGCATGACAGATTGTAAACCTGCGTCAACACCCATGGACTCTAATTTTAAGTTCGAATTGCTTAAGCGTAGCGAACCAGAAAGTAATGAAATTGAATCATCGTGTAGATCCTTGATTGGTTGCCTGATGTATGCGATGTTAGGAACCCGACCTGACTTATGTGCATGCCTTAGTTTTCTGAGTCGTTTCCAAAGTTGTGCTAGCAAAGAACTGTATGCTGCATTAAAACATTGTTTGCGATATGTAAAAGGTACCATTACTGCGAAATTGACCTATATGTGTAACAAGTCGAATCTTGTGCTACAAGGCTATGTTGATGCTGACTGGGGCGGTGATACTAACGATAGGAAATCTACAACAGGATGGATCTTTAAAGTGTACGACTGTACCGTATCTTGGAGTACCAAGAAGCAGGAATGTGTTTCATTGTCTTCTACTGAAGCCGAGTATGTTGCTTTGAGTGTTGCGGCTAGTGAAGCTTGCTGGTTAAAAAAAATTTTTTTTGATTTGGGATTGAGTGAAAGTGAACCTGTAACTATATATGAAGACAACCAGTCTGCTATAAAGCTGGCGCAAACGCCTGACAGTTCAAAAAGAATCAAACATATAGATATTAGAGCTCACTTTGTAAAGGAAGCTTTATTGATGGGAAAGATAAAAATTGTATACTTGGAATCTAACGAACAAGTAGCAGATTGCTTTACAAAACCTTTAAGTAAAGTGCTATTTGTAAAATTCCGAGAAATGATGGGTTTACTGATTTAATACAAACATAGTTATTTTTATTGTCAAGATAAGGAATGTTTTGTTTGAGGGGGGGTGTTGGAATGCAAACAAAAAGTCCTGGTTTGTAATTTGGTAAACTATATGAAAACTACATATAGATAAAAAGCATAAGATGTCTGCTGCTCGCTGCAAATTTGTGTGTTGTAAAAAAAACGTAAAAACAATAAAACGTCTCGATAAAACTCTGCCTTTAATTCGCACTCCCGCTGCCGATTTCCAACAATTAGTAACAGGGTGTGTATATTCCACTTTCGGATGCTACCTACAATGATGCAACACCGTGTATAAATGGCCAATAGACTTCAAATGTACGAACCTGATGGAACACCGGGAAATGCGTGGCGTCGATCTCATCCCTCCGGTACACATCGCCCATCATCAGGAAGTTATCTAGCCCCGAGCGCAGCAGCTCGCACTGGTGCGCCGTCATGTGCGCTCGCAGCAAAACGTCCCGGTTCACGTAGTAGCAATCCGACTTGGCCCGACTCGGGTGGTCGGCCGGTATGAGCAGATCGTCGAAGTTCTGCCGCACGGTCACCACGGGCGACAGATTGTCGTAAACGCTGAACGTGGGGTTCCCGCGATGAGTGAACGCCGCGTAGAAGTAGTTGACTATCCTCTGCCGGACCAGAGAGAGAGGGTGGCTCTTGTGAACGTGCAGGTTGCGGTTCAAGTATGAAAGTATCTTTGGGGTTATGTTGGTGAAGTCGTCGGTTTTGTACGTCTTCCGGTTGATAGTGACAGCTGGATCGACGCAAGTTTTCGTGGAGAGAGCTCTAAACAGCCCCACGAGTGGAGATCGCATCGTTCTAACTTTCATTTTAAGGTTAGGTATATGAGCCGACTCTTTTGAAGGGTTAAATAGTCTTTTTGCACCGAAAAAAAGTATTTGGTATAATTAAATTTAAATTAATTTACTGAGTGTATTTCCACACTTTATTCTACTTCTTCTTCTTCTTTTTAGGGTCCTACTTTTGGGTCCCTTTTAATGGCTTTCGTGCATCTAACACATTTCGCCAATGTCAAAGTTCATAGCTATATACAAATAGTGTAAAAGGTTCTGAAATTAGTTGCCAACGAAACATAAAAGAAAATCATAATTTAAGATCATTTGCACTGATAAATGAAGCAAGTAACTTTAGAATTTTAAAGTTAGATGAAGAGAGCAAGCAATTAATATTGGTAGGAAGAGGAATTTGGAGTAGAGGAAGGTAATCGTATAAAGGAGCAGTTTTATTAATAAGAGGACAACAGAAAAATATATGTTCCAAATTCCCGTCATCAAGGCCACATTCGCACACTGATGAGTCTTTAATATGAAGTCTAGCCAAATGAACAGGGGAACAGCAGTGGCCTATTCTAAGGCGGCAAATAATAGAAGTTGAAGATTTATTAATTTTGATACGATGAAACCAAGGCTTAGCAGGGATGTTAGGCTGGATCTTGGCGTAATTTGAACCCTTAAATCTACTAGAGTTAGCCCACAATTTGGTCCAATTTTCAGTAAGAGATTTTTTTGGGAGAGCAATTAAATCATGTGGGTAGTTTCTATATGGGATTTTATCCCCTCGCAGAACAGCTTGTTTAGCAAGATCATCTACCCGGTGATTGGGCAGGATGCCTGAGTGAGACGGAATCCATGCAAAGACTATTTGTTTGTCCGGGTTATTGTAGAGAATGTCTTTAATGGAAAAAGGAATAGGATTTTGTGTGTTAGAATGAAAGGGGTTCTGAGTGAGAGATTGAAGAGCACTACGGGAATCAGAAAATATTATAAATTTATTAGATTTTTTTAATAATAATGAAAACTTGACTGCCTCCAGTAATGCCGTTGATTCACCAGTGAAAACTGATGACTCTGGAGGGCATTTAATTAGTTGGTAGATGTTGCTGTTCTTATGAAATACTGCAGCTCCAACACTGCCTTCCTCCGTGAGTTTGGAGGCATCAGTAAAAATATACTCCCACCCTTCCCAGTTTTCAGATAGGATGGAATGAAAGACTTCATTAGCATTTGGAGACTCTTTTTCAATGCCAAAAAAAGGAATTACTTCTACATTGCTCGTAACTACTTGAAAAGGGTATGAAAACATTGGTAAGGAGTTAGAACGGAATACTGGAGCCTTGACATTATTGAACTTACTATAACTTTTTACAAGTCTGGTGGGAGCCTTTTTTTCCCAATATTTCGCAGTATGAGAAAATCGGGATAGTAAATTTAGTTTCGGAATTATTGGATGATGTAAGAAATAGCTTGCCCTGAACAAGAAACGATCAGCCAAGAACTGACGGCGAAAATAAAGAGGAGGTTCAACGCATTCTACTTGCAGAGCATTTATAGGACTTGATTTCATGGCACCTGTTATAATACGCAGGCATTTGTTTTGGATAATGTTAAGCTTATTAAGAGCAGTTCTATTGCAGGGTTCTAAAATATAGGAACCGTAATCCAAATGACTTCGTATTATTGCATTGTACAATAACTTGAGGTAGTATGGATGAGCTCCCCACCAAACCCCAGCTAGAGTGCGTATAATGTTAATATTTTTTTCACATTTTTTTATTACATAATTTAGATGAGAGACACCTGTCATTTTTGAATCCAGGATTATGCCAAGGAATTTAGTTTGAATATGTAATGGAATAATTGTATTGTTGTATGTGATAGTGATAGGGGGTACAATTCTTTTTCTACTGAATACTACTATAGAGCTCTTTTGGGCTGACAGTTCCAACCCATGTTCAGTTAACCATGTGTTCAAAGATCTTAGCGAGTATTCAATTTGTTCAGCTCCTTTAGGAATAGATTTATGGGGTGAGTATATTAGTAAATCATCCGCATATTGCAGGACACGTGAAAAGGAGTTTATTGATCTGTCAAGATCATGGGTGTAAATATTATAAAGTAAAGGACTGAGAACAGAGCCTTGTGGTAAACCTTTCCAGATTATTCTAGATTCGTTTGATTGTTCCTCTACTCTTAACATTATTGTTCTTTGAGATAATATATTAAAAATATATGCAACAATTTTTTCTGGTATATGTAGATTTAGCATTTTTTGTTTGAGCTTTGGTAGGAGGACATTATCGTAAGCTGCAGATATGTCTAGGAATGCAGCCACAACAGACTCGTCCCGAGAAAAAGAAAGTCGAATATCGGTAGTGAAAATCCCCAAACTATCCATTGTACTTCTGCTTTTCCTAAATCCATATTGTGTTTTAGCAAGAAGTTCTCTGTGTTCCACGAACCATTCTAAACGGTTTTTGATTAAATGTTCTGTAATTTTGCATAAGGTAGAAGACAGAGCAATCGGACGGTAAGAGGAACCATCATTGGGGTCTTTACCAGATTTCAGGATTGGAATGATTATTTGAGTTTTCCAGGAGTCAGGAATTACCCCATAGTCAAAGAAGAAATTAATGATTTGTAAAAAGTATTCAAGGGTTGTATCTCTCGATTTAACCAGAAAAGAATAAGGAATCCCATCCAGCCCTGGGGAAGAATCCTTAACATGATTCAAAACAATTTTGAGTTCTTTTAATGAAAATGGAACCTCCATGGGAGTACAACCTCCAACAAATGAATAAAGGGACGGGAGTTCATCTTCTGTAGGGGCGGATGGGGGGGCTAGCTTATTTAGGAATGAGTCTTTCCATGAAGCCGATGAAGGTATTGAAGCACTGTCTTCCGTGAAAACAGAACGGTACCTTTTAATATTGCGCCAAACTAATGAAGATGAAGTGTTAGGTGAGAGAGAAAGGCAAAAATTTTGCCATCCATTACGTTTTTTATTTTTAAGAGTACATTTAGTAACTGCTTGAATTTTGCGTAAATTTAAAAAGTTTTCATCAGTCATAAACTCTTCATATAAAGTTTCGGCATAGGAACGGTCACGAACAGATTTGGTACATTCGGAATCCCACCATGGAGGAGAAAGGCGATGATTTTTTGATGTATTTTTGAGCGGAATAATTTGATCTGCTGTGCTTATCAATAATGATGTAAATTTGGAGTAACAATGTAAAACATTGTCTAAGGTAACGATCGGCAGACTAGACATCTCCTCTTCTACTTTCAGACTGAACGTCACCCAATCAGCTTCATTCAAGCGATATTTAAGAAGAGGGGATTTATTTATGGAAGGAGGGGCCTGACAAGGAATATTTATAATAATGGGAAAATGATCGCTGCCGTGAGAAAATTTGGCTATTTTCCATGAAAGACGGGCAGCCAGATCTGGAGTGCAAAGAGTCAGATCCACTGCACTCGGATTCTGATTCGGGGGAGTCCGTCTTGTGGGTGAACCATCATTCAGAAGGCATATGTTGTATTCATCTAGTAGTTCAATCAATTTATTGCCTTGGTGGTCACAATTTGCAGACCCCCACACGGAGTGATGAGAATTAAAATCGCCTAAAACCACATAAGGCTTGCGGATGGATTGAAAAATAGATTTAATAAATCGAGTGGTTGAGAGCGTAGGAGACAATACATATACCGAAACAAATGTTATATTGTCTGCCATAACGGCAACAACATTTATACCATCAACTCGGGCAGGAAGAGTGAGGGAAGAAAATGGAATTTTTTTGTTGATGAACAGGGCGCAACCCCCATATCCATCAGCTCGGTCATCTCTGAAGCTAACATATCCTGAAATCTTAAAGTGGGTTGATGGCTTTAACCAGGTTTCAGAAATTGCTATAACGATAGGGTGATGTTTATTGATAAGGTGGAGTAAATCAGATTTATTTTTGATTAAGCTACGACAATTCCACTGAATTATTGTAGAAGACATTCTGATGAAATGAAGCGAGATGAATGCATTCAAACTTGACCCTATAAAAATTAAAGAAAGCTAAGTTGCAGATAAAAAAAATTTTTGCCAAATGTTCTGCTACCATGCAGTAATAAATTTTGTGGTCGAAAAATCTGCTAGAGCTTTTTTTAATGACATAAAGAGGATTTTTTATTAAAACAATCCAAACATTGGTACAAAAATCTGCTGGTCGCAGATATATATTTTTGGAGCCAAATATTCTGCTACAACGCAGGTAATAAATTTGGATGCCGAAATATTTTTTATATATTGTCTTTTGGATAAGTAAAATAATATTGTTGAAGAAATTAAAATTTAAAGTGTAAATTGAAAAGTTCATATTGGATAAGAAGTTATTTTTTAATTTTGTCAGGTAAGCCCACTGGTGAGCGGATTCTGGAGTGTTTGAACCCATTATAAGCGTCTGGAGAATGATTAATAGCAGCGTTGGACGGTAAAGTATTGGAAGATATAAAACTTAGAAAAGCAGAAAATAATTTGTCAACATTTTCAGGGTTACTAAGGTCCATTGAAATAATTGGAGAAGAGGGTGTCAACAAAGGAGTTCGAAAAACCGAACCATTATGAGATGTTGGAGGAGTGAAATCATTAAGAAGGGCTTGATGAGCGTTGCGATCGTACCCCTGAGGAAGAGGGGCGCGAGCTCGAGGTTGCGAAAAGAATGTTTTTTTGTATGAGTATGTAGGAATGGATGGTTTATTGACTGGAGCGCTGGAGGTGACCTCTGCAAAGGACCGCTTAGAGGGCCTAAATTGACTGGCAGCCTCCGTATATGAAATAGCTTCTTCTGCCATTTTATGTTTAATATTTTTTTGTCTATTTTGTTCCGGACAAATTTTACTTGTTGCATAGTGTCTGCCTTCACAGTAAAGGCAGCTTGCATTTTCTTCTGTGATGTTGCAGTCATTGGCTGCATGGAATTCTCCGCATTTATAACAACGTGGCTGCGAACGGCATATTGTCTTGGTATGTCCATATCTTGAGCAATTGAAGCATTGGATGGTCGGATATTTGTAAAGTTCTACTTGAATAGAATTATACATTAATAGGATCTTATCAGGAAGACTCTGACCATCAAAAGTTACAACCACACTTTGGGATGGTTTCCACATAGGGGAACCATCGACCATTTTTTTGAAATTTAAGCGTCTGACTTTGAGGACTCTTCCTCCGCCAGGAATTTCAATGTCTTTCAAAAGATCCTCTTCGGACCATTCAATTGGAATTCCTTTCACCAATCCAATTCTTGTGACATTAAATGACGGAATAAAAGCCTTATATTTGGCTTCGGATAAATAATGATTTTGTATGAATAGATTGGCATATTGGGCGGATTTGAAGGTGACGGTTACTCTATTTCGTCCCACACTCTTTACCCCACCGTCTATGATACCTTGGAATGAGTTCCGTTTTAAAAATTGACCAAAATGAACTGGATGCAGAACAACTCCAGCCGATGGATTTGATTCCACCCTCTGGACGTGGACTAAGAAAGGAGCTTTGTCAAAGTCCCGGTAAAGTTCGGTATGATTTGGAGTTGAGATATCATTCGTGGAAATCCGGGATGGGCCTTGTTGGGATAGATCTTGTTGGGATAGGTCTTGTTTGGATAGGTCTTGTTGGGATATGTCTTGTTGGGATAGGTCTTGTTGGGATATGTTTAGTTTGGATAGGACTGCTTGAGGCCCAATAACCTGAGAATTGGGAGCCTGCTTTATTTCATCATGTTCACAATCTGACGAGATAAAAGATGATTGTGATGAATCAATCTTAACTTTGAGTTGAGAGTTTTGTTTGTTACTTTTGTTTTTTCTTTGATGTTCTTTTATTTTTCGTTTCCTTTTACCAATTATGGCGGAAAAGTCCATGCCTTCATTATCAGACAATCTATCGAATGAATTGTGAATTTCAATGGTATGGCTGGCCTCTGGTGGGGTTAGGAATGCATCATTAAGGTTGTCGCTCTTATCGCTAGATGCATCTTGAGCGAGAATGAACCCCGGCGGCATATGATGGCGGCCGCCGGGGTCGTCCGGGTCGGGTGGTTCATTCATCACAACATCACCCTACTTACGCGATACGAAAATCCAATAAACACAAATAGGCAGAGCAAGCCGGGAAACACGACACAATGGCTTTACGGAACCACACAATCACTGATATTATTCTTTGCGATTTGCAAAAAAATATGCACGCGACCTCATCGACAGTCTTTTGTCTTCCTTTATTCTACTTCTTCTTCTTCTTTTTAGGGTCCTACTTTTGGGTCCCTTTTAATGGCTTTCGTGCATCTAACACATTTCGCCAATGTCAAAGTTCATAGCTATATACAAATAGTGTAAAAGGTTCTGAAATTAGTTGCCAACGAAACATAAAAGAAAATCATAATTTAAGATCATTTGCACTGATAAATGAAGCAAGTAACTTTAGAATTTTAAAGTTAGATGAAGAGAGCAAGCAATTAATATTGGTAGGAAGAGGAATTTGGAGTAGAGGAAGGTAATCGTATAAAGGAGCAGTTTTATTAATAAGAGGACAACAGAAAAATATATGTTCCAAATTCCCGTCATCAAGGCCACATTCGCACACTGATGAGTCTTTAATATGAAGTCTAGCCAAATGAACAGGGGAACAGCAGTGGCCTATTCTAAGGCGGCAAATAATAGAAGTTGAAGATTTATTAATTTTGATACGATGAAACCAAGGCTTAGCAGGGATGTTAGGCTGGATCTTGGCGTAATTTGAACCCTTAAATCTACTAGAGTTAGCCCACAATTTGGTCCAATTTTCAGTAAGAGATTTTTTTGGGAGAGCAATTAAATCATGTGGGTAGTTTCTATATGGGATTTTATCCCCTCGCAGAACAGCTTGTTTAGCAAGATCATCTACCCGGTGATTGGGCAGGATGCCTGAGTGAGACGGAATCCATGCAAAGACTATTTGTTTGTCCGGGTTATTGTAGAGAATGTCTTTAATGGAAAAAGGAATAGGATTTTGTGTGTTAGAATGAAAGGGGTTCTGAGTGAGAGATTGAAGAGCACTACGGGAATCAGAAAATATTATAAATTTATTAGATTTTTTTAATAATAATGAAAACTTGACTGCCTCCAGTAATGCCGTTGATTCACCAGTGAAAACTGATGACTCTGGAGGGCATTTAATTAGTTGGTAGATGTTGCTGTTCTTATGAAATACTGCAGCTCCAACACTGCCTTCCTCCGTGAGTTTGGAGGCATCAGTAAAAATATACTCCCACCCTTCCCAGTTTTCAGATAGGATGGAATGAAAGACTTCATTAGCATTTGGAGACTCTTTTTCAATGCCAAAAAAAGGAATTACTTCTACATTGCTCGTAACTACTTGAAAAGGGTATGAAAACATTGGTAAGGAGTTAGAACGGAATACTGGAGCCTTGACATTATTGAACTTACGATAACTTTTTACAAGTCTGGTGGGAGCCTTTTTTTCCCAATATTTCGCAGTATGAGAAAATCGGGATAGTAAATTTAGTTTCGGAATTATTGGATGATGTAAGAAATAGCTTGCCCTGAACAAGAAACGATCAGCCAAGAACTGACGGCGAAAATAAAGAGGAGGTTCAACGCATTCTACTTGCAGAGCATTTATAGGACTTGATTTCATGGCACCTGTTATAATACGCAGGCATTTGTTTTGGATAATGTTAAGCTTATTAAGAGCAGTTCTATTGCAGGGTTCTAAAATATAGGAACCGTAATCCAAATGACTTCGTATTATTGCATTGTACAATAACTTGAGGTAGTATGGATGAGCTCCCCACCAAACCCCAGCTAGAGTGCGTATAATGTTAATATTTTTTTCACATTTTTTTATTACATAATTTAGATGAGAGACACCTGTCATTTTTGAATCCAGGATTATGCCAAGGAATTTAGTTTGAATATGTAATGGAATAATTGTATTGTTGTATGTGATAGTGATAGGGGGTACAATTCTTTTTCTACTGAATACTACTATAGAGCTCTTTTGGGCTGACAGTTCCAACCCATGTTCAGTTAACCATGTGTTCAAAGATCTTAGCGAGTATTCAATTTGTTCAGCTCCTTTAGGAATAGATTTATGGGGTGAGTATATTAGTAAATCATCCGCATATTGCAGGACACGTGAAAAGGAGTTTATTGATCTGTCAAGATCATGGGTGTAAATATTATAAAGTAAAGGACTGAGAACAGAGCCTTGTGGTAAACCTTTCCAGATTATTCTAGATTCGTTTGATTGTTCCTCTACTCTTAACATTATTGTTCTTTGAGATAATATATTAAAAATATATGCAACAATTTTTTCTGGTATATGTAGATTTAGCATTTTTTGTTTGAGCTTTGGTAGGAGGACATTATCGTAAGCTGCAGATATGTCTAGGAATGCAGCCACAACAGACTCGTCCCGAGAAAAAGAAAGTCGAATATCGGTAGTGAAAATCCCCAAACTATCCATTGTACTTCTGCTTTTCCTAAATCCATATTGTGTTTTAGCAAGAAGTTCTCTGTGTTCCACGAACCATTCTAAACGGTTTTTGATTAAATGTTCTGTAATTTTGCATAAGGTAGAAGACAGAGCAATCGGACGGTAAGAGGAACCATCATTGGGGTCTTTACCAGATTTCAGGATTGGAATGATTATTTGAGTTTTCCAGGAGTCAGGAATTACCCCATAGTCAAAGAAGAAATTAATGATTTGTAAAAAGTATTCAAGGGTTGTATCTCTCGATTTAACCAGAAAAGAATAAGGAATCCCATCCAGCCCTGGGGAAGAATCCTTAACATGATTCAAAACAATTTTGAGTTCTTTTAATGAAAATGGAACCTCCATGGGAGTACAACCTCCAACAAATGAATAAAGGGACGGGAGTTCATCTTCTGTAGGGGCGGATGGGGGGGCTAGCTTATTTAGGAATGAGTCTTTCCATGAAGCCGATGAAGGTATTGAAGCACTGTCTTCCGTGAAAACAGAACGGTACCTTTTAATATTGCGCCAAACTAATGAAGATGAAGTGTTAGGTGAGAGAGAAAGGCAAAAATTTTGCCATCCATTAGGTTTTTTATTTTTAAGAGTACATTTAGTAACTGCTTGAATTTTGCGTAAATTTAAAAAGTTTTCATCAGTCATAAACTCTTCATATAAAGTTTCGGCATAGGAACGGTCACGAACAGATTTGGTACATTCGGAATCCCACCATGGAGGAGAAAGGCGATGATTTTTTGATGTATTTTTGAGCGGAATAATTTGATCTGCTGTGCTTATCAATAATGATGTAAATTTGGAGTAACAATGTAAAACATTGTCTAAGGTAACGATCGGCAGACTAGACATCTCCTCTTCTACTTTCAGACTGAACGTCACCCAATCAGCTTCATTCAAGCGATATTTAAGAAGAGGGGATTTATTTATGGAAGGAGGGGCCTGACAAGGAATATTTATAATAATGGGAAAATGATCGCTGCCGTGAGAAAATTTGGATATTTTCCATGAAAGACGGGCAGCCAGATCTGGAGTGCAAAGAGTCAGATCCACTGCACTCGGATTCTGATTCGGGGGAGTCCGTCTTGTGGGTGAACCATCATTCAGAAGGCATATGTTGTATTCATCTAGTAGTTCAATCAATTTATTGCCTTGGTGGTCACAATTTGCAGACCCCCACACGGAGTGATGAGAATTAAAATCGCCTAAAACCACATAAGGCTTGCGGATGGATTGAAAAATAGATTTAATAAATCGAGTGGTTGAGAGCGTAGGAGACGATACATATACCGAAACAAATGTTATATTGTCTGCCATAACGGCAACAACATTTATACCATCAACTCGGGCAGGAAGAGTGAGGGAAGAAAATGGAATTTTTTTGTTGATGAACAGGGCGCAACCCCCATATCCATCAGCTCGGTCATCTCTGAAGCTAACATATCCTGAAATCTTAAAGTGGGTTGATGGCTTTAACCAGGTTTCAGAAATTGCTATAACGATAGGGTGATGTTTATTGATAAGGTGGAGTAAATCAGATTTATTTTTGATTAAGCTACGACAATTCCACTGAATTATTGTAGAAGACATTCTGATGAAATGAAGCGAGATGAATGCATTCAAACTTGACCCTATAAAAATTAAAGAAAGCTAAGTTGCAGATAAAAAAAATTTTTGCCAAATGTTCTGCTACCATGCAGTAATAAATTTTGTGGTCGAAAAATCTGCTAGAGCTTTTTTTAATGACATAAAGAGGATTTTTTATTAAAACAATCCAAACATTGGTACAAAAATCTGCTGGTCGCAGATATATATTTTTGGAGCCAAATATTCTGCTACAACGCAGGTAATAAATTTGGATGCCGAAATATTTTTTATATATTGTCTTTTGGATAAGTAAAATAATATTGTTGAAGAAATTAAAATTTAAAGTGTAAATTGAAAAGTTCATATTGGATAAGAAGTTATTTTTTAATTTTGTCAGGTAAGCCCACTGGTGAGCGGATTCTGGAGTGTTTGAACCCATTATAAGCGTCTGGAGAATGATTAATAGCAGCGTTGGACGGTAAAGTATTGGAAGATATAAAACTTAGAAAAGCAGAAAATAATTTGTCAACATTTTCAGGGTTACTAAGGTCCATTGAAATAATTGGAGAAGAGGGTGTCAACAAAGGAGTTCGAAAAACCGAACCATTATGAGATGTTGGAGGAGTGAAATCATTAAGAAGGGCTTGATGAGCGTTGCGATCGTACCCCTGAGGAAGAGGGGCGCGAGCTCGAGGTTGCGAAAAGAATGTTTTTTTGTATGAGTATGTAGGAATGGATGGTTTATTGACTGGAGCGCTGGAGGTGACCTCTGCAAAGGACCGCTTAGAGGGCCTAAATTGACTGGCAGCCTCCGTATATGAAATAGCTTCTTCTGCCATTTTATGTTTAATATTTTTTTGTCTATTTTGTTCCGGACAAATTTTACTTGTTGCATAGTGTCTGCCTTCACAGTAAAGGCAGCTTGCATTTTCTTCTGTGATGTTGCAGTCATTGGCTGAATGGAATTCTCCGCATTTATAACAACGTGGCTGCGAACGGCATATTGTCTTGGTATGTCCATATCTTGAGCAATTGAAGCATTGGATGGTCGGATATTTGTAAAGTTCTACTTGAATAGAATTATACATTAATAGGATCTTATCAGGAAGACTCTGACCATCAAAAGTTACAACCACACTTTGGGATGGTTTCCACATAGGGGAACCATCGACCATTTTTTTGAAATTTAAGCGTCTGACTTTGAGGACTCTTCCTCCGCCAGGAATTTCAATGTCTTTCAAAAGATCCTCTTCGGACCATTCAATTGGAATTCCTTTCACCAATCCAATTCTTGTGACATTAAATGACGGAATAAAAGCCTTATATTTGGCTTCGGATAAATAATGATTTTGTATGAATAGATTGGCATATTGGGCGGATTTGAAGGTGACGGTTACTCTATTTCGTCCCACACTCTTTACCCCACCGTCTATGATACCTTGGAATGAGTTCCGTTTTAAAAATTGACCAAAATGAACTGGATGCAGAACAACTCCAGCCGATGGATTTGATTCCACCCTCTGGACGTGGACTAAGAAAGGAGCTTTGTCAAAGTCCCGGTAAAGTTCGGTATGATTTGGAGTTGAGATATCATTCGTGGAAATCCGGGATGGGCCTTGTTGGGATAGATCTTGTTGGGATAGGTCTTGTTTGGATAGGTCTTGTTGGGATATGTCTTGTTGGGATAGGTCTTGTTGGGATATGTTTAGTTTGGATAGGACTGCTTGAGGCCCAATAACCTGAGAATTGGGAGCCTGCTTTATTTCATCATGTTCACAATCTGACGAGATAAAAGATGATTGTGATGAATCAATCTTAACTTTGAGTTGAGAGTTTTGTTTGTTACTTTTGTTTTTTCTTTGATGTTCTTTTATTTTTCGTTTCCTTTTACCAATTATGGCGGAAAAGTCCATGCCTTCATTATCAGACAATCTATCGAATGAATTGTGAATTTCAATGGTATGGCTGGCCTCTGGTGGGGTTAGGAATGCATCATTAAGGTTGTCGCTCTTATCGCTAGATGCATCTTGAGCGAGAATGAACCCCGGCGGCATATGATGGCGGCCGCCGGGGTCGTCCGGGTCGGGTGGTTCATTCATCACAACATCACCCTACTTACGCGATACGAAAATCCAATAAACACAAATAGGCAGAGCAAGCCGGGAAACACGACACAATGGCTTTACGGAACCACACAATCACTGATATTATTCTTTGCGATTTGCAAAAAAATATGCACGCGACCTCATCGACAGTCTTTTTTCACCCCTCCTTTATTCTACTTCTTCTCTTCTTCTTCTTTTTTCGGCGACTTCACACAACAGGTGGAAGGCCTTTTTGGCAATAACGCGTGTGTGTTGCGTATTTATGCCAGCGTCTCAGTCTAAAGGGCTGCACGATATGAAAATAATAATTATTATTATTTTTCTACAAAAACATTACTTCTTTATTGAAATTATAAGAACAAAAACACTATTCTTTGGTGAAATAATCATAACAAAAAACAATCTGATAAAGTGAGTAAAATATTTTGAACTGATATTCATAATTTAATATTATTCATATTTACAAATTTTGAAATAAGCTTTAAGACTTTAATATTCGAGATGGACAGAAGAGAGTGAATGTTAATTGGAAGTAGAATATCATATTGAGGGAGGAGTTGATATAATGGGGGCATTTTGTCTTGCAGAGGGCATGAAAAGAATATGTGATCTATGTCACCGTCCGCTAGTCCGCACTCACACAAGGACGTGTTCAAAATTCGGAGTCTGGCCAAATGAACAGGAGAGCAGTTATGTCCTAATCTCAGACGACATATAGTGGAGGTATCGGTTTTGTTAATTCTGAATTTATGGAACCATGGTTTTACTGGGATTTCAGGCTGAATACTAGCATAATATTTTCCTTTAGTGCAACTTGATTTTTTCCAAGCTAAGGTCCATGCGTCTTTGAGAAATGATTTAGAAAGGGCTAGGATATCGTGTGGGTAGTTATGGAAGATATTTTTATCACCTTTCACTACGGCTTCTTTAGCCAGGGAATCGACCCTCTCATTTCCAGTAATACCACTATGAGATGGGATCCAGGCAAAGATAATTTTATGATTGGGGAGTGAACGAAGTTTATCCTTGATTTTGCAGATAACAGGGTTATTAATTTTTGAATCGAAGGGGTTTTGTACCAGGGATTGGAGCGAACTGCGGGAATCGGAGAAAATAATGAACTTGTTAAATTTTTTAACCAAACCAATTAGTTCTACTGCCATAAGGAGGGCTCTACTCTCCCCTGTATACACAGACGTTTCTGGTGGACTTTTGCTTAACTGAAAAATGTTTGAATTCTCGTAGAAAACTGCGACCCCTACACAGCCTTTCTCAGATAGTTTTGAGGCATCGGTATAAATATGTTGCCAGTCCTGCCATTTTTGGGATATGATGGATCTAAATATTTTATTAGCATTTGGTGTGTCTTTTTCTATGCCAAAGTCTAATATTACCTGTGGGAGAAGTATAACTGATTCGAAAGGGAAGGAAAATATGGGGAGGGCCTTGCGATAGCTCTTAACTAACCGAGGTGGGTTTTTGTTTGTCCAGTAGCTTAGTCGGAAAGAATAGTCTGATAGTAGAGTGAGTTTAGGAAACAGTGGATGGAAGAGGAACTGACTAGCTCTAAAAAGAAATCTATCGGAGAGGTATTGTCTACGGAGGTAAAGCGGGGCATCTGCGCACTCTACCTGGAGAGCATTAATTGGAGTGGATTTCATGGCACCTGCAATTATGCGTAAGCATTTTGATTGGATAAGTTCCAACTTTCTAAGAGCAGTCTTATTAGCTGGTTCTAAAACAAAGGTCCCGTAGTCAAGATGACTTCGAATTATGGCATTATAAATTAGTTTCAGGGAGTAAGGATGGGCACCCCACCAAACTCCAGCGAGAGAGCGTAGTATATTGATGTTCTTCTCACATTTCTTTATTATTTGATCAATATGTTGGGAGCTTGACATTTTGGAATCGAGGATTACACCCAGGAATTTTACTTGTGGACTAGTAGGAATTCGGGTATTCTGGTATAAAATGTCAATCCGAGGGAGAAGCCGCTTTCTTGAAAAAGTTACGATAGTGCTCTTTGACGCCGATAGGTCTAATCCGTGATCTGCTAGCCACATAGAGAGTGATTCAATAGAGAGGTTTACAAAATCGGCTGCTTCTGGTATAAACTTATGGGAGGAGTATATGAGCAAGTCATCGGCATATTGTAAGATTCTGGCAAATTGGTTTACAGAGGTTTCTAGGTCATGCGTGTAAATATTGTAAAGTAGTGGGCTAAGAACTGAGCCTTGAGGTAGCCCTTTCCAGATAGATCTTGAATCGGTCATTTCATTATCTGAGCGAAGGATTACTGTTCTGTGGGAAAGGAGGCATAATATAAAGGAGACCATCTTCTCTGGGATTCTCAGGTTTAACATTTTAGTTCTGAGAATAGGAAGTTGGACATTGTCGTAGGCTGCAGACACATCGAGGAACGCAGCCACAACTGAATCTCCACGGCTAAATGCTAGACGAATGTCTGTAGTAAATATGCCGATGCTATCCATTGTACTTCTTCCCTTTCGGAAGCCAAACTGGGTTTTCGCTAATAGACCTGATTTTTCAACAAACCATTCCAATCGGTTCTTCACTATATGTTCTGTAACTTTCAAGAGGGTGGAAGAGAGAGCTATAGGCCGATAGGAGTTACCATCGTTAGGGTCCTTTTGGGGTTTAAGGATGGGAATGATTAATTGTTCTTTCCATGCTTGGGGGATAATGCCGGTGTTAAACATAGCATTAGATAGTTCTAGGTAATACACAAGAGAGCAATCATTGATCTTACTAAGGAAAGAGTAAGGGATCCCATCCAAACCTGGGAAAGTATCCTTTACATGACTGAGAACAATTTTAAGTTCTCGGAGGGAAAATGGGCTGGTCAACGTGTCAACTAAATGGGAGGTGGCAAAGGAATAAGTACGCGGTAGATCGCTCAGATGAGGAACCGAGGGTGGGGCCAGTTTATTGAGAAACGTGTCTTTCCAAGATGTAGTGGTAGGGCGCGATGAGTTGTTTTCGACACACGAGGACCGGAATCTTTTGATATTGCGCCACACTATAGACGGAGGGGTGTCAGGAGAGATCGATGAACAAAATCTGTTCCAGCCTTTCCTCTTTTTATCCTTAAGGGTACGTTTAGATTTGGCTTCTGTTTTCCTAAGGTCAAGGTAGTTCGGTTCTGTCATTTCTTGCTCATACTTAAACTCAGCTGCCTTTCGGGAACGAATGACCTCAGTGCAGTCTCGATCCCACCAAGGAGGGGAAGATCTTCGGCCTACTATTGAGTTCTTTAAGGGGACAAATTCGTCTGCTGCTTTAGATAAGGCTTCTGAGAACTGATCATAGCATGCTAATACATTTGATGTAGTTATTTCAGGAAGAGCAGAGATATATTCATCTATAGCAGAACTGAAGCTATACCAATCTGCATCGGCAAGGCGATATTTAAGAAGGGGCTTATATATAGAAGGAGTAAACTTCGAGGGGAAGGTAAGGATAATTGGGAAGTGGTCACTTCCATGCGTGCTTCTTAAAGTGCGCCAGGAAAGAATGGAAGCTAGGTCAGAGGAACAGGTTGATAGGTCTACAGCACTGGTGTTTTGAAATGGAGATATGCGGCGAGTGGGGGAGCCATCGTTTAGTAGGCAAAGATTGAATTCATCAAACAAATCGAGCATTTTGTTGCCAGGTGAGTCACATCTACTGGAGCCCCAGACTGTATGATGAGCATTAAAATCACCCAGGATTATGAAAGGTTTGTGTAAACATTTAAGGAGGACCTTAAGGTCGCAGAATGAGGAGAGTGAGGGTTGGGGGATATAAAGGGATAGAAATGAAATATCCTTCACCCTCGCGGCCACAGCATTTATACTGTCGCCGCGAGAGGGCAGGACAATGGGAATGAAGGGGATTTTTTTATTTATGAGTAGGGCGCATCCGCCGTACCCATCAGCTCTATCATCCCGAAGAGTAGCATATCCAGGAGCCTTAAAAAAGGTTTCCGGTCTTAGCCAAGTCTCCGAGATGGCAGACACGAAGGGGGAAAATTTATTAAGAAGGAAGAATAATTCATGTTTGTTACTGGGAATGCTGCGACAATTCCATTGAAGGATGGAGTCGTACTGATCCATTACCAGTAATGATATCATGATTGGGGGAAAAATTGGCAGCGGTGGACGGTGAAAAAGTATTATTGGAGGAAATGAACTGTATGAAGGCAGTAAATAGTGACTGTAAGTCTGAAATATTGGGGAGGGTGAAAGGAAGTGACAATGTTTCTAGTGGTGGGTAACCACATGCCCTAGGTAATTGAGGGGGGGCTAGGTCCTTCAGAAGGGCCTGGTGGGCTTTTCTGTCGTATCCCTGTGAGAGGGGAACACGTGGACGAGAATGAGTAACAACGGTCTTCTTATGTGAGTAATTTTGGGTGTGAGTTTTGGAAGAGGTTGGGCGGGAGGAGAGGGCTATTTCGGCATAGGATGGCTTGGAGGGGGAGAAGCGCCTAGCAGCCTCCGCATAAGAGATGGAATCTGATGCCATAAGGGCTTTTATATTTCGCTGTCGGGACTGTTCGGTGCAGTTTTTATCAATGGAATTGTGGTTTCCTGAGCAATAAATACAAACGATTTTATCTGAAGGAGTAGCGCATTCCTCAACAGAATGGCCCTGGCCACACTTAAAACATCGAGTAGTCGATCTACATTGATTTTTTGTATGGCCAAAGCGGCAACATTTATAGCATTGGATGGTGGGGAGATTATATATTTCCACTTCGAGGAAAGTGTACATGAGCGCAATTCTGTCAGGTTTTTTTTGTCCGTCGAAAGTGAAAACTACTGTTTGGGATGGAAGCCAAACAGGTTTTCCATCCACTATTTGTTTGCGGTTAAGACGACGGGCCTTG
The DNA here is from genome assembly GCA_946894095.1 of Incurvaria masculella. Taxonomy (NCBI): domain Eukaryota; kingdom Metazoa; phylum Arthropoda; class Insecta; order Lepidoptera; family Incurvariidae; genus Incurvaria; species Incurvaria masculella. The sequence continues at coordinate 4,716,008 of OX335663.1, read as the reverse complement.
AGGACCGTCCCACCGCCTATAACTTCCACTTCTTCAATTAATGATTCTTCGGACCACTCAATGGGGATGCCTTTGACCAATCCCATGCGCGTGATGTTGTATGAAGGTATGAAGGCCTTAAAATTGTGAATTGGGATGGCTGGGTCCTCGATAAAGGCGTTTGCTTGGAGGGCCGAGAGAAATGAAATTTCCACTCTATTTCGACCGATACTTTTGGCACTGCCATTGGCAATGCCTTGAAATTTATTTGTCTTTAGAAATTTTCCAAATGTAATGGGGTGAAGAATAGTGCCTGATGATGTCTCATTTTTTTGCACATGGACCACAAAAGGTCCCTGGTCAAAATTACGGTATCTCAGGGAGTCTTTGGGGTTGGGAATTTCATCATGTTCATTCGTTTTAGGAGTGTTGACTGGATTGGATTGCAAGTTAGGTATAATTTTTGTTTGAGACTTGGTACGTTTGCCTGAAACGGATCGTGTATGTGGATGGGAACGGGAGCGTGATCGGTTTTTGCGACCTTTTTTTTGACGCTTTCGCGACATGCGCTTGTCAGTTTCATCGATTTCGCCATCTAAGACCAGGTCCATTCCGTAAGGAACATCTGAGTCCGTATACTCTACAAGTGATTCCTTTGAGCCCGTCCTTGCGCTAATGCTAGTGCCTCCCGGATCGGGAGGCTCCTGGGACGACATCATCTACCACATACTCACCCCACCTTCCGCTGCAAGACAACGCCTCTTCCGAGGTCCGGCACGGTTACAGAAAAGGAGTGAGACACGCAATAAACAGATTATCAGATTGGAGAGAAAAATTTAGTCCGAAAAAACGTGCAGCACGGTTTGACATCCACAGTGCAAGTCCAGTTTTTCTATTTGTCTTTATCTATAAGAAAATAGCCTTATCAATATTTTTCAAAAAAAAAAAAATCTTTGACAGCCAACCACGGTCGTAGAGGATGTCCTAGTTCAAACATTTTTGGCATGTTTTTTAGACTTTAGTAACGAATGATAAGAAAGATGAGCATAAGCGCGGAAGTAAATTGGAGAACTAAGTGTGTAATTTCAGATTGACAGAACTCTCCATGGAATAAGAAAAGGTTCGAAGAAAGGGTTCGTTCCAGCACTTTGGATGTCGAGGGAATCTTCTGATTAAAATTGTTACATTTGTTACATTGTTTTGATTGCTTACAATTTCAATTTCAATCAAGGATTGTAAACAAATTGAATAGAGAAGGCGGCCCTTCCTAATTCAATAAAAAATTTAACAAAAAAAATAACCGACTTCAAAGAAAAAGCCGGGCACGCGCTGCGCCAATCAAGAGAACCTAACCTAACCTAACCTAACCTAACCTAACCTAACCTAATCTTGGCTGACACCGACTCAAAAAATTACAGAAATCGTAACTACAAAAATGGAAATAATTTTTTACTTTTTAGTGCTTTTTCTTTGAAGTCGGTTATTTTTTTTGTTAAATTTTTTTATTTGTTTATTTTTAGTGGATCTGAAGTACACTTACTAATTTGTACACGTCCTTTCTAATAAAAAAAGAATAACCGAAATCGGTTGGCGTTATATTGAGTTATTCGTCCATTTGTCGCGCACATCTTAATACAAATTTAAGACTTTTATGATTTTCTCATGGATATCATTGTCAGAACTTAACCAAATTAAAATGGGACCACTTGGGAAGCTACCACCACCAGCTATCATTTAAAAAAATAATCATCAAAATCGGTTCACCCAGGCAAAAGTAATGAGGTAACAAACATAAAAAAAAAAACTAAAAAAAAAACATACAGACGAATCGATAGCCTCCTCCTTTTTTTGAAGTCGGTTAAAAATCAAGTAGTTGGGGTATGATATCGGCATATCGTGTCGGCAAGTCATCGTCCCAGGAAGATAGTGACGAAGCCACAGAGATGCGCTTTGTCCACAACTCCCTGCATGTTCCCTGTGCAACCCCTTACCTGAATGCCTGAAGCAGTGCAAGCCGGCGATGCTTTTCCTCACGGAGACAGAACTATCTCGACCCACCGATACATCGTACCTGCACTACCCCCGCTGTGCCTGTTCGTCAGTTCAATTATTCGTTGTCGCCGTGTCCACTGTCTTAGAACCCTGAATACTTTGGGTTCATGTAGACATGGAGACGGACACGCGGTTGTATTCGTACCTGCAGGCTTATTCCTGGAATTCCGTATTCAGGAATCCTGGCTCACCTAGCATCAATAGCGCGGCGAATGAGTTGAACTCAAATTTCGAAGTTGAGGATCCGAAAAGCTTTCACCGCCAACGGTCTGTATGATGGTATACACTTGACTTCTGGTGCCTGTTCGCTTCACCTCGTCTCCAGCTCATCCAAGGACAATTCGTGTGTGGTGGCCACCTTCCTACTGGGACATTTCCGGATCCAGCAGAACCTCCTGGACTTCGTAGCTACAGGTGAGTCCTGCCATTGTCCTGCCTTTCAAACCTTGGCGAAGCTGTCACGGAAATAATCTTGCGACGCTAGCATTAAATAAATAGATTTAGCTGCTCGTAGCTTAGTGGCGCGGAGACTGGCCTTGCGTACCAGAGGTCTAGGTTCAATTCCTCGCCCCGACATGCACCACTTTCTTTCTCGTTCTGAGCCCGTAGTCCCAGCTGTCACCTAAATTAGCGTTTACGGCAAACAGATCGACTGGCGTTTTAAAATCTATGGAGAAATTGAAGAGCGCGCGCTGTGGACGATTAAGCGAACTAACATTTACGAGTCTGCGTTTGATTTGACAGCTTATTAGTACGGTAAAGTAAGACGGTTTTGAGCGGCTCGTAGCCTAGTGGCGCGGGGACTGACCTAGCGTACCAGAGGCCCGGGTTCAATACCAACTTGCACCTCTGTCTTTCTCTTTCAGAGTTCGATAAGTGCGTTTGGCCACGAATGCGAGCTGCTCCATGGTTCGGAATTCATGTAAAACTGTAGGTCCCCTTCCCCTACTAGGTGGTAGGGTTTAAGCCTGCTCATAAAGGGAAGGTCCTGGCATGGCACCTAATTCCTTCGGGAATGTGGTGTATTGGGCTAATATCATAACGGTAGTTGTGTGGTATTATCCATCCATGTCAGGTCGCATAAAAAAAAAGACATGAAAAAGGGGTCGTGCTCGCAAAAGTTCCAATCGTGCTGAATTTTTTATACGTTGTTGGGACCTAAGCCAAGAGTAAGAAACCAGATTTGCAATTTTCAAAAACCTGTGCGACCGGTTTTATAGCCAAAAAACCTAAACATTTTAGCACTTTTTTCAGTTTTTGCTTTCTTAGTGAAGGAAGGGTCTGACGAGTATAGTTACTGAATACACTTTTAACTAGACTAAATGTGCTACAATTCAAGACCAAAGTGAGCTCTGTACACCTCTTCGAAAATGGCATTTTTTTCCAAAAAGTGAGTTTTTGTCGAAGTGGTCACTTATTTTGTGAAATATATCCTAAAATACGCATCCTATGTCAAATATTATGTGAAGTATATTTATAGAAAATTTAATTTTTATATTTTTTTTTATTATACCTATTTGTTGTTTTAGAGGCAAAATAAATACACAATCTGTGAATTTTCAGCTGCCTACCTGTTTGATTACGGTTCATGAGATACAGCCCTGTGACAGACGGACGGACGGACGGACGGACGGACTGACGGGCGGACGGACGGACAGCGGAGGCTTAGCAACAGGGTTCCGTTTTTACCCTTTGTGTACGGAACCTTAAAAACGGTGACCTATAAAAACGGCGAGTATCGTTTTCTTGTTATCGATGGATATACGATACCCTTTTTACTGAAATTTCATATTTTCGGAAAGTTTTATTCACGTACAAGAGATCCTAACAAAATGAGGAACTATGAATTATTTCCGTGAACTTGAAATGGTGAAGTAGGCCTTTTTAGGGTTCCGTACCAAAAGGGTGAAAACGGAACCCTATTACTAAAAATCCGCTGTCCGTCCGTCCGTCCGTCTGTCACAGGGCTGTATCTCATGAACCGTAATAGGTAGGCAGCTGAATTTTTCACAGAGTTTTCATACAAAAAAGTGATTTGTTGGTGTTGATGGTACGGAACCCTTCGTGTGCGAATCCGACTCGCACTTGGCCGGTTTTTTTTGACTTGGATAGGAAAATATTATCTCGAGAATGCTGCGATAAAAAATGACGAATGGAATATTATTTGCGTCAATGTATATCCAAACATTTATGTTCAAATTGCAATTATGTTAATTTGCACCCGATTCTAAATGTTACACCGAAAAATTCATAAAAATGATGGAGTGATGATATGAAAAAAAAAACCGGCCAAGTGCGAGTCGGACTCGCACACGAAGGGTTCCGTACCATCGTACAATATTTAACACAAAAAAATCACGTTTTTTGTATTTTTTTATTATTTTTTATTTTACCTATTTGTTGCTATAGCGGCAAAATAAATACATACTCTGTAAACATTTTTGCTGCCTACCTATTACGGTTCATGAGATACAGCCCTGTGACAGACGGACGGACGGACGGACGGACAGCGGAGGCTTCGTAATAGGGTTCCGTTTTAACCCTTTGGGTTCGGAACCCTAAAAATGATGTGACGGACTGGTTGGATTCATAACTGGAAGTTCAAAAGGGAATTCTCTGCTGTATGCTAATAATTACAAAAAAACGACCTGTCTCTACATACATAGGTAGAGTCCAGAATGGTCCAGTCAGGGGTGTCCAGAATTGTCTGTAGTATTGTAGCTCCTGAACGGATGCACCCATTTCAATGTCATTCAATCGGGATTGTTCTTAAAAAATTAGTTCAGCCATTAAAAAACATCAGTCGTTGTTAGGATCTCGGCCATAATTTCACTTTTACTCGTCTGAATGAGCAGACTTTTTTATGCCAATAGTGGCGTATGGCATACGATTAGAGGTGCCCGACGATGCCCATGGGCTTTCAAACTTACACGGGGCTGCGAAAACCAAGCCCTTTATTTTTTAATATTTTTTAATTTTACGTATTTGTTGTTATAGCGGCAAAATAAATACACACTTTGTGAAAATTTCAGCTGCCTACCTATTACGGTTCATGAGATACAGCCCTGTGACAGACGGACGGACGGACGGACGGACGGACAGCGGAGGCTTAGTAATAGGGTTCCGTTTTCAACCTTAGGGTACGGAACACTAAAAAGGAAACACTTCATACTATTATTTAAAAACCAAAGCACTACTTTCCGAAGGTAGATGGGTATGGGGGCAAACTGAGCCTGTAGTCCCAGTTGTCAACTAAATTGGCGTTTACGCCAAACCGATCGACTGGCGTCGCATAATAAGTAGTAAACATTTGTACGGGGTTTGACGTTTTTACGTAACTTCGAAGTTACGGAAACGCCAATTTAGGTGACAACTCAGACTGACCACTCTGAGCGAGCTTATGGGTTCAAGGACGATCTATACCGAGCGGAGGGTAGGGAAGTGGATTGTGTTTGCACGTCTAATATCAATGTGATACCCAATTTATTTCGAGCTTTACGAGCCCCAAACACATACCGCATAAAAGGTTTGGTTTAAAAACGTTTCAGCATAGGTACAGATGTATGGCCGGCTCGTAGCTCAGGGGCGTGAGGACTTGCCTTCCGTGTAAGAGGTCATGGGTTCAAATCCCGGCCCAGTTTCTCTTTATGAGTTGGATAGAAGGTTTTAGTTGCGAATGCGAGCTTCTCCATGGTTCGGAATACATGCAAAACTTTAGCTCCCTTGGGTCTACTTGGTGGTAGGGTTCCGACCGCTCAAGTTGGTACCATCGCAATGGATGAAAAGATGGGCCGAAGCCGAAATGAAAAATCGTCCGTGTTTTACATCCAGATCAATGTAGCCGTGTTCATCATTGGAAGGTCCTGGCATGGGATCTATGTAATTACAACGGGAATGTGGTGTACGTGTTGATTAATATTATGACCACAGTTTTAGCCAGTGTACATGTCCAATTACGTAAAAATAACGTATTTTTCACATGGAGGTCACCTCCATGATTTTTCATAGTTTCATAGTGTCCACCACGGATTAACATAAACGCAGAAACAGCAGAAACCGATTTTGTTAAACAAGTCACAGGCCACCTACAAAATTCCCGGCGAGCGCAACTCAAAGAAAAGTACATCAGCCACCTCGACCCATCCGTGCCAAATTTTGATTGACATTTTCACTGGAACCAACCGCACAAAACTGGAATAAACTCGATATGTCCAGTCCGGACAAGTCGACGTGCGAGCTGCCCGAGTTCGGCTCCCCGATCCCGCTATCCGACATCGAGGACGTGCTGTCATGGGTCGACACGTTCAAGCTGTCGCGGCCGACCAAGAAGATCAACAGGGACTTCGCTGATGCTGGTAAAGTGTACCACGTAGATCGAGGCTGCTTCACAGCTATTGCCGCAGTTGCCTTGGTCATTGTCAAGGGCAAACCGACAGTAGAAACGTAACTATTCTAGGTCAGAATTGGGTTCAATTAAAAATAGCATGATAGCACAGATTAACAATATATGGCTGAGCTTGATAAGTGACCTTAGCCGTGGTCCGAATTGCGCTCAAACGCTGACAGCGTGAAAACAGCTGGTCCGTAGCGCGTTGACAGTGCTCAGAGCCTCTATTACGAATTACAAATCACATATCGAAATTTCGCTGAGCTCTCCGATTCCGCAGGTGTGTACCATTGAATAGAGCTGGCGAAATGTCCATGGCCAAATTCCAGTTTTATTCAATAGTGTAAACCTGCGGAATCGAAGGGCTCAGTGAACATTCGATAAGTGATTTGTAACTCGTAATAGAGGCTCTGAGCACTTTCAGCGCGATTCGGACCAACTATGTTCACGCTATCAGCGTTTGAGCGCAATTCGGACCCCAGCCCTTGTCAGTCACAAAGTGACTGACAAGGGTTTGTTCGGGTTCTAATCTCACCTTACGTTCCGAAATGCGTACATTGCAAAGACCGCAGAGAAAGCGAATACGGTAAATATTTGTGTTACCGAGTTGTCACCTAAATTGGCGTTACGGCAAACCGATCGACTGGCGTTTTCAAATGTATGGAGAAATTGAAGAGCGCGCGCAGTGGGCGTTAAGCGAACTAACATTTGCGAGTCCGAGCTTGATTTGACAGCTTACTCAACGTTGCCGTAAATACTTCGACGTTGCTGTTTGAAAACAGCTGGTCCGTAGCGCGTTGACAGTGCTCAGAGCCTCTATTACGAATTACAAATCACATATCGAAATTTCGCTGAGCTCTCCGATTCCGCAGGTGTGTACCATTGAATAGAGCTGGCGAAATGTCCATGGCCAAATTCCAGTTTTATTCAATAGTGTAAACCTGCGGAATCGAAGGGCTCAGTGAACATTCGATAAGTGATTTGTAACTCGTAATAGAGGCTCTGAGCACTTTCAGCGCGATTCGGACCAACTATGTTCACGCTATCAGCGTTTGAGCGCAATTCGGACCCCAGCCCTTGTCAGTCACAAAGTGACTGACAAGGGTTTGTTCGGGTTCTAATCTCACCTTACGTTCCGAAATGCGTACATTGCAAAGACCGCAGAGAAAGCGAATACGGTAAATATTTGTGTTACCGAGTTGTCACCTAAATTGGCGTTACGGCAAACCGATCGACTGGCGTTTTCAAATGTATGGAGAAATTGAAGAGCGCGCGCAGTGGGCGTTAAGCGAACTAACATTTGCGAGTCCGAGCTTGATTTGACAGCTTACTCAACGTTGCCGTAAATACTTCGACGTTGCTGTTTACGTCCACTCCGCGTTTTCATACAAATCGGAAGTCCGCGTTTGACTTTGACAGCTTGAAGAAGTAAAATCACAGAATGACAGCAGAATATCGAGTAAAAACTTGCATGGAGTTTGACGTTTTTACGGAACTTCGAAGTTACGTAAACGCCAATTTAGGTGAGAACTGAGACTACCGGCTCAGGACCCATGAGGGATGATTATGTATTTTTACGTTTAGGTCATAAAATTATTATATTTATCTGAACTAGGACGCATACATCATCTCTGTATATAGGTATGTTACGGTTAAAGCCCGATGTTAGTTAAAGTCCGAAATATTTTTTTCCTTGAAGGTCATTTAACTAAAAAAACTTCCGATATTTGTGTCGTTCATTGTCGGATGTCACGACACCGCGCCGTACGCCATAATTACTGCACACACATATCCATCACCATAAAATAACGCCATTTGATAACATTTTGATAGATTACATGTGATATTTGATTCTATCTTCCTTCTTGCCTTTCCCGTAATAATTTTTAAATGTTTTCACCACAAACGACTGCATAATTCTTGTTTTCTTCTACCATAGAGCAGCACCTTATATTGGGCAAACACGCGCGAACGCAGTGACGGGTGTATCGACACTAATAGCTCAGGTACTCTAAATTGTTTGAATTAGACTACCTGACTTGACACGCAGGGGAAAGCTCAGAACGCATCTAAATGTTTTTTTTTTATCAATGTTGAAGGTAAATAAAATTTTGAATATATACCGGGGTCGAATGCACTAGTTTCGAGTATATGCTAAGAAAAAAATAACCTTAACCCATTTCTTTCCCATAAAAAAATTTATTTAAAAACAAAATTTTAAATACCTGCAGATCAGGTAGATCTGCAGGTAGATCCAGTCAAGAAAGATCGATATTGCGTCGAGGTGAAGGTATATGATGCTGTTTTTCAACATGTTTATGTGGTTTAGGCACTCATATTACGGTGCAACTAACGCTGGACGTAACTAAAATATTTCGTTTGATGGCCTACCGCGCATGTGAGGAGCAGACCGTGCTGCTCGACGTTTCGGAGCCTCACATTGACCAGATGTGAGGTGTTTTACAAGCGCCTTTTAGTCTTGTATAAATAACTATATTTTAAAATACCAAATGGCAGGGTGAATACCCCCTTTCCCCCACTGTGACCGAGCGTAGTATTTTCATAAACCCCTCCCTCCCCCCAAATAGATCACGTGGTATGCCAACATTCCCTAATGTAGTAGGCATTTCCGTTGCTCTTTGAAAACAACAAAACTGTTACTTATGATTGAAAACTGCATGCATCTATCGTCTTGATCTCAGGGTGCTGCCTCATTTTCTGCTACTTGAAAATAACGCGATTTCACTATAGAGCGTAATGCCGCCACGCTTGCTGCTTGAAAATGACAGTTGATCTAAGGACAGTCATGATTCGATTTTGACACTATTTGCACAATCTCTGGTTAGTATTTTAGTTATGGTTATTATAGATCCTTGCTCTTTCTTCTTCAGGCGAAAGATAAGTACGGATACTTGAATTTTATAATTATCATTAACCAGAGATTGTGCACTTCACGCTAAGCTAAATAGCGACCGTTTAACTTACTGAAAGGTGTGCCTTTCCGCATAACTCCCCATACAAACATGGAAAGAAGATCATGCCCATATTTCTTGTCGGCGATCCAAAATTTTCCTCAAAAGAGCTTTATTTGGTCGAACTAGATGTCTGATGACCGTTGGCAATGTAAAATTGTGTTTGGTTTCTAAGTTATAAGGTCCGAAAGTTAAAATTTTTCGCGGGTTTTGTACAATAACTTTGGAGGTGGACTACTGAACGATAAAGTAAAAGCATCTCAAAAAGATTAGTTATCAGATATAGCTCGTTTCATCAAGATTTATAATCAATTGAGTTTTTTTTTATTTTTGGTTTACTTTAAGCTAAAGTTGTTTTGTAATAAAAAATTTTGTAAATCTTACCAAATCACACACTATATGCATTGTCTGCTTTGTGGACATGTTGCATCCTCCTCATGACGGAGCCTGTCTTTTTCTTTGAAACAGAGAAGGTCCCAGAGCCAGTGAATGAGTTAGTCCCGCCGGGAAGGGCCACCTTAACAAAAATGTTAGATTTTTTTAAGCACTCAGAATGGTAGCAAAGCCACGCATTTGCCGCATATGCACGCTCACGGGCAAGAAATACATGCTGCGGCATTATTGTGCCACACACGAATACAGCAGATTGAGGTAATGTATGACAGTACCCAAGTTGTTTCTTTTCAGAATAACTCATTTACAATATGGGAGTAGAAAAAGGATACATTTTACATTAACATAAACAGTGTATTTGGACGGTGAAATAGATACAAAATGGAAAATTCGATTCTTACTTTTAATACACATTAGATCAATGTGCTCACATTTTTTTTATAGCATAATGTTAGGCACTTTAAGATAAACCATACTTTTACTGACACTGAAGTGTTTATATGACGGAAATGATTTCTAAAGAACTTGGAAGTAAAACTACGGTTGAATGTAAATGATTTAGAGAAACCTATTATTTATGCAGAAAACACAATTTTTTAAAAAATGAGTCCATCCATAATCCACACACGACGCAAAACTGGTTAACTTACTTAGTTGTAACAAAATTATTCAATAGGATTAAACAAAGGAATCCATTTAAGGTGGCCGAAACCATCCGGCCCATACAAAGTTTCTTGAAAACACTACACAAGTAATGCACTAAATGTTGCAGCCAAATAATATAGGTTTATTGGTTTGGCTGTAGTTGAATTAATTTTTTTTACCAATTAATGGCACATGTTTTTTATGGCGCCATCTTAAAATATTAAACTTCTAATGCCTATTACAACCAAATCCATAAATCCGAAATAAAAATTAATATTTGGTGGCAGCAACTAAGACTTTATTTTATATTTATAATAAGTCAGCTGAGGTTGGGCCAAATTATTTCCTGGATACAAACATCGATCCCCTATATCGACACCCCCTTGGAGTTAAATTGTCGCCACAAAAGATAACCTATATCCTTCTCCGAGCTCCAGAATCTCTATACCATATTGGTTTATCTATAACAAAATTGGTTTATCGGTTTAGGAGTGAGAATGCAACAGACAGAGTTACTCACATTTATGGATTAGTGCCTCAACGTCCATTACATTGTGTGTTGTAATATAAGAAATTTTATATGGGTCGCACATGTTCGGAACTCCCTTAAACCGGATCTTTAGTGTTCTATGGTAGAACAATAAGGCTGGTACGCATCTACCATTGCGTTGTACAATGTATCTAATAGGCGTAACCCATTCTGATCACTCAACTATCTAGTAATAGACTAGGAGGTCGCGACAAAAATGGTAACAATCACATAAATGGCTGAATCCTGGTTCAGAGGATAAAGACCAACCCTCTGAAGCTAAATATGCCAGTCTGCCTACGCCAAGTGGTTGCGTTACGAAGATAAGGCGCCTGAAAAAGTAGTTATGGCGACAAAAAATATACATGATAAGGTAAATGTCGGCAAATAACGAAGCATCAAAGTATCAGTACTTACTTACAGCAATACCAAAACTGAACAAATCTTTGCTTGTATTTCGTAGTTATAGGTGATTTAGGTTTCAGATATAAATTAAGATATATTTAAGTATTGAATTAAAAATCCGACCGGTTATAGTTGCATAATTAATAGGTATCAATATCTCTAGCCAGCAGTATAATAATAAGCAGGTACATACCAACATCTATTTTATATAGCTAATCTAGCTAACGCAACCACTTGGCGCAGGCAGACCGACTTATTTAGCATCAGAGGGTTGGTCTCTAACATGTGAACCCAGATTCAGCCATTTACCTTATCGTGACTAAAAATGTCGTGACCTCCCGGAATATAAGTGTTTTTTTACGAACATAAAAGTCTCTGCAAAAAAGAAAACAAACGAAGCTGTTGCCCACAAATAATGCAAGCAAGGTGCAAACATATTGTGTTCAAAGTGTTAGCGTGACATACGCGTGCTAAAACCTGTGATACAGCCTGTGGTTCAGGTTATATGATTGTCATTAAACTGTCTCGTTGGTCAGACGATATACATCAGACAGCTGGCGAAGAAAAACAGGAGACCGCACAACTTGGCGAAGTCTGGGGGAGGCCTACATCCAGCAGTGGACAGCAAAGGCTGAAGAAGAATAAGAAACTGTCTCGTGTTTAATAAATAGAAAGAGTTTAATTACATGATACGCCGTAGATGTGTACCCGCCTTTACATTTATAACTAAAACTAAGAATGAGTTAAAAAGTAAACGGCATTGAAAGAGCGATGGCAAATTCACTTCATCTCTACCATGAATTTTTTTCATGTCACATTTCATACATAAGTAAGTGGTAAGACAGAAATGGTATCATTGCAAAATATTTGCAAGGCTCCTTCGAAGTCTTTATAAAGCCAATTATTTAGACAGATATAGGTGAAAATAAAATAAAAATAATTAAATTAAAAAACATTCTGAACCGACATATTTTGGTCACATGATTCTGAACAGCCCGACTTGCTTCATACCACAAGATTTCCTATTCAGTAAGTTTCATGAAAAAAAAAATGAATTTTCTTTATTGAGATAATTGACCACCGACGTATGCCGCTAGGTGACACTAAGTTGTTTGTTAATTTCATCAATTTAAATATGCAATAATTCCAACTTCTTGTTGGTAATAACCTACGCAATGTTTATAAGAGATTTATGGTTGCGTGTACAGAGCCTGTAGTCCCAGTTGTCATATAAATTGGCGTTTATGGCAACCCGACCGACTGGCGTTTTCAAATGTATGGAGAAATTGAAGAGCGCGCGCAGTGGGCGTTAATCGAACTAACATTTGCGAGTCCGAGTCTGATTTGACAGCTTACTCAACGTTGCCGTAAATACGTCGACGTTGCCGTTTACGCCGACTCCGCGTTTTCATACAAATCGGAAGTCCGAATTTGACTTTGACAGATTGAAGAAGTAAAACCACAGAATATCTAGTAAAAACTTGTAAGGAGTTTGACATTTTTCCGGAAAACACCAGTCGATCGATTAGCAGCAAACGCCAATTTAGGTGAGAACTCAGACTGACCACTCAGGAACCGTTTTCTGTACCCATTTAACGAGAAATATCATAATATGAAGCAAATATGGTCAATGTGATTCAACTAACAATACCATACTATCAATTGTGATTGGTCTTACAGTTATAGCAGCATAGAAACAATAAGTTCGTACAAACATACCGAGCGATTCTAGATTACACAGATAACAAAAGAACAGAAAGGGGTGCAAAATACATTACAAATTGGAGAATGTATTATTTGATAAACTAACTAATTTGACTACTAACTAGGTTTTTGGTATTATCAGTCTTCTTATGCCTCGCATAGGGCTTAAATTTTTTTAGAGCTGACATAACTACCCACTCATTGACACAAACATACAATTATTATGTATGTTCTAAACTAAAATAACAAATTACTTTATTTACTAAAGTAAAATTATAACTAAAAGTCAGATCTGTCGAAACGCAGGAAGCTTGATCCTAAATTCAAATTGAATGTTCACGATGGAACTGTTTCATTTATAATTCCTACAGAGTTCATTTTATCTGTCCCCAGAGTTTACCAGAGCCTCTATTCCATATTTCAGATCACTTATCGAAATTTCCCAGAGCTCTTCGATTCCGCAGGTTTACACTATTGAATAGAGCAGGTATTCGAGGCATACACTACATCGCCCGTCCATGGATGTTTATAACTGTGTAGATACACATTTTCAAGAATTTATTTATACATTTCAAACGATACAATTATGTATGATACTTTTGAGATTACCGCGGTCGTTGAACATGTTTGAAAACTAACGCCGAGAAGCCATCGAGATTAAGAAGCACAGCAACTTAAGGTGGCCCAACCCGGCGGGACTAACTCATTCGCAGGCATGGTACAAAACCGTGCTGTTGCGCTCTGGGACCCTATCTGTTTCAAAGAAAAAGACAGGCTCCGTGATGAGGAAGATGCAACATGTCCACAAAAAAGGCAATGTGCATAGTGTATGATTTGGTAAGATTTACGAAAATTTAAGAGCAGCAGTAATCAATAAATCACTGTAAACTATTTTGTGAGTATCAATGAAAAAAAAATACAATGCCAAACCTGGCGATGTTTCTTGTCGGCTCTTCTTCGCCAGAAATAATTGATCCGACAGGAAATTAAAAAAAGACGAATCCGAGTGTAATTAATGAAATAAAGAAACTGATTTCATAATTATACACAAATATATAAATCCATGGATGGGCGATTTAGAGTATCCCTCAAATGCCTGCTCTATTCAATGTTGTAAACCTGTCGAATCAATGAGCTCAGCGATTTTTCAATACGTGATTTGTAACTCGTAATAGGGCCTCAGATCCCATAAAAGAGTCAGAATACATTCACCTACAAGATTAAATTTGTTGAGTGTTCTTTACTTAGCACAGTTGAACCGTTTAGTAATATTCACTGCACTTTTCACACTGATCCTTCCTGTCGAAATTCATCAGCATCAGCTTCGTCTCCTCGGTGCCGTTGCGCGAGCCGACCGCGCACACGAGCTGCGTGTTGGACGCGCGGATACGGAGGACGTTGCCACCGGCCCCGCCCGAACCCAACTGCACAATGTTCCGGATGAACTCCCCCGTCCGAAGGTCCCAGAGTTTCACTGTGCCGTCGTCCGACGACGATATCACGAACCTATTGGTTGACTGAACGTACGTCACTGCCGACTGGTGCTTGTTGGCACCGGCGAGAGTGTGAAGGCATTGACCCGTCGATATGTCCCACACTTTCAAAGTGGAATCCGCGTTGCCCGAGATGAGTATGTTGCCGTGCAGTTCCATGCTCGTTATGAGAGATGTGTGTCCCACCAGAGTGTGCTTCAACTGGCCCGTCACAGCGTCCCACACGCAAATGGAGGTGTCCAGTGAGCCGCTCACAACGTTGATCCCGTCGAACTGGAGACTGTACACTCTGTTCGTGTGGCCAGCGAGAGTGTGAAGGCACTCACCAGTATCGGGGTTCCAGATCTTCACGAAGAAGTCGTACGCTCCGGAAACTACAAACTTTCCATCGTATTGAACGCAGCGAACTGCCGCCATGTGTCCCACTAGAACTTGCAGACAGTCGCCTCTCGGGATTGACCAGACGCGCAGGGTTGCATCGCGAGAACCTGACACCACCTTATCTTCGAAGAGTCGCATGCAGCGAACGGTAGACGTGTGACCGGAGAGAGTGTTGAGGCAGACCCCGGTATCAGCATTCCATACTCTCAATGTTCTATCTGTGGATCCACTAACAATTACATCGTCTGTCATTTGACACGACCAAACTCCTCCGGAGTGACCGACTAGTGTCAGCAGGCACTCTCCAGTTATCGTCGACCACACTTTCAGGGTAGTGTCGTCTGAGCCACTGACTATGCGATCACCGTCGCACTGGAGACAGGTTATGACGTGGTCGTCGTGTCCTCTCATGATTACTGCTTCCGAAGACGACCGAGTCATCCAGTTCCTCTCGATTAGGTGTTGATTCATAAATGCCCACTTGAAGGGGTTTACGGACGTGGGGCAAGAGAGCAGGACCGACCCACCCGGCTGTGTGGGCGTGATGCCGACACGAAGACACATCTTTTTCCAGAGCAAGTAATCGTTAGCAAGGAACCTCCAGTAGCGGCAAGTTTGCGATACTTTTGAAAGATCTTCAGGGTCCAGATAAGACAATACAATGAGGGCCAGTTCCTTTGGAAGCAAGGAAATAAAATCTGTTTGAAACAAGGGCTCTATAGTTTTCATCATATGGCGGACTTGAATGGTGGTTGAAATTTTTATGAGTGCATCGATGGCTCTGTTCTTGTCATTGTTGGACCAAGATTCATAATTATTTATCCACTGCTGGAGTTCAGGTGGGTTTGGAGTGCTCAGGGTGGTAATGTTGGCATTTGCATCTGAATTTGACGAGGCACCCAGGTAAATTCTTCCGACCGACACTTGTGAATCGTCGCTGCGGAACTTTTTCAGAAAAGAATCATCATTGAGATTGGGCCTGTCATCATACAATCGTTTTCTGCAGAGTTTCTTGATACAATCATTTTCGATTATTTCAGGATCAGCTTCCATGCACTCGAGTTCACTATTGGGAAGACAACTGCACCAATCTTCAACATCTAGAATCGAGTCATGGATACAGTCTTCTTGAAACATGTCTGAGGATATTGTATCGGGAAAATTCGAGTTTTCATGTTCCATTTCGGACTTTTCATTCTCCCAATCATGCAGTGCTACTTTCTTGAATGGCTGTTTGTATTTGTTATCGATCGTTTCGTTAGTGTCAACGTAAGGCATTCTGTCAGTTACGAGTGATTCTATTTTAACTAATTTAAAGTTGTCAGTGCTCGACATAGTAAATGCATCTTTTGATAGGTCTCTTACAACCTCTGATCGTTCGGAGTCATCAGGGAACAATCTCTTTTTAGCGAGCTCCACATTCTTAACGTCAGTGGTAAGTCGAGCTACTTTATCGACCATGTTCTTGTCTTGTAGCTCTCTGGTAGAAACCATCTTAGGATTGGAAACAATGACAGATACCGTGTTGGAACTGGCCGAAGAAACTTCCGATGTATGCATTTTCTGGTCATCAGGAATAAGGTCAAAGTTATTGCTGACCCCTGACTTCACCTCAAGAGGACTTAGACCACAGGTGTTGTGCGAAGAATTACATGGATAGGGATCAGAATTGTCTAATTTAAGTTCACAGCTGGCCACTTCAACCATCTCGGCGGTATTCTTTGCACTGGATTTGCCTTTTCCCTTGCCCTTGCCTTTTACGCGACTGGTTTCGTATAACTGCGCTGAATCCATGTTACCGCTTCAGTATTGTCAAAAATACATAATGCACTCTTGAAACAGGAATTATTGTGGTGGGATGTCTCGTTTGTGGAGGTGCCCTGAAACGATAATAGAAAATACTCAAGAGCCACATATTAATTTAATGTGTTCAGAAGATTAAGGGGGGAGTGCACAAATCCTACGGTTAATAACAAAATTAAAATAAAATTTTACCACGGATAGCTGTCAAAAGGAAATTTGGTGTGCACAATCTCCGATTGGTCTTAATACAATGTTGCCAATCGAAAAAACTACTGGTGTTAATACAAACACAGTCAAGTGCGTGGGATTATATTAAAATATAGGGTATTTTCCCGGCTTTGAATCCAAAATACCAAAATAAAACTGCTGGGCTCCGCTGGCATTGAGACACATCAGCTGTTCAGTTAGCACCGTATTTATGTTTAATGGTGGAGAATCAAGTGGTTATTAGTTATTGTTTGGTTGTGACGTCATTTCCGGGTGGTGCACAGTTGTACTTATTATAGATCTCTCTTCTTTTATCTTCAGTCAAAAAATTAAGACAGATATATTTTAATTTTAAATTTATTACTAACCAGAGACTGTGCACTCCGCGCTTAAACTTTCTGAACTCAAATATTTAACCATTCAGACATTCAGCCTTGTGACGCCTTGCGCTACTGTGAGCGTAGTTGGGTTCTAGATGGGTGACCATTTTCAACCGTTACGTCTGACTGTGGTTCAGATTTCATGTAAAACTGTAGATCCCTTCTTTACTTACTAGGTGGTAGGGTCAATCCCGTCCGGGTTGGTATCATTGCATTGATGGTCGGAGGAAGGACCTGGTATGGCACCTAGTTCCCATGTGGTGTCTTAGACAATATCATGACAGTTGGTATTAGCTATCCATGTCTAGTTACATAAAAAAAATTGAACTGTTCATTTATACAATGACATCTACGTTCATTCAGGAGTCCTAATACGAAAGGCGGGCAAGCCGAGGATATGTTATGCAAAGCCGGCATCACCCTAGATGAGGGTAATAAATGGAATGAATTTCTTTTTAAGATACACAAATAATTAGGAAAGCCCAGGTCAAATGAGTTTTGAGAAATTTTCAAGCTGTCATTAGCTCTAAGGAGTAGCTGATAGCTTAAAGCAACTATGCTCATAAAGTCACTATGGGGCTATTAAAATATAGCAGAAAAATAATTTCCATGCAGATTTTAATGTTTCGATATTTCACAGATTGACGTGAATGAAATTAAGAAAATTTGCATCATGGCTTTCAAATGCAACCGTTTTAGGAGAAAATTGTTTATATAACCCCCTTTAAGGTCAAAGACAGATGAACCTATGCCTGTTTCACATGAGGAAGGACAGATTTCGCACATATCTGTCGGAAAGTATAGCAAGAAAATAACTGAAAACATAACCTGAAAACAACTTTCCGTCTGGCGACACTGACCTATTTACGTTCAGTTTCAAGGCAGCAGTCGGGGAAGCAAAGGCAACAAAACAACGTACAGGGGTGTTACCATGGTAAATAACTCGCCGGGTGAAGTGAGTGATTAAGTAAGAAGAGAACTAATATTAGCGAGTTCAAGTTTGATCAAAACTTACGCATCGTCGCCGTAAATGCATTGACGTTGCCGTTTACTCCGACTTTGCGCTTTCCTATGAATAGGTAGTCCGAGTTTGATTTTGAGAGATTGATAAATAAATATATTAAGGTGGCCCAACCCGGCGGCCACAACTCATTTGCGGGCACGGTACAAAACCGTGCTGTTGCGCTCTGGGACCTTCTCTGTTCCTAATAATAAGACAGGCTCCGTGATGAGGAAGATGCAACCTGTCCACAAAAAAGACAATGTGCATAGTGTATGATTTGGTAAGATTTACGAAAATTTTAATTTCAAAACGACTTATAGCTAAAAGTAAACCACGACCGCTATAGTCAAAAATCTAACAAAAACCAAAGAGATTATAAATCTTTATTAAATAAGCTATGTCTGATGACTAATCTTTTTAAGATGTTCTTACTTTATCATTGCGTAAACCACCTCCAAAGTTATTGTATAAAACGTGCGAAAAATCCGAACTTTCGGACGTTATAACTTGGAAACCAAACACAATTTTACAATGTCAATGGTCATCAGACAGCTAGTTCAATCAGATAAACCTATTTTGAGCAAAATTTTGGATCCCTAACAAGAAATATAGGTGTGATCTTCTTTCCCCTTTTGTATGGGGAGATGAGCGGGTTGGGCCACCTTAAATAATAATATAGTGCTGTATGCGAATAATAAAGGAGTGTTTGAGCAGGAACGCTGTTTCGTATTCCACTTGATTATGTTTGGGCAGAAAGTAGAGGAGAGTGCCACTATTGATGCCCGGGTTAGGAATCTATGCAAAACTCCCCTACTGCGTGGTGAGGCACATTGGCTGTGCATTCCGATTCGCACTGTAATCGATTAAACTGCTAAAAGGGTATACAAGCGTCCCAAATCAGATTGCACACTCAAAGCAGTAAGCATTACAAACGATTCGGACCGTTTGTGTACGCGCTTTTTTTTTTTATGTGACTGGACATGGATGGCTAATACCACAAGTTCTCTCATGGTATTAGCCCAACACACCACATGGGAACTAGGTGCCATGCCAGGACCTTCCTTATATTGCACGGCTACATTGAACTGGATGGAAAACACGGACAATTTTCAGTGCCGCTTCGACCATCGTTCATCCAATGCGATGGTACGAATGCGAGCGGCTCCATGGTTCGGAATCCATGTAAAACTGTAGGTCCCCTTCCCCTACTAGGTGGTAGGGTTTATGCCCGCCCGGGTTGGTACCATCGCATTGGATGAAAAGTTGGTCGAAGCGGCAATGAAAAATTGTCCGTGTTTTCCATCCAGTTCAATGTAGCCGTGCTCATAAAGGGAAGGTCCTGGCATGGCACCAAATTCCTTCAGGAATGAGGTGTATTGGGCTAATATCATAACGGTAGTTGTGTGGTATTAGCCATACATGTCAGGTCGCATAAAAAAAATAAAAAAAAACCAACCCGGGCGGGATAAACCCTACCACCTAGTAAGTAAGCGCTTATGGAAACGAAACAACAAACATGATACAGATGACATTAGTGCTCATAGTTCACCTCAAATTTGAAACTAATCAATTGCTCTAAGCTGAACTTGAATTTTAAACAGATGGACATTCAACGGTTTGTGAAAAAACACGGTGGAGAGACGACGAAACGTAAAAAAGTGACATTGACAGTTCCACGCACGGTGCCCTACCTCCGAAGTACGGCATTGCGTGACACAGCTCTAACTTCATACAGTTCACGTGACACTTGAGGGCTGTAAGCGCGAATCGAACCAGTTTTGAGCGCGCTTTTGGTAACGATGGTTCAAATCGGACCACGACCTGGATGTAAAGATGGTATGTAAGAGAGCGGCAATTAAAATTTGTGCATGTTTTCCATCTAGCATTCGGTGTGTTGGGCTAGTCAATCTTATACTTGGTATAAGCTATCGATGTCCCGTAACATGCTAAACTACTAAAACAGCGACAGGGTGATGTAGCTAGGAGGCCTGGAGGTCTTTTTAAATAAGTCAAATGAGATTGCTTCAGTCAGAGCAGACAGTCGCCTTCTTTGTATTGCAAAGAAGGCGACTGTTTGCGCCTACTCGTTAACGATTAGGTACTAATTTTAGGTAACGTGACATGTCTAGGTACCCTGCCCTACAATTATATCTTCGAAAATCGGAGACTATCACGGCCCTACTCGGTACCGTACACCAACACTACCGCACACTTATTATAAGAACAGTCCAATAGATTAAAACCATATCTACACGAGCCCCAAACACATTTGAATTCGTCAATAGAAAAAAACATCACTGAAAAAGGGCTAACATAACCTATGCTACCAACCTCTAAATTGAACCTCACGCGCCTTGTTCACCCAAATCAATTTCCGTCTAGCGTTCATGAATACATGATGAAATAAATGTTTTGCTATCCGCACGATTACACTATTAAATATGAAAAAGTTCACGATTCAACAGAAATGAACAAAGTGCACCAAACAAGTTTCCAAAATGACAGCTTAAACTTGACAAACGTTGTTTTGGTAGAGACTACTTCAACTTTACGTAAGATTTTAAAATTTGGTATATCGTAATTTTGTTACCCGTATTTAAGTATAATACTCACCTGTATTACTGTTTTCGTGAACACACTCACTTTACCAGCCCTTGTACTCATGAATCGAAAACGAGAAGTCTTCACACGAGAAGTTGTCAACCTCCATATTAAAAAAATGGAGGATTAAATACCTTTTAGTTGCGGCAAGAGTTACATCGGGAAATCGGAGCGTTCAAACCACTGAAGAGAAAGTAATGAGACGTGGCATGCGGTCGATATCGCGTCTCCGCGATGACGTTATAGAAATAAAGTTTTAAATGTATGAGAATCCGACTGCGCATCGTATGCCACACAGACGAAACATCGCCACCGCGCGCGAATGTGCTCTAAAATAGCAATCGTCATGTCAGTCAGCCAAAAAGCTATTTATTGCTTCTTCTTGCACCGAATGGCACGGAGCACTTTGCCCGAACACAGCCTGTTTTTGACATTAGATTTTACAAACATAACCTAAATTAACCTCCGAAGGTCAGCTTGTAACTCTGTTAGGAGCAATAGTCATAGTTTTTTTATCTTAGCTGTGTAAAAGTAAGATATATGCAAGATAGATTAATTAAAACACGACAGTTGTCAACAAACAAAATATATAACCTCACTTTAATCCATCGAAAGTTGAGGTGCCATGCAGGGCATAAGTATCCTGCGCTTGGCGCAGCTGAGCGCGGCCACGCTCGCTGGCTACTACGTTGGCTCGGCGGTGGAGCGCAGGTCGTGCGCGGCGCAGGAGCCAGCTCTGCGGAGCCTCCCGGGGTTGCCTGTGTTCGCTAGTGTTTCCGCAGCTGCTCCCTACACGGAGGGTGCCAGCACTGCCAGTCGGGTTAGTACTTAAAAAACCAGCCAAGTGCGAGTCGGACTTGAACCCGAAGGGTTCCGTACCATCGTACAATATTTAACACAAAAAACCGGCCAAGTGCGATTTAGACTCGCACACGAAGCATAGTACAAGATTTAAAACAAAAAAATCACATTTCTTGTATGGGGCCCCCCTTGAATTTTTATTATAATTTAATTTTCCTTATTTGTTGTTATAGCGGCAAAATAAATACAGTCTCTGTGAAAATTTCAGCTGCCTACCTATTACGGTTAATGAGAACAGCCCTGAGACAGACGAACGGACGGATAGACAGCGGAGGCTTAGTAATAGGGTTCCGTTGACACCCTTTGGGTACGGAACCCTAAAAAGTACTTAGCTACTAAACACCCTAATGCTTGCATTTGCGCCTCATGCAAAGTTTAAAAAATATTTTTTTTTTCGAAGAATTTTATCCCCCCGTTAGGGGGATTTTTTTTTTGTCATTAGGCAGCAACTACATACCTGGTTTTTCTTTTGACAGCTGACTTTTCTCTATTTTTTTCTTCAAGTGGTGGTGGGTTAGTAACATTTTTGTAACTTATATTGTAATAAGCATTTAGTAAAAGTTTGGTAAAAGTCAAGTGCCGCTTACTAATATAATAGAAAAAGGATTAGCCGAGACACGGGCGACACCGCCCAGTTCGGCTATATTATATGAATTGCATGTGTAAATTGTACAATTGAAATAAATATATAAATAGGTATTTTACATTTCCAATAAGACCGTTTGGAAAAGTTCCTAACCAACTCAAAATTACTCAAAAGTACCTAAAACATGCTTAATTAATGACTTGAAAATATCCAGAGACGTAGGGTAAACATCACCTCAACATGATAGTTTTGGCACAGTTTTATGTGGCGCCATCTACGCAACGTTTTGCGCCGTGCACCCCATTGTTTTGTAAAAACATTTTTTCCTCGTAAAGTTTTTATTTTTCTCAAAGCACCTAGAACGTCTAACTTTCACCCTGTCCGATCATCTTGAAAGAGCCATATAGTCGATTGCTGCTATGTTTAGCAATAACTCCATGCTTCGTCACCTGTGACTATGTCCCACACCAAATATGATTCTCCTTCGTTCAATCTGGTAAGCATGGCATTGCACCAAGTGACATAGTCCATTTTTTGAGCCTTAGTCAGTCTCAGCCAGTTTGTGTAGGATTGATAGCATCTAACCTAACCTAACCTAACCTAACCTAACCTAAAAGCTATGTATTCTCTGAACGCTGACCATAGACTTCGTGGACATTCTCTGAAACTCAATCATAATAGCTTCAATTCCAACCCGAGGAAACACTTTCTGTCAAACCGTGTTGTGGAAGACTGGAACAAGCGGCCGGAGGAAGTCATAAGTGCTAGCTCAGTGAACAGTTTCAAAAACAATTTGGACAATCATGTAAAAAATATAAAAAAACATTCGTATTATGAACACTTAAAATAAAAAAAGAATAAAATAAGAACAATGTCCACTCAATCAGTGAAGTACACGCATCAGCTTGCAGCTGCTAGTGTATATAATCATAATATAATATAATAATCTGACTTATGACTATGACTGCCCAAACCTCATTCACCGCATCGATTGTTATTCACAGCAGCAAATCAGCTATAAATAGTCGTCTTTTATGGAACTTCATCACCATAAGCAGTTCCAAGCCAAGCGAGGCTTTGCTCAGCCATCAAATAATACTTAAATCTGTAATAATGAAAGTTGATATATGTATTCATGAAAGTTGGTATGCGCCGGCCATTCAGGTCTCCCAGATAATGAAGTACGGCTTCCCGGGGCTGGACAACGTGCGCTCGCTGGACGACTTCGTGCTGTCGTACGACCGGCGCAACCGCGTGCCTCACTGGGTGTTCGAGCACCTCACGGCGGACGGCGTGCGTCGCAACGACCAGGTGGACCGGAGCAAGTGCGAGTTCACGCCCGACGAGAGCATTCATCCATTCTTTAGGTACAATTATTTCATGGAATGCATAGAATTTTGTGCTGTGTAGGTCTGACTGAAGCGCGACAGATTTGACTTGTTCTAGTTTCTAGTAATAGTTCTTGTTGCAGAAATAGAAGTGATCGAGTAACTTCAAGACAAATGGAGTAACAGAACCTAGAAGTATGAATATAAGACGATTACATGCACATGATGGTGAAACGAGAAGTAGGCGTTTCGTGCCTGATCCCAAATTTTACTTCAACGAAAGTACAGCTCTAACATTCACATAAGAAAATAATAATACATTAACATTTAGCCTGAGCGCACTTTCAGTAAAAGACAAACACAACATGTACAAGCAGAATGCATCTTAACCCTTAAGCGAATATTCAGTGACTAGTCTAATAAAAGTGACTAGTATAAAAAATTAAGAAAGTAAACAAAAAATTGAAAACTTTAAAAAACTTTAAAAAGTTTAAGATTTCACGTTCAGTGCAAGTACCGGAAAATAACAACAATCCTCGTGAAACACTTCTACTTTGTGCAGCTAAGTCTGCAGGCTGATGCGACCAAATACGCGTGCAGTTCATGTTCTAGTTGACTGCCGGGACCTTTACCCATATTCATCGAATGAATAGTGGCCATAGCATTTAGATCTAAGTATGTATTTCATTTCTGTGGATGGAAAACCAGTGAATTTTCTTTGCGGATTCTTCTTTACTGGTTGATCGAATCCGCGGATATATCAGTTTTTGACGTAAAACATAGTGTAGTTTGACCACCAAAAAAGTTTAAATAAATGAAATTAATCATTTTTTTTATGCAACCTGACATGGATGGCTAAAACCACACGACTGCCGTTATGATATTAGCCCAATACACCACATTCCCGAACCAATTAGGTGCCATGCCAGGACCTTCCCTTTATGAGCACGGCTGCATTTAACTGGATGGAAAAAATTTCATTATCGCTTCGACCATATTTTCATCTAATGGTACCAACCCGGGCGGGCTTAAACCCTACCACCTAGTAGGGGAAGGGGACCTACAGTTTTACATGGATCCCAAACCATAGAGCAGCTCGCATTCGTGACGAAATGCACTTATTCAACTCGGAAAGAGAAAGAAAATGTTGCACGGGGCGAGGATTTGAACCCAGACCTCTGGTATGCTAGACAATTCCCCGCACCACTAGGCTACGAGCCGCTCAAATGAAAATACATTTCAGGTATTTTGTAATTCACATCCTCTCCATTCCTCTGTATTGGTATGCGCAGGTCACAGAACAGCGACTACCTGCGCTCGGGCTTCGACCGCGGCCACATGGCGGCCGCCGGAAACCACAAGAGGAGCCAGAAGCACGTTGAACAGACGTTCCTCCTCACCAACATGGCGCCGCAGGTACGTAAACTAAGGGCTTTTTTTTGGAATGAGATAGATATAGATTGTCAACTCCGTGGTTGTGATT
Source organism: Incurvaria masculella (assembly GCA_946894095.1). Classification (NCBI taxonomy): domain Eukaryota; kingdom Metazoa; phylum Arthropoda; class Insecta; order Lepidoptera; family Incurvariidae; genus Incurvaria; species Incurvaria masculella. Next base: position 4,690,816 of record OX335663.1, on the reverse strand, counting down.
TAGGTTAATGAATTTTCGTTTCAGCTAGCTGGCCTGGCTATAGTTAATAATGGGTTCATCGTAACCATTTAGGATTCTATCAATATTGAGATATTTACAACCAAATCGGCGAGTGAAAATGAAATCAATTGCTGAGTGACCCAAAAGTTCTCATAGAAAACTAAGTCAATCTTTTAACTGAGGAATTAATGAATGAAGCAAATTAACGAAACAATTTTAACAAAAAAAAAAACCGACTTCAAGAAAAAGCTCTAAAAAGTAAAAAATAATTTATCGAAATCATCGAAATCGGTTGGCGTGATATTGAGTTATTCGTCCATTTATCGCGCACACACTTAATGCAAATTGAGGACTTATATGATTTCCTCATGGATATCATTGTCAGAACTAAACTAAGATTAAATGGGACCACACGGGAAGCAACAGCTTTCAAATAAAAAAATATCATCAAAATAGGTTCACCCAGGCGAAAGTTCTGAGGTAACAAACATAAAACATACAGACAAATTGAGAAACTTCTCCTTTTTAGGAGTCGGTTGAAAATGTAGGTAAGCTGTCTGGGTAGGAGACTGAATGAACTGACAAGCACAAACTGTTTGGTTATGCCAACATTGTATCAATAATTTGAATCAATTGTCCTATTTGATTGACTCACTGATAGAAAAGAGTGTTACGGTGTGTTTGCAGGTGGGCGATGGTTTTAACCGGCACGCTTGGAACAACCTGGAGAGACACGTGCGCAAACTCACGAAGGTGTATGATAATGTGTACTGCTGCACCGGCCCACTTTATCTGCCTCGGTAAAGCATAACAATAATACTATTATTTATCTAATATTTATTTAAAAATAACAAGTTATCCCCCTTCACCACACACAAACACACCCTCTTACACACAATCACGCTTACTGTCACTCACACCCCCCCCCCCCGCACATACACACTCACACATACACTCTTACCTATGTACACACACACCCACGCCTATTACATAACATAGTCTGCTAACTAAGTCCAAAGGAACCTACACTCTGTTGTGCAGAATCGTATTCTTTTACAGGATTTTTTTTTTTTTTTTTTTTATTTATTAGAAGGAAAAACAGAAACAGACAATTAAATAGTGAATATATAGAGAGTAGGTTTACATTAAACTAGCCTATTTCCTAACTATTCCTTACGGAAACATTTAAATACATATAAAATTAAAACTAGATGTGCTGTTAAGTCAGAGTGAAAAGCGCTACACTAAGTGAGTAAAAATATAAATATGTAGGCAATCATATAATAATAAATTATGAAATATATAAGACTATCCTGAAGTTAATTGAGATATATTTTTTCTGATTTTGCGTTTAAAAACAAATTCCTCATCGCAAAATATGTCCAAATTTGCAGTCTGTTCGTTATATAGTGAACACATTCTGTGAATAGGATTACGAACCCCTGCTTTTGTGCGAGTGTTGCTTATATGGAACAGTGCCGTAGAGCGAGTTGGACGTGATGGAACCTTAAGCGGAATCAGATCCAGCAAGGATGAGCAGCATATTCGATTGTTACATATTTTATGCAATGTCATCAAATCAAATACTGCCCTCCTGTCACACAATTTTTCAATCCCATGCATTTTTGAAGGCTTAAGGACAATTTATTAATACTGCAGTACGTTTCAAAATTATTAAGATCTTTCTGGATTTGAAGACAATCGTTCGTGCTGCGAATAGTTGAAAAAATTTTTATGTCATCAGCGTATAGGAGAAAGCGACAAAAATCAAAACATTGAGAAACATCGTTTATAAACAAAATAAAAAGTAAAGGGCCCAATATAGATCCTTGTGGAACACCAGATGTGACATTTTCCCAGTTAGAAATAAAACCTTTTAATGTCACAGCTTGTTTTCTGTTGGCTAAGTAGGAAATAAACCACCGGAGAAGGTTTCCCTTGATGCCATTAAAAGCTATTTTATTAATAAGTATTTGGTGGTCCACCTTATCAAATGCCTTTTTCAGGTCACAGTAAATAGCGTCAACTTGGTATCCACAATCCATATTTTTGAAGAGGTAGTTTGAGAATAATAAAAGATTGCTGGAAGTGGATCTACCTTGAACGAAACCATGCTGCTGCTCAATAATTTGGGAACACAGTACAGGGTAGACATGGTCATGAACAAGCCTTTCCAGTAGTTTTGGTATTGCTGAAAGAATGGATATTGGCCTATAGTTTTCCACTTTCTGCCTGGAGTCTCCTTTGTGTATCGGTATAATAAATGCAGACTTCCAGAATGATGGAAACACACCCTCGTTCAAGCACTTATTAAATAATATTGTGAGCGGGAGTGATATTGACGACGCAGAGTTCTTGAGAAAAAGTGCAGGGGTATTATCAGGGCCAGCTCCCTTTCTGGGATCGAGGGATTTGAGCGCTATGTAGACTTCTTGCGTTGTTAATGTAACACTGGTAATTAATTCGGCCCTATTATTTTCGTTAGCAGAGCTTAAAAGGTCAGCGTCAATACCATTGATGAGAGAGGCTGCCTCAAAGGTAGATTTAAAGAAAGACGAGAACATATTACATACATCGTGAGGATCCTCAGATTTTTTATTTTGGTACGACATCGACGCCGGATACCCATCGGTGGACTTAAGAGAATCGACGTAGGACCAGAAGCTTTTTATATTTGACTGCATGGAATCTTCTACTGAACTAAAAAAAGAGTCATGGCATTGTTGTGCAAGTTGTTTGTGTCTAGTCCGAAGAAGTGAAAATTCTCTGTAATCTGAAAGGTTACTATACGTTTTCCATTTTTTCCAAATCTTATATTTTTTTCTTTCAAGTTTGATGAGATTTGAGGTGTACCACACTGGGAATTTTACATTTTTGCGGGATTTGAGAGGGATGTGTGCAGAAATTATCCCATATGCAATACTATAAAATGTACGAACTGCGTCTTCACATGTCAGCTGAGACAGCTCTACGTCCCAGGCAACACTACAAATTTTCTCATTAATTGATTGGTAGTCTCCGAGTCTAAAGTTTCTAATTTTTTCATCTTTGTGATTTAATTTTGCTTCGAATTTAAGAGGTAATAGAAACTGTAGCGCTGGGTGGTGTCTGTCTTCAGGAAGGAGCAGCTCAGTTGGTTTTGATACTGTGATGTCATGATCGCACATAATAAGATCGAGAAACCTATTGTTGTTATTAGGGATATTGTTATATTGGTTGAGATTCATGAACGAAAGAGTCTGTACCAACGACCGTGCCGCACCTAGCGTATCTCCGACAGCTGTACCACGAGCACTATCAGGGCTAAAATTCCATGAGAGTGTGGGTAAGTTCATGTCTCCTAGTATGCAGAAGCAAGTTCTCAAGTTGTCCGTGAACATTTGCTCCAATTTCGTGCAGAACGTCTCGTAAGACGTTAGTGGCGCGCCCGGTGGTATATATACTGCACATAGATATAGAGTGAGATGAGAGAGTGCAATGGTTAATACTAAGTCCTCTGTAGCCAAGCTCTCGAGATTCTCCTGCCGCGTAGCATTTAACTCACTGAGTACGGCGACTAGAACACCACCACCGTCCTTCTTGTCCGTGTGCACCCGGTCACGATCGCGGCGAAACACACTATACCGAGAATCGAACAGCTCGGATGAGTGAATATTAGAATCGAGCCATGTTTCGACGAGAACCACTATGTCGTAATTATTTGAAAGAATATTACTACGTAACTCGTTAGTTTTTGTTCTAGTGCCTCCGCAATTCTGATAGTAAACGCTAATACATGGAGTTTTATCCATTTGGATGAGTATATACTATAATAAATATAAGAAAGTAAACGTTGTAATTGAGATAAATTAAGAAAACATCGACGGCACTGTTCCATATATAAGCGAATAAATAATACATGCAATCATTAATTTCATTTAATATTAAAATAATATAATAATTCATTTCTGCTCCGGAAAGTTGTGTATGTCGATGTTGCACATGCGGCTTCTCTGCTCCGTGTCATCTTGCTGCTGCCGCAGAAGATCTACCTCCTTGCGCAGGCTCGCGTTTTCCAACACCACCGCGTTGCACCTATCCTCGATTTCAGCGAAACGCGCGTCCCAGGAGGCGATCGTCCCGGCGAGGGCGTCGAGCTTCTCCTGAAGGACGCCGGTAGAGGTTCGGGTCTCTTCTCGCAGCGTTTCGAACTTTCTATCGATAAAATTCATAAGGGCATCGGTGTCAATGTTCACCATTGACATGGGAGACGGGGAGCCGGGCGCGGAGCTGGCTGCCAGGTCGATATTCTTTTTCGGGACGAGTTTCTTGCATTCCAAACATTTCCATTTCAACTTGTTCATGTTCAAGATTTTCCTAAATTCAGCTTCAGAAAGACCAGCGCACGAGAAATGGCGTGTTTGAAGACAGGCGACGCATTTTATTTTGTCTTTTTCGTTGATCGCACTATGGCATTGAGAGCACTCCATATTGCACGAAGTAGGTACAATATAGGCAGTCGAGTAACAAGAAAAATAGATTCTAGCGCCACCTGTTGCTGATAGCTAAACTAACGTTAATATCTCGTTTGCTGGTACGTTTGAACACAGCTTAAACGAATGTTGAACGACTTGTGATCCGATTTTGGTTCCGTTCTACACCGTGGGTAGAATGACTGACGGGACGAACAAAAACTATTTCTGGTTTGTGCAAAGTTCAGAGTCAATTTTAGCGAATATTACGGCAAACCAAGTCCAGATAACACTCACCGGTGGTTGTGATTAAGCAATTTACAAATTTCACAATCCAATACTTGTTTAACTTGCACCGTACACTGTTTTTAAATGTATAACGTCGGAGCGATCTTTTCACACATCTATCACTTTGAGCGCCATCTAGCGAAAAAGGATGTAGGAACTATTAGTACCATCAATGGCACGTTTCAAAAAACCGGATTTATTCTTAGATTATATAACTGTACCACCTACTTGATTTATGAAACAAAATAAATAATTTTGAATTTTTGAATTTTGAATTGTTGCAATCATTGTTCGTGGCCTAGCGATTTTGGCCATTCTACTCGACCTGAAATGTATATCGAAATAAGCCAAAATATTTTTTCATTTATTTATCATGGATTTTAGGTTATCAGAAAAATCCAAACGTACAGACATAGCCCTCAGTTGGTTTATTGAATGTGCAAAATTTCAGAAAAATATTACTGAATTTGACTGAGGAAACAGGCACAAGCCATTGTATGGAACTCGATCACCTCATTATCCTCTTAGGCTGCTAGTGTATTTAAATTATAATAATAAAATGTAACACTGTGTTTGTACACTAACCCTGCTACTAATAATCCCAGATCATCGTCTGAATAGTTATACAATGTTTTGTCCCTTTCTATCGAATTAGAAACGGCCTGTCAATGCAAAGAACAAAACATTGTATAACTATTCAGCTGATGATCTAGGTTTATTAGTAACAGGGAAAATGTATAACTGATTGGGGGACATGGGTGTTAATTTTGGCAGATAATTTTTGAATAATTTACCTATATTTCTACTAACTGAAAATAATAGTTGTCTCTGTAAGAACTTGAATTTTACAAACTTCAAAAAATATATTAATTTAATATTTTATTTGCATTTTTTCCACACATGTATGGAGGTAGTGATGACAAGAAAATATTGCTTAAATGTTGCCGTTGCTCTGACGGCAGGTATGCACTATTTTGACGAAATTTTGCAGTAAAGGCTGCCGGATATGATTTGAAGTGCAATTTATTCTTTGAGTTCCTCAGTTGTCTCAGAGAGTTTTGCATAACCTTACCTTAAAAAAAACCCCAGAGGACCTTTTTTATCAAATTACTAATAGCCGGCCGCAAAGGACGATTATGCACACCGAAATGGTCACATAACTTTCATATCGTCACAATAGAATTTCACCCATTTTTTCTGGATTTTCTATCATTTCTATAACTATTAACAAACATTCTTCCAAGCTGTATTTACCATTTTCGTAAATGTCTCTGTTTTAACTAAACAAATACCAAATATGGCTGACTCAACAATTGAAAGTTGAAAATGGCGGGCGATTCGAAATTCAAGTTCTTGCTATCACCATATACACCCTTTACTTATTTAAAAATGTAGTTTTTTTGGTGACTTACTTCGGCCTCAGAGATTATGTTGTCCTTCAGTTCTCGTGTTTCTACATTAAGCTAGACCTGCGCTAGTGTGACTGCCCTAATACCACATTGTGTCCCCCAGTCGCGAGGGTGACGGCAAATCATACGTGCACTACCAGGTGATAGGTGCCAACTCGGTGGCCGTGCCGACGCACTTCTACAAGGTGGTCGTGGGCGAGGCGCGCGACGGCCGTCTCGACATGGAGGCCTACTTGATGCCCAACCAGCGCATACCCGACGACACTCCGCTAGCGGCGTTCCAGGTACGTTGTGTTGTCTCACGCTATCAAGTGATGGGCGCCAACTCGGTGGCTGTGCCGACGCACTTCTACAAGGTGGTGGTATCTTTTTTTAAAAGTTGTACTTCTTTTGGCGCGTTCTTCTTTTCTTGTAACGAAGTTGCGTATGGCGAGGAACACATATATATATTTTTTATTTATGATATCCCCCTTCCCGCCGCGCCACACCCAAACATCTGAAATCTGTGGTTTGTACAATCTCGAATATCACTCTGCCACTTGGTCCCAAACAAGTTTTATTCATAGTATTTTATGTCGCCGGTTGTACGTTTGATTCAGTTCAAATTTGTTTGAATGTATGAAGAAATTCTGTTTTTATTCACACCAAAAAAGTCACCGTTACGTGCATGCATAAGTATGAAACTTTTTTTATGTAACTGAATATGGATGGCTAATACAACACACCCTCTGTATATCAGCCTAATACACCACATGGGAACGAAGTTATCCGATGATTTTTTATCAGATAAATTGACACGATTGAAATAGAATGTTTCCTTGGTAAGGCATGAAGAATTCGGTGAACTATTAATAGATTAGGGTTGGGCTGGGCTATTATATTTTTTGGAATTATGACCCAGTAATAATTCCAAAAAATATAATAGAAAACCTTAAAATGTTGTCGTTTAGCCTTAAAGAGCTGATTTATTAATTTAAAAAAATCTGTAGCAATATAAAAATACTTTTCCATGCTCTCGCCACCTTTGGAAAATGTTACATTACATAATTTTTTTCAGGTGCCACCTGAAACGATCGAGAAAGCGGCGGGTCTCTTGTTCTTCGACAAACTGCAGAGAAACAAGCTGAGCAAAATCAACGGCAAGAAAGTATGAGGATAGGTGTTGTAGGAAAATTTTAGAGAATTTATTAATATGACTTATTTGACTTATTCTATGCATAATCATTTAAGACTGTAGAAAATATAATTTAAGCGAATTTGTATTTATATCTGTAAATAATTGTTTGAATAAATATAGTTTTGTCGTCTTGTTATTGCTAATTATTACTTATGCAACCTAAAATGGATGGCTAATACCACACAACTACCGTTATATGCCATGCCAGGACATTCCCTTTTATGAGCACGGCTACACTGAACTGGATGGAAAACACGGACAAATGTTTATTGCCGCTTCAACCAAAGTTTTATCCAATGCGGTGGTACCACCAGTAGGGGAAGGGGACCTAGTTTTAAATGGGTTTTGAACCATGGTTTTTTTTTTTTTTGTTCTTTTCATTGCAATCTGTCGCTATGGCAGGACATTCAGCAATTGGTTTGATCCTTTTTCTTTATGTCTTTTGTGGGATGTGTCCTTTGGCGCACCCACTCTTACAATGATAACCGTAGTTAATGTTTTGTTCATTTCTTCATACACTCATTTTCTGCTGGGTAACAAGTCTTGTGGGATTCTGCGCTTCAGTCTCCGGGGTTGGTTTTTTCCGTCCATTAGGTGGCAAGCCAGGATGTTGGGGTGATTGGATAGTCTGTGCTTATATTTTTCGACAGTATTGGTTATCTCTTCCTTGACCATTGGAATGTGAAGGTCATGGTGTAGTCCTATATTGGTCATGTACCAAGGAGCACCCGTAATTATGCGTAGCATTTTTGATTGGAATCTTTGTATGATTTCTACATTGGAGTTGGAAGCAGTGCCCCACAACTGTATACTGTACGTCCATATCGGTTTAATGATTGACTTATAAATCAACAGCTTGCTCTCCAGGGAAAGCTCCGATCTTTGGTTGAGTAGCCAGTACATTTTACGCAGTTGTATTCCTAACTGCTTCCGTTTCCCAAATATATGGCTTCTCCATGTCAAGCGCCTGTCCAGGTGTATACCTAAATATTTGGCTTCATTGGCTTGAGGGATTTGGACGCCGTTTATTTTAACGGGTGGGCAAGTATCTGTTCGCGTGGAGAATGTTACTTGTACTGACTTGGTCTCGTTGACTACAATGCGCCATCTCTTTAGCCACTGGTCTATTTCATTCAGGCTAGTCTGGAGCATGGTTGAGGCAGTGTTGGGGTCTTCATGGCTAGCAAGTATTGCTGTGTCGTCAGCAAATGTGCCTATTGCAACATCTGAAGTTGTGGGTAGGTCAGCTGTATATAGCAGATACAATACTGGGCCCAAGACACTGCCCTGTGGTACACCAGCTTGAATTTTGTGTAGATTCGTCACAGCGTCTTCGTGTTTTACAAAAAAGTGGCGATTCTGTAGATATGATTTTAGGAGGATGTAAAAATTTACAGGTAGAGATCGTTTTATTTTGAACAATAGACCTGTGTGCCAAACTTTGTCAAAGGCCTGAGCTACATCCAAGAAGGTGGCAGTACAGTATTTTTTTGCCTCAAAGGACTTATGGATTTTGTCAACAATCCTATGGACCTGCTCTATTGTTCCATGTTTGCGTCTAAAACCAAATTGGTGGTTTGGGATTATCTTTTTAATCTCGAGTATTGGTAGAATTCTCGTGAGAAGCAGTGATTCAAGGACTTTTGACAATATCGGAAGCAGGCTTATTGGGCGGTAAGACTTAGTTTCGTGAGGGTTTTTTCCAGGCTTTTTGATCATAATTATTTGGGCTACCTTCCACTGTGCTGGGACTGTGCCAGTCCATAGTATGGCATTAAATAGTTGGGCTAGGTAGGTGATACTTTTTGTTGGCAATTCCTTAAGCAGTTGTCCAGTGATTAGGTCATATCCTGGGGACTTCTTAGGATCTAGATTTTTAATAACATTTCTGACTTCGCTCTCAGAAAACTTAATGATTGGAGTGTCCAGTTGATGGATTTCATTCAAGGTATTTTCTATGTGGACTTCGGGTACTATTGCAGGGTACAGCTCACATTCGTAACGAAATGCAATTATTCAACTCAGAAAGAGAAAGAAAGTGGTGCATGACCGGGGCGAGGATTTTCATCCAAAACCTCTCTCATGAAAGGCAAGTCCCCTAGCCCCTCAACGATGATATAACAGATAATAATCGTCAGTCATCTGAAATTGCGTTCCAAGATACATATTTTTGTCAGTTACCAGTTACATTACCAGGGATATCAGAACACAAAAACTCTTTCAAAACATTCGGCAAACTTATTTTCTTTATGGCAACTCTCAGCAGATAGTGCTGTCCTCTTCTCACAGTAGAATAAAATAGTGACAAGTCGACAAATAGAAGTGCAATCACACATCACTGCTCATACAAACAAACCTAGCGATCAATATGTTGTGTCGCCAACAGCTGTTGGTAGCGTCATAGATTACTTATGTTAGCGCCGAGTCTCACGCTTAACATAAAAAGAGTGATACACTACAAATAAACTATTTTCTCCCTTTACTAGTGCAGTGAGAGCTCACTTCTTGCCAAAATGATGCTTCTAGCTCAACGGGAAATAACCTTTAGATTAGAGCCAGTGTAAGTTACACCTTTTTAAATATATAACATTATATGAGCCCTTTTTGTGTTCCTTGAGAAGTTCTTTGAAATGAAAATGCCCCCTCAAAATGTTTTACGTGTTTTATAAGATAAAATTGTATCTTGTAATTGAATTTAATTGTGTTGTTAAATAGTTCGTGTAATCGTATTTTGTGTTTTTCTTTAATTGAGTAAAGTATTTTTTTTTCCCTCATGTGTTCTCTTTGACAATAATCTAACTAATTGGTCTATGTCAACATTTTTTAAGGGTTTAATTACTGTATTTTCTCTGGTTTTATGTATTATGTTTCCTCACTCACGACAAACAGCTGTTGCTCTCACCTTATGTTAGTCGTAAGTGTGTCCGGACCAGCGTAAAATCAGCGCTGTAGTTCACTCATCAAGAGGGACCTGCAGCACAAAATGCTGAGCTGGCTCCTTTTTTTTTCTCCACAAATGTGTATTATGAATTTTGTAAGTGTTCTAAGTTGTGTTGAGAAAAAATAAACGTATTTTCGTTCTTTCTAATATTTTTATTTATTTATTTATTTATATACACCAGCAGCTTAAAGCTGATGTGTTTGTCATTGGTTGAGTGCACTATTTGGTTTCTTTTAACCGACTTCAAAAAAAGGAGGAGGTTATCAATTCGTCTGTATGTTTTTTTTTTTTGCTTTTTTTTTGTTTGTTTTTTTGTGTGACTGGACATGGATGGCTAATACCACACCTTCTGTCATGGTATTAGCCCAACACACCACATGGGAACTAGGTGCCATGCCAGGACCTTCCTTCTTTTTTTTTATTTAACAATAACGGTCCAATTTATTTTTGAACCCGTTCACTGTTATAGCACTGATCACTTGTTGTGGCAGTTTGTTCCAAGAGTCCACCACTCGGTTAGATATGAAATGTTTTCTTGGGTTAGAGTTGAAGTTACTTTGGTTAAGTTTTAAAGAATGTCCACGAAGTCTTTCAGTAGTATTCATAGTGCGGCATATATGAGTGTATTTTTTATTGCATTGACTTAGAAGCTTTATAGCTCCATGGAACCATTTTTTTTTTAATGTGACGACATGGATGGCTAATACCACAAGTTCTGTAATGGTATTAGCCCAACACACCACATGGGAACTAGGTGCCATGCCAGGACCTTCCTTATATTGCACGGCTACATTGAACTGGATGGAAAACACGGACAATTTTCATTGCCGCTTCGACCATTGTTCATCCAATGCGATGGTACCAACCTGGGCGGGATTAACCCTACCACCTAGTACGTTTTTTTTTTTTTTTATGTGACTGGACATGGATGGCTAATACCACAAGTTCTGTCATGGTATTAGCCCAACACACCACATGGGAACTAGGTGCCATGCCAGGACCTTCCTTATATTGCACGGCTACATTGAACTGGATGGAAAACACGGACAATTTTCATTGCCGCTTCGACCATCGTTCATCCAATGCGATGGTACCAACCCGGGCGGGATAAACCCTACCACCTAGTAAGTAAGGAAGGGGACCTACAGCTTAACGTGGAATCCGAACCACGGCCAGCCTCTCTCAACGGTCGAATGGTCACCCATCCAAGACCAGACCGGACCCAGCGTTGCTTAACTTCGGAGAGCGATCGCCGAAGTGTCGCGCCACTGGGCCACCGAGGCTGGATTTTGATATTAATTTTAGCATTATACCTCCATGCGTTCCGGAGAAGTGGCATGCAGTCAATATCGCGTCTCCGCTATATGGCCAAAGTAACAATATAATTGAAACGGAATCAAGCGGCGCGTCGTATGCCACAACAACAACGCCACTACGTGCTAATGTTCCAAGGGCCGAGTGCACGAAAGGACAAAAAATCAAAATCAACGTCAACGTCTGATCAAACACGTCACTTTCTGTGGAAAGTATGGAAGGAACTCTATGCGGATCACTAAAAGTGACGTGTTTGAACATTGATTAACTCGTCCGTCTCTTCGTGCAACCGGGGCTAAACAATGCATTCGTCAAGGCAGTTCCCACTCACACAAACCGTCTAATACGTCCGCAACTAGCTTTACATGTGGCATGTACGTTTCAGCTGGGTTGGTTTTTAATTTTGACAGCGGGTCTCATAGTAGTCGGCACTAGATGACTCTCCTTGCATTTTATCTATGTCTTTTCTATTTGTATCTATGGGAACTTTGAAAGTAAAAATAGAATCCACCTAGGCGGGCATTTGATGCATTCAGATGAGATTAGATCGATCGCTCCCCAAAAACTACTACACTTCATAAAAAACCGGTCAAGTGCGAGTCGGACTCGCGCACGAAGGGTTCCGTACCATCGTACAAGATTGACAACAAAAAAAATCACGTTTTTTGTATGGGACCTTTAATTTTTTTATTTTACCTATTTGTTGTTATAGCGGCAAAATATATACACACTCTGTGAAATTTTCAGTTGCCTACCTATTACGGTTCACTAGATACAGCCCTGTGACAGACGGACGGACAGCGGAGGCTTAGTAATAGGGTTCCGTTGGCACCCTTTGGGTACGGAACCCTAAAAATGTAGGTTTAGAGAGCGAGCTATAACGTGGTAAAGTCACAATAGATCTCCTCAGGTCACAGTGAAGTCGAGCTACGGACACCGATTAAGGGTTGTAGGGCACGACACTCTAAAAAAATGGTTTTGACGGACAGATGGACATCAAAGTGATCCTATAAGTTCTTTTTTAACTTTTTTAACTTGGTTCAAGAAATAAAAGAAATCCTTTATAAAATATGTGTAAATGTAATGTATAGAGGGAGCCACCGACACATGGGGAATATTCATTATGTTTTTACTCATAAAATAACTATTTGTACAGCTACTTCTCCGTCTCTTCTTCGTCTTCGTCGGAGCGCGCGCCGTTCTGCTGCGGCGTCTCGCCGTCGCTGCCCGCGTCGCCCATGCCTGTACACATACACACAATAAAAAAACCGGTCAAGTGCGAGTCGGATTCGCACACGAAGGGTACAAGATTTAACAAAAAAAAAATATTTTAACACTAAATTTAAATTTAATAATTAAAGGGGGGCCTTTAATTATTATTATTTATTTATTTTACCTATTTGTTGTTATAGCGGCAAAATAAATACACACTCCGTGAAAATTTCAGCTTCCTACCTATTAGACGAGATACAGCCCTGTGACAGACGGACAGGCGGACGGACGGACGGACGGACGGACGGACGGACAGCGGAGGCTTAGTAATAGGGTTCCGTTTTTACCCTTTGGGTACGGAACCCTAAAAAACCGGTCAAGCGGCGACGTGTTCACGTGTCGAGGGTCCTGTCACTGCTGGAAAATGAAGAAAATTGCTGATGATTATTTTGCAATTCCATGCAAAATTAGAGCTTCAGAAATTTGTCTATTTTCACAAAAACCGCACTTTAATTTTTTATTTTTTTTTATTTTACCTATTTGTTGTTATAGAGGCAAAATAAACACACACTGTGAAAATTTTAGCCGCCTACCTATTACGGTTCATGAGATACAGCCCCTGTGACAGACGGATGGACGGATGCGATGGGTCCCTTTTTTCGATGGGACCCTAAAAACATAGGTGCCGTTTCCGCCTCCCGAGCACCAAACAGCCTATCAATTCTATGACTGAATGTAAAACACAGAAAAAAATGTTTCAACGATCTTTTCATCCAACACAATGGTACCGATCTGGGTGGGCTTAACCCTACCACCTATTAGGGGAAGAAGTACAATTTTACACGGATTCCGAGCAGCTCACATTCGTGACTAAACGCACTTAGACAACTCGGAAAGTGAAAGGAGCATGAACATAATGTCATATAATTACAATCATATAATCTAACCTAACCTAACCTACCCTAATTGAATTGAAAATATGCCTATTAACCCGTAAAGCGCGAACGACGCCGCATAGGCGTCCTCTGCCGCGCTCCCGCTATCTGCGCTGATTGGCGATTTTTTGTGTGGTCATAGATTTACTGGTCTATGATTGGCTTTTTCAAATGGATAGAGTAGTGTAGGACGCTTTTGATTGGCTAAACCGCGACCCAATAGCTGCAACTTCGTAAAACAAAATATTTTTTTGAAATCCGCGCGGCTCGTCTCGCTGGCCAGTCGACCGAGATACGTTTGCGCGCGTGGTTCTGTGCCGGCTGAAAAGGATGATTGACGAAAATATTACGTAAGTATTGTAATTTTTTTTATATCAATGAAATTGTAATATATTCAGCTATCTATCAATGCAGTGGTTATAGGTTTTTGCAATTTCTGTAGGCAGCAAAAAAATCAAATGTTTTTTGGCATGTTCAGATTTCAAAGATTTATCACATTTGTTTACAAAATGTGTTTACAAAAAATTACGTTTGCTTGAATGTAATTAGTCCGGATTGTGGCAAATTTTGTGTAGAATCCGGTGATGTATCACACTTGACATGTTTTCTTACATAAAAATGGAAAAAAGACCGAAAATCTAGAAAATCATATTTTGTAGTATAAACATTGTGAGTGTATTGGTGTCGGCCGCTCGGCCGCTCGGCCGCCCGCTGGCCGTTGGTCAAGTGTGATTCAAGTCATTTGTCGAGATCTCAGGAACTTCGTGAGCGTGGAGTTATAATACCAAATTTTGTTGCTTTGAAATCGTTTGGTATATCTAATAAGTAATCCCATTGCATCATCTGCATACATTTCCATAGGGCAAGACGCATCTGGTAATAGAATAGAATAAAAAATATGTACTATTTGTTTCTGTTACATAGTATTCTTGTTAGGGTTCCGTACCCAAAGGGTGAAAACGGAACCCTATTACTAATCCTCCGCTGTCCGTCCGTCCGTCCGTCTGTCACATGGCTGTATCTCAGTAACCGTAACAGATAGACAGCTGAAATTTTCACAGAGTGTGTATTTATTTTGCCGCTATAACAACAAATAGGTAAAATTGAAAAATAATTTAATTAAAGGGGGCTCCCATACAAAAAACGTGATTTTGTTATGTTAAATCTTTTACGATGGTACGGAACCCTTCGTGTGCGAGTTCGGCTCGCACTTGGCCGGTTTTTGGTTACTAGTCACACTGGGTCAATTGCCGTGCATGCTGTATTACATTTCGGCGAATTCTGCCGTGCATGTCGCACCTGTTCTCATGCTAACGGGTGGTGTGTGGACACGAAAGATGCCTAAAATATACTTGCGACATGCACGGGAGCACTTGCCATGCATGTCAAACAACTTCAAAAAATTTTTTTCGTCATATCTTGGGAAACTCTGGTCTTAGACTCATCATGCGACCCCTCAAACTAGATGGCCTGACCTGATCTACCTACCTGTCATGTCAAAACTTGTTTTCGTCATACATTGTAAATTTTGTAACTTCAATAATAGGAGGAGGTGTCTGACAGACGGACGGACAGACAACGCACAAACTCTACTTCAGATATAATCATTAGGTGTTTTTTTTGACCATCCGTCGCTAATTCGAATTTCTATTCATTTTAGGTTTCACTTTTACAAAATGTTAAAAAATATACTTGTGCTGCTATATTTCTATGAACTTATATTTACGTGTTTTATTTCAAAGACCATGTCACCAATGCTTCGTGTCACGGAAGCCTGCTTCTACTCCAGCAACAAGTTTCGACCTCGTCACGCTGAGTAAGTGCCTACCTATATAGATAGAACGCGCGCGCCCACCTATCTATAGATAGAGCGCGCGCTCACCGACGTGTGTTCAAGTGGAGCGTTTGCATGTATGAGTGCGCTGAGTGCAATTTTATAGCCGAATTTGAATGTTCAAAATAAAATGTTTTTGATTACATATTATAACATTATCTTACACAAAAAAATTGTGTATATATAACAGTTTATGATGATATAAAATCTAACTCGATTCTAATTAGATTAGATTCTAATTAGACTGTTAGTAATGTAGAGAGATTTTTCGGGTTTTTCCTTTACTGAAAATGTTATGTAAACTTTTTCTTTACAAAAATTTTATGTGAATATTCTTCCATCATTATTCAATAAATTTAAAATAAATTCAACTGAGATAATATCGTAAATAATTTATAATAAATTCTAAAATATTATTTTGAAAAACAATAAGTGTCGCTTTTGTTCGCGATGTTTGGAACCAAATTATTATTATTTTTTGTATGGCGGGGTCATTAGTTTTTGACACAATGTTATAGCAGCTATCATAAACTACGAAATAAAAAACAAATTTGTTTCATAACTTTATCTTTTTTACCCTAAACCTCGAGTAACATCACAAAATATTTAAAAAAAATCTAAAGTCAATGTTATATGATTTTTATTATTTTATATTTGAACCAAACTACTACAAAAACAACGTAAATAAATGGAGGCACTATCTAGCTACATGGAACAGTTATTATTTTGAAGATACCTTGACAAGTGTCTTAGATATAGATTTTTATTCGATTCGGGAGCGCGGTACAGGACGCCGATGCTGCGTCGTTCGCGCTCCAAAGGTTAATATGTGTTGGTCAGTGCTCTGAGCCCATGAACGCCGCGCTCGTAGCTACATTTTTTTTTATGTGACTGGACATGGATGACCACACCATTCTGTCATGGTCCACATAGGAGCTAGGTGCCATGCCAAGACTTTTCTCATATTGCACGGCTACATTGAACTGGATGGAAAACACGGACAATTTTCATTGCCGCTTCGAGCATCGTTCATCCAATGCGATGGTACCAACCCGGGCGGGATTAACCCTACCACCTAGTAAGTAAGCAAGGGGACCTACAGTTTCACGTGGAATCCGAACCACGGCCAGCCTTCTCAACGGTCGAATGGTCACCCATCCAAGACCAGACCGGACCCAGCGTTGCTTAACTTCGGAGAGCGATCGCCGAAGTGTCGCGCCACTGGGTCATTGAGGCTGACAACATGCGAGGACGTACCGTTGTCTTCGTCCTCCTCGGCCGAGTCGCCGGCCACCTCCGCGTTCTCTGCCTCCGCGCGCTCCATCTGCCGCGCGAGCTCCGCCTCGTCCGTCGCCGTCACCACCTTGGGCTGCACACACACACACACACACACACATATAGAGATTGAATCGTTCAAGTGGGCCTACAGGGCCAATCTGAAACTATAAGAGATAAGGTAAAATCGGGTAATTCCGAACGAGTTAAAAAATCCCACCTAATTATCGAACGCTTTTATTTTGTCTGTATTTTATTATTTTTGTGCTATTTGACACAAAATTTAAAAGCAAAAACATCCAGAATGTATTAAGGAAGAAAATGGCTTACAATAATTAGAATATATATTAGTCAAATTTGTTAAAATTCACTCAGTCCCGCGCCGGAGAGCGTCTGCCACGTACGCCCATACAATTTTGGCGCGAATCCCGCGGGTGACGTCTTCTCAGAAGTGGTTTAGCGGCGGCAAACATCGTGACATGCAAGACTATTTTGATATAGTGAGGAAGGTGATAAGTTTTTCTGTGATTTTAAGTGAGTAAAATTTCAGGTTTTTATTTGGAATTGTAGAAATATCGTAGTTCGGATTTACGATGATTTGTTGTATGGACTATCTAATTCCGAACGACGTTCGCAATTATGTATTTCCATTGCCTATTTACTATAACATTTGCACAGAAAACACATTGCTTAGCAAATTTCTGCTTAGTTATTAGAAAAGATAAAGACTTTTCAAGTCTATTTACCAAAATCCGTCGTTCAACCTGTTAATTGTTAACATTTTAAAGACTAAAGAATTTGGGTAAAGTAAGTATTTTCAATAATCAGAGAAACACGTTTTATTGCCAAAATCCTAAAAACATACTTAGTTTGGCGGTTCAAAATAATAAAGTAATGTTATTAAAAAATTTATTACTTAAAAAAAAACTATTTCACAGTATTTTTCTCGTACGTAATTAGGGTTAAACAGTTTGCCATATAATGCCCTAATTCCGAACGATACTATTCACTTAAGGGGAGATACTTACTTATTTATTCACATCAAGGTTTTTTCGGGTGCATGCTAAGGCATGTAGGCACATTTTTGTTTGAAGAATTGGCACTTATAGTGTTAAATAAATAAATAAAAATAAAATGGTGGTTCGGCTTATTGTAAAAAATAAAAATGCCCATTGCAGGGCATAGGCCTCTCCCATCGAGATCCATGCTCTTCTGTCTTTAGCTGCTCTTGTCCATATTTTTCCAGCTGTCTTTGCGATATCATCGTCCCATCGCTTTCTTTGTCGTCCTTTGTTTCTTTTTCCATCTCTTGGATGCCATTCGAAACGTTGAGCTAAATAATTAAGCTGAGGACGTTTATCCGTAAAAATAAAATAATTTGTCAAACAAAAGTGAAAATCTAAAGAGACGAACAGGTAATCTGATTGTTTTCTTAAATATTGGCACAGGGTAGCATAAAACTCGACGTTTATGGACGTTTTGGACCATAAGGCATGTTAAAGTCAAATAGGCAAGCATCGTACAAACTTTATTCAATTTTTTTTTTTCAGTTAATCAAGGCACCGATTGATGCAGCAAATGCGTTACGTAAAAAAAATATAGCAATAAAATAGATTGACAAGCCAGATTGGATTCATTGTGAATTTAAAAATACCGAAAATGCTACTATAATATATTACATTTTAGGAGAGCGGCGCCTTAAATGTGGTGTTTGAACACAGAGAGGAAATATCGTTTTCTTAAGGAAATCGTGGTAAAAATGACCAGTTATGTGAATTATAACATGTCTAGATTTATTTGGTAACTATTCCTTTTTTCCAAAGTAGAATTATTCGATTTTTTATGAAAATAATATGTACGTTCGGAATTAGGCACTCATCATTCGGAATTAGATTTTTACGTTCGGAATTAGAAGGTTCTGCTTTCTGGCGCATTTTAATTTATTTTATTTTTGCTCTTTGAGAATATAACTCCATTCGCACATATTAACAAAGATTAAAATATTCTTACCCTACCAAAAAACAAACCTTCAAAGAAAAGTATCACTGATAACGCACAATTTGACGCCGAAGTAAAATATCGTAAAAAGCGTTCGGAATTACCCCATTTTACCTTAGCTAAAAACACTCAAATGAGTCATGAGGCCGATTCAGTTGGCGGCAAACGATTTCACAAAATTACCAAGCTTTTGTTGTGTGAATTGGCTTTAATTACCATTGTCCTTGGGGAAAATGAATCGGAATCAATTTTCAAAACACGCACCGACCTGCTTTCTTAAATTTCCAAGATCGTCGTCGACTGTCGCTCGCCCCCGGGCCCGGCCCGTGTGAGCACGAACACACGGGATTCACGAACGGGACGGCACGGGTGCGGCGCGGCTCCGGGAAATAATATGCTCGGACATTCGGACACGGGACCCATACGGCGCCCGCGCCTGTTGCCGTGTCGTGTCCGGTGTACCGTGAATGTTTCCATAGATATTGATAGGAATATTGTTTGAACGGGCCCCATTCGCGCGCCGGCCCGTACTCGCGCCGGTCTAGCGTGAATCATTCTTTACGCTGCACCTCCGTGACCTTTCTACGTTCGCTCAACGCGAAACAGGGAGAAAATGCACATATTCAGTCAACATTCCAAAAAAAAAACCCACCGATCATCTAGATACTTCATCTATAGGGTCGGAAAACAATGGAATGAACTCCCTTCCGAAGTATCTCCCCCAAAGTACAACATGGGGTCGTTCAAACATGGTGTGAAGAAGCAACTGGCCGGCTGGGATGGTTTTCGCAGCCCCCCTGTAAGTTCAAGATCCCATGGTCATCGTCGGCACCTTAAGAGGTGCTGACGTACGCCGTACGCCACGGTTAACATAAAAAGAAACTGACCGCCATCTGCACATTGAAGACCCCGCCGGAGCCTGTGATCACTTCCTGGATACGATCGATGGCGTCCTGTAGCGCCTTCAGTCCGTCCGTCTTCTCCGGCGTGGAAGTCGTCATCACTGGAACGGCAATTTGGAGAATCAATAAAAAAAAAACAATCTTAGTACATTTCTTTCGTCACTTACGTGTTTGTATTCGTGGCTCGTAGCCTAGTGGCGCGGGGACTTGCCTAGCATTCCAGATGTCTGGGTTAAAATCCTCGCACCGTTCATACACCACTTTCTTTCTCATTCTGAGTTGGATAAGTGCATTTCGTCACGAATGCGAGTTGCTCCATGGATCGGAACCCATGAACTGTAGGTCCCTACTAGGTGGTAGGGTTTAAGCACACCCGGGTTGGTACCATCGCACTGGATGATAAGATGGTCGAAGCGGCAATGAAAAATCCAATCCAATGTAGCCGTGCTCATAAAGGGAAGGTCCTGGCATGGCACCTAATTTATTCGGGAATGTGGTGTATTGGGTTAATATAACGGTAGTTGTGTGGTATTAGCCATCCATGCCTTAAAAAAAAAACAGGCATAAGTGGTATATTTTTAACACGCTTTTATTAGCTTGAGTTGTATGTATCTATGTATGTATATGTAATGGAATCTTTGAGATTAATTTTCACCAGTTTCCAGAAGTCTGATTAATTTGAAACTTTGCATATGTATCAAGGACCGATGACAATGCAATAATTTCATAACAGTTTCCCGTTATCCTTATTAGGACCGCCAGGATTAATAAATTATTTTTTAGATCCTCTATAGTAATAATAACTAATTGATAAATCGAACTAAAAAATGAAAAATAAATAATAGTTTAAAAAAACTAAAAAAACACGCTTTTATAGCTAACCGAACTAAAAAATAGAAAATAATTCTTTATTAGCTTTAAAGTGCTTACAACTTAAAATAAATCACAAAAACATTTTGCCGATTTGTTGGGCTGTGATTAGTTTGGGCTGTGGGAACGAAAATCATTGATTTGGAGCTATCAACATGAAAAAACCGGCCAAGTGCGAGTCGGACTCGCACAAGAAGGGTTCCGTATCATTGTACGGGATTTACAAAAAAAAAAACACGTTTAATTTTTTTTTACACTTACACTTTAATTTTTATTATTTTATAATGTTACCTATTTGTTGTTATAGCGGCAAAATAAATACATAATCTGTGAAAATTTCAGCTTCCTACCTGTTACGGTTCATGAGATACAGCCCTGTGACAGACGGACGGACGGACGGACGGACGGACGGACGGACGGAGAGCGGAGGCTTAGTAATAGGGTTCCGTTTTTACCCTTCGGGTACGGAACCTTAAAAATTTGAGCTTGATAAGTTAAGTACTCTCCGAGGAATGCAATCATGAGGTATGGTGGGAGCATGCGTTGCTTATCTTCTCATAATTCTAATTCGAAATGCACAATCAAGCTTCTTTTATAGTTGGCGCAATAACTCTTTCAAACTATACTGTTTTCATGTATTTCTGATGATTTACAAACATAAATAAATTAAAACTGAAGGAGGCGGAGGCCAATATAATGTAGTCAAAAACCATGACGGGCGGGCATCCTGCAACTCGGCAAACTTTAACCGGAATCAGATGAATGGTTTGTGATGTATATGGAACAAAACCTTTCTCCATACAAAGTTGAGTAATTTAGGGACGGTAATCCAAATAATGCCTCTTAAGAACAAACAGCCCGTAAGCTATGATCCCCATACAAACGTAGTTTACTAATCATTTGGAAACCACTATTCCAATTTAATTGATATTTTATATCTAATATCAGGTAACAAATATCTGTGTCTGCATGCTTTTGTTTCAAATTCAAGCTGATTGCAGAGAGACAAGACACAAACAAAAAAAAAAAATGCTTTTGTTTTTTTGAAAAATCCTAATCGAATGAAATGAAAGGAAAAAGACAATCTTCAGAAGAATTTTGTTTTCTCTGTGATTTGACCCAGAATGCATTTACCGAAAAAACAAAGACATGCAGACACAGATATTGCCTAATATTAGATACCAAATATCAAGTAAGTTGGAACAGTGGTTTTCAAATGTTTTAAGAGCAAATTGAAATCAGTATTAATAAAAAAAAGCTACTACACTATCCAGGAAGCCTTATTAGATAGAAAACTTGTTTAAATTAAAGCTCATGACTACATACTTGACCGGGTACCTAACACGGTACTACCAATTTTTTTTTTTTTATTATTATTATTTTTTTCTATTATTTTTATTTTTTCTGACATGGGTACTACATTGTAGTATGAATTTGTTTATTTACTAACTTATATTTAATTTGATATTACCATGGAGGTGAAGAAATAACTGGAGAAATAACGTCCATACAACGAGCGCGCAAAAAATGACGTAACGCAACTTACAACATTTCATTGCCGTACAAATTTGTAGCGCAATGATGAAAACGGAGAAAAATCTAATTTGAAGTCTCCCAAATTGGTAGGTAAACCGCTAAAGATAAGAATTATTTTTTAATAAACCAGATGGTCGTTACGTCATTCCTCATTCGTGATGATGACAGCGAGTGCCGAGTCAAAAATATCTAATAAATACTGGCTGAATCCGGCCGTCAAACCCATTGAAAACTACATGATTTAGAAAGATGTTATGCAAACCATAGCCAACAAATAATTTGGTTGCAAACATTAGCAAAAATATTGCTCATTAGAGCAACGTGGTGGCAAGTGAAGCTAGGGGTAATGCCGCGGCGCTGAGCGGGATGAAAACATCACCGTCCATGGATCCATTTGTAAATTGTTGTTCGTAATTACTTTTCTGAAATAGTGAATTACAAACAAATATTTTGAAAAGGTGTTTTATTTGCATGTTCTTATATGTATATGTAACACATCGTAATTAGAAAATAATGAAAGAGAATCTCCAAATATAAAAATAAATTTAGGCGATTACATAGCCTATGTATATTGGGTTTGTGACTTTTTTTTTATTAAACAATTATGTAAAGTTTGTAAACTGCCTGAATTCGATAATTTTCTGTATCTAATGGATACGACTTTACCGTTATTTCATTAATTTGAGTTTCAGCGACAATTGAATTTGAAGCTAGTTAGGTAATCAGATTTTGAAAATAATCAGAAAAAGGTTTTTTCAAAATCTGATTACCATCCCTGCATTAATTCAAAGATGTATTCGGAAGAAATGCTGTTTCATCAGAATTTATAGCGAGAAAAGACAATGACTAACAAATATACGTAAGTGTGTGAAATGCATTCTCTGTTAAATGCGCCAATGTATTTAAGCCTAACTGGACACTGGCATAATTGTCTAAAAATAGGACAGAGAGGCCTTAATTCAAATCAATCAATCAATCAACATAAGTATAGTTTTAGTTTTTGGCCGACATCAAACACTAAAAAGTGGAAAATACCCGATTTTTGGGGTCGGTGCCAACCAACCAAAGAATAACACCAATATGTCACTGACCCAAAAATGGGTGTTATTCACACTTCTTAGTGTTTGAATTCGGTTTTATTACGGTTCCGTACCCAAAGGGTGCCAACGAAACCCCAATACTAAGCCTTTTCTGTCCGTCCATCCCCCCCCTTACGTGATTTTTTGGGTGAAATCATGTAAGATGGTACGGAACCCTTCGTGTACGAGTCCGACTCTCACTTGGCCGGTTTTTTGGTTACTTTAAGGTACTAACTTTACGTAATTATCTTGACCTTGAACTTTACGTAAATATCGTATAGACTTGCGTTATTTGAGTGCTCCAAGCAGAGTGCCCACTCAAGTCCTCAATGGCTTTTCATAAGCGTATTTTTATTATATTTTGTCTTAATGATGGAGCCAAATTTTTTAAAAAAATTACCAAAATAAGTTGGCACTGTTTGCTACAAATACGCAATTATCTTTTAAATATTCGTCAAATATCATTTCATAATGCTAGATTCAGTATATTATCAATGTAAGGTACAACTTGTTTGTAAAAAAATATATTAGGTCAACATTTTATCGCGCATATTCAGACTTATGTATATTCAAGTAAGAGTTTTATTTTAGGCTGGTTCGTGCAAATAACATAAAATATAATTTAAGAAGTATTTCTATGGGTAAGCATAAATCCAGCAGTAGACATTTCAATATACAGACAGATATACTAATTGCATGCTATATAATATATATTTCTGGCTAAATAGAGGAATTTTGCAAAGAAATGAAAATAGGTAGCGAATTGAGATTATTTTGAGTTCGTGTTGATTGATGGCATAACACCATCCCCATAGAAATGTTTTCAAGTGAAATATCCACTATTTCGAATATTTAGCGTATACTTACAGGTAATATGATATTCCTGAATGTTTTTTATGTCTCGTCAAGTTGTTTATGCATCATTTTACAATGCACGACGGCATATTCAATTACAATTAGATCTTACGTCAAACTCGCCCGCGACAGCTAGCGACGCAAGACTAAAATGGCCGCAGGTTCTTTCAAGATGACACGCCCCCCGCGGCACAATTGTGATAAGGCCATTTTTTTAGTTCCATTCGTTCTCCTGTTATTTCTTCACCTCCATGGATATTACCTTGTATCAAAAATGGCTTTTTACACCTGAATAATTTAGATCATAATTCCTATTAATTTAGAATAAGATGTCATTATAGTAGTCAAGAGTTTGCTCCTCACCAATGTATATAATGTTCTTATAATAATGTTCTTTGTGAGCAGTAGTAATCAATCAATCACTGTAAACTAGTTTGTAAGTATCACTGGAAAAAATAATAATACAATGACCAACCTGACGAAGTTTCTTGTCGGCTCTTCTTCGCCAGAAGTAATCGAACCGACAGGAAAAAAAAATGACGAATCCGAGTGTGTAATATACATCTAATGGAGGAAATAAAGAAACTGAACTGAAACTGAACTGAATTATTAGTAAACTACCTTTGTATGGGACGCGAAATTTTCTGATGCTTACGGGCCGACCTTAAGTGCTCCTCTAAGGTACTCAAAGAATATTTACCCTAAATGACCATGCGACCTATTGGTCTCAGTGTCCAGCAGAGTTATGGCATATGCTAATGTAAAATAATCTGTTTGCACTTAAATTCTTACTATGGGCACCAACTTAAATTCCATTGCAGAAAAATACGGCCAAAGGCGAGTCGGACTCGCACACGAAGGCTTCCGTACCATTGTACAAGATTTAACACAAAATAAATCAGGTTTTTTGCATGCCTTTAACATTTATTATTTTTTAATTTTACATATTTGCTATAGCGGCAAAATAAATACACACACACACACACACAAACACATAAAGCAGAGCCGCTGCAAAGCAAGGAAACGCAAAAGCATGCAGACGCACATACTCGGATCGAACCTCGATTCCGATAGATGGAAAAAAGCGTCACGCTTCCTTTGATATTGTTACGAGCGCGCCCCGCTGCGAAGACATAGCGCTGATACACTACCAAAGTGCGCCAAATGGTTCCTTCGAGTCTCAGTAGATGGCGCTACTTGTCTTATTGCATTGCACAGGCTATTGCATCACTGTCGTCCCATATAAAGTGACGCCTCGTCCAGCTGACTTCAGAAACTCTTCAGAATCTCGAACTTTCGAGGAATGTCTCGAGGGAGATTGTTCTCGACTGCTGCCCTACATGGGCGCCTAGAAATCGGTGGAATGTTCTGGAAAGAAGCTCCACCGATATAAAAGGCGCCCAAGGCGCTGAGGGCGGCAGTCTATTTTTGGAAGCGAAGTGAGCGACAACAAGCGATATTGAAATGCAGTGAACTAGCTCTGAAGTGAATCAGTAAAGTGAGTGATATAGTTTGCAAATTAGTGTTTGAATTAACCTAGTGTGAAATTGTATTTGTGAGTTTGCTTGTGAATTATTTGAAATAAAGGAAGAGTGTTGAGTATTGGTGTTTTCTTCTCTAATTTGCACCCTACCTGCGTAACAATATTGAAGCGAATGTTTCCTGTGTTAAACCCTTGCAGACGTTCCGTCCGTACTTTTCAGCGTTGATTCGAGTAAAGTTAGTCACAAGCCCCGTCCTATTGTTCCATTAAAAATGTTGACCGACATACCATAGAGGGGCGGCGCGATCAGGTTGATCTTGATGGGCAGGTCGACGGTGGAGAGCTCGAGGCCGCTCTTGAGCGCCGCCTTGACCGCGTCGATGCCCTCGTAGCCGTAGCACGCGCACTCGATGTCCGCGCGGATCTTCACCGCCTGCGACGTCAGCTTCCGCTTGATGTTCGACAGCAGCACCTCCTTGGTCTGCTCGTCCAGGCCGCACTCGTTCAGCACCGACGGATCGCTTAATGACAGCTTTATTATTACATCTTTCATAGACTGACTGTAAAAGCTATTGCTGAAGCTTTTTTCGTACACTTCTAAGTTTATTGTGTTTTACATGTTCATCAAGTTTGTTTATAAACAGATTCATCGAATTGGCACAAATAACATCAGAAGATAACTTGCGAAGAAGATGCGAGCTGCTCCATTGTTCGGAATCCATGTAAAACTATAGCTTCCCTTCCCCTACTATGTGGTAGGGTTTAAGCCCGCCCGGGTTGATACCATCGCATTAGATGAAAAGATGGTCGAAGCGGCAATGAAAAATTGTCTGTGTTTTCCATATAGTTCAATGTAGCCGTGCTCATAAAGGGAAGGTCCTGGCATGGCACCTAATTCCTTCGGGAATGTGGTGTATTGGGCTAATATCATAATGGTAGTTGTGTGGTATTAGCCATCCATGTCAGGTTGCATAAAAAAAAGAAACTTGATCCATGAGTCACATCTCGTAGACCCTGTACAGTAGTATTCAGAGTGGGCGGCCTAACTTTAATACGGGATTGTCGCTGGACTAAATAGCACTTTTGTATGGTTAGTCGGGTGCTAGTCCGCGTTGAAAGTATGAAAAACAAACCTTTACATTAAAATCTGCAAAAATATTGTGAGGTAATTTTTTTTTCTCTTGTTATTTGCGCCTACCCTTTTCTGTTCTCAATATTGCAAGGTAGACTGGTTGAAATAGGCTTTAGGCATTAAGCTCTACCTTTTGTACACTTTATCGTGCAATAAACGTTATTATTATTATTATTATTAATTTAATGAAGTTCAGAATATTGAGAAGCGCGACTCACACGGCGGCCTGCTTGAAGAAGTCGTACGCGGACGCCTTCTTCTTGTACTTCTCCTCGAAGTGCCACGCGGTGCGCGTGTACAGCTCCTCGAGCTGCTCGCTCGACTCGTAGTGCAGCAGCTCGGCGACGTGCCGCAGGATCGAGTTCACCGCCTTCGCCTTCGCGTAGCGCTCTGTGCACTTGTCGATGTCCTCGCCGGACACGCGCCGCTTCGACAGGTCGATGTAGCCTGCGCGTCTCGTTATTTTTAGTTCGGGTTATAGTGCTAGTAAAGAGAGACGTTACCTTATAAATACCCCATACTATGGGCGAAATCTGT
This sequence comes from Incurvaria masculella, assembly GCA_946894095.1. NCBI lineage: Eukaryota > Metazoa > Arthropoda > Insecta > Lepidoptera > Incurvariidae > Incurvaria > Incurvaria masculella. The sequence goes on along the minus strand of OX335663.1, from coordinate 4,663,588 downwards.
TTACATGCTCAAGTCAAGTGCGCAAGTCACTGAGTTATGCGTGTTACAGGTCGGCAAATCAAACACTTTGGATTATGTTGAAGAAGTATCATTTGGAATGTTCATGGGCACGACACGTCGATGCGAGTGTGGATGGAAGACTCGCTAGGCCGGAGTGAAACGCGTGCGTTCTAGTAGAAGGGCGTATATTCATGGTGTAATTGTACGGGCGCGCGTCGCAGCACGCTTGGACTAACGCGGGGGAAACACCTATACATGTGTGTGTGCGGTAGTAACATCAACACTTAATACTTAAACACTAGTTTTAATCACAGCATTGCCACTTGTCAGATTTAATATTACAAAATGTTTGTTATACAAACTTTCATAATTTTTTGAAATAATGGCATTGTTGCACTTACCGACCTATAAACCAAATAAAAAAAAAATACTACTAGGGGAGGCACAACGCACCCTTCTCCTTGTCCACTCGGATGACGACGACGGGCTCGGTCTTGCCGACGCGTATGAGCTTGTTGATGGAGCGGATGCGCCGGCGCGACAGCTCCGACAGCAGGATCATGCCCTCGATGTTGTTGTACTCGAGCAGGTGCACGTACGCGCCCATCTCGGCGATGCTCCGCACGTTCACCATCACCACGTCCTCCACCTCGGGGTACTTCTCCTGGTAGAAGCGGCACGAGAGCGGCATCTGGGGGATACCATTTGTAGTTCTACTAGCCCGTGAAGTTTCTTTGCCGGTTCATCTTTACTGGGTAGATCGAATCCGCGGATCTTTGTGGCGTAACTTAGTGTAGTTTGACTACCAAAAAGTTTAAATAAATGAAATAAAATGAAAAAAAAAAAGTTGCACGCAGTTTCACAGCCTTGCGTATAGCTCGATTGATAAAAGTTGAAGGAATGTCACATTTAAGTATGTATAATCGACTGTGAAGCAAGTCACATTCCTTGGAATAAGCGTCGTACATGCTTAGTACGAAAAAGTATATTTACTTGTTATAAGTTGAGGTCACGCACACCTATATTTTTACATTTATGCCAATTCTTATTTTTTTTATGTTTAATGCGGCACAATTTTTAAAAACAAATTGGGCAAATATCAAAAACGAGAAACGATAAATAAAACTAACTTAAAAAAAAACTTTACTCACAGAACGAATACAAAAGCTAAGGATTCATTAGAATTTTCTGTTAGCGAATACTTGACTGAATGGGTCATAAGGTCCATTAAAATTTCAGGCCTCTCGTTCGGTGCCGGTACGAGAAAATCTCGCTAACGACTCAACGTCGGGGGCAGCTAGAATGAACCATCCCAGGTTCCCAGTAGTGGACCAAAATGAGAACCTCAATTCATCATATGTTTTATTCATAATATAATCAAGAAAAAGACAAAGGCTGGAATGGACATGGTTAGGATTGGGAATGCTCGCTCATCACGTTGACGATATTAAGGAAGACGAGGCCAACAGTCACTTGTGGTACATGCACGGATATAACCTCAAACTTCCATTCGATTCCTAAAACTTGAGAACATTAGCCAGTAAACATTGGAATCCGAAAGCCAAATTAATATTACCTTTTGTGTGTATTCCTACCCGGTTCGAGGTGAATGAAACGTATACTTTTCTGACGAAACCCCTACCGTTCTGTTGCTGTCAGTTTGCGTCACAGATTATTGGGTGATCACAGATTGTGGTTTTCTTTTAGTTTACGTTGCAAACAGGTGCCTGTACACATGAAGCGAACACGAGTTCAATTCACAGATAGAAGTGAAACATTTACGTTTAGGTTTCAAATGACGCCTCGTTGATAATTTTATGTTGTATCAACGCACCCTGATTACAATAATTAGAAAGGGCCGATACTAGGGTGACTGATGTGAAAAGTTCATTCCATATTATATGGGCATTCCATGAATACGAAAATGTTTGCTCAGCGGTAAACCACAGGCGACTGTGAATCATCGGATTTAACCCGAAATTCAAGATAAGGGGCCCAGGGTTAACTTCTCCGTCGCCAATTCTTGGTGCGATGTGCTAGTAATACCAAATATAACCATACTAACTTTTACATAATTCAGGGAGATTTCCGTGGGTCGCGGCCGAGGCGACAGAGGTGATAGACAGAGTACGCAACTCGTTCACAAGTGCCGCCCGGCGAGTGAGTTCGGTTATGAATTCGCTTACCACTTTTTTCCCGAGTTCCAATGACACGTAAGAATACTAGAACTTCACAGGACGATGTTTAGTGTAACAAACATTCGATGTTGCGCGTTCACCATCTCCTTTTTAGAAGCTTGCTGGATTTACAAGCGATGCTTGTAAACAATGAAAGATTGATGTTTTCTCTCGCCCGAGATGGAAATGTTTTTATGAAGAAACCATTCCTTCGTTTTTAAATAAATCAAACTTTTCTTACTACTCGTACGTTGGTTTTTCCACAGACAAGCTTCAGACTGCATTGTAATATCATTTAAGCATGCATAAGCAAGATTAGATGTACAATAACTATTGTACTTAGTATACTTACAGCAATATTCAGTGGGCAGACTAACTTTAGTACGCGTATTAAGGTCGGACTACACCAGTTTGTGTATGGTTAGTCCGGTCCCCGGTTGCACGAATAGACGGCTGTGTTAATTAATGTTCAAACACGTCACTTTTTGTGATCCGCATAGAGTTCCTTCCATACTGTCCACACAAAGTGACCTGTTTGATCATACTTTGACGTTGATTTCGATTGTTTGTCCTTTCGTGCACTCGGCCCTAAGTAGAAACAATCAGTCGTATTCAGATAGAGCCTGTAAAAACTTAGTACGAGATTAGCACCGGCGGCGTGTTAAAGTTAGTCCTCCCACTTTGAATACCACTGAATCAGGTTAAATTTACAGCATTTAAATTATTATTTCCTATTATTATGAACGGCTGCAAAACCGACATGCGCGCCGCGATAATTTGCAAATATTGTCGCATCAGCCGTCAATGGAAGTCCAGCTTAAACATTTTTTTTTCGCTCCTACCCTCAAAACGAAAAACATCAACACTTATTTGCTCCTCCAATGATTTTATAAGTCAATGTGCTCCTCACTTTTTTTATTCATTAAATAACAATTAACAACTAAAAACGTGAAAAATACTAAAAACGAATGCTAAAATACAATTAATAACTAAATAACGTGAACATTTTAAATGGCCACAAAGTGAATGTTTTCATGACATCATATGTTACACTGTTAGAAAGGGCGTAAGCTAGCGATCTTGGAAATAAAACGATATTGTCAATTAATTTCCATTCTGTCATATTTTTACTCGTCCTTTCAACTTTTGGAGGTCGTACGTGCTTTTCATGGCATTAAATACATCAAAATGATATTATTTTCTAGAACAAATGCATTGTTTATGCCCACATTCGTTGTTAACATATCATTGGTGGTACCCGAAATTAAATATCTAGGTGTCATCATTGATCATAAACTCCGTTGGGAACGACAAATAAATGCTTTGGCTGGCAGGGTGAGAAAACTTATATGTCTTCAAAAATATAAACAAAGATTTCTCAATCATGAGATTGGCGTACTAATCGCCGATCAATTGTAACTTACTGTGTTTCTGCTTGGGGAGGTGCTGCTAAGTATTTTCTCATAAAAGCAGAAAGATTACAAGGAAGCTGTCCTAAAGGTTCTTTTAATAAAACCCTATAGATACCTCACACACCTAGTATTTACAGAAATAAACTTCCTTACGGCAACTTTCTAATCTGCAATCCTTAGAAATGTACACAAAATCATAAATCTCGCACATACCCATCAATCACACGAACAACACGCTATTTTTAGGTCCACGGAACTATATGTTACAAAATCAGTCAAAATACACGAAACACACGTGATTTTATAGTATATTAAATAAAAACATTTTGAACCTGATTGATGTACATTATTTAATGTAAAAAATACCTTGTTGCTGAAATTTCTTTCTGATTTTAGTGGCTCCCAAAAGGTAGACAGGGCAGACTAACTTTAGTGCGCGAATTATTGCCGGACTGCTATAGTCGTTTTCAGAGAGCATCTGTCAAAACTTAGTACGAGATTAGCATCGGACTAACCATACAAAAACTGGTTTAGTCCGACCTTAATACGCGTATTAAAGTTAGTCCGTCCAATCTAAATACTGCTGCTACGATCTACTGCCATATGCCCGCCATCTAACGTGCGTGCGATGCGGTGGACCCCTTAGGACGGGCGAACGAGCGAACGCCCGAAGGAGGTTCCGTCAACACGCACGAACTTCTATGGGAATCACACGTCTCGCCCGCAGCCAGGCCCAAGCAAACCACCGCACGTCCGCAGCTGAGAACGGTGGGCACAGCAACCGTAAATGCTCCCATGGCTGAGCCAAATTTCCTCGGAACGGATTGACGCAGGCAAGATCAGCAGCCCAGCCCGGTCTCTTTCCTCGGAACGGATTGACGCCATCTTGATGCGGCGTTCTGCGGGAGCTCCTCCTTGCTCAACAGACCGGTATCAGATCCGATCTCGGTGGCATCCAGCGGCATCATACGGTTCGCCCAACTGCTGAACGGTTCATCCGTAGGTTCGCGCGAGCAGACGCGCCAACAGTCTGGCCGCCTCGTGAGCTTCAGAATGGAAGATCACCGGAAAGATCTCTGGAGACGAACGATGTTGCTGACAGCTTTTTCACAGTTTACAGGTTGTTTAAAAGATCAGTGTTTAAAATAGTAAATAATTTTAGCAACGTCTGCCGAATATTTGAAAAATCGTAAGTGACCCAAGGGATTCCAGACATCAAAGTTTCAAGCGCTTTCTAGCCCATACTTAAATAAATTTATTATTTATTATTTATTATTTATTTATATCCATCATCATACACAATACAGTATTCACATTTAACTATATCTAAGTGGATTAATACCATTCCGATAGACCGTTTGGCCCGTGGTGAAATGGTTTGCTAGGAATAAACATTTTGATTAAGTTAAGATGGCGTCTTCTGTATATTATGTATGAAATAAGTAATACATAAATAAAATATTCCATTATAATATTAGATAAAGAGTAAACTAAGTAACATTAAATAAGTATTTTTATAGTGTAAGTCGAGGTGTTAGTGTAATTATGTGTTTTTATTGTAATATAAAAGTAAGGGCTTGTTCACACTCTTGTCTCCCTGCATCAATTAGCCAGCAGTGGAGAATTTTTTTCCTCGTGTGAGGTTTTTTTTTGCCTAAATATGGGATGGATTTTATAATATAGTTGTATATTTTAGGTGCCAAGAAGGAATAGAATCTTTGTGCAAATCTGCAAAATGGACATTGTCCTTTGAGAAAAGACGGGAAAAAAACCGACAGTTTTTCGTCGGACTTCTACGCGGACGGAGCCGAGAGCGGTCCAGGAGGCCAAATCTTGCGTTAATTCGTTTACTAACGGAATGAACACTCCTGAATCCTCTTCCAAACTATTCTCGTGCACTTATGGATCGTTTTTGAAATCAAGTAAAACATTATTTTAAATTTCTAAGTTTTAATTTTCTTAGTGCCACCCACTGCAGGGCTTTGGATGGATACATGGATAAATATAATTTTTCGTTATCGCTGAATCAGGAAATACCTACATGGATATGTTTCATTTCGTGCCACTCATTTCATGTGGCGCTGCGATTAATGTAATGTCAAAGTGAATTCCTCTCCTGAGAACACTTCTAACTCATCTACTCGGAATTCCCGGAATTGGCCTTCTGCTCTACAATAAATTTGATGTCGTCCCATAAATTAATTGACATATCTGCGTCAAGTCGCAGACATCTCGACTGATCGTGTGCTACACTCAATTTGTTCGCGTCTCATCTCGATAACCGTCGTTCTATTCCAATTTCAAATGTTTGAATTCTCTCTGAACTCTGTGAATCATTTCAAATGCAGGATCTTTTGTAGGAACTATGTTTTTTTAGAAATGTGACTGTTTTTCTAGTGGACATAATTGTGAACAAAATTGAGTGCAGGCCAGAAAATGAAATCAAGTCAGGCGTAAGTACAAGAAACATGGAATTTGATTAAGTTATGTTATCGAAAAATATGAAAAAAATTAACCTATGAAAAAAATAAACTCCACAGCGGAAAATAAGATCAACCTTTAGGCTGGATTGTTTGGTTATCATTTTAGTTATGGTTTTTTTAGTAATTCTTTATTTGTTAGGCGATAAAATAACGACGGATATATTTTAATTTTAAAATTCATTAGAGATTGTGCACTCCTCCCTTATCCGGATATAATGATCTCCGGATTTAATTGCATTTTATATTGTAAGGCCGGAGATAATTCGCGTTTTTTATTTTGACTAGCTCCAACTAATTTTGATTCGGCGCTAAACAATCAAC